>CM053622.1:107823587-107878335 GCA_028646595.1 Phalanger gymnotis
TTATCACTTGGGAACCTCATTATGCTTGATTTCTACATTACAAATACTGAAGACTTGAGACCTTTGCCTTATTTAGACTAAAACATGAGAACATTGGTTCTATTTTGTGAGAATCTGGCAGCAATAATGTGCTTGAATCTTGACTTGTGGAATCCTTCTCTAGGAATAGCTTTCTTTTTTAACCTGTAAAGCTCAGCTCCAGGGTTGTACCAGAGCTTAGTGTGTGGGGTTGGAAGAATACTTACAGACAGGCTTTAAAATGCCCGAGGCAGGAAGCTAAGCTCCTACTTTTTCCATGTAAAGCTGGGTCTTGGAATTCCTTGCATATTACCTTGAAAGCATGTCCTTTTTTTTTTTTTTTAACCTGCCAACAATTCTGGGCTTTGTAGGAAACTTGTGTATATATTTTCATTCAAAATAAAAGTGAATTGGTTTGAACTTATATTTAACTGTCTAGGCTCAGTTCTCTGTATGTGTTTCTGAATAGAATTTTAAATTAAAGAGAAGATTTATGGAGATTTCCTTTGCTTTTATTTATTTTTTGATAATTAAGAGGGAAGGAAAATAACGTTTCCCTTCTCCACCCTCATAATTAAATATTCCTTAAGCAATTCAGTTGTATGTACTAGACAGCTTTATTTACATCAATGGGCAGATGATCAATTCTATTCTAAGCTTTGGGACCATAATTAAATGACAGTTTTAGAAAAATGGATCTGCGATTTCATTGGTGCAAGAAATTCCGTCTCCCTGTGCAGATAAGTTCTGTAACTTACAGCCTTAGGGTTTTGAGAGGTTAAGTAATTTGCCTCTAGTCACGCAGGAATTGTATAAACTGAGGCTGTATTTGAACTTTGGTCTTCCTGACTTTAAGTCAGGAATCTATCCATTATGCCATACTGTCTTTCTAACTGACTAATTGCATTTTTTTAAAATAACTGTAACCACTTGATAAGTATGTGTTTTAAAACACACTCATGAGTAGAGAAGAACCCTCATCCTCAATATTTAAAACTGGACATTGGAATCTGACAAAACAAGTCTCTCAAGAATCAGTCTGTACAGTGTTATGTTATTGGCATTACTGCAGAAAACGGAGCAAATTGGAAATCTAGTTAGGAAAGCAAATTTTGAATTTGAAACCTTATTAAAGGTGGCATATTACAGATTAGGCATCTAAGTTAGGTGTCTTTGTGTAACCTTTGAGACCCGAGACCGCAAGTGATGATAAGAATGTTGACCTTGGCTGCACACCACTTTGGATCTCAAATTCCATGTTTCCATGAGGGTCCAAATTCACCAGCTGCCTTTTGGAATTACTTCCGTGGTTTGGTTCAGGACTGTGCTCTGTTTGAGAATTCTAATATAAAGAAGACAGGAAGAAAGAAGAATTCTGTTCTTTAAACCCGAAGTTTGGTAGCTGCTCTTTATGTGCTTTTCTTGTACATTTGTCATAATAAACCCTTCCTCCTCACAGACCTAGCTTCTTTGTATGTTCCTGAGTAATATTTAACAGGCTACATTCTATCACTAGAAACAAAATGTGCAACAGTGCCAAGAGAACACTTTCAGCAAACATGTAATCCTTACACTTCTTGAAACAATATAGCTCCTCCCCATACTTTTTCTGGGGTGAGGGAAGAGTAAAACTGAAATTGCTCCAGTTATGCTCAGGGAATCTCTATGGAAGGAATCTGGACTGCCATTCATGAGTTTTAAGAGAACTAGAATCCTCCTCGTCCTTTTTAAGAACCCCAACAAGCCAGAAGTCTAGCAAGAGGTGTGGGGAATTTCCCCCTGGTTTTTGGAGCCTTGATTCAGAGGCTGAATCGCTACTGCGCTTGGTATGAAGTTCATGAAAAGAAGTGACTCTCCATTTAAGAGTTCATTTTGCAATTAACAGAAGGTTGGGGGCTGTCCTGAAATTTTTTGCTTGGGGCTCACCATTTAAGCTTATGACAGACTCTTGGACCTCAGATCTATGCTTCACGTCAGATAATTGGCCCCAAAGCAGTGAATCTTAATGCATGTCTTTAACTATGGTCTTGGATTCTGGAGTTTTTAGGAAGGGGTCCAGCCTTTTAGGGAACAATAGAGCTTTGTTGAAAATTCACCTTTGGCTGGTTCTGCTTAATTTTAAAGTGATAAAATTCTTAGTATTGACTACATACACACCTATTACAACTGTTTGACCATAGTATCCATCCTCTCACGTACCCCTCCCCCCCCCACCCCCACTCCTACCCCGCCTTTGCCAGATTGGAGCTAGGCTCCCAATTTGCCCCCTAAGCAAGCTCTGACCCTCACTGGTCTTTTTGCATTTAACAAAGTTGTTTAGGGATTTATGTGCTTTCCATTAGCCTCACCCAAGCTGCTGTCATGAATATTTAATGGGAAGAGCAGTTTGTTTTCCTTTTCTCCTTTCTTTCTTTAAAAAAACAAAAACCCAAAACAGAACCAAAATACCTCTCCCTCTGTCGCCTTTGATAAATGTAAATATCTCAGCCCCTCACCCTTTGGCCTTCCAAGAAAGCAACACTTGGCTCACTTATTACAAAGTCCTGACCCCATCAGTGCTTGCTTTGTCTCTCCCTCCCCTTCCCTTTTTCGCCCCCTCCTCCCATCCTTGTTTAAAAAAAAAAATGTTTTTCAGCTGTAGCTGTGAGAAAGTTTACCCTAATGCCATTGTGGGCTTGCTCTTTCTTCCACTCCCACCCCCCTCCTTCTGTAACTTGGCAAAGTCCTGAGTGTGTGTATGTGTTTCACCCTTCCTCCTTTTCTCTTCTCTTCCCTTCCCCCTGCTTTCTCCTCTCCATCCCCCTTCTCTACCAGCTGAGCCAATCCGCATTGCCCTTCCTGACAGGATTTGCGTTTGAACTTCACTCCTGCACAATAGCTGCCCAGGGACTTTGCCGGGGCTCCCTCAGATGAATTCTTGACACTTCATGGGTCGCTGGCCCCTTTCTATCTCCAACAGGAAAAAGTGGAATGTCTGGAAGAGAGAATGACTTTTGAAGGCCCTAAAAGATTTACTGCATTTGAGGCAACCTCTGAACTTTGTATTTTTGCTGTAGATAATGCATTCTTCCTATTGGTCACCTATACCTCTTCTCATTCTTTTCTTTCCATTTATCCAAAGTGATTTAGTCATTCAGTTGTCTCAACTCTCCATCTTTGTTTGGATTCCTGTTTTAGCTTATTCTTGGCCTAGTATAGTGAAGTCATGGAGGTGAGAAGAGAAAAAATAGAATTATTTAGAGGTGGCTCATACCTCTAGATAGAATGGCTAGATTCAGGAATTCACAGCATCATAGATTTCAAGCCAGAAGAGATGGAGAAGTCATATAGTCCAGCCTACTCGCTTTATATTTGAGGAAACTGAGGCTGAGAGAGGATGTGATTTAGGAAGTTGTTGTTCAGTTGTTTCATTCATGTCCAATCCTTCATGAGCCCATTTGAGGTTTTCTTGGCAAAGATGCTGGAGTGGCTTGCCATTACCTTTTCCAGCTCATTTTACAGCTGAGGAAACTGATGAAGTGACTTGCCCAGCGTCATGCAGCTAGTGTCTGTGTCCAGATTTGAACTTAGGAAGGCGAATTCCTGATTTCAAGCCATTGTGCCTACCACCTAGCTGGCTCAGGAAAATCTGAGCTCCCATCTGGCCTTGGCTTTCACTGTGTGACCTTGGCTAAGTCACTTGATGATATTGAGCCTCAATTTTCTCATCTGTAAAATGGGGGAAATTAATACCTACAGTATCTACTTTATAGGAATTATAGCATAGCTCATATAAGACAATATATCCCAAGTGCTCTATAAATTTCAGATATGATTATCATTACTCTGTCAAGGATTCCAAAGTTTGCCATCTAAAATTGACGAAAGATTCTGAGAACATTCAAAAGAATATGGATTATTGTCAAGAATGAGAGAACTTTTTAGTCGAAGGTAACTCATTGACTCATCTTTCCCTGAAGTCCTTGGGTATGACCCTAACTTTTTTTTTTATGCACTAGTAGCTGCCTGACATGTAATCTAATCTATTTAGCTTTAAGTAAGCATTGCTGCTTCCAAATTGTTAGCAACTCAGCTTGAAAGAAGTGAAAAGGCTTATAGTTGGCACTTGTGAATGAATTTTGACACATCTTTGCTACATGGACAGCAAACATATGCAATCTGCTCTAAACTCTAGGGTAAACTAATTTTCAGGTGGCTTTAAGTCTCATCCAATTATGTCTCCGTAATGAGGGCTTTCACTATAAATATTAATTGATGTCAAGTCAACAAGTATTTATTGAGAACCCAAGCCCTGATGGAAGAAAAGGCTAGGGGTGCAGTGGGGATGATGGTAATGGAATTCTTCATTCATTTTCAATTTCTGGTATAAACTTGTCTCTGTCCTTGAGCACTTCTACATCTCCGAAAGACAAGACTTAAGTGCGTGAAAGAATTTGAGACCATTTGAACAAATAATCTTATTGTTCAAAAAGTGTCTTCTAAGTGCCTCCTGTGTGGAAGGTACTATACTCATCGAGGATAAGTGTGATAAGATGAGAAAGTGACCTTCCATTTTAATTTCCAGTGTTGTTTTGGGGGCCCCAGTAGCAGTAGTAATGAAAACAACAACTAACATTTACATAGTGCTTTCAAGTGTACTAACACTTTATGTACTTTAACTCATTTGAACCTCACAGCAACCCTGAAAAGTAAGTGCTGTAATCCCCATTTTACAGATGAAGAAACTGGGGTCTGAAAGATTAAGTTACTTACTTGCCCAAGGTTGCACAATCTGGGGCAGGATCTGCATTTAGATCTTCCTGATTCCCAGTTCCAGGACTCTCTCCGCTATCATCATCTATCTGTCCCTCTTAACTGATGTCCCTTTGTTTAACTCTGATTTAGGAATCGAAATCAATAATAATTGTTCTACCCCTAATTCAGTCCCCAAAGTGATGAAGATCCTGAAACTCTACTTCTTGTAACAATTTCCTGTCTTTTAAAGCGTGTGTATGTAATTTTAAAAGGGTCTCTTTCTCTGGCTTTAAATTTCCAAGGAATTCTACCTGGGATATATGATGAGAAGTAAGGAATTCTTTAATCCTGAGAGGTCTTTTGGTAAAAATTTTTATTTTTATTATATTAAATTACATATTGTGTTACACGTAATTAAATTACATGACAAATTAGGTTTATTATATTATGTATTGTATAATATGATGCAATTTTATTATATAATTCAATTATATATTATATCATATGTTAAATATATTTATTTATTTTTAGATAGTTTGATTAGACCTTGGTAGAATATGATTCAATTCAACAAGCAACTGCTTTTTGTTTATTAAGCAACTGCTCTGTGTGAACCATTGTGGGTTAGGTGATGGAGATTAAAAGTTTACATTCTATTGAGGCAAATAAATGAAAAAATTGAACCATAAAAAAAATATCTCTTTATCAGCCTGAATGAGCGCCTTCAAAGCCAAGTCCTCTGACATCTTAAAAGTTCTCTAGAGTCAAGGGAAAGCCTTTTTTTTTTCCCTCCTCCTTTTTTTGGTAATGCTTTAGTGGTGGATGTTTGGGAAATGGGGAATCCCAACATTGCCCACACCATTCTAACCCTAGGTCTTCCTGATATATATGTATATGCATATGCATATGCATATATAGGTCTATATATCGGTATATATGCATATGTGTGTGTATATATATACACACATATATATATACATATATACATAAATATATGTGTATGTGTATATATATATATATATATATATAATTTTTAAAAGCAACTTTTTGGTGCCATTGCTTTTGTCTTCTATCCTAGAATATTATGCGACATCATAATATCACAGTATCAGAAGAGACAAAGAACTATGTAATTTTATCCTATATTAATACAGAGTGTCACAGATGGTACTATCATTATATGGCAATCTATAAAAGTGGCCCATGAGACTAGGCTCTGGCACAATTATTTATTCTTCAATTATTTATTCAGTCCTTTAAGATGGGAATGCTGACAGACTTTGCAAAATGTACTGTCTTCCATTTGCAGATCTTGACTGAGTCATTTACAGACTGAAGTAGCTTTTTACTGACACCATTTTTATTTATTTAAATCCTGTTTTTGCAATTCAAGTGTACTGTACCCACGAAGACGACTGTTACGAGAGAGCATTTTGTTCATAAAAGCTCCGAACAGTTTCAAAACAAACACATTAGCATTCTATCTATACAGGTCAGGTCAGAATATAGGATTTATTATTTATTTTTTCCTTGCTCAGGAACATTAAAATCACAGCTTAATAGTGATATTTTATAACCAGGCACAACATTTTGATGTAATGTCTTTCTTGATGGTTGGGGCAGGTTTCCTCTTGAGAATCTTTTCCCTATAGGAAGAGAACACATAAGTCCTTCAAATTCTGTCTGCATGATGAAATTAACTCCTCATCAGCTGAAGAAGACTGGTTGCGAACAGCTACTGCTCATCTCCCATTCATCTTAACCTCTAAAATTGGCTTAGCAACTTTTGGTGATCCAGGGATTCCTATTTATTGTTTTTTACTTGTTAATAAGTTACAGTTATCTTTAGCTTATATTCAGTAGAGGAGGCAGTGTGATAAAGTGGAGAGCCAGCCTTTAAACCAGGAAGACAGATTAGCTGTGTGACCCTGGGCAAATCACTTAACCTCTCAGTGCTGTAGGAAACTCTAAGACTGTAAATTGAAGAGTAGGTGCCAACCTGCTTTGGTAGAGGGAGTTTCTTTGCCTACTACAGTTATCCCTTCCCTATAGGGACTTTCTCCCTTGCAGTTTTGATATATCTTGGGTTGGCATAAGAAATTAAATGGGAATTTTGAGGGAGTTTTGCAGAAGCCAACAACAACATGCAAAGGCCAGCAGATGGCACAGAAAAAGCTTAGAAATTCAAATGCATAAAATACATGTATAGTTTTGTATAATATCAACATATTTTATCTTTTAGTACTATTCTTCTCTGGTATGAAGGGAAGACTAAAAAATTTTATGCGGATTTTCCAGATGGAAGGGCACAGTGCCCCTAATCCCTTCAATGTGGAAGGGATAACTGTAGTTCTCTATTCCAGTGCAAGCGTGGCTCTCATACCTGCTTATTCTTACATACAGCAGAGACAAAGTAGGGAGTTTAAGATGTTGCCGTTAGACAAAGCTTTGGTAAAAGAATTGTATCTCTTACCTTAGTAGCAAAACTGCATTCTCTTACTGAATGTTTTGGAATTATGCAAACACAATTTCCCTATCTCTTAAATATGTCTTTCTCATCCTGTGCTTATATACGCATGCACTAAGAAGTTTGCTATATTTTTGTTTAATTCAAGGATAAGTATGGGATTAAAGAATTCTGCCTTTCTATTTAAACTATGTTTTCTAGAGAGCAGGGACTATTTTTACACACTTATATACATACATACACAGACACACACATACACACACATATATATGTGGACACACATGTTCACCTTAAGATATTTATAATCTCTCTTGAAATTCTTGTGGTTGATATTAATTTTAATTACTAAAAAAATAAAGTTTAAACAATTAAAAAAACATTTTATTGAAACTTCAAAATGCTATGGAATGACAATGTTTACCAGTAGTAATAATTCTTATCCAGGGGCATGGTGATAAAGTTTTATATAGTTTTCATAGTCTAGGAATAAAAATGTTCTACCAGTATTGCAAATGTAACATATTTTTTCCTAGATATATAATAAAATTGTAAAAATCTGATAATTTTAAAAAACTCAATGCCGTTCTCATACTAATGCAATATAATAAGATACTATAATGTCAGAGCAGAGTATGAAGCTGGTACATAGATGTCTAATGTGCTGCTTTCCCACCCCCAACCCCCTTTTAAGCCCTTGGCACAAAGGGAGTTTCAGAAACTTGGCTTTGCTGTCCATGTTCTCTTCTTGTAAGACTCTGAACATTTTGCCTGCTCCTCCCCTTGTAGACACGCACTACTCTCTCTTGCTTTTTCATATACACAAGCATATTTTGTCTTAACTTGTTTCTTGTAACTAGCTAAAAAAGTTTTAAGTAAAAAGTAGCAGGCTATATTACCTCATGTTGATGTATTAGAGATAGGGACTGTACCTTGTGATATCTTTGGTATTAGAAATAAGAAGTGAGGGGCTTAATCTGATCAATGCAGGCCATTACTGCTTATGCCACCTATATTCTTGTCTAGAGAATAAAAAAGTTAAGTGCCTTGGCTGAGATTACACAGTCAATATATATGACAGGGGCAGGACTTGAAGCCAGGTCTTCATCAGTTTCAGGTGGGGCTTTCTGTGTATTACTTGAGTGGAGTTTCAAACCATTTATTAAACCATAATCCAGTTGTTATTTGGATCAGTCAGTCAGTAAGCAACCTATGATATGTTAGGCACTGTGATAGGCACTATGGGCTGGGGATATAAGGAAAGGCAAAACAAAACAAAAAACTCCACAAAACAAGCAAACAAAAATGCTTCACCTTGAGCCCTCGCTCCTGTCCCCATAAAAAACATATTGATCTCAAGGAGCTCACAGTCTAATGGGGGAGACACTATGCAAACAACTATGTGCAAAGAAGACATATACAATATAAATCAGAGATTACAGAAGGAAGGCACTGGCAGTAAAGGAGATCTGGAGGGCTTCCTTTAGAAGGTGGGATTTTAAGTGGGGATTGACAGAAATGAGAGCAAGAGACTGAGATGAGGAGTGAGAAAATTCCAGGCACGAATGAGAACCAATAAAAACTGTTATTAAAGCATGGCACATTTACAAAGATATAATGATAGGGTTATCAGGCTTACAAAAAGTTGCTATGCTATACTGAGATATAATATGGCATTGCACAAAATAAGTATGTACAGATGCCTACCTTTTTGTGTAAATTCTTTTTGTGGAATTTTAGGATCAGAGTTGAGAGAGACCTCAGAGAACATCTGATCTAAAATCCAAAGCATGGATCTTGGCTACAACATATCAGTTATCACACATGAATGTTGTTGTTTGGTCATTCAGTTGTGTCCCCATGGATCATAGCATGCCAGGCTGTTCTGTCCTGCACTATCTCTCAAAGTTTGTCCAAGTTCATCTTTGTTGTTTCCATGACACTATCCATTTCATCCTTTGCCATCCCTTTCCTTTTGTCTTCAATGTTTCCCAACATCAGTCTTTTTAAATTTTTTTAAAATATTTTTGGAGGAGGAAGGCAGGGCAATTGAGGTTAAGTGACTTGCCCAAGGTCACATAGCTAGTAAGTGTGCCAAGTGTCTGAGGCCAGATTTGAACTCAGGTCCTCCTGACTCCAGGGCCAGTGCTCTACTCACTGTGCCACCTAGCTGCCTCAACATCAGAGTCTTTTCCAATGGGTCCCTTCTTCTCATTATGTAGCCAAAATATTTAAGCTTCAGCTTCATCACACACGATAGGATTGTAAATTTAAAAACCACTCTTGCTTCCCTCAACATATTCCTAAGTCTTCTTTTCTTAAAGATAAATATTCTCTGTTTCTCCAAGGAGCCACCTTTCAAGTATTAATTGTTTGTTGTCCATGAACTGTTCTGGTCTGTCCAGGATGGCTTCCTGGCTCATACCCCTTATAAGATGGAATGCATCTATCTTTGCCAATTGGATCAATGCACTGAAAAAGTGAGGACAAGAAAAACTATTTCCGGACCACTATGTTCACTGAAATGTCCATTGGTGATTTTTTTTATAAAAGAAAAAGGAAAATGTTTCTGGTAAAGTTGAACCTGAGCAGGCCACCCTAAGATTCATCTTCTGTATTGAGTTGGAATAGTTTTTTGGTAGCACTCTTAGCACTCTTGGTGGCCACTCACTTTTGTTTGTGTCAGACTATGATGTTGTAGGAGGTGTTAGCATAAACCAGGGTTTTTTAACCTGGGGTCTGTGAAATTAAAAAAAAAACTTATTAACTATCTTTGTATATAATTGCTTTTCTTTGTAATCCTATGTATTTTGTGGTATATGTTTAAAAATATTATTCTAAGAAGGGATTATAGGCTTCACCAGCTTCCCAGTGGAGTTTACCCCCCCCCACAAGCTAAGAACCCATGTTCTAGATTCTGTTTATCGTTAACATTACTGAACGTTGTAAACTTCTGAAAAAATGGACGAAAGCAGATGTGATTGCTTTTCAGGATACTTTTAGGTTTCAAGATTATAGCTATAATATGGAACTTTGTTAAATTGGAAGGAAGAATCTGACCTTTAAGTTGCTTAATGTGAAATTACTTTCTGTGCTTTTGAAGTCATGTCCTGCTAGATATTGCCATAGTTTGGGGTTTAATTGCTTTAAACAATTACAGGGAGATCTAATTTCATAGAATTAAGAGATGGAAGAGGTTTTTAGAAATCTTCAACTGACTCCATTCCCTTCATTTCACAAATAGCAATTAAGGCTCATAGAGGCCCAGTGTTGGTAGTGAGAGGCAAAACCAGGACTGAAATTCAAGACTTCTGACTTTCGGCTTAATCCTTTTCTCTCACAACAGGCATCCTCTCATTAAGCTTTTCTGTCTGATTTTGAGCCAGAGACCTTCTCCATGCAAGGTGAATGTGATGACCTCTGCAGAAGTGACCTTGCTTATCTTTTTCAATTAAAAACATCGATTAAGTATTGGTAAAGTGTAAAGTATGGAACTTGTGAATGTCAGAAAGCCAGTAAGAAATTAACCAAAATGGTGGGGAAAGTTATAGAGAAGGAAAGGATACCAGGGCATGACTGTGATCTTAATAGAAAAAAGGCACCACTAAACTTGGTTTTTTTTGGAGAAATGAATAAAAGTCGCCTCTGACAAGATAAAATCTCTGGCTTTAATATTTACTTTCTGAGAATCTAAAGTAATTACCTTTAGGCCTGCCCAGATCCTATCTTGCTAGTTTGCTTGCTTTGTAATTCCTGTAATTGGGGGATAATTTTCATAATTTCTAATCAGTATTGATCTCTTTGCTACTTTAGTCTTTAGTGGGGCAGATTAAAACTTGGCTAATATTTGCCAAATGGAGTACTTAGCAAGGAAGACAGTTCATGGAGCAAAAGCAAAACCATAAGATTCTATGACAGAAGAACCCAGGCCATCCCTTGTGGTAAGAGAAAGAAGTTCTGAATGGAAACCAAACCAAACCAGTGAGTATGATTGCTGTACCTTTCCAATCTTTCCTAGAATCTTTAGCACATATATAGTGGAATTCTTTCAAGGATTATTATTTTTTAATTGACTATTGTTTCAGAGATCAAGGTGATCCAGACCTCTCCTCTTCTCACAGAATTTCGAAGCTCTGATGCTGAATGGATTTTTCTTTTAATTTATTAAAATGCCTAGAATAATCTAAAATAAATTATACCCTTCTTTGTAGTGGAAGCAGCTTTGTGGAACACACACACACACACACACACACACACACACACACAGCCACAGCCACAGCCACACCCACATCCCTTTTCTGATTTGAAGCCAGTGGGGAAAGGCAGAGCATCCTGGGCATTTTGCACTACTTTGTGAAATTTTGATGGCCGTGGTTATTCAGATCTCTTTGGTACCATGCAACAACTCATTTAATCAGTCTTTTTGTGTCTAGTTTGAGAGACTTTTTATGAGTTGGCCCATATGGAAGGCACAGCTCTTTTAAAGAATATAGCTAGAGGCTTATTAAAAATTGAATGAAGTCATTATTGGGTGTATAGCTCCCATTTAACATTTTACTATTTACAAAGAACATTCCTTATAACAACCCTGTGGAGTGGATACTAGATGTGTTATTTCCATTTTACAGATGAAGAAATTGAGGCTGAGGAGTTAAATGAGTTGACCGAGTGATATAACTAGTTTGTGGAATAGCCAGGACTAAAATTCAGATCTTCAACTTCAGTGCCTGTCTTTCCATTCTACCATGGTGATTATTCATTTTAATTTAATTAATAAGGAGAAACAGCATGTTAGAAAGTCCTACCTTGGAGTCAGGAATACCCCAGTTCAAGCCCTTTCTGCTTTGTGACCAGGGCAAACTCTGTAAGCAAGTCAGTCTTTCAGTGCTCCAAGACTGTTCTCTAATATTATAAATGACAGAGCCTATGTTAGTCTGCATTGATAGAGGGAGACCTCTCTTGGAAGTCCCTACATCAATGAAATCACAGGTCCAGTTAAAATCAAAAACAGTCATGGAGAAGACATAACGATATATGGAACATAGTGTTCGAGATTGACCTCGTAGCTGAAAAACTGACTACAGAAATCCTTTTGAATTTGGCCTTGGAGGACCTGGTAGCCATAACCGGATTGTATTTTAAAAAGACAATCAACAGAGTCACTATTGTATTGTCAGTTAGATTATAGTTTTGAAGCTTTGGCTTGGTTAAACTAACCCCTCACTGTTCTCACAGAGAAGTAAAGCAATTAGTTTCAAGCCAAAAGAGAGTAAAGCATCAGCATGTGGTAGGAACACCAGGGAATGCTGTGGTCATAAAATCTAAACATTTTGAACACTGCCTCAACAGAATTGCATGAATGGCCATTTAGACTTTAGAAATGCTTAAGAAAATGCCTTAACCCTTCTTGGTTGGGAGAAGGGAAATCACTGAGTTGATGTTTCAAAGGAACGTTCCACAACATTCAGTTCAGAGTTTTGACTTCCCACAGTTCTAAATGGATGGAACCTGAAAATATGGAACATGGAAAATGCTGAACAATATGTGTCTATCTGAGTGAATGCATAGTGACTATGTAGATACTCACACCTTTGTTTTAAAGACACTTGATTTTTTTTCTAAAACTATCAATTCATACTCCCTTGTTAGCTGTTTAAAAAAAATGTGTTTAACACCTAATTTGTGCTGTCACGGATAGATAAAATACGGACATTACAGTAACTCGTTTCCCCCCCTTTTCGTAGTAGCAATGGACTGCCAAAACATGTCTCCTGTGCATTTTCCATCCATGGTAGAGGTTTGAGCTTTTTGCTCCTGCTTGGAATATCAAAGGGGACAAAGCCAGGAGGAAGTTGGCCTCACAAATTGTTTTTTCTTTCTTTCTTTTTTGAGCTTTTGAATTTGTAGTAGTTTAGTAATATGTGGTGGTAGATATTCTTTTTGGTAGTTAAAGAAGAAAGATGAACTTGCTATGGTGTATTTGGCAGTGAAAATACAATGGATCAGACAAGAGAAATACACCATTTTAAATGTGAACAAGTGCTCTGAGTAGGATGTGCTAAGTTATTTCCAACCTGCGATGGTTGTTGTAAGAATCAGAATCAAATGAGATAATGTATGTGAAAGCACTTTGGTAAACTGCAAAGCACTCCAACTCTGTGATGCTGGCTTTCTATTGGAATTCAGACATGAACTGGGAAAGAACTTGGTGAAAGGCAGGTAATATTGTGTGAAACAGGTTGTAGAAGAAAAGTCACAGCATAAGTGTCAGGTGTCTCTTGTTCGTTTTTAGAAAATGAATAAATGTTAGAGAAGTGACAGGTTGGGATCTTTAAAAAAATAAGGCCCTGAGATTCCTGAATCAGTTTTCTTCCCGGAGCTTTTCTGAAGGGATTTCTTTTCCTATATAAAAAAAGCAAACAACAGTGATTGAATGTTTATTTCTTTTTCTTTCAAGCCAATGAAAACATTTTTAAAGTCATCATAACTTTTCTTTTCCTTTTCTTTTTTCCTAGTAAGATCTAAATAACACCATCTGCCTTAGTTGTATCTTAGCAGGCTCAAAGAATTACCCAGATCACCTAGGGTGGCTGCAAATCAGACCATAAGCAGTTGCGAAGTGTTTACTCTGTGCAAGGTGCTGGAAGATGGAAAAGTGAAACAAAACTGTCCTTTGCCTGAAGGGAGTTTATGTGAACACATTTAAGTCAATACCACATATATTTTAGCAGTAATTTTGGCAGCCAGGACCTGTTAGTGTAGGAATATGAGCAGCCAAAGGAATCAGGAAAAAGGTTTTCGTTATGGATTAGTGACCCTGAGGCTGAGTTTTGACCCAAGCTCAGGAAATCATTAGTGGAAGATCCAAACTCAGTTCCCATTTACTACTAGGCTCCCCACTATAAACTAGTACACATCCTTTTTCAGTCAAAAGATACAAACACGAAAACTCAGTGGCATTTGGATTTATCTCCACAGTTGTTCATTTTAGGTGATTTTCTCTCAGTTTTTGATTCTCAGATCATATCATGACGAAGGCATATTTAATTTTCCACTTAGGGCAAGAGGATATTTTGGACATCGTTATAATTTTGACATTTCGGCCCAAAGGGTACCTTAGACTCTTCTGGTCTCTCCTCTTTACTTGACAGATTAGGAAACTGAGGCCCAGAGAAGAAATATATTTATTTTTGTATCTACCATGTAGATATGCCTAGCATATAGTAGGTGCTTAATATTTGTTGACTTGATTTTTAATGCTTATTGATGTTGACTTGGTCAGGGTCGTATAGGTTGTGAGCAGCAGAGCTAAAGTTTGAGATTGAAGTCCTTTCTATCTTGGTGTGATTCTATACTCTACTATAAATTCTATGAAATGAAAGCCTAAGAAGCTAGGAGAAGATGTTTGGCCTTTTTGTTAACTTATCTTCTATGTATCCAAAATACAAGCCACTTTTAAACCAAAGGTAAAATGAACTGAAAACTAGAGGCAACCCTCAACTCACAGACCCAGCTGATCTAACTGGTGATACTTTGCTGCCCCTGGAACTTTCCACCACTGTTCTGGAGGCAGTTACTGCCACATACATACTGCCTGTCCTTATCCTTATCCATACTACCAGAACTGTTCTCTAGCCCCATCTCCTGAAGCTCTCATGAATAAAAATTCTATTGGGTGAGAATGAGAAAGGAAGATAGAAGAAACCATAAACAGGTGGGGAATTGGAAAGCCCCATCACTCTGTTTAGGGAACAGATAATAAGGATGTGTAGGAGCATTAGAATTCTTGCTATTTGGGAGTCATGTTTGAAGCCCTAGGAAAGGTTGGCTCGGACTAGATTGGTGTGTGGGGCTTGATCTCTAGACTAAGGAGTTGACATTTTGGCTTATTGATTTTGGGGAAGGTTTTTGAACCGGGAAAGTGGTACAAAATGATTCTTTAAGAGGACTGGGCAAACGTCCTTCTGGACAGAATGGGCTGAGAAATGGGAGGGTAGACTGTAGTAATTAGTGAGGCAAGAATTCAGTTAGGGAGTGATGTTGGAGCTATTATGGTGGTTTTATGGTGAGCTCCTAAAGGTCACAGCTAGGGCCTTGGCCCTGGCATATGGGATAGAAAAAGAGAGGGCAAATGGAAAAGAGTGCATTGATGATCAGGAAATATATATACAGTGTATATGCCCACATACACATATATATTACACATATGTATGTAACACACATTATATATATACCATATATATGTACACATACACACATAATATATACATGCACACATACATGCACATATATGTGTGTGTGTCTGTGTATATATATATGTATATAAGGACTGCCAGTAATGTAATTATTATGAGAAGCAGAGTTGGTCACTCACTTTTAGAAACTGTGTTCCAGCTGGGAAAATACTTTTCTGCCTCTGACAAACAAGTTAAGAGTTTCCAGGGCACAGACACTGCACACATTGATGGAGCTTTATTTAATATTTGGGACTGAATCTCCTCTATGATTCCACTGTTTTCCTTTATCCACATTTCACTCGGTGGTGGTTTTTTTTTTTTGAACAGAACAAAATATGTGTCTGCAAATAACATTCCCTAGAGGAATTTTCATTTTTGAAACCATTTCTGTGTGTGCTTTCAAATTCCCTTTTTGGTGTAAAGAAAGGGAAAGGCAGACGTTACCCCAGATGACAGGGGAGCTGAGGTGTGAATAACAGTGCTGCTGTACACAGACTTAAACTTTCACATGCAGTAGCTGAGCTGGGTGGTGGTGGAGCTTGTTTGAGGACTTGTTGGTGCAGCCCCTACATTGCCTAAGGTTACACACCTCTTAATTATGGCTCCTTTGAAACCAGACCGAGCTGCTTCATGACCTAGAAAAAAATATCCATGGTAATGAAACCAAAATTTGAAGAGGGCCATACTGGCTGAGCCCATTGGCCACTCCTTAGTCATAGAACTATTTCTTTGAATAATCTTTGTAGGATGGACCAATTGTAGAGACTTCTGTAACATTCTAAATACAGCTGCCACTTGAGACTAAATCTAGAGAGTTATGAATTATTTCCCACAAGTCCTTTGCCTAACCAGGTAGTTAATGAACTTGTTGGTGATTGGCTAAATCAGGGAAAGTCTTTTCTCATTTTGGATAAGCACTATACTCACAAGGTAATTTATTCCACATTACTCACCCTAGGAGGTGTTGATTGGATCCCTCCCATTTATTCAGTTCTTAAACCTTTTCTCCCCACTGTAAGGTGTGGCAAAGCCTTAGGTAGTGAAAGTAGACTTTAGAGACCACTGAGTCCAGTTCCTTTCTTTTAAACTGAAACCCAGAGATATTAAGTTGACTTGCCCAGGGACACAGAGTTAGTGTCTTGAGGTAGGTTTAAAACTAAGGTTTTCTGACTTCAAGTCCCAATATTTTATCTTCTAGGCTGCCTAAACTTTACTGGGTTGTTGTGAAACCTTTGGAAACCATAGCAGGGTATTTGAACCTGTGGTCTGTGAACTTTAAAAAAGAACAGTTGATAACTGTATTTTAATATAATTGGTATCCTTTGTAATACAATATATTTAATGTTATGCATTTAAAAACATTGTTCTGTTAATAGGCTTCACTAGGCTGCTAAAGGGTTTAAGTTTAAGAACTCTTGTCTTAAAGTGTTATAAGAGAGTAGCAATGGTGTAGGAACCTGATAGAGGGCCAACCTTGGTCAGGAAGATCTGGGTTTGATTACAGATCCTACCTTCTACACATCAGCTGTGTGTGATCATGGGCAGAGCAGTGTAGAATTGAAAGAGTGTTGGATTGGAAGTCAAAAGTGTCAAGGTTCAAATACTGGCTCTTCTTTTTCTTCTCTCTCTCTCTCTCTCTCTCTCTCTCTCTCTCTCTCTCTCTCCTCTCCCTCTCCTTCTCCCTCTCCCTCTATCCCTCTCTCCCTTCCTTCCTTTTTACTTTCCTTCCTTCTTTCTTTCTTCTCCTGCCCTTCCTTGTCCTCCTCCTTCTTCAACTATAAAATGAGATTCAATAGCCTGGATGGGCCTTTCCCTCTCTTAAGTCTAACTCATTGGTTACTTAGGGCTCTAGGCAACTTTCTAAGGTGATTTGCTAATCATTATGGGAAAAGGGAATTTTTTCTTCCCTCTATAGATGAAATCACAGTTTCATAAAGGAAGAAAAAAGTCTTGTAAAATGTTAGGAAAGGGGGACTTTATCTTGTATAGCTGAGAGTCACCTGAGAAGTTAAAAACAAAGACAAATTCATAAAGTTCTTCCACTCAAAAACAGCATGAAAATTAATATGGTCATTTAGGAATATCTTATAGGTGGGCTGTTACTGTGTCGTCCAATTTTATGTAACACACTCTAAAAAGATCACATCTTTCTGACATCAATATTATTTTGATATTGCTTTATTGCTGAGTCATGGAATGCTGTAGTCATGAAGATTTGATTACCCAAAGGGCAACAGAGGGGTACAGTGGTAGGTGTGAGCAAGCTGCAACACATTGAAGATGAGGAAGTATGTAAGTAAAAGGGTAGAGAGTAAAGGAGAAATGTAGGGCAGGGAAAAAAAAAAGACTGGTCACATGAAGAGAATGAGAGATGATTAGCATACAGCCCTTGTGTTCCATTGGAATCTGCAATGTCCGCTGAACTTGAGAAAATCCCCTATCATGATAAATGGGCCCCCTCGTGAACTGGAGGACATGGACAAGAGTTACATAGATGGTTGAGATTTGTGGTGTTGTAAGGAATACCCATAGCAATTCAATCACAGATCTGTTGGAATTAGGGTGTGAAATATACATATACACAGATGTATACACACATACTCACACATAATACTTGTACATATATACATGCATATCTACATATTGTATGTATATATTGTATTTATATCCTAATGCTCTCACTTTTTAGATGATGGAAAGGTGTGCATTAGTGTTCTAGTATGTGTGTGTCATAAGAGGTTAGAGTAATCTGTTCTTTGAATCAGTAATTTAGATAAGCATACCTTCCCTGCCTACCTCTCTTCTCATCCAATGCATCATATATAGGTGGGGAAGATCCAATAATATGAAACAGATGGAAAGGTCAAGATGATAGTGGGAAACCACTTCCTCTTAGTTTCCTGATAAGTCTGTGAGAGGGAGAGGTGTCTATGCCTGTGCTCCACACCATGGGCTTTAGTTTAGCCAGCTGTGGGAGTCTCCCCAACCCCCTAAAATATAACCACCCACACTGCCTAAGACTGATGTTTACAATTCTATAATTAGAAGTCTGGCTAGAGCCAAACAAAGGCTTTCCCTGTGAAAATGCAAATAGCCTTGAGAAAATCCCACATTAAAGCTTATCAGTTACATGTACATTGGACTGACATGAGATGATTTTATAAAATAATTTTTATAAAATTATTTCTTATGAACAGGGAGGTATATGTGTTTTATTTCCTGAGGAGAGAGGTGTGGTTGTTTGTATTTGTGGTCATCTTTAACTCACATCATAGCCTACATTCATTTTTATATGGTGTCGTACTGATTATCTTAACCTCAGTTTATAGGTGAATATGGATAAGATATATTAAATGTTACATATTATATAGTTACAGATAAGATACATATGTACAGATGAAAACAAATTATAGATTTAAAGCTGGAAGGGCCCTAGGGTCATTTAGTTGAACTCACTTATTTTATAGAAAAGGGAGGTGAGGTCCAAAGGGGTAAAATGTCTTACTTATCCCCTTCCCCTGTACAGATAGTGTATGGTACAGCTGGAGTTTTATGATCACATATATGTAATATGTAATACATATAAAAATGTAGAAAGTTTGCATTATGTCCATGTTTTTGACAGAGCAGTTCTATGGATCATGTAGTGTTCATGAAATTCCTCTTCAGATAGAAAGCATCTATATATATATATATATATATATATATATATATATATATATATATTTCGATTTAATAGACCCCAAAGACTACATTGATTTGAATACTCTTATGTTTAGATCTCTTTGAAAGTGGAAAAAAAGTATAGGTACATACTAAAAAAAATACCAATTACAGACAACATTTAGTATTTAATCTGAACCAGATTTGGAGAATTAAGTATAGTTTCTCTTTGGGCCAGTATGTATAATTCTGAGGCAATTATAAATGTAAATGACTTGGGAGAAAAGAGAGCTTAATCCGGGATCCTGGAGATCTCTACCGTGACTAACTGCTTTGATAGGACTATTGAAATTCCTATTTACAAATAAATTCCAAATCTCCAAATTCTCTTGGGCTGTCTTGAAAAGCATTTCTAAGTTGCCAGAATCAAAAGGAGCTTAGCTATGAGTATCTTTTTCAGTTCACACCTGAAGCTGATAACTTCTTTCTTTTCTTCTTTCTTTCTTTCTTTCTTTCTTTCTTTCTTTCTTTCTTTCTTTCTTTCTTTCTTTCTTTCTTTCTTTCTTTCCTTCCTTCCTTCCTTCCTTCCTTCCTTCCTTCCTTCTTTCTTTTTTTTTCTTTCTTCCTTCCTTCCTTCCTTTCTCTCTCTCTCTCTCTCTCTCTCTCTCTCTCTCTCTCTCTCTCTTTCTTTCCCTTCCTTCCTTCCTTCCTTCCTTCCTTCCTTCCTTCCTTCCTTCCTTCCTTCTCTATTAGGAAGAGTTTTGATAAAGTGAATAATAGTTTCCATAGGTTCATATATGTAAAGCTGGAAAGAACCTTGGACACCATCATCTAGTCTTATCTAGGATTTAGAGAAGTGAAATGACTTGTCCAACGTCACACGGGTTTCTATCAAGTGGTAGTCAGGATTTGAACCCGGGTTGTCTTAGTCCAAATCCAGCACTTTTACTACTGTACTAACTCATTTGTGTAGTACTTAAACATTTAAAAAAAATTTTTCACAAATTTTTTTGGTTCCTGTTTTTCTTTTTATATCACATTTACTATTTTCCCGTCCCCTCCTTCCTTCCCTACCCAGAAAGCTACTGCTTGTTACAAAGGATAGATAAAAAAGGGGAAAAAACCCTTTACAGCATATCAACTAAGTCTGACAATTTATTCAGTATTCCACATGCAAACTCCCCTTACCCACTAAAATAGATAATTTTTCCCCCCATTTCCTCTTCGGGGTCAAATCTAGGCATTATAATTACAAGGTTCATTTTTTTTTATCATTGTTGCTCTTTCAGTTTACATTGTATGATTGTGTTTATGTTGTATTACTGGTTCTGTTTACTTTGCTTCAGTTCACAGAAGTCTTCCCATGCTTCTTTGTATCCTTCATATTTATGAAGAACTTTGAATTCAGCAGAAATTTATCCGGTACCTTCTGAGTATAAGGTACTATGCTGGTGATACAGATAAAAGCAACCATAGCAGTGTGTGTGTGTGTGTGTGTGTGTACATTTATACAACATGAACTAGATTAGTAAATATAGCAAAGAAGAGTGTTAACAGAGGGAGGAGAGGGGTCAAAGCCCTTACATCTCAGCAATCCTTTGATGTAGGTGATATAAGCATTATTTTTTCCCGTTTTACACATAAGGCAAGTGAGCCTTAGAAAGGTAAAGTGGACGCAGTCTCAGCCCCGCCGCTGCCACTGCCACCACCCAGAGACCGCTGAAAGCCCTGTCCGTCAGTCTGCTGCCGCCACTCACTCCGGGCATGGAACATTCAGTTATGGATAAAAATGAGCTGGTGCAGAAGGTCAAATTGACTGAGCAGGCTGAGAGATATGATGACATGGCAGCTTGCATGAAGTCTATAACTGAGCAAGGAGCTGAATTATCCAATGAGGAGAGAAATCTTCTCTTTGTTGCCTACAAAAATGTCGTAGGGGCCCGAAGGTCATCTTGGAGGGTTGTTTCAAGTCTTGAGCAAAAGATGGAAGGTGCTGAGAAAAAACAGCAGATGGTTCGAGAATACAGAGAGAAAATTGAGACTGAACTAAGAGATATCTGCAATGATGTACTGTCTCTATTGGAAAAGTTCTTGATTCTTAATGCTTTACAAGCAGAAAGCAAAGTTTTCTATTTGAAAATGAAAGGAGACTACTACTGTTATTTGGCTGAGGTTGCTGCTGGTGATGACAAGAAAGGAACAGTGGATCGATCACAACAAGCATATCGAGAAGCATTTGAAATCAGCAAAAAGGAGGTGCAACCAACGCATCCTATAAGATTGGGTCTGGCTTTGAACTTTTCTGTGTTCTATTATGAGATCCTGAACTCTCCAGAGAAAGCCTGCTCCCTTGCAAAGACGGCTTTTGATGAAGCCATTGCCGACCTTCATACATTAAGTGAAGAATCATACAGAGACAGCACGCTAATAATGCAACTACTGAGAGACAACTTGACATTGTGGACATCGGATACCCAAGGAGATGAAGCTGAAGCAGGAGGAGGAGGGGAGAATTAACTAGCCTTCCAACTTTTGTCTGCCTCCTTCTAAAATAACACAGTAGACCATTTGTCATCGATGCTGCCCCACAAATAGTTTTTGTTTACGATTTATGACAGGTTTATGTTACTTCTATTTAGATGTCTATATTTCCCATGTGGTTTTTATGTTTAACGTTAGGGGAGTAGAGCCAGTTAACATTTGGGGAGTTATCTGTTTTCATCTGACGTGGCCAGTATGGGGGATATGGAATTTTTATACACGTTTTACATGTTTGGCATAGTACTTTTGGTACATTGTGATTTCACAAGGCCAGTGTTAAAACAGCTTCCATGTCTAAGCAAAGAAAACTGCCTACATATTGGTCTGTCATGGTGGGGGGATGAAGGGATAATTGGTTCCAGCCACAGGTGTAGTTATTGTGGGTACTTTAGGGTTGGAGCACTCATGGCTGTGGTAGAAACAGATGTCTCATAGATACTACATGTCATTCCATGTATATCTGTGGAATACACACTCTCAACGTGTACACCTTTATGATTGCAGTTGCAAAAGTGTTCCTTAAGACAAAGTTTTAACCCAGTCAATTTACTCTGGAGAAGGGCAGAAACGGTTCACATTCCATTATTTGTAAAGTTACCTGCTGTTTGCTTTCATTATTTTTGCTACACTCATTTTATTTGTATTTAAATGGTTTAGGCAACCTAAAAACAAATGTACAAGTAAAGATGCAGTAAAAATGAATTGCTTGATATTCATAAAGTCACTGTATATCAAGCACAGCAGTAAAACAAAAAAACCCTGTATTTAACTTATTTTAGGTTTTCTGCTTTTGTGATTTTTTTTGATACTTGCCTAACATGCATGTGCTGTGAAAACAGTTAACAGGGAAATAACTTGAGATGATGGCTAGCTTTGTTTAACGTCTTGTGAAATTTTCATGAACAATCCAAGCATAATTGTTAAGACCATGTGTATTAAGTTGATGTAAGTGGAATAAAAGTTTTATGAATGGACTTTTCAACTACTTTCTCTACAGCTTTTCATGTAAATCATATCTTTAGTTCTGAAACTTCTCTAAAGGAAATTGTACATTTTGAAGATTTACTTCCCACTTGGTAGCTATATATTGGGCTTTAAAAAAAAATGTAAGTACAAAATTATCAAATGGCAAGAGTTCCTTGTGTTTTATATTGTTCCAAACATTATTCCCCTCTCCACTACCCTGATTTTCAGTTATTCTTTTAAAACAAAAGGTGGTGGTCTGAATAAAATCATATATTCCACTTCAATTTTTGGTATGGCATTTTTCTAACTTACGGAAGCTACAAATCTCATGGTCTTGTAACTAACATTGGTTAACTATGAGGTTTGTGCTTCCAAAGTTCCTCTTTAGCAGAATTCGTTGCTATTCTTACGGTCTGCCTTGGATTTTAATCCCATATTCCAATTTGTCAGGTATACCTTTTAGCCTTTTCTCATTTTGCCTTGTCAACAACCACACTCCTATTCTGGTGGTGGAGTGGGGGGAGGGTGCTGTGTGGGGAAAGATAGCATGATATTTCTGGCTTCGGTATCTGAGACTCCTTTCTTTGCTTGCATCCCACAAACTTCTTGCCTCTATTTCTATTTCCTATAGGAAATCTTCCCTTAATTTAGTGAGATAGTGGCTTTTTAAAAAAATCTCATTCTAAACCCTACCCTGAATGGTCTGTTCATTGTCTGCTGTAAACTCTTTCCCTTAACCCAGTCTTCTCACCAAGCGATGGTTGGGCTAAGTTATGCCCAAAGCTCACGCTGTGAAATCTTCCCCTAACTACCCTTGTAGAAAACACCAAACACAAAATACCACTTAAAGAGAGAGGTATATTTTTTGTTATAGAATGTAAGCTCCTCAAGGGCAGGGACAATGTTTTTCTGTATGTTCTATTGTGCCTAGTACACAGTAAATGCTCAATGAATATTGATGATGGGAAAAAAAAAAAGATGAAGTGACTGACCATTTTATACCATTAGTAAAGACTGGAGATGGGATTCAAATAGCCAGACTCCCAACTGGAGCTTGTCATCATTGCCCAAGTGGAATAGCTTTTTAATGTTCTTTGGGAATATTCAGAAAGGTCTTACTGAAAATGAAAAGCTATTGGACTCAAAGCACCTAGTCTTTTGGCATGGGTGCGTGTTGGGGAGTGGGATAAGGAGGTGGAGTTTACCTGAAGCCTTCTGTTGACATTTTCTCTGACATGTTTTCACATGGCTCCACAAGACTTGTGGCTCAGACCCAGTCTTCCTAGAGAAAGTGTAAGAGAAGTCTAGTCTAGCCACTCCCTTGATCTACCTCCAGAATAAACAGCTTCCATACATTCCTTCCTTAATTTACTGCTCTAATGTTGAATGATGATCAGTAGTTTTGTTTGTGTATCAGCATTGCTTCCTACAGCTCCTAAATGGTTAGGCAGGTATTGGGACCTTTTCTGTTGAAGGAATGGTATGAGTTATGTGGTGTGAGTCCTCAGCCAAGACTGCTTCAACTTTTCCTTGAATTTGGGTGGAATAGTAGAGAATTCCTGCTGAAGGGATGGAGTGATGGGGATAAGCACATCCCCTCCCACCCACCACCCACCTCCCAAGGAATTGGGGTTAAGTACTCATGTAACGTTCTAGGGCCTTGGGTCCGGCTTTTTGACTGAGTCCAAGTTTTACAGAACAAATCCTTTTATTAAGAGGATTTGTTCTGTGAAGTCTGGATTCTGTCCAAGGACTGAACTTGAGGACCTGGAGGCCACAGTTTCCCCACCCCTGGCTCCTGACCCTCCCTGCACTTAACCTTTATCTAATCCTGGGATCATATAATTAAAAGCTAGAAGGGACATTAGAGCTTGATTAGTCCAACCACCTTTTTCATTTATTTTCTTAATTTGTCAATTATAAATTGAGGCCCAGAGATTAAATGGTTTGTTCAAGGCTAGATAAACTAGAAGAATTATAGTTATTTGTGTACATGTCTCATCCCCACTACTAGATTGTAAAATAAAGGGAAGTACTGTGTGGCTTTTCATCTTTGTAGTCATAGCACAGTGCCTTGCACATCGTAGGTATTTAATAAATACTTATTTTAATTGAATTGTAAAGTATTTGGAAGTTAGCATCAGGGAGGTGAATATCTGTAAGGGGGTATTCTCATACAACTTGCTAGAATGAGTCACCCTCCTCCACTCTAGGAAAATGTTTGCCAAGCCCACCAGCACACCTTCCTCAGCCAAGACTGGAAACACACACAAAGATCCCCTTCGGGCTCTTTACTTGTCTGGTATTCTAAGCAGCCCTTTAGTTTTTCTGATTTTTTTTAATAGGTTAATGAACCATTGTTATAGTTTTAGTGATGGAAGGGACCTCAGATGCTTTCTAGTCTGACCTCCCACATGATAGAGGAATCCACACTTGACATCTTTGGTATGTGATCATCCAATCTTAATTAGTTGATGTTAGAAGGGTAGAAGTGGCAGAAGAACTGATTTGGGCTCCATCTAAGGGAAAAAATGAAACAGAGCTCCTTCTAAAGGTAGAGTGGATTTCACTGAATAGAGGCTGACAGGCAAAGACTAGATGACCCCTTGCTGGGTATATGACAGAAGAACTTTTTGCTGTTCAGACACTGGTTGGAGTCCATGGCTTGCTGAGGTCCCTTCCAACTTGGAGACTCTGAGATTTACTTTTAGTCGGTATCTGCCATCAAAGAGGATATTTCTTATTTGACCATGGCTACCTTTCCCTAACATCTGTTTGTGTGTGTATCACTCAAAAGTGTACAATGTTGGTAAATATTAGGGGCCAGACATATTGCAAAGCAACTTGAGGGAATTGTGAATTCAGCACCTGCCCAGCTGCTGAAAAGAAGCCCTTTCTGGAATATTATTCTTGGAAACTAGTCAATTGCTATTAAGTTCATTTACTTCCTCCATCTTCTCCCAAGTGACCTAGTGAGTGATTCCCTGGGCATTGTTAATAAGATTAGGCCTCAAGTGATGTGGTGCTTGCTTGTTAAGATGTTATAATGTTTCTTCACTCATTCTGTCCTGGTTTAACCATCTATGTGATTTTACATCAGTTATTTCAGGTAACAAGATCATAGGGAAAATCACCAGAATGAATTCTAGCCCTTGAAGTAATGAGAATTTCATCTTTCAAAGCCCTAATCAAGCTTAGTCCTTTTCCTGTAATGGATCAAATACTCCAAATACAAGACAGTAAATTATTTTGTTTGTCCCTCTCCATTGATGGTAAAAGTCAAAATAGGAGTGCCTGGGGGAGAAGAAAAGAATGTGCAATTTCATGACCAATGCCTGGTAAAGATGATTTTGGAAGGGAATAATGGGGGTAGGAGAAAACTAGAGAATACAGATAGGTTTGTGAAAAAGCCCTAGATCCTAGATAGGTATAAGGATAGCAATAGGGATGGGATATTTCATCCCTCTAGGGTCTTTTCCTTCTCTGAGGCTTTTAATCTTAGTCCCCTGCCTAGTGATGGATTTGTTTGGGGTAAAGTAGCCAAAATCCTAGATAAGAAAACATTAAGAAACATTGAGAATGTTAAGAAAACATCACATTTTAATGTGGGGAGACAACTTGTACACACATAAACATAAAACCATTACAAGGTTTGTTTTGGGAAGGAGGGTTTTCATTACTCTGTCAAGAAAGGTTCATAAATTTAGAGCTAGGAGGAATTTGGGAGGTCATTTTAAGCAATCCTTTCCTTTTAGAGAGAAAGCAAAGACTGAGATAAAGGAGTAGTGGCTTGCCTTTGGTCACAGAGATGGGTAGTTGAAGTCAAGATTTGAACTCTGGCCTTCTGACTCCTAATATACAGTCTTCTTCATGGTACCGTGATGTCTTCCTGGTAGGCTTCATGTAGAACATGGAGCTTGAGTCAAGTCTTAAAAGAAGTAAGTGATTCACTGAGCCTGGAGTAGCACTTTGAGTCGGTGTTACAGGTAGAATAAAGTATAAGGAAGAAACTTGGGTCCACTTGGGGATATAAGATGAAAATACGCAAAATAGATATCCAATTCAGTTCAACTCTTGGTAGGCACTGGGTTACAAAGAAAGAAGGAAAGAAAAAAAAACCAAACAAATAAATAGTCCTTGCACTCAGGAACCTTACTGTGTTGGTGAGTAGCATTAGCATGGAGAGGAGGAAGAGATCACTAGGAGGCTTTGTGGAGGTGAGACCTGAACTGAATTTTAAAAGATTTGAATATGGACTCTTAAATAGTGGACACTAGTAGAAAAGACTGTAGAATTAGAGTCAAAGACCTTGTTTTCCAAGACTGCTTTCTCACTTATTACCTCTCAGTTGACCTTGGGCTAGTCACAGAACTATCCTGCGCCTCATTTTTCTTATCTGTAAAATGAGAGGGGTCTCTGGCTGTCTAAGATGTTATGAGCCTACTTAGTATCTTTGTGATCTTAGATAAGTCACTTCACTCCTTCAAATTTCAGTTTTCTCACTTATAAAATGAAGACCAAAATTACTTTTCAGTTTCCTTCCACCTTTCAATCTATGATCGTTACACATAGGGAAGGAGAGATGAGACCATTTAAAAGAAGGAAATGGTGTGGAAGTGGGAATGCATGGTTTGGGTTGAGAGGGATAGGAGGTAGGGACAATGAGTGGAAGAGTTGGAATCTTCCCCATAGTTAAAGTTTTTTGAAGATGTTTTCTCTTTCCGGTCAGGAAAGAGAAGGCAAGAGAACTAACTAGGGGCGACATGAGATTAAAACAATATAATTGAAACTTAATTATTTGCTTAAAGAAAAACACTTTGCCCCTTAAAAAGCAACTTAGTCTAGAGGAAAAAAGTAAGGTGGTTTTTTTTAAAAATCTCTTAGCTCCTTGAGTAGATTGTTAAAGTACCTATCTCTCCAAAAGACCAGTTAAAAAATTAGTCTGAAAATAGGGCATTGAAGGATAAATGCAGAAAATGGAGCTTTGTCTCTAAGGTTGATTCTTCTTTTCAGAACCCACTAAGAAATCCCTAGTGCTATTATGTGGGAGTTAAGACTCCTTGAACAGTACAGAAAAATGATATTGAAGATATGAAGTGGCTGTTACTGAACTGAGTGGCTGAGTCGTATAGTAACTTTGAGGGCATTTTTGACCTGAGCAAAATTTCCATCTTTTCAGCATTGAAGAATGACCATTCCAAATACAAAAAGGAGACCACATAAGAATTCATAATTAGCCTTATGATTCATATCTGATATTTCACATCCATGGTTCGCAACCTTTGGAGTCTGTTTTGATTATGTAACACATAAAATAAATTTTTTGCATACCTCCTTTTAAATGAGATTTTTTTTTGGGCACCCTTTGCTTTTTATGGAGTGAGGGGATTAGGGGATTCTTGGGGAGGAATATTATTTAGTATGTGGTGATTATTTGAAGTTTCCCAACTTTAATGCTACCCTAGCAGGAGCTAGAAGGGTCTAGCATGATGGCGGTGATGAATGGAATGGCCAGTCCAGGTCACAGCAGGTAGCTATTGTCATGGCCTCTTTATTTCAATGAAAAATTCCTAGGGAGTCCATTGCTCAAGATTCTCTTGCCAATTCCTCAGATTCCAAACAATCAACGAGATGACCTAGCTCTGTCCCTCCCCCCACTCCAGGTAGGTTATTGAAAAATTCTTGGGTTGCTCCCGCAATTAACTAAGGACCTCATGAACAAGGCTGATAAATAGAATTCTCTACTATAAACTTTCTGTTCTCAGCCAACCTAAAGTAGCATGGGAGGGTCAGTTGAAACATACAGTTTTAGCTTCAGTTGCTGCATTCTACCCAGAACTTGTGTTTGGGCTTCCAAGAATGGAGGAGACTTTGGTCTGTCATTACTTTTAGGAAGCAATGAGAGTCAGTTGGGATAACTTGAAAGTAACCGAAAGTTTCCTCAACAATCCAATTTTGTCTCATTAAACTCTAGCTTGAACCTGAGTAACTTTCCTGTAGGTATTAAATGGGGGTGGGGTGGGGGTGGAATAGTATGTATATCTGTGGTGTCAATGTTTTACAAAAGTGCCACTCTGATGCCGTTTGAGGTAATGCTGGACTCTTCCCAAGCAGCTAGGTAATATGGAGTACTGGATTGGTGGCAGCTAGGTAGCGCAGTGTCTAGAGTGTTGGATCTGGAGTCAGGAAGACCTGAGTTCAAATCCAGCTTCAGATACTTACTAGTTTTGAGACCCTGGGCAAGTCACTTAACTTCTGTTTGCCTCAGCTCCTCCAATTGTAGAATGGAGATTTAAAAGCCTCTCAGGGTTGTGACTCAAATGAAATAATATTTGTAAAGTAGTTAGCATAGTGTCTGGCATACGATAGGTGCTATATAAATGCTTGCTCCTTTGCTCTTTTTTCCCTTCCCCCTTCCGCTCCTTCAAAACAGAATGAAAACCTTGGAAGCACCAATGACAGATCATGTCTATTGTCTGAAGGTCAGCCTAGCTCACAATGGAAAGACTTAGATTCAACCCCAAAAGGCTGTCCACCAAAGCTCATGCTAACAGATTTAGGCCTTCATGGAGGAATTGCTATCTATATTGAAGGAAGTAGTGAACACTGGATGAGATCATGGATCCTTGGAAATATTGAAATAAATATAAAATTAACTCATGAAGTAGGCATAGATCACATTGAAACATTTAAAAAAATAATAAAAAGCATTTCGATTAATGTGAAAATGGTGTCTTGCTAGAGCTCCTTTATGGGTCTGACCTCTTAGTGTTGTGCAAAAGGAAGGCAGATATACCATGGAGTATTTGGAAAAGCTGTCCTAAAAATTTCCATTATTAAAGCTTTACAGTGTATCTCTGCCTATAAAATAAGGCCAAATTTCAGGTTTTTGTTGCTGTTCAGTTTTCAGTCTTTTCTGACCCTTTGTGATCCTATTCGGAGTTTTCTTGACAAAGACACTGGAGTGGTTTGCCATTTCCTTCTCCAGCTCATTTTACAGATGAGGAAACTAAGGCAAACAGGGTTGAGTGACTTGCTCAGGGTCACACAGGTATTAAGTGTCCGAGACCAGGTTTGAATTCATGAAGATGAGTCTCCCTGACTTCAGGCCTGGTACTTTATCCACTTTGCCGCCTAGATGCACCAAATTTCAGGAGCTTTAGCCTGGTACTACAAGAGTAATCTCACTGAGATTCTGGTGTTAGGTATCAGGGTATCTATATATGCCTCCTTCTCTCCTGACACTGCTACCACCCTGGTGTAGGTGCTCATCACCTCATGCTTGGACTATTGTACTAGCCTGCCGGTGATCTCCCTGTCTCTCTACTCCATCCTGCACTCAGCTGCAAGCCATCTCCCTAAAGTATAGATCTGACCATGTGGTGCCTTTTCACTTCCAGGATCAAATGTAAAATTCTCTCCTTGGCTTTTAAAGCCTTTCACAAGCTGGCCCCTTCTCCTTTTTCTAGTCTTCTTACTCCTTACTCCCCTCTCTCTGTAATCTAAGGACACCTCACTGTTCCTCAAACAAGACACTATTTCAGAGCATTTTCACTGGCTGCCCCCCATGCCTGGAATGTTCTTCCTCTTCACTTATGACTTTTGGTTTCCTTTTAAGTCCCAGCTAAAATCCTGTTTGACCCCCCTCAATTCTAGTGCCTTCCCTATGTTTATTATCTCCAATTCATTTATCTTCTATATATCTTGCTTGTGCATAGTTATTTGTATCTTGTCTCCCCCTTTAGACAGTGAGCCCCGTGGGAGCACAGAGTGTCTTTTCCCTCTTTTTGTATCCCCTAACACTGGGGACTGTGCCTCAAACATAGTAGGCACCTAATAAATGTTTTTTGCCTGATTCCCGCTCCTCTTCTTTCCCTTAGATCCCAGCAAAGTACAGCAATAGTAATACACTTCAATGGATTTATCTGTGGTCTTGGCAATCTGGGTATTCCCTTCAACAGTTAAATCAGTTAAATCAGGGTACCCAGCCATTTCTGCACATCCTATGCAACTCTTGTCCACAGATTCCTGGAACTCTTTGACAGGGGCCTCACCCGGGCTGCCCAAGACCTTCCTCCAGGTCTCTAGCCAAATCTTAAGGCAGAGGCCCTCTATTCTCCAGCTGGTCCAGTTCTATCGCCTCAGCCCATAATTTTCTTTCCCATTGTGAAACTCTCATGCTCCTGGGATACCGTCCCTCTTCAGGAAGCGTACTGTGTGGCGACCCCTTTCTCCAAAGGCCAGTGGCAAGGCAATGTCTCGATCCAAAATGTAGTTCCACACTCTATGTAAGGAATATATAGCAGAAAATAGCAGGCTGGTCATGTGGAGAAATAAAGCCAGAAGAGACAGTGTATTTTCAGGAGCAATTTAGTGCATGATTGATCTTTCTGATAGTGTGAGTGTCGTGTTTATAGCTGACTAGATTCACCAGCAACAACTAGCTTGTACTGTGTGTTTGGGGGAAAATGTGGGGAAAATAAATTGATTAGCGCTTTTTTTTGAAGTAAAATTTATACTTCCATTAGTAAATCAGCCTGTCAAAGTTAACTCAAGAAAACATTGATAATATGGATTCCCATGCTTATGTTCTAGCTGGTGCTTTCTTTCCGTACACTTCAAATCTTCCAAACCTCTTAGGATTTTAGTTGGCTTTATTATAGGAACATTGATCGTAGGATCCATAGACGCAAAACTGGAAGGTACCTTGGGGGATGTCCTTTTCATTTTACAGTTGAACATACTGAGCCCCAATACTGTTGACTGATTCCGCCTTGGTCACACAGTGTTAAAAGGAGAGATTTGAACCCCTGTCCTCTCACTCTCTTTCCAATATATCATGTTACCAGCTTGTCCCTGTTATATACCAAATTATAGAGTAGATTCATCCAAAAATCACATGGTGTATGCATATCATGGTTTAAAAAATTTTGATTTGACATCACATTTGTATTTTGACATGTAAACTTAGTAACTTTGATAGTAATACAATATTAAGCCAATATTTTTGAATAGTTTTTAAAATCTTATTTATTTGGAAGAGAGATTTTAATTGTTAACTTATCCAGTTTTGGTGGTGTATGAATATTTTCCTTAATTTTTAAAAAATTTCCTGCAGGACCTAATTTTCAAAGTTTTTTTTTTTTTTTTACTTCTCAGTTTAATATGTCCAAGAGAATCAACCACTAAGCATTCATTAAGTGCTTACTGTGTCAGGCACATCGATACCGTAGAAGGGACACAAAGAAAAGCAGAAAAGCAAAAAACCAGTCCCCATTCTCATGAAGCAGCTTTGATATTAATGGGAGGGGGAGGGGGGAAGAGAAATGGGTAAATTAAAACATACATACAAAATAGATAAGAGGAAACTAAAGAGAAAGCCCTTGGTGGAACATGAACACCCGGAGGTGGCCCTGGAGAGGGCTTGATCTATTCCAAATGCTACTTAGTTTAGCGGGTCCTGTGTGACTGAGATAGTGAGGGAACTCTCTGTAGTCAGGTGACCTGTGCCAGCTACCAGTTCTACATTTAGCATGCTTTCTGTTAAGTAGTTGTGGTTGCCTTCTGAAGTGTGTATGTAAAGGCCAAAAACAAACAATAATAATAATGAAACCCCAACAAGACCAAACTTTTCCTTCAAAACATGGAGATTCAGTGGCGGAGATTTAGAACATAAGCATGGGAATCCATATTATCAATGTTTTCTTGAGTTAACTTTGACAGGCTGATTTACTAATGGAAGTATAAATTTTACTTTAAAAAAAAGCGCTAATCAATTTATTTTCCCCACATTTTCCCTCCCTATTTCTCATAAAGAAAAGACAGAGAATTCCCTTGTTTCCAACTTAAGAAACACACACACACACACATACCCTCCCTCTCTTTCCTTTTTATACACACACACACACCCCTCTCTTTCCTTTTTCTTTAAGAGCTGGCAACCAGCATTGTCCTAAGAGCAGCATTTTACCAGTCATAGAGGTCTTCAAAATGGTATGCTTCATGTCTCCCTGACTCACTTTCCCAGGACAATCAGTCATTAAGTCACCTTGCTGGTCAGCACCTTGTTTTGAGGTCACTTGTTTGAATCTGTCCTCTGTATAGTAAAAAAATTATTTACTGCTGTCTGTAGAAAGCCACTAAAATATCCTCATCAGAGAGCTTTAAACCAATCTACCATTACTGGGGTCGATTAACTTGGGATAGATAACCCTACTCTTAGTTCCCTGTTATGTCTGGCTATAAATACAAGTTTGCATCAGAATCTTGCCCATTTACATGCTCGTGATTTTTTTGCTTGTCAAAAAATAATTTAGAAATGCAAGCTGGCATTTATATAGTGTTTTAAGATTGACAAAGCCACTTGACACTCAATACTTCTGAGAATAATTGTTATTCTTTATCCCTACTTTACAGATGAGGAAAAATGAGGCTCAGGAGAGGATTAAGTGACTCCCCAGGTTCATATTGCTAGTGAGATTCAGAGCTGGGATTTGAAACTAGATCTTACTTCATTCACCTCTATCCATTATACAAGAGTTATCAACCATGCAACTCATGCACCTGCTTCTGTTAACACTCCTGAGTGCACCATAACCAGATTAAAATGTAATTGGGACATATTTAACTAACTAAATAAAAATACAATAGAACATTGACAATGTTAATATGTGGTTTTCTAAGTCACTAGGAAGCTGGCAGGAATCCTTATTGTTTCTATTTGAATTTGGCCATACTGTTTTGTACCATGCAGCTTCTAGAATAACTGGCTATTCTTAATCTTTTTTTTTTGTTTGTTTGTTAGTTTGTATCATGGACAGTTTGGTGAAGCCAAGATCTTCTTAGAATAACGTTTTTTAAATTCATAAAAGAACCCATAGGATTTAGAAGAAAGCTAATTATTAATGAAATACAATTATTAATATTTAAAAAAGATACAAGTTGATGGACTCCAGGTTAGAAATTCCTTTGGTTTAATAACTTGAAGGGAAATCTATAGTTCTAGTCCTAGATTTAGATCGGGCTTAAAGTCAGAAAGAACTGGGTTCAAATCCTTCCTCTGACAACTAATAGTGGTGAGATCATAAGCCGTTGATTTACCTTTTTTTTGAGCCTCAATTTCCCTATCTATAAAATAAAGGAATTGGACTAGAATGGACTCTGAGGTCCCTTCTAACTCTAAATCTGTGATCCTTCCTATAATGTCTCTGATAGCTGATCATGGGTCCCTATCTCTGATTTGGAAAACCATTAACTTAGAAATATTATTGCCTCTTCTGAGACAGTTGAATGAGAGGATGACTGTTTCTGAGTCTGTGGGGTTGTGGTGGGGAGGGGAGGTAGAATCCTTTTCTTATTGTTGCTGTTCGCTGTGCTCTGGAATTATTTTCTAGAATAGTTGGCTCCTAGTTGAGTGCTTTTAGGCATCTGATTTTTGCAGCTTACCATTGGACAAGCAATATTCTATCCTTAGGTCCTTGTTCAGAAGGAGTTGGGCAAGTGAACCTAGAGGTGTGGCTTTGGAATAACCAAAGAACAGACTAGTTGCAGATTTAACTCAATGGATCTAGCCAATTATTCGTGGTTAATTTACACACGTGTCTTTAGTGGCAGTAGTCTAGAACTTAACAAATCCTTTTGGTATGAGCTGTGTACTTCAAGAAAATTTATTCATGAGGCTTCTCTGTATGTGGTCCATTGAACCAGTCTTTAAAGAAGCAAAATACCCGAGTCTTGAAATGTGGAGGGGGTGTGTGTGTGGGGGAGGGGTAGCCAGGTGGGGCAGTGGACAGAGTGCCACACCCCAGGGGTCAGGAAAACTGATCTTCCTGAATTCAAATCTATCCTCAGATACTCAGCCCTGTGACCCTAAGCAAGGCACGTAAGACTGCCTCAGTTTCCTCATCTGTAAAATGAGCTGGAGAAGGAAATGGCAAGCCACTCCGGTATCCTTGCCAAGAAAAACTCAAATCGGGTGACAAAAAAATCAGACACAACTGAAAAATGACTGAACAACTGATGTGTGTGTTTGCTAAGAAAACCCCATAGAGGGTCATGAAGAGTCAGACACTACTGAAAGACTCAGCAGCAACAAAGAGAAATAGAGAAGCCGGTAGCATTTCATGTTAATTTTTTTTTTTTTACATTGCATCATTGCATAGGATTAAATCATTTATAGGAAGTCTTTGTCCTGTGGAATGGTTGCTGGGTGTTCCACTAGAAATGGAAGATTTCTGTTCTACAGTGTGTTCCTTTTATTTATGCATTAGATAATTGATAAAAAAAATGAGTCAGATTGGGAAAGCTTTATCTCCCTTTCAGCCCCGCCCACTTCCACTTCTTGTTTTTAATATTTCCAGCTGGTTTTTTTTTTATCCAAACAGCACATTACCTTTCCCTCTATGTGAAGTAGGTGAGCTGCAATTTTCATTATGAACTTCAGTAATGGCAATCAGTGTTAAAAAGTGATGCTGATTCATGGGCACAGCTTCTTGGACCCTCACCTGTTTACACCTGGTATACCTTTGTGGACAAATGGGTCCTTTTGAATCCAACCCTTTTCTTTTTCTTTCTTTCTTTTTTTGTGATTAGTGGTAGGAAGAACCAGACTTGGATGAAAGATAGATGGCCTTTATCTCTTAAGCCTTCAGTTTGAACCAGTGATTCAGAGACTTCCCCTTCTCATGTAACTCTTCAAAAAAGAAGACTGTCCAGGACCAAAAGAAGGCCAAAGCAGGGATTCTCATTGTATTTTGTGTTATTTCTTGAGCCAAAAAAATTATGGTTTTTTTTTCCTCTCCCAAAGATCAGTGATTGCATTGGTATGATTATTTATTCATTTGATGACAGATCATCATCATCATCATCATCATCATCATCATCATCATCATCTTTACTGACACCTGTAAATTTGAAAACACTTTATATAGGGTGTCCCAAAAGTCTTAGTACAGTTTCCTGCTACCATAGCTTGAAACTGCACTAAGGCATTTTGGCATACCCTGTATAGAGTGCTTTATGCTTTAACATGATCCCGTTTGAGCCTCACAACACCCTTGTAGGCAGATACTACAGGTGTGATTATCTCCTTTTTCCCAAGAAGGAAACCCATACTTTTAGAAGATAAAAGACATGCCCATGGTCATAGACTTAGTTAGTGCCAGGCAAGGGGTTTAAGTCCAGATCTTGCTGACTGTAAATCCAGGGCTCTATCGTATTGGCTGTATGCTCTCATCAGTCTCAGGAGACAGACCACATGAGTTACTGTGACTTTTAAAAAAAAATTGCTGGAGGCCTAACTTTTGCTGCTTACCTCCCTCCCAACTTATTCCTGATAGTCTTCAAATGACAATCTGTTCCTGTGTTTAACATTTGTCCTCAAACTCTTTTCAGATTTCAGAGCTTCAAGAACCTAGGGTGCGCAGCTCTAATGTTGTATATTGAAGTCCTTCTATACCTTCTCATCTCCTGTCATGTCTTTCCATAAATCCTCTAAAGAGAATCCTCTCATGACACTGCAGAGGAGTATGCTCTCTCTGTCTCTCTCTGTCTGTCTGTCTGTCTGTCTGTCTCTCTCTCTCTGTCTCTCTCTTCTCTCTCTCTTTCTCTCCCTCCTTCCCTTTTTTTCCCCTTCCTCCCTTCTTTGTCTTTCTTCCTTCTCCTTTTTCCTCTCTGTCACCACTTACACATTTATCTCTTTCTTGCTATGCAGCTACCCCATCTCCTCTTCCAATCCTACCTGTCAGTAATGTCTGTCATTCCTGTTGGCTTTGACAACATGCTATCAACCTCTTTACACCCACCATGAGTCTTTTCTGTAGCCCTTTGAGTTATTGGGAATTTTGGTTGTTTGTAGCTGGTGATTAACAACCATATAGCATTACTACAAGATTGTCAGTGTTAGAATTAGGCTTTTGCAAAAGCAGGCCATTTATGATTTTCCAAAGCTATGAATAATTTTCTAAATGTATTCTAGTTCCACATCCTCCTCCCTCAATTTTAACCTCAGTTCACTGTCAATTTTAGTACTGGCCCAAGATTACATGTTGATGAATTAAGTTGATTGGGCAATACATGTTTTTCATCCACTTTGCTTTTTGCGTGGATGGTTAGATCAGTCTCTTTCCAGTTGCTGTGTATTTTTTAGGCTTTGGACTGTTCCTGAGCTTAGTGTAATCAATACAATGCCATTTACAAGAAGGAACATTTGGGGAAACTTTGGCATTGATAGAGAATCCTTTTGTTAGGACTGTGGATACCTTCCATGACTTCAGGGAGCCTTTTATGTAAGTTCACCTAAGGCTGAACCTTAGCTTAAAAAAAATCATTATCTTTCCCTAGGAATATCAGTCTGCTATACTTTTGCATTATGAATTGTCCCTTCCCTACTCCTCTCTACAGTCTTCACAACAAAAACAAAAATCTGGCTGCTAATATAGCATGATATTTCTTTCCTGAAAGTTATCTTCAGGAAAACCTGATAACTATATGTCACTTTCTGCAGATAAATTACACAGACCTCCTGAGGGTGTTCTATTTATGGATTCCTCTGGAGACTTTGCCTTTCTCCATTCCACATCCAGCTGGAAGGAGTATATTCATGGGATATCTCATGCTGTGCTTCAGTTACATTGTAGTCTTCATCACAAGCTATGTGTTATTCCTGTGCTTAAGAGGCTTCTGCTTGCTGGAGGTAATGGGGCATGTGCTCACTAGACCTAGCTTCAATTGTCTGAAGAACTCAGAAGAGGAGGTGGCATTCCCATGACTGTATTGTCTCTTTCATGGTGCTCCTTCCAGTAGTCTAGGTAAGTGTAAGAGCACATTTTGCATAGATACTACTAGATAGAACCAAGAAATGGTTCTGTCCATTGTTGGGGTGGGACATTCTCTGCTCCAGGCTATCAGATACCCTTTTTTGGAGTATGCTGGACTTGGATTCAGGAAGTTCAAATCCATCCTCAGACATTACTAACTGTTTGATACTGCACACATCACTTAACCTCTGCCTCAGTTTTCTTAACTGTATATAGTAGAGATAATAATTGTACATACCTCCCCAGGGTGGATTGTTCTGAGGATAGAATGAGATAATATTCATAATGCATTTAGCACTGTGCCTGGTACATGGTAAAGTGCTTAATAAATGCTTGTTTTCTACCGTCATTCCTTTTATGTCCTAGTGCAAATTTAATATTCCACATTTTCAGGAATGATTAGGAAAGGTAAAAATCATTTACCTTTTGCAAAAGTGTGACTTTTGTAAAGTTGCTTACTGTTTTACAAAAAGTGTGATTGGGATCATAGAATTTAAGGCTGATTTTAGAGGCAATCTAGTTCAACCCCATTTTTTATAGACAGGTATTCTAGTGGGTAGAAGTCAGGAAGTCAGTAAGACTTAAGTTCAAATCCTGCCTCAGAAGCAGGCCAGCTGTGTGACTGTTGGGCAAGTCATTTAACTTCCCCTAGTCTCATTTTCCTCATTTGGAAATAGTAATCGCATCTAACCTACTGTGAGGAGCTGATGAGATTGTACGTGTAAGGTTTATAAAACCTTCCGAATGCTGTATCAATACTTATTATTAGACTAGGAAACTTGATGCTCAGTGGTTAAGTGGCTTGCCGAAGGTCACATGGGTAGTAAGAGGTAGAAGACAGGCCCTCTAACTTCCAATCCGGGGCTGTTTTCTGTGCCATCATGCTGTCATTTACAGGAAAACCTGTGATTTGTCAGGGTAGAGTTTTCCTGGGGGACGACAATTCAGTTTGGATAGAAAATTGCACACATAGCAAGCTTAGAATTTTCGAGGTGGGGGTGGGGGGCTGTGGTTGTGGCTGGCTTTTCCTCACCCAAACTCCTATTGCAATTATTCTCCTTACTGCTCATTTGTTATTTATTTACTGCCATTTATTTGTTCATCTTTGAATGTGTGGGAGGTGCCTGATCTCTAAAGCAATGATACTGAAACCATTTCAGCCTTCAGTAATAGTGTCTCAGTTATTTAGTGATCTTTATGTACATTGTCCCATTTGATCCTTATAACTACCCTGTGTGGTGGGTGCTGCTATTATTCCCACTTTACAGATGAGAAAACTGAGGCTGAGAATTGAAGCAACTTTCCCAGAGTCACTCACCTAGTAAGTGCCTGAGTCAGGGAATTATACCTTGTATATGTCTTACTTTTCCAATTGCATTTTAAATTCCTCGGAGAGTAGAGATTGTGTCTGTACTGTTCCTCATCTCCTTCCCTCACTCCTGTGGTTCATAGCCTGGTGCCCTATAGTAGTTATTTACTAACTGCCGAGTGAGTTGTTATCATAAGAAAATGAATTTAGAGCTCCTGGATTGTATTTTTTTTTAGATAACAAAAGGATACCAGGAAAGTGGCTCTTATTTCAGTTAAGTGTCATTACAAATGTTCATTTGATTTTCCTTTAAGTGATATTTACCACAGTAGCGAGTACCCTGGTGCTTGGTTAGTTGGCATTGAGGAGTTACTATGTGGTCTTGTCTGCCCCATAGAATGTAAGCTCTTTGAGGGTATGGACTGCCTTTTATTGGGTCCTCAGAGCTTACCCCTGGCACCTAGGAAGCACTTAATAAACTCTTCTCGATTGATGGACCAATCACCAAGGACCACTTTGAACAAAATCAACTGTTTTCAGTCACACTTGCCTGGAACAAGAGCCGCCTTCCCTGTAATCTGGCAGCATAGTCTAGAGTGATTTGTTGAAAATGATAGTTTGAAAAAAAATAGGGAAATTAGGTATTCTTATTTAAATTTCATTGAGCAATTATGGTTCAAAAACTTGTTGGATGGAAAGGAAAAGTGGAATAATACAGAGAGTACTGGATTTGGGGGTTGTTGTTCAATCATTTCAGTCATGTCTGATTCCTCGTGACCCCATTTGAGGTTTTTTTTGACAAAGATACTGGAGTGGTTTGCCATTTCCTTCTCCAGCTCATTTTACAGACGAGGAAACTGAGGCAAATAGGGTTAAGGGATTTGTCCAAAGTCACACAGCTAGTAAGTGTCTGAGGCTGGATTTGAACCCAGGCCTTCCTGACTCCAGGCCCAGAGTTCTGTCCACTGTGCCACCTAGCTTCTCTGTGAGTTGGACAACCTGGATTTAAGTCCTACCCCTTCTTGTTACTGCCTCATGTGAGCTTAGGCTCACCCTTTCGGGACCTCAGCTCCCTTATCTATGAAGTTGGAAGGGATTGAATGAGGTGATCTCGAAGGTCTTTTTCTAGATCTAAATTCTGGGATGATCAGGAGTGGTTTCGCATATCTGTAGTTGAGGCCTAAGACTTAATGCTGCTGTCTGAGACTTTATGTGACTTAGGCAAGTCCCTTATCCTCTTTGGTGCGGTGTATAGAACCCTGGGCCTGGAGTCAGGAAGACCTGAGTTCAAATCTGGCCTCTTGACACTTGCTAGTTGTGTCACTGGGCAAGTCACTTAACTCTCTTGGCCTCAGTTTCCTCATCTGTAAGTGACCCGCAGAAGGAAATGGCAAATCACTCCAGTATCTCTGCCAAGAAAACCCCAAATGGGGTCACGAAGAGTCAGACACAACTGAAATGACCAAACAAACCCATTTGATAACAAAGCTACGATTTGTTAAAAGAAAGCAGGAATGGAGAAAGAAAGGTACTAGAATTGTTGCTGCTTTTTTGCTCAGTCTTTTTGAGCACAGGGGAGGGAGGAGATTGATTGGTTTGGACATGATCTCTTGCCATTTAGGCTTATAGACCAACTTCAGGCTGGTTGACAATAATACAAGAGCTTGGAGAGAGTAGAGAAATATTATAGAGGTAAAGGGGAGTTAAAAAATCACTGAGCAATCAGATCCTTTGCTTCCTCACTGGATCTGTGATTTTTCTGGCATAAGAAATGAGGAAAACTCTATGAATGCAGGTCAACATCTTTTCTTAAATTATCTTCTTAGAGAGTTATCAGTGTACTCAGGTTAGGTGATTTGCCTATGGGTCACATGTATGTCTCAGGAGCAGAACTTGAACACAATTCTTAGGTCATAATCAAGTTCTCTAGACCATAAAGAGGCAGGAGTGGGGAACCTTCAGCCTCAAGGCCAAATGTTCCCCACCCCTGGTAGGCAATTTGTCCAGTCATGTATCAAGCTTGGGTCTTGAGCCTATATCTTCCTGGTTGAGAGAGCTTTCTCTCTCCACTGTGTCATGCATCCTGTAAGAAAATGAAAGTAGTTGTTTTTAAAAGATTGAATTCACAAGCAGATTAAAAAAGATCAAACTTACTGCTTTGCATATGTATACCTATCCCTTGGGCATCCCATCTCTGGTGAACTAGGACACCCCTGTATGAAGAGGGAAATGGGATAGGTGTCTGTGCAAGGCTGTGGTTTGTGGCCGGCTAATGAGGCCAGCTGCTTTCTTGAACTGTATAGTGATTTGCTGAAAATGATGGTTTGAAAAAAAAAATCAACTTCCCTCCATTAATGAGAAGGAAGGGTCTAGAGGTCAAACATTGTGCCTTTCTACTTCCCATTTGTGATTTTTATAAGCCAGAAAGCCACTTCATTAAGTAGCATTTTAGCCTCGGCAGTACTTTTTTCCCTCCTTCATTGTGCTTTCCCAATGTTTTTGAAACCCAGCCACCGTTGCAAACAGTGGAATCAGTAACGTGGCCTTAGTGCAAGAGTTATTTTCTTCCTTTATACTTTAGTGGTTTAGTTTTATTTTTTAAAGGGAAAACATTAAGTTTGTCCCAGCCACTGTTCTCCGTAGTCAGCTCAAACTAAAGGAATGGTTAAACCTCTTCGCCCCCAGTCATAATTCATGTGGATCCTCAGGGCCTGGCATGGAAAAGAATTCATCAGCATTTTCACAGAAATATCTAATTTTTAATGGTTTTAAACTGGATATACCATTTGACAGCCTCAGAATTGCATTTTTTTGCAACTTCAGGTTGAACTAATCAAAAGGTTTAACTTTTGATAAAAATAAATCAGCAAACAAAACATTTGGATGTATACAGCCCATTATGACCCCCTCATACTTCAGAGGAAGAGGATGTCTAATTCTGAGCCCCGTGAATCCATGTGTCTCAAATGAACATTGTTGTCACTTCCCACTAAAATTCAGTGGTTTCCCCTGCCCCCAACCAATCACCCTGTCTTTTCTCTTTTCCTCTGCATTTATGTGTTTACTAGAAATTCAAAGAGCCTGATATGTTATCTTTTTCAAGGTCTCCCCTGTCTGTACAATGATTTCATCATACAGGGAGTTCTTTGACCCCTAATTAATTCCCTCCTCCTTCCCAACTCACAAACGGGAGGTAGTATGGTACTTTGGAAAGAACATTGGATTTAGGTTCTACTTTTTAGGGACTCAGGAAACCTTTTTGTTATTGTTGTTGTGGAGATATTTCAGTCGTGTCTGACTCTTTGTGACCCCATTTGGGGTTTTCTTGGCAAAGATACTGAAGTGGTTGGCCATTTCCGTCTCCAGCTCATTTTACAGATGAGGAAACTGAGGCAAATAGGGTTAAGTGAGTTGCCCAGGAGATCTTACCTGGCCTCAAGTTCCAGCTCTGCAGAAGATGTTAGCTCAAATCTTGTTACTGGTACTTTGTCATCTAAGGCAAGTCTCTTAAACTTTCTGGGCCTCAGTTTCTTTATCTATAAAATAATGAAGGATTAGATAATCTTTGAGGTCCCTCCTAACTCTCAGTCTGTGATCTTATGATTTGTATTCATCTGTAGCTAGGACTGTTTTTTGTGAAAAGATATGTTCAAGGTTGAGATTCCAGGAATGAGTTCTGGCTGTACGACTACACGCTTGGGTGAGGGTAAAGGAGGCAAGAGGGTAAGCTAGGTGGTACAGTGGATAGAGCACTGGGCCTGGAATCAGGAAGACTCATCTTCCTGAGTTCAAGTCTGGCCACAGACACTTAATAGCTGTGTGGCCCTGGGCAAGTCACTTAACCCTCTTGGTCTCAGTTTCCTCATCCATACAATGAACTGGAGAAGGAAATGGCAAACTACTGTGGTATATTTGCCAAGAAAACCCCAAGTGGGGTCACACAGAGTCAGATAAGACTGAAATGAGTAACCAACAAAAAGGAGGTAAGGGCCCTGTTGTGGCAGCTGAGGATGTGTGAAGTCTCCCAGGAAGTCCAGTAATCTTCTTTGGGGTGGTAGATATTTTAGTGCTACTGTGAGGGCCCTCAGGGAAGGAAAAGTAGAGGTTTCTGCTATGCTGTACTCCTGATCGAGGCTTTGGCTTCCTGGGCTACCTTGGGATGAGGAGGTGTGGAGTCTTAAGCAACAGCAACTGTTTATTTGTATGGGCTGGCCATTTGTAAATTGAGTGTCTGAAAAATAAGGGACTGGTTGTACTCATTTAACTTTCATTGAACTATTATGGTTCAAAAGTCTGGCACTGATATGGTAGAGCAGAGAGACTTCAGGTGCCCAAGGAGGGGTGCACTGACTCAGGTCAGGAAAAACAAAGCAAATTAAAAAGCCATGTTGATCCGAATTGGAATCAGCCTCTGCATGGATGCTGTAAATTTTCGGCGTAGGTGAGATAGGGAACTTGGCCCCCAAAACAAATGAATGAATAAATGGATGAAAAAAAAATGAAAGCCTCTGATCTTTGTTCTAATGTTAACTGATGCCACTTCATGTTTAAATGATACTTTGTGGTTATGCTGAAACATATATGCTTTATGGCCAGTACCTGAGCCTGCATCATCTCGTTGGAGCCTATGAAGATGTGATGAAGCCTATGAAGATGTGATGAAGCCCTCTAACACTGTTCCATGGCATTACCAGCAAAAGACTTGGGTCACGTTGTTCAAAAAGCATGTTTATCTACCGTTTATGCTGACAGGAAGCCAAGTACTTTTAAAAATCACATTTATATACAGTTTAGGTTTATAAGATTCCTTCTTTGTAACAGTTTTGTGAAGTAGGTTATACACATATTTCCTCAGTTTGATGAATAAGAAAACAGAGGCCCAGATAGGTAAGTATAAGAGGGTGAATACTTCTTCCTCTCATGGTGCCTAGGATAGTGTTGGGCTAATGTTGGGCTAGTGGTTGAACAAATGAATCTAGTTCCATTCTCAAATTATGGGAAATGTGTGGTTTTCACGAGTAGGTTCACAGAACTATTGAAGGACCATAATGCTAGTAAACAGGAAGACTTTTAGATCGACATTTCTGTTGACCTTAAGACATGCCGAGAGAGGCAGTGTTGCTCAGTGGAAACAACCCTGGATTTGGAATATGAGCTCCCTCTCTCTCTCACCAGGGATAAATCAGTTCAGCTTTCTGGGCCTCAGTGACCTCGTCTATAAATTAAGGAATTTGAAATTGATGATTTCTAAGATTCTTTTCAGCTCTAAGTCTTTGAGATGACTATGAGAAGGGTAGGGACTTGTGGTTGCAGTCTGAAGCTTTGTATGGGATCCTAAGGTGGGTCATACACTTTGTTTGCTTGACTTTCTGAGGTGAGGTCACTGATACCTGCTTTGGCCTCAGTATCCTTATCTGTAAAATAAAGAAATTGGACCGGATGTCCTCCAAGGTCCCTTCTAGGTCTAAATCTATGATCTTATTATCCTTTGAACAAATAGTTGGTTTAAAAATTTTTTTTTTATTTTAACACAGTGGGGAAAAGATAGTTGAGAGGGAAATTTATGGAGTTTATAGAGCTCTCATTTGAGCTTTTAAAACCTTGGTTTATCTTCCTTTAACAAAAACATGGAAAATTTCTGAAGAAATCATCTAAACACCTTTTTTTTTTTAAAGAGATGCCTGGATGTAGGATTTCTATTAATTAGGGAAAATGTCCACAAAATTTGGATTATTCAATACAGTTTTCTCCTGTCCTCATGGAAAACGTGTCCGTGTTTGAGGGAACGGTCATTAAAAACTTGGTCATAAAAGGGCTTCTGGTTACTAGTTTTTATTGATTTAGGATTAAGGAACTTGTGAGGGTTTTTTCAAGACGTTGATTTGCTTTTCCGTTGGGTTTCTATGACAGTTTTAGCCTTCCAATCTTCATGTGACTTTAGGAGGCATTTTGTTTTCTGAATACATTTTTATCTTTCTCTAAATGGGCTATGTTAGCTTCAAGTAGCAGACATAAGATCATGAATGCAGTTTGATGCTAGCTTAGGAATTGAAGATTTGAAAAAGCAACTGTATTATTTCCTTAAGCTGATTTAGGCACTGCAGTGTGTTGAGCATAAATTCTGGCCTAAACGCTGCATTTTTGCATAGAAGATTTTCATGGTGTCCTATTGTAATGTAATACTCAATATACACATACTCCACGCGTTCCTAATGTATAGATGGTGAACTTATTATTTTGAATGTTGGCTTCTTAGGTGTAAATCACACATTCTTCAACCATGCTGTGAGGATGATTTGTCTATGCTTTTCAGATCCTAAGTAATATTCATCCAGTGCTTTAAGCTTTGCCAAGCCTATTTCACATATTATCTTATTTGGTCCTTACAACCCTTGGAGGTAATAATAAAACCTCATAGCTAGCAGTTATAAAGCACTTGAAGATTTGCAATGCACTTTTGTAAACATTCTCATTTGATCCTTACCATAACCCTGAGAGGCAGGAGCTATTATTATCTTTACAGATGAGGAAATTGCCCCTGAGGGAGTTTAAGTGACTTGCCCAGGGTCACACAGCTAGTAAGTGTCTGAGACAGGATTCTAACTCAGGTCTTCTTGACTCCAGGCCCTGAGTAGGTAGGTATTATCTCCATTTTACACGAGTAAACCGAGGCTGAGAGATTTTTAAGGGACTTTCTTGGGTTCATACCGCTAGTAGGTGTCTGAGGAGGGATTGGAACCGAGATCTATATATAAATTTTTGCTTGGAATCATAGGATCACATATTGAGATGTGGTAAGGACCCTAAAGCTTGGTGAGTGAAAAAAGTATTCATTAAGTTCTTACAAAGTATCAAGTACTGTGCTAGGTACTGGAAATACAAAGGCTAGTATAGAATCTTTTCCTGTCCTCAAGAAGCTTGTATAGGGAAAGACAGGAGAGTAGTGGAAAAGGACTATTTTGGTTTGGAAAGTTATTAAGATGATGAGTGATTTTCCAAACCAAAAAGTCAGGCCTGGGGTCAGGAAGACTCCTCTTTCTGAGTTCAAGTCTGGACTCAGATACTTACTAACTGTGTGACCCTGGGCAAGTCACTTTACCTTGTTGGTCTCAGTTTTCTCATCTGTTTAAAAAAAAAAAAACATGAGCTGGAGGAGGGAATGGCCAACTACTCTAGTATCTTTGCTAAGAAAACCCAACCACAACTGAAACAACTGAACAACAACAAAGAAAGAAAAGAAGGAAGAAAGAAAGAATGATGGAAAACCCTGTAGAGAGGAAGAGAAGGGAACAAGCATTTTTAAGTGTCTACTATATGCCAGGCACTATGCTAAGCACTTTGAAAATATTTTCCCATTTGATCACAGGGGAGTAGGTTGACACACTCTTTCTTGTAGGAATGGTAGTATGGAGAAAAGGTCATTTAGTCCAACCCCCTCATTTTATATATGAGGAAACTCAGGCTTTTATTATTAAGTGACTTGCCCAACATAACACAAATGAAATTTGAACTCTGGGCCTGTGACTTCAAAGATGAGTGCATTTCCACTGGACTCTACCACCTACTGCGAAAGTAAGGAAAAGGAAGCCCAGTCTGTGATGAAGTTGGGCCTTTTACTCTAGGTCTTCTTAATTGTAGTTCAGTATCCTTCCCACCAAGCCAAATTGGATTTTCCATCTTTCTCTTTTTCTCTCTCTCTCTTTCTTTCCCTCCCTCCCTCCATTCCTTCCTTCCTTCCCTTCCTGTCTTTCTTCTTTCCTTGCTATAGGCCACTGTCAGAGAGCTTGTGAGTAAGTGCCTGGGTAGTGTTGGTGACAAATGATTTCTTCCCTTGCCCAGTCAATGGCTATGGTACAGTATTGTCCCCTGTCCCTTTCATTGGTTGTGCTCCCCACAGTTGCTCAGAGAGGTAGTCTGTGACTAGAGTAAAACAGCAGGTGAGAAATAGTCACGTGATATCACATGGCACAATATTAAAAGTCATTCAGTTTGTGAGGGGGGAATGAGGTCGTGTTGCATTAATATCTTTATGATCTAAGGGCTCTTTTGCTTCTCCATCATTGTCAAGTAGGCTGGTCTTTCTGTTTCTATAAATGTAGCTTCAAATAAACAGCCGACATTCCAGTTCTCTGAGAGATGTTATCTGCTTTATCACTCACTCCTCTGGAAAGAGAGAAGATCTACTTTGTAGAGGTTCCAGAGAAATGTGGCCTTAAGATAGCTGGAAGGAAGTGTTTGAAACCACACATGTGCTTGTGATTCTGGTAACCAAGGAAACATGCCCATGACACAGGGCTTCTCATTAAAAAAAAAAAACAACAGAAAACCCCCCAAAAACAAAAAAACCCATGGTAGGGAAGAATGAAAGAGGAGAAGAAAAAAAAAGTTGCTGTTATTTGGATGGGATGCTTTATAAAGGACTTGGGCACTTTGCTATATCAGTAGCGAGGAAGGCTTTCCAGAGAAATTATTATGTAAACTGTTAGGCCAGTATCTAGTTGAGTTGATGAGTGATTGCCTCTTAAAATACACTCCGAAGAAGAAACAGTCACTCTACAGTTGAAATGTTCTGCATGGTTTCTTTTTCTGCATTCCTGTTCCGTTTTTGATATTTATACCTCCTAGTCGATCTGAAGCTACTTGCCAGCCTTTCATAACCTAACTTGTGGTTAGAAAAATTTACTTTTGTATTTAGATTGTATTCACCTGGCCTGGTCTAGGCTCAGCTCACGTCTAGGTTCAGATCATGCCATTGTTTGTGAGAAGCCTTGCCTGATGCCTGGAGTTGTTAGTGTTTTTTCTGTCTTCAAATTATCTCGTTTTTTACTTTACTCAAATTATGTTGTCTCTCTTCCCAACCCCTGACGATGCAAGTGAGCTCTTTCTAGCAGCTAGCCAGGAGCTTTGCTTTTAGTAGGCATTTAATAAATGCTTGTTGAATTGAATTAAATTAAATTGAGTCATACAAATTAACATAGGCCTTGGGCCTAAAACAAACTAGTCTGATCCTAAAAGAAATCAGACTAATTATTCAGTCTAATACAATAATAAAGCTGAGCTATATTTTACAATGTTCTCTCTCCTGTTCATTTTCATTGTCATTTGACAATCAGGCAGTCACCCAAAGACATCTTCAAGAAGCCTTTTCCCCATCTCCCTTAATTCTGGTGCCTTCCCTTTGGGCTTATTTCCAATTTACCTGTATGTCTCTTGTTTGCACGTGGTTATTTGTATGTCTTCTCTTCTATTAGATTGTATGCTCATTAAGAGCAGGGGCTGGGTTTTTTGTTTTGTTTTTTGCCTTTCTTTGCGTCTGCAGCACTTAGCATGGTGCCTGGCACATAGTAGGTGCTCAACGTAATGCTTGGTACCTGGCACATAGTAGGTGCTTAATGCAGTGTTTGGTGCCTGGCACATAGTAGGTACTTGATATAATGCTTGCTGACATGTTTGCATCTAAAGTTGCCAGATTCCTATCAGAATTCAGCCCTAGGTCACCTTCTTCTGAGGCAGCTTACTATAATGCTACTCAGTACTTGGTGACCCTAAGTGAGTCTTTTAACATTCACAGGCCTTGGCTTTCTGAGTTCCAAAATGAAGTGGGTTGGAGTAGATGGCCTCCTCGATCCCTTCCATTTTAAATCTGTGATTCTGTGAATTAATAAGAAGTACTACAACAAGTCTATAAATAACAAATGGGCATTTATTTGGTGTCAGATAGTTTGGGGTGTTGTGAACCTACTGCGCCATATCAAAGGGTCAAAACAGCCAGTTACAGATCGTGCAGGCTTTTGGGAAGATGAAATTTTGTGAACTAGCCAAAATTTTTAATGACTTTTATTGTTACTGTCTGAAAAGCTATCTTACACCTTCTCTTCATCTATTACACAAAGTTCTACAATAGCAAGGCAAGTCTGAAAAAGGTAGTTAATTAAAAAGCAAAAAAATCAGAGCCCCAGGTTATTGTCACAGACTCACTGCAGAGAATACATGCACAGCTAAGAATTAGAGAAATAGGCCTGTGAAGGGGCAAAGTTTGGATTGTGCGCATGTAAATCAGAAGAACCAGTTTAAAGCATAGTAATGAAACTTAAGAGGAGGAGGGGCATTAGGAAAGAATAATATTTCAAATGGATATAGTAAAATTAGCCTAAGCTCCTTGAGAACAGGGACTATCTTTTTGCCCTTCTTCATATCCCCAGGGCTTGTCACTTAGTAGGTGCTTACTTTAAAAATGCTTGTTGACTGACAGACTTGCCTTGAAATTGCAGAACCAATCCCTTATTTATGTAGCACCTTAACCTGTGTTTTTTAAAGAGCTTTCCTAAAATAACAATGAGGCAGGTAGTGCATACGTTATTGTCGTCTTTCTTACAGATGAGGGAGCTGAAGCACAGGCAAATAAAATCACTTGCCCATTAAATAATTTTTTTGGTTGTTGTTGATTTAAATTGACCTGTTCACAGCTGCTGAGGTAGGAAGAGTTGAAACAATTCAAACCTAGGTCTCTTGACTCCAAATTGCCACTCTAATGTAAAACCCAGGTGCAGGGGCGGAGAACCTGCCAAGGCCACCTGTGGCCCTCTAGGTTTTCAAGTGCTGCCCTTTGACTGAATCCAAACTTCATCAAACAAATCCCCTTAATAAAAGAATTTGTTCTGTAAAACTTGGACTAGGTCAAAAGACTGCACCCAAAGACCTAGAAGCCTCAGGTCCCCCACCTGTGCCTTGGGAGGATCAGAGAAACACAGCCAGAAAAGGAAATCTGAGCTAGGATGCGACTTTTCTTATCATTCACTTAACAGTTATTGTATCTTTTGTTCTTATATTACCTTCATTTCCTAATATATTCTTCTCCCTCTCCCACCCCAAGGACCATCCTTCAAAACAAAGAATAAAGACAGAAAGGGTTGGAGGGGGAGCAGCTCATCGAGACCAATCTGTCAGTCAGGTCAAGCCACATGTGCTATATGCTGCTTCCATAGTAGAAAGAAGGGAGGAAAGTACCTTTCCTAGTTCTTTGGGGCAAGGTTGATCATTATAATTATAGTTTTCAGCTTTGGTTTTGGTCATTTCCATTCTTTCCATTTACACACTTGTCATTGTTTATATTGCTTTCTTGGTTTGCTTATTTCAATTGGCATCAGTTCACATAAGTCTTCCCATCTGCCTTTTATCTTTTACATTTGTTTTATGACCCATTAATATTTCATTATATTCATGTACTACAACTTGTTGAGCTATTCCCCAGTTGATGGGCATCAACTTTGTTTCCATTTTTTTGCTGCTATAAAAAATATCACTACCATGTATTTATTTGTCTATATGGAACCTTCACTTATCTTTGACCTCCTTAGGGTCTGAATCTTTTGCTTCCTTTTCTACACTTATTACAAACTGGCAAAAGTAGTTTGTGGCCTGGAATATCTTTTTTCTTTCTTCTTTCCCTTTACAGCTGCCCTATTCCTTAGTTCCATGCTTATGAAAATATAAAAGAAAACTAAAATGCATTACAGATCACAAATACATACAACACAAAGTGTTTAGTAGTGACCTTTTCTGGCAAGAGATACTTTTCAAGAATGGATGCCAGCTGCCTTTCAAATAGCAAACATTTAAAATTTGCAATAGACTTTTACATGTATTATCTCATTTGACTCTTTCATCAACCCTGTGAGATTGGTGCATTTTATAGACGAAGAAACTGAAGCTGAGGGAGACTAAATGACTCGCCCAATGTCAGATTCGGTAGGGACTGAACTCAGATCTTCCTCTTTCCAGTTTTAGCCCTCCATTCACTACTATACCTAATTGTCAGTGCCTTTAGACAGCTCGTGTGGGTGATGGTACCGATAGTGGACACGTTAACCTAAGTAAATGGAATTTGATTAGCAAAGAACAGAACATGGGGAGATGTCAAGTACAGAAATAGTCTCTTGAGAATTTATGAGAGGCCGTCCTTCTGATTTTCCCAGCTCATCTCCCAGGAATATAATAGTGCTCAACTGTTTCCAAAAAGTGCTCGCATGTGTTGAGAGGAAGAGTTAGCTAAATAGAGAGACTCATAGAAACTGATTTTAGCCCTTTTATGGAATGCTAAATAATAAACGACTTACCGAAATCTTAAAAGTTGTTGCTGACAATCCCTGAGGGATGGGATCTTGAACTGAGACTGAAGTCGATTCTCATCTCGCCTAGAATAGTGTTGACTACTCCAGTTTTGTAGCGAAGTGTTGTTTGAATGGAGTGAAGTGAACGTTAAGCATCTACGTGTATAGGCAAGCTGGCACTTAAAAAACAACACAACGACACATTTTCTAGTAACTGAAGTGAGTATGTAGAGAACCTTGTCATTTCTCTCTTTCATCTCTAAATTTTGGATCTAGGCTAGGGTATTCTTGAAAGGGAGAATACTTGCACCGGGTTAGTTTAATTATGAACACTTTTCTTTTAGTTTAATTATGTTAATTAGTTTAATTATGAACACTTTTCTTTTCCCTGAATGCTGTTATATACTTCTCTGTCACCTGTTACTTTTTCCTATTTTCTCTCCTCTGAGCATCCTGTGTCTAACGGAACCCGTTACCCTTTTTGAGACGGCACTTTTATGATCAGGTCTTTAATGCCAGGTGTCTAGTAACATATCTTCTCTGTGCAATTTTACTTGCATGAACTGCTTCATGAGGTTGTTTTCAGGTTCTTCATTATTGTCTTCTCATCTTTTTCATTCTCCTTTTTCCTTCCTTCTCTTCCTCCTCCTTTTTCTTCTTCCTTCTCTTCTTTCTCTTTTTTCCTCTTCTTTCTCTTCCTCTACTTTTTCTTTCTTCTCTTCTTCCTTCTTTTCCTCGTCTTCCTTCTCTTCTTCCTATTTTTTCTCTTCCTCTTCGTTCTCTTCCTTCTACTTTTTCTTTCTTCTTTTCTTCCTTCTTTTCCTTCTCTTCCTTCTCTTCCTCTTCTTCCTCCTCTTCTTCTTCATCTTCCCCCTCATCCTCTCTCCTTCCCCCTTTTCTTCTCCCTCTTTAGGAAGGTAATGTGATACAGCAGAAAGAGCCATAGCGTTGGAGTCAGATGATCTGAGTTCAAATCCTGTCTCTAATGCTTAATTATCTGTGTGAGTTTATGCAAGTCCCTGAACCTCCCTGGACCTCAGTTTATTCATCTGTAAAATGGGAGGTTTGTACTAGGTGATGTTGAAGGTCCCTTTCAGCTCCAAGTCTATGATTCTACTGATTGAATTTAGACACATGAAGTAGTATGGATTTATCAAATCATTGAAAGGAAAGTTTTTCCTAGATCAGAACAGTATGATTCTCTTTAAATCTGCTCAGTTAAAAAACATATTTAGACCATCCACTTTCTTTATGTTTTTGGACATCACATTAAGTTTTGAAATTGAAGTTGACTCAATCGTGAGAAAGATAAAGTCACACATAGACTTTATTCCTTAAGGGTTCTTTCACTCTGTGTGAAGACACAGGACAGACATATGTAGTACATACTTAATGTCACTCATAGCAGAAAATAAACCACTCACTAAACTATAGCTGGGGAGAGAGAGGAGAGAGAGAGAGAGGAGAGAGAGAGAGAGTGAGAGAGAGAGAGAGAGAGAGAGAGAGCCAGCCAGAGAGAGAGAGAGAGACAGAGAGAGACTGACTGACTTCTATGCTTCGGAGTTGGCTGGAGCCCAGGAGCCAGGCAAGGAAGACTTCCTAGAGGAGCTAAATTTGGAGAAAGATGAAGGACAAGATGTGGATGAGAAAAGGGATGATATTTCATTTTTTTCTTTTTTGTAAATAAATAAAGTTTCAGAGATACTAAGGAGTGAGTTTGTACCACGAAATAGTTTTCTTGTTTAAAACAGTGTATCTGTCAGGATGTGTGAGGAAATAGGGTTCAGCCCTAGAAAAAACTCCAGGCTACTCCAAACTTAGGAGTTTTGGGCAGTCTTCCTCATCTCTTTCTGCTCCGTTTAACTTGATATTACTGTCTTTCAAGGGCAAAGGGGAAAGGGAGAAATGAGAAATACTTCTCTCAAATTGTAGGCTGAACTTGAAAGGGTACTACCAACCATGCAGATTGGTGAAAGCACTAAATAAGCTAAGCCACATAAAATTCATTGCAGATGTTAAATGTTTGCTATTTGAAAGGCAGCTGGCATCCATTCTTGAAAATTTGGAATATGGGGACCTATGTCCAAATTTTAGCCTCGTTATGAAGAAACTGTGTGACCTTGGGCAGGAGAAAGCTGGGGTCAAACCACCCCTGTCACAGAGACTAGCCATGTGACCATGGGTTGGCTATTTAGCTTCTGGAACCTCAGTGATCTCACCTTTAAAATTCAGGGAATACCTAGGCAAGGGTGGGGAACCTGCGTTCTCTAGGCCATATGTAGCCTTCTAGGTCTTTGGGTGCAGCCTTTTGACTGAGTCCAACTTTTACACAACAAATCCTTTTATTAGGGGGTTTGTTCTGTGAAGTTGAGATTCAGTCCAAGGGCAGCACTTATGTGGCCTTGAGGCCTCAAGTTCCCCACCCCTGAGAGCATAAGGTTGTTTCGAAAATCATATGCGGTAATATATTTAAAGTGCTTTATAAACTTAAAAAAACCCTACATAACGGTTGTCTGTTCTCATTTTTTAAAAAAGTAGTCCAATTCTTTAATTTTACAAATAAGGAAAAACCGAGAACCAGAAAGGTTAAGTAACTTGTCTAAGGACACAGAGATTATAAGAGTTAGGTCCTTGCCTCTCAAATCCAGCCTTAATTCCACTTCACTAGCATTCAGGCTGAGAAATTGAGGTTATCAGGGTAATCTTTCTCAGCACCAGATCAGACTTTTAAAATGAAAAAGCCCCTTTAACCAAAAAGAACTGCAACCCCCATGTAGGATTATGCTTTCAAGGAACTTCAAAACAAACAAAAACTAAAACAAGAGCAGACCTTTCTACCTACCCATCTGGATCCAATTCTCTCAACCATAAATTAGAAAAGGGTAAGGGAGGCTTTATTAAGTGCCCAAGACATCAGAGAAGAAAGAGGCATGGTGACACCGGAAAGCTTGAAGGTCCCAGAAGTGAGAATAAGGACTAAAGCAAAGTATACCTGTAATAAGATAGTGATACCTGTGAGGTGATGGTAGCCAGTCAATAAACATTTAACAAGTGATTACTCTGTGCCAGGCACTAAGCAGTGGTTACAAAGAAAGGCAAAAGATAACTCTCAGGGGGTTAGCAGTCTAATAGGAGAGACAAAATATAAACAACCATGTACAAACAAAACGTTTAAAGCTAAAAGGAACCTTAGAGGTCATCTAGTCCAAACCTTTCACTTTGTAGGTAAAAAAACTGAGGTTCTGAGAAGCTAAGTAATTCATCCGTAATCATAGAGTTGGTAAGTACTCGAGTTAGGATCTGAATCCCATACCCTCCTAACTGTAAAGTTACCGTGCCCTTTTCCATTGCCTTCGATCGACTCACCATTGCTGATTTTTTTTAAAATTTAATTTAATTTAATATTTAGTTTTCAGCATTGATTTTCACAAGAGTTTGAATTACAAATTTTCTCCCCATTTCTGCCCTCCCCCCCACTCCAAGATGGCGTATATTCTGGTTGCCCTGTCACCCCACTCCCTTCCCATCCCCTTTTCTCTTCCTTTCCTGTAGGGCAAGATAAATTTCTACGCCCCATTGCCTGTGTATCTTATTTTCTAGTTGCACGCAAAAACTTTTTTTTTTTTTGAACGTCTGTTTTTAAAACTTTGAGTTCCAAATTCTCTCCCTTCTTCCCTTCCCACCCTCCCTCCCTAAGAAGTCAAGCAATTCCATATGGGCCACATGCATATCATTATGTGTAACCCTTCCACAATACTCATGTTATGAAAGACTAACTATATTTTGTTTCTTCCTAACCTGTCCCCTTTTATCGAATTTTCACCCTTGATCCTGTCCCTTTTTGAAAGTGTTTGTTTTTGATTACCTCCACCCCCATCTGCCCTCCCTTC
>CM053622.1:107885400-108014672 GCA_028646595.1 Phalanger gymnotis
TCTTTCTTTCTTTCTTTCTTTCTTTCTTTCTTTCTTTCTTTCTTTCTTTCTTTCTTTCCCTTTATTTTCTTTCTGTCTTTCCCCCAATATCTGTTTATATCTAGCTGTCTTTATATACTGTCTCCTTAATAATGTCTGTCTGTCTGTCTATCTATCTATCTATCTTTCTGTCTGTCTTTACCTACATTCTCTATCCTCACTCTCCCTCAATATCTATCTATATCTAGCTGTCTATATATACTCTCTCTCCCTAATTATCTATCTATTGATCGATCTATCTATATTCTTTCCTGCCTTGTAATTTTCTTGATGTATCTCAAAGGCCTCTCAATGATTATTTGTTGTTGTTGAGTGGCTTCAGTCATGTCTGACTCTTCATGACTGCATTTGGGGTTTTCTTGGCAAAGATACTGAAGTGGTTTGCCATTTCCTTCTCTAGCTCATTTTACAGATGAGGAAACTGAGGCAAATAGGGTTACGTGACTTGCCCAAGGTCACACAGCTAGTAAATGTCTGAGGCCAAATTCGAACTTGGGTCTTGCTGACTCCAGGCCTGCTGCTCTATCCACTTTACCACCTAGCTGTCCATCAGTGACAATACCAGATATGAAATAGTAGGCTAGGTAGATGACTAGCCTACAGAGAAGTGATATTTTATAGTTTTTCACTTTATAGTATGAATAATTCGTCGTCTAGTCTTTTGCCAAGAAATTTTATTTAGAATTAATTAGTGACCACTAATAAACAGATTTCCCCTCTCCTTTATTTTTTAAAGTTAGTCTGTTCAGTGAAAGCCTTATGAGTAACATACAAACTGTACTTTATGGTACAAAATATATAGTAATTTATCACTGAAGTTAAAGTGGTCTGAACCACAGAGATGTGTTTTAATCTTATTTGTCAGTAAGTACCCAGTATTAATCTTTCAGTTACAGTCTTGAAATAATTTCAAACTCTTGAATCTTCCCTTAATACCAAAGGGCATAGTATAAGTATAGGGATTAGGTCTGTGATGTCATTGATGTATGGAATTCCTGGTGAGGAAAATCCCTCTTTCAATGCAGATCCCTTTTCTGTAAGTTGTAGTTTTATACTAAGCCAATGGAGAGGTGAGGTGAAAGATATTTCATTTATATCTCCATTCTTGGAGTATGAGGTATCTGAGGAGAATTCCCCCATTCTGGTATCTTGATTATCTGTTGGAGGTTATGCCCCTTTGTGAATATTTTTTCTTGTTATTTACCTTTTAATTTTATCTAATAAATGTCACCTTCTTTGAAAAAATAAGCAAAGGAGTAAGCATAAACACAACATGAACTTAGAAACTTAGGGATTCATCTAAAGTACTGAACCTTGTCCAAGGTCACACAGCTAGGATGTCTTAGATGTGGGCCTGGAACTCAGGTGGCTTCAAGGTTGGCCTTCTATCCTCTATGCCATCCTACTTCTCTCCAAGAGGCATATGCTGTGTTTTAAACAAAGAATACTGTTTTGAAACAAGGATTATGTATGTGAGGTTTGTGTGCATGTGTGTGTTTGTGTATATGTGCGTATGCATGTGTGTAATGCTGTGTAGCTGAATATTTGACAAAGCTTTATATTTGCCCCTTTGATCAGATAATGGAGTCAGACATTGTTTTATGGAGGGTTATAATGGAGTTTGATAGTGTGATTTACGTAGTACAATTAAAAAGAATTCCTTCCCTATTTGATGTCTTTAAAAATATCTTTGCCTTATAGTAGAGATATATATCAATAAGTAAATCTAGAATTGAAGTATAGCCAAGAAGTAAAATGGAGACAGAGAGGGTGGGAGGGAGGGAGAGAGAGAGAGAGAGAGAGAGAGAGAGAGAGAGAGAGAGAGAGAGAGAGAGAGAATATGCAATACCTGAATCATCTCAGTCCTCATAGAGGTCAGGATGGAGTGTAGACAGACTCTTTGGTAATATAGTAAGCTGACAACCATCTATGGTAATGGAAACAGGGAGAAGAACATGGATTTAAACCAATCCCTTGATAATCTAAAATACATTCTTCCACACTCCCTCCCCACTAAACCCTTTTATATTTATCACAGAGGTGGAAGGAGCCAGTCTAGTCCCATCTATACCCGAACAGCTATCCCATATTACCTGACAAGCCTTTTCCTGAAGACCCCTCTTGAGGGGAAATGTACTACTTCTCAAGGAAGGAAGTCTGTTCTCAGCTTCAGACCACTCTACTTGTTAGGAAGCTTTTTTTTTTTCTTCAAGTTTAAATCAGTCTCATTTTAACCTCGGTTGTTATTCCTAGTCTCGTCCTCTGCGTTCAAGAATAGGTCAAATGACTCTTCTATATGACATCCTTTCCACTACTTAAACAACTGTCCTTGTTGCCTCACCGCCTTTGAGGTTCTCTTCTCCAAGGTAAGCATCCTCAGTTCCTTCAATAAAGCATCGGGTGTCATGATCTCTGGCCTGTCACCGTCCTGGCATTCAGTGTTTTATTTTTTTCTCCTGAGTACTCTAGGTGTAGTCTGACTAGAGCAGAGTATAGGAGACCTATGGACTTCTTGGTGTCATGTACCTTGCACCCTCCACCACCCACATTGCAGCAATCTAATGTTTCATTAGGTTTTTTTTTGGCTCCTTTGCTGGGCTCTTGACTCAACGTGACCTTGCAGGCAGGCCATTAAAACCCCAAGTTCATTTTCAGATGAACTACCATCTAGCCATGCCTACCTCATCTTGAGCTTGTGAGGTTGAAGTTTTATACACTAGTATAAAATTTGAAATTTAATAGGAATAAATGCACTTTTATTAGATTTGGCCCACAATTCAGTTAGATTCTAGGCAACTGATTTTTTTTCCCCCACCTGACTCTTATCTAGAGTGTTAGTTTTATCTCCCAGCTTTTGTGTCATCTGCAAGTTTGAAAAACATGGCATTCTATGCTTTTGTTCAAATCATTAATAAAAATGTTAAATAGTACAGGACCAAGGGTCATGATTACTAATAAGTGAACAAAAAACCGTTCCCTTGTTACTTTCTGAGGTTCCCTAAAATGATTCAAAGTCTAGCACTTAGGTTGAGGAGGAAGAAGACACAAGATGTTAAATCACACACAGAATGGATAATTCAGTCTGAGGTGAACATCATTTAATAAAAGAAAAATGTTAGCATTTATATAGCGCTTTAAGGTTTGCAAAGCATTTTATAAACATCTCATTTTATTCTTAGAACAACCCTGAGGGGTAAGTAGGTACTATTATTACCCCCACTTTATAGATAAGGACTGGTTCAATGACTTGTACAGGGTCACAGCGCTAGTAAATTTCAGGGGCTGTGTCTGAATCGAAGTTCTTCCTGACCCCAGTTCTGTGCTCTATTCACTTCACCACACAGCTACTGCCATTTATATGGTGCTTTTCAAGCTGCCCTCTTTAGCTCCCTAAAAGCACTTCTGTAAGGTCTACACATAATAAGCTCTTAATACATTGTTTTGACTTGTTGACCCTAGAAGTTGTGGAAGTCCAAGATTGTAAACTGAGGTTTGTCTAATGTTATAATATTATGTTTGAATATTGAATTAGGACTCAGAGAAGCATTGAATGGACCTTTGAAATCGTTATCCATTCCCTCTTATTTTACATTTAAGGTAATTAAGACTTTTAGAAGTTATTAAAACTTATACAAGCTCACGTTGTTAAAGAGGGAGGGAGAACTGACCCTAGAACCTACTTCTTTTAATGCTCAGATCAGTTCTCTTTCCATTATACCTTGTTTCTGATTCTGGGATTACAGTCTTGTAATGAGAAGTGAATTTGTAGTATCACAGATTTAGAGGGCAGCTAGATGGTGCCATAGTGCATAGAGCGCTCTTCCTGAGTTCAAATCCAGCCTCAGACACTCAATAGTTCTATGATCCTGGGCAAGTTACTTAATCTCTTGGTCCATTAGGCAGCTGTCTAAGAAGATAATTTGCAGAGAAAATTAAAACCTATGGTAGAGGAAGTTCCTCATTAGGAACTCCCTGTACAAAAGAAATCAGAGAGAGGGAGAAGAGGGAGGTAGGGAGAGAGAGAGAGGAGGGGAGAGGGAGAGGGAGAGAGAGGAAAAGGAAAAGAGAACAAGAATACACAATACATTGCATATCCATTGTATATACAAAGCACAGTGCCCAAGGTCCCTGGGCTAATAAGTGGCAAAGGTAGAATTTGAACTCAGGTCTTTTGACTTCAAAGTCCAGTGTTCTTTCCTTTATGTTGAGAGTTCCCTGTGATGGAACCATAGAACACAATTATAGAGAAAGATCTCATTATAATTGAATTGACAAGGGTGTTTTTTTGAAATATTTTCTCTCCCCCCAAAACAAACAAAAAAAACCCACAAGGATTTCTTAGATGAAGCAGCTATTTGGAGTTGAGGCTTCTCTCTCTTTCTAGGCCAAAAATAACACACACACACACACACACACACACACACACACACACACACACATACACACACACATACGTATACACACGTATATACCTATGTGTGTATTCTTCATCTCTTTCCTCTTTCTAGATCACTAAACCTTGCTTCTGCTTGCTAATTGGAACCAGAAAGAATATCAGTTAAGGGAAGTAAAGCAGAGGTTTCTTAAATGAAGGAAGTTCAGGTGTTAGAAACTATTTCTGTCAAGCAATCTTGTGCATATTTCTTTAAGAAATTTCTCTGCTGCTGGGGCTCCTGGTACCCAGCACATTGATCACTTTTTACAGCCTTTGCCATGATAGGTGCAGTAGTGGCTTTTTTTATTGAACCATAGATTGCAGCACTATAAAACACGCCCATTCGGAGGAGTAATGAAGGCCGTTTTTAATTGCACCTGAGAAGCAGGGCCCTATTACTAAATTATACCTGTATCTTATGGACAGGAAGAAAGGAGAGGGGAAAAAGTGCGATGTATTCTCTTTGCCATTTGAGGTTGTAGGATATATGTGTGTTTTTTTTTTCTCTCCTGAAAACTAAAATGAATTCAGAGTGTGCAATCTTACTCTGACACACTAGCTGTGTGACCCTAGACAAAGCACTTAACCTCCCTGCGCCTCAGTTTCTTTATCTGTAAAATGAAGGAGTTGGACTAGATGACCTCCACAATCCTTTCCAGCTCTAACGCTATGACCTTAGATACTTGAATCGAAATTTTAATCTCTTAGATTCATATCATGGGAGTCAGGATTTCCCAATGCGTAATTAAATAGAATGACCCAAGAAATGAAGAGTTTAATAACCAGACGTTATTCCCTTTCAAGGTCCTCCCTTATACGTGTAGGTATGAGTGCTTCCTCCCCTGAGACTTATTATAGTCCTTCCTTGATTTAGGGATGGGTTCATGGGCTGCTGTTGCTCCCACAAAAAAACCAACAATACACATGCACACGCACATGCATGGTAATCTCCTGGTCTCTCTCAGCCAGGTTCCTTTTCCAACTTTCTTCCACAACTCAGTTCAACCATTAATTAAGCATCTGCTAGAGATAGGATACAAAGCAAAATTAAGATTGTTCCTGCCCTCAAGGAACATAGAGTCTGTTTTAGGGAATTACCCTATGTATATACTATGCCATATACTAAGTGCATACACATATATTTACATATATATATATATGTATATTTTACACCCCAGTAAATATAAAGTAAATATGAGGCCAGGGAGAACCCGGGTGTTCGTAACTGAGGGGAAAGGCTTCTGAAAGGAAGTGAGCCTTGCGAGGGGCAACCATTCCAGGTACAAGGGACAGCCCGTACAAAGGACGGAAGTGAGAGATGGGGTGTCTTGTATGGAGAACAGTCAGTTAGGTCAGGATGGCTGGAACATAGAGTGCTTGAAGGAGAGAAAAATATCATCTTCATGGAAAGATATGCTGGCTTCAAATAGCAAACACACACACACACACACACACGTATGTACTCAAACACACGAGTTCTGTGGCTGGGCACAAATTCAGAACTGCTCCAGCTTCCAAGTAGGATCTGTCAGAGCTTGTACTCTGTTCCTTTGGCCCTTTGAGAATCCATCATTTTCACTTAAGGACAAAACATGGAAGCAAGATCTTAGTATAGGGGTGTGTGTATGTATATGTGTGCATATGTGTCTGTGGGCATATTGTCTTTCTGATATTTTCATGATTGTTGTTGACAGGCGGTTGAAGTGTAGAAATTGACCCCAGCCCCAGCAGCAGCAAAAACAACAACAGAGTAACCCTCTGCTATTAACTAAACTAATTTCCTTTGTGACATTTCAGTGAAGCAGTGTGATAAATGGTAACACTATCAGCCAATAGGTGGAAAATCTGGAGAGGGCACTCCTTCTTGTTTGACTGTTACAGTCTTCCCACTTTCTTTTTTTCCTTTTCTGTTTTCCCCCTTTTGGCAGATCAGAGCTAAATCCAGATGCTTTAAATGTCAGGTGGTTTAAACATGTGCGTACATGATAGTGCATGAGGCTATGTAGAGCCATATATGTTGAAAACAGTTTCCTAGCCCTCAATTAAGTTTCTCGTGGTCCTGAATTATGTTGCTTTAAATTAAGATCTTGCAGATTGGAGTCCCTTTGATAATTTGAAAAGCCATATTGGGCTGTAATGAGGAATGTAATCTTCCAATTATGATGTATTTTATCTGATAGCAGTTTTGTTCCCTGAATTGCTGTCCTGTTTTTGTGCATGGTTGATAGTTGGCTTCAGAATCTGTGGTTAGAGAATGTCTGGATGCCTTCTGAGTGTGTCTGCCAAAGAGGTGAGGGGAGATATGAATGAAGAAATGGAGCCAGAACTCCTGAGTCTTAGCCCTGGCTTATGCTCACTTCCTCTGGGACCTGCAGCAAATTCGGTCACTTGGATTTGAGGCATAAAATAACCTATTTCGTATGAAGAGGTTTACAAAAGATGAAAGCTTTCAAAATTGGGATCTATTGTTTAAATGCTAACTAGGGCTCTATTATTAACCTAGGCCAGCCAGCACATGCTTCTTATAATCAGTGTACAAAGATGGGATACTGGAATTCAACAAACATTTACAAGCATTCACTATATGCCAGGCACTGTGAAGAGGAGAGGGATTTCACTTAGTCATGACTTAGTGGTTCCCCATTTAGTCTAACCCAATCAAATATAGTATAAACAATGTTCGTACCTCCTTGTCATCCCCAATCTAAACAACCCTTCAGGACCCAGCTCAGATATCTCATCTAGAAAGTCTTGCAATATTTTCTCCTTCTGAAACAGGAGAAATCCCTTCTCAGAAATGAGCTTTTCTTATTCAGATCCCCGGAACTATTTGTATCTTATGTCATAGAATTATTATTATTATTATTATTATTATTATTATTATTATTATATGATTCCATATTTCCATGTGTCATATTCTTTCTTCCACAGTTATAAGCTGTAGGTGACTAGGTAATGTCTTAATTCTCTGCTTTACCCATTTCTGTTCAGTGGTTTTTTGATCATATACAACTTTTAGTGACCCCATTTGGGGTTTTGTCGGCAAAGACGCTGGAGTGGTTTGCCATTTCCTTCTCCAGCTCGTTTTACAGGTGAGGAAACTGAGGCAAACAGGGTTAAGTGACTTGCCCAGGGTCACAGAGCTAGTAAGTTTCTTAGGTCAGATTTGAACCATAGGAAGATGAGTCTTCCTAACTCCAGGCCTGGTACTCTATCCATTGTGCCACCTAGCTGCCCTTACCTGTTGTAGATATTTAATAAATGACCATTGAATGAAATTAATTAATGTAATGGATCAATCAACAAACATTAAGTGCTCATGATTATTAAGCATTTTCTATGTATCAGGCATCATGTTAAATGCTGAAGATACAAAGAAACAAGCAAAAAACAAAACCAAAAAAACCCAATTCTTACTCTCATGCAGCTTACATTCAAATGGTTGAGGTAGCATTTCTCAATGAGTCCATACTTTATAAATACAGACTCGATGGAAGGTAACTGTAGAAGGATGGGCATGGAAGTGGGAGATGAGATTGGGAAATGTAGTTGGAGTAGATGGCAGCTGAAGTTCCTTCCAATTCTCATATTATATGATTCTGTTATCCAGTGATAAGATAGGAAGCAGCTGGCTTTGAGAGAGCATTTAATCCTTTTTCCCCACCCTCAAGTAACATTATACCTTTAAATCTGAGACGGAGGATGCTAAAACCTACTTTTAAAGAGGTAACCTGGGAAGGCGAAGGCCATTTTCCAATTTTGTGAATTCAGGATTTGTGCTCGATGCAACTGGAGAAACTTCTGTTTTGTGAGGAGGCATCCCCGATACGCTTTAATGTCTTCTAGTGAATAGATACAGCCTTTCCACTGATGTGCATGTAGTTCCGAAACACTGTTTGGAACCCTAACCTTTTGTTTCTTTTTCCAAATTTTTGTGCTACCATGAGAGAACTTGTTTTACTGTCTGTGGATGGTAGATGATGAAGAGGAGAAAGACAGTATTTACTAGTGGTATTTGTTTAGGAACAAATTTCATTCCTAATTTTATTCCGTACTAATATTTCATTATTCCTCCTTCATCTTCTCTGTGTTTTGGGTTAGCATTTCATTGTCGAACCTTCTGATTGGTGTATTCTAATGGATCTATGATCGCACTGTGCCAGAAGGCCCCTTCAACAAATGGAGATCACAACCCATCCAAGGCTCGCCTGTCCTGTATGTCTCTCTTCTATGTCTTGCCGCAAGTTCATCAGATGGGGCCCACATATTGTGCCGGAGCCATTCCTAGATTTGTACTCTTATCTTGGTGGAACATTTGACTGCCCACCTGTTATATCTTGCCCTGATTACATCACAATCTTCCTATCACAAAATACCTCTTTTGCTCCTGTTGTTTGGAATTCCTTAGTGTTTATATGCCGTAATCTGCTCATGTCATTGGCCTCCGTGTGATAACCATTTTTAATTCTTTGGAGATCATTATATTCCACATCTCGTTGCCATATATGTTTGTACATAGTTATTTGCATGTTGTCTCCCCTGTTAATTTATGAGATTCTTGAAAGCAAGGACTGTCTTTTATCTTTCTTTGTATCCCTAGTGCTTAGCACAATGCTTAGCACATAGTAGGTGCTTAATAAATGTTTGTTGACTGACTGATATTGGTATCAAAAAGTCAGGCCTGGTTGGCATAATCCAGAGCTAAAAGTAACTTTGATATCTGAATCTGCAAAGACATGTTCAACCCTGGTTTATTTACATTTTAAAATTTTTATCTTATTTTTGAAACCTTTTGTTTTTTAACATCACATTTCTGAATGTATTGCTTCCCTCCAAATGCAGTTCCAACTAAACCATAGTGACCCTTTTTGATGGTATAAGTAACATTCCACGCTCATAGGCTACTATCTCTTTAACAAAGGGAAGGAGGTACATTTTCTTAAAAGGTCTTCTCTGGGGCCAACCTTGGTCATTCTAATTATGCTGCGTTCAGTTTCTTTTTTCTTTGCGTGTGCATATGTGTTTATAGTTTGTTTGCCTTGTCACACCCTATTCTAGAGAAATGTGGTCCCTTTTGCACGTCACTGTTTTGAACTTTGGGTGTCAGGGTCATAGTCCTCATGAATGACTTTCTCTTTCTGCAGAATCTCCCTAAAAAGAAAAGGAGAGCCTACATCCAGGATCCTCAGAAAGCTTATGTTTGGGGCATTGTCAAAAAGCACCCAGTGCAGCTTCCCAGTCGTTGGGCCATTACTGAACAGATGCAGTGGCCAGTCGTAGTGGGGCCCTTAAGCGGCTTACTGATCCAGCAGTTTAAAGAATGTTTACTGGCCGCCCACACATTACTTCTGGTTGCCTGTCTTAATTCATTTTAGATTAATCTGTCTTGTAGTTCGAAGGAAAATGAATTGAGTCACTAACTTCAAGACTTATGTAAAATCTGTACAGTGCTAAATAATTGAATGGGGTTTTATGTACGGTCCTGAAATTGGAATGTCAATTTGACGCAAATTCTCCAAAACAGTGTTAGATGAGCCGATCCTTTCTTCCTATAAAAGCTTTGAAACTTATGTTCCCGTATTACTCTAGAGTTCAACAAGCCCATTCACCTCCCTTGAAGAATATTCTGGGCCTAATATTTTCCTGAAAATATTAACTATGGAGGTGGCCCGGTGCATGGGTAGTAATATGGTGTAGTTTAAAAATGGGGAAGAGGAAGTGCTCAATTCAGAATGAGAGGCCTACCTAGGTTCAGAATCTGGCTATGGTTCTCATTACCTGTGTGACCTTGGGTGAGTTATTTAATACAGGATCATATGATACAATCCTGGGGCTTTGAGTTTCAATTTGATAGTGGAGGGAGAGGAGCTGGTGTTTTTTTCCTTTTTTCCTTTTCATCACAACCAGGTGAAAGACCCAGATGAATAAATGTTTTCAGCATTGTGCCCGACAGAAAAGAAATTTCAGTTGATCAATTAATCAACGTTTATTAAATGGCTACTATGTGCTAGGACCTGTGCTAAAGTCCTGGGGATAGAAAAAGAGGCAAAAGACAGCCCCTACCCTCAATGAGCTTACAGTCAAATGGAGGAGACAACATTCAGTTGTGTCTGACTCTTCATGACTCCGTTTAGGGTTTTCTTGGCAAAGAAAGACATACATACAAAGGAGACAACGTACGTATAAATATATACAGAGCAAGCTATATCAGGATAACTATAAAATAATTAACAAAAGGAAGACCCTGGAATTAAGAGGGGTTAGGGAAGGCTTCCTGTAGGAGGTGAGATTTTAGTTGGGACTTAAAGGAAGCCAGAGAGGTCAGTAGTTGGATCAGAGAGGGGAGGATGTTTCATGGACAGCCAGAGAAAATTGATGGAAGAATGACTAATTCTCCTGATTTCCCTTTCTATGTTGTACTGGAATCCAGAAGGCAGTGTTGTTTAGTGACAGAGGTCCTGAGTTTTAATTCCAGCTCACCTCCTAAAGAGCAGCAAGTTCTTTTGGCTAAGTCACTTAATTTTTTAGGTTTCATTTTCCTCATCTGTATAACAAGGATAAAAAGACTTACACTCAATGCCTCATGGACTTCTTGTTAGTAATGTACTTTGTAAACCTTAAAGCCCGATATGCATGCTTATTAACTCACCCCTCAGATGAAGAACATGGAATTGACCTTTAGTGGATGAATAGGGGGATGGGAAGGTGGGAAAAAGTTTTAAAAGACTTCATTAATTGGAATGGTGGGCAATCTAAGTAACTGTTGATCTTTTTTATTTTTTTTAACCAACCAAATAAACTCTTCCATCTCATATGATACATATCATATGACTCTTCCTCCTTCCTTATAGTATCTCTGGACTGAGGGTAGGGCTGCCAGCCAGACCCTAAGGGAAAGGATAAAGGAAATGGAAGACTGCTGAAAGGGCAGCTGTGTTCCATTGTCCTGTTTTATCCACTTCCTCAAAACACCCTTCCCATGTCCCACCCACTCAGACGCTAATCACTCTCCCTTTTTCACTCTCTCCTGCCCTTAGTACAGGAAAAGCTAGCCTTCTAATCTAGGATTTAACTTTCTATCTAAAGGGAACATCTAGGTGAACCCAGCCTTGTCCTAGAAACCCCCTTCCTGTAACATGACAGAGTAGTAATAACTTCAGGATGTGCCTTACTTGGGTATTATAATGATCAAATGAATAGAAGGTGCATGTAAAAGTGCTTTATAAACCTTAAATTATATAAATGTGAGATTTTGTTCTTCTTGTTTTTTTTTAGCAAAGAGCACTGGCTTTAGAGTCAGAAGACCTGAGTTCAAATTTCACCTCTGACTCTTATTTCTTGTGTTTCCCTGAGCTACTTAGTTCACCTCCCTGGGGTTCATTTTTCTCATCTATAAAAAGAGGGATGCTGGACTAGATGGCTGCTGAGGTCCCTTCCAGCTCCAGAGCTGGAATCCTATCAGCCTGTAATTACTATTTTATCCCCTGAGTCATATTTGTGGTACGTATCTTTTTCTGGAGTAGACTGAAAAATGAAGTGACTTTGCCAAAGTCACACAGTATGCATCCTGAGAGTAGGGATTCAGTCAAACGCAGGTATTCCTGGTCACTATGCCCAAGCTGCCTAGACCAGTTGTTTACTTTTTCTTTCCTCAGTTTTTTCTCTTAAAATGAGGAAATTGGATTAGGTGATTTTTAGGGTCCTTCCCAGCACTAATGATTATATGATCTCAGGTAAATAATAATAATGATGATGATGATTATTAATTATTGCCTCCTCATCTTTGTTGTTTTCACGGAGTTCAGATAGAAACAATTCCAAGGAAAACAACTTCTTACTCTTTCATGTTTAATGTTGGGCCATTTACTGTACAGGTGGGTAACATAATTATTTTACATAAGTGAATGAGAATGTTGGAATGGAAGCTCTTTTATGTAGTAGACTCATTGAAACCGTATTCAGGACCATTAAGTTGCAAACAGGATGATAGAGATGATAGATATCACTTCCTGTTCCCATATGGTTTTGATTTCGGCAGCAAGGTTTGCATTTTATGAATTTTGGATGATAAGAGCATTTAGGTATGAAGACATCTATTAAAAATATTGAATTAAATTTTGGGGGGACAATGTTCTTTTTGGGTGATTGCGGGTAATAGTTTTGTCTAATGTTTCTCCAACTGTATCACAGTCTCTATGTTGAATTTTACAGTCTATTTTGAGGCTTATATTTTTAACACGGGGAATTTGTCATCTGTTTGTGAAGGATTGTGAGCTTTGGATGTGTACTTGTGGCCACCTAACCATATCTTTATAAGTATTCAGTAGTACTCGATATTTATAATTGAAGTGGTAGGACACTCAGTTTCCACTATTTCCTTGCCAACTCTCCATTAATTAGTAAGAGGCCAGGCTCCTTGAGAATAATTTTTGTGGGTAGTTTTTGGTAGCTCTGACCTGATTTTGCATTGCTACCACAAACTCCTCCATTTCTATAAATAAATTTGAATGCCTCAGCCATTTGATCTACACAGATGTTTTTGTAGAGGTATTGCTGGTGGAGTTTATTTGAATATTACCCGAGCATTTATGAAATGTCTACTGTATGCCAAGCATTGTGCTAAGTGGTAGGGATATAAGCAAAGGCTAAAGACAGCCTCTTCTCTCCAAGAGCTTACAGTGCAATGCTGTGATATCCTGGACAAGTTATTTAATCTTTCAGTGCTTCAGGCAACTCTCTAAGACTATAAATTTCAAGGTAGTTGTATGCCTGTACTGGTAGAGGGAGTTTTCTCCTGAGGAGTTCCCTATGTCAGTTCAATCACAGGTCTGGACTCATAATAGTATTATTGGTTGATATGATACTATATGTGATGATGATGATGATGATGATGATGATGATGATGATGATGCCGCCAGTCTTCATGACATCGGACCACATCACCCTTTTCTCCCCTCACACATCTCTGCCATGTATTTTCTCTTCTTTCTTCCCTCCTTTGGCCCCTTGGTATAAAAGTACTACTGGTGTCCATTTACAGAATAGACTTGGGTTACACTATAGAAAAGCCTTCAATTACCAGACCGTCTGATTAGAGTGTTACTGTAAACCTTGGCACTGGGAGACCATGTCACGGAAGTAGCCTGGAGGAAAGGGAGAAACTCAGGTCCAAGGTGGGTAGTGTGAAACAGGATAAGATGTGAGCCGAGAAAATCCTTAAAAATTTCATGAGGTTACATGTAGGCAGTGATAACACCAGGAGACAACTTTCCAGCTAGTGGCAGTTGATGACTGCCATTCATGCTAATGGCTACACACACACCAGTTTACAACAAAAATACATCCTGGAAGGCCTCATATGCTAATGTCATACTAACTGCTAAAAAGCTACTCCTTTTAAACAGGTGATTTGGGTTATCCTTGGAGGTTGTCAGAATACATTGAAGTCAAATTTATGCTGCTTCTCTCAACTTTGTAACACATGGAGTTGGACTGCTTCCCAGTTTCTGGTCAAGATATTGCGTGCGCGCGCGTATGTGTGTGTGTGTGTGTGTGAAGGGACCACATGGAACACCTAGAGATAGATCCCAGATACAATACAACATCCTTAACCCTTGCCACCCATTTAAAGATATCTAGTGAAGGAGAACCCAGTATCTCCTCTCCTGAGAGACATCTGATTAATGTTTCGAATAGCTCTAATTATTAAGACTTGGCAGCTAAGCCGTGTAGTGGTGACAGTGCTGCATCCAAAGTCAGGAAGACCTGAGTTCAAACCTGGCCTCAGACACTTACTAGCTGTATGACTCTGGGCAAGTCACTTAACCCTGTTTGCCTTACTTTCCTCATCTGTAAAATGAGCTAGAGAAGAAAATGGCAAATGTCTCCAGTATTTGTGCTAAGAAAACCGCAAGTGGGGTCACAAAGAGTTAGACGCTACTGAAACAACAGAGCAACAACAGCAGCAGCAGCAACAACAAATTGTTGGCATTTTTCCTTATACTAAATCTCTCCCTGACTCTCTATAAATGCCCCCTCCATTATTTCCAGTTCTATTTCTAATGGCATCTAGTAGATAAAACACTGAATCTAGCTAGAGTCAGGAAGAGCTGAGATCAAATCCAGCCTCAGACACTTAACTAGCTCTGTGACCCTGAACAAGACGCTTAAGCTCTATCTGCCTTATTTTCCTTATGTGTAAAGTGAGGCTAATAGCAAGTACCTACATTCCAGGGTTGTTGTAAGGAAAAAAAAATAGGTATTTGTAAAACGCTTTACAAACCTTGAAGTGTATATGCTATTATTATTCAAGAGGAAAAAGAAGGGAATAAACGTGTATAAGTACTTACTATGTGCCAGGCACAGTGCTAAGCATTTTTAAAATGGTATCTCATTTAATCCTTACAACAATCCTGGGAGCTAGGTACTGTTTTTATCCTCATTTTATGACTGAGAAACTCTGAATCAGACAGGGTTACTTGACTTGCCAGGAGTCACACAGTTAAGTGTCTGAGGTTGGCTTTCAACTCAGGTCTTACTTGTCTCCAGGCCCAGGGATCTAACCATTGGGCGACCTAGCCGCCTATTACGGTTTTTGTTATCCCTTTGGTGTCTGAGCAGACTCCCTCTCTGCGTGTCAGCCCTTCACCTACTTGAAGCTCAGTATCTCAGAGGTTTTCTCTTCTCTAGATTAAACATCTCTCGTTCTTTCAGATGCTCCTTGGATGACCTGATGGTCTGTAGTCCTCTCACTAACCTGGTTGTTGTTCCCTGGATACAGTGGGCATTTGGGAAGGGAAGGGGAGGAGAATATGGAGAATCAAAACCCCTCCTCTGAACTCAACTCCAGAACATTTGTCTTCTTCTAAGAAATGAAGAAAACTGAAGGTCAAAGCTTAGTGTGACTCGTGGCCCCTCGTGGAGCCTCTGTTCACATTGACCTTTGCTCTTGGATTTGGACTGGATTACCTTCCTATTTACCCACCCTGAGCCTCTTTCCCCACCCCCCCACCCCCATGGGAACAGACACACTCTTACTGTCTATTTCTTTTTCTTTCTCCCTCAAATTCTATCACACAGCCATAGCTAGAAATTCCAGGCTCCTAGAGATTCTGGGCTCCTAAGCAAAAATTTGCTAATTAGTTAAATAAAGTGGTAGCAATTCAGGAGTTATTTGAGTGCAGTTTGCCATTATGGCAAGGGAAAAAGGAGGCAGCTGGCAAAGGGTGAGGTGGGGGTGGGGAGGAGATCTTCTCTTTAACTTTTACCTTGATCGATTTTGCTTCTGAAGTCTCCCATTTTGAAGAACCATAGGACTAACCCTCCAGAAGTTAAAGGGGGGGACTGTATATGGATATGATCTGCATGAAAATGCTTGATGTGAGCATAGAGAGAGTAGCCAAAGTGGAAATGTATTTTTTTTCTTTAGGAATTCTAAATAACTGATAATACACTCTAATTTTTATCCTTTATTGAATTAATGAATCCTTTGACGATCTATCCCCAGTGAGGTGGTTCTTAGTTCTTTTATAGCCAGAATGGATTAGTGAATAGGGCATTAGACTTCAAATCAGGATGACTTCAGTTCAAATCCTGCCTCAGAAACTTCATAGTTGAGAGACCCTGGGCAAATCCTTAACCTTTTTGTGCTTGTTTTTCATATGTAAAATGTAGAGTTTGGACTCAAGGGTCCTCGATGGTCCCTTCTAGCTCTAATCCTACAATGCTAGGATCCTGGTGCCTCTGTTTCTCCAAGCCTTCTGTTGCATCTGTGGATGGGAACCTAATCCTGTTGCCTTTGATCCTCTTTATTCCATTGAACATTTAATTTACCAAAGAATGCAGTTCCCTCTGAATCTAGAAAACAATCTCCTGTGGGTAAAGAGCCAAAGCAAATAAACTTTCTTGCTTTGCAAAGTTGGCCCTGGATGCCCTCACCAATGAACAAGAAGTAACAGTGGACTTGAATAGAACATAGAACAATGAAATTGAATGGCCTCAACACAACTGCAAAAAATTGTTCTTCACCAGACTAATGTAGAGAGCCCAATAAAGAATTAATGTTGGAAATATAAATTGGACACTATAACTGTCTAACCATCAGGGTATCAAATTATTTTCCCCTAAAATTGGTGCAGCAAAGAAGTTCTTATAGAGAATTCATAAATAAAATTATATTGGGCAAAAATTATTTTTCTAGAAGGGCAAAGGAGTAGATTTATTTCTGTCTGAGTGTGTCAGACTAACTCCCACTGATAGGGTAAGGGGTATCAAGGACCCTTGTCAATGCTTTGCTCGTCTAGATCTTACCAGGAAGAGTTAAGATTTGGGTGGCCTGTGAAGTTAATTAGAGTGAAGATGAAGAATGCTTCAAAGAAGAGACAGGAAAGGTGGAGGAACCCCATTGTTAATGTTGCTCAGAATTCATTTGAAGCTGGTAAACAAAATTTATAGAAGACTTAGTGCATGCAGAGCACGAGCTTATTAGAAACTGTGTAAAGGGTGAGGAAAAAGGTGGGAGCTATAGGGAAATCGATTTGATAGAGCAAACCCTTGACCTTCCCAGAACCTACTTGTGTAGTTCAAGAGCTGGCTTGTGCAATCCCAAAATAACAGTATTATTTAACCTGGATTCATACAGGGTGGTAAGGTAGGAGTGATTAGATCAGAGAATGTTTTCTGAAAGAGGGAAGTTTAGAGCTTTGTCAGCTGGAGACAGACCTCAAGAACAGTATGCTTTGGTAACAACACATCACATGTAGTGAGGTTGAGGTGGCCATGTTTTCCTGAAACAACTCTCTGCCGTTTTTGCCTGTTGATTGATGAGAGATGATTGGTAAATGCAGAAATTTTCTTGCTCTGTAAGTCTAGGAGGAGAGACAGAATTAATCCCCTTTGAGTGTTCAAGAAAGTCCCTTCTCTTTTATTATCATTGTTGTGGCCATCGTTGCCGTACGGTAGAAAGGGGCCCCAAATGAGTCAGATAATATGAATTCTAGCCGTGGATCTGTAGGACAAATATGGGGGTTAGCAATGTTAGGAGGACGCCAGAGGGAGGAAAATGAAGATGGAGAGGAATGGCAGTTGTCCAAGTAAGTTCATTCCTCTGGTTGAGCTTCTCTCTCTATCACTGTGTAATCACTTGTTAACACAATGGAATGCTTAGCAATCTTGGTCCTTGTGTCTAGAATTCAGTATTCAGAGCACTCTATTCTCCCCACCCCCAAACTTCCCCTAGATCTAATAAAATGTCACAAACCCAGGAAATTCCTTTGGCTAGACTCTCTTACAATCTACCCCCTACATGGCCAAAATGATTTTTTTTCCCAAATTCCTTAAACAACACCCACATAGACTCAGCCTTTAAATATCCTGTTAATTATCAACAGCAATATTGTTTTATAGTCAGGTGAAAGTCTGTAGTTCAGTTTCGAATATAAGAGGAAGCAATCTTCTGTCACAGTCTAGGGAATATAATATGGCTTGCTTTGGACCATCAGTGCCCAGTTTCATATGCAATTAGGGGCTTAATAATACTTTTGAGTGATAAGATAGAACAATAGAATGTTCAGGTTGGAGAGTACTATGAGCTAGTTCTAGAGTCTAGGTAATTTACAAAGTCTTCAATCTGTGCCACAAAGCAGCACCTGTTTAGAGTTGGGTGAGACACGAAGTTGGAATAAAACACAGGCCTTGTACTCATGCACCTGACCATCTAGAAGAGTGATGGGCCATATAAGTGAAGAACAAAACAGTAATGGTAATTATAATGCTTAAATATTTGCAGAATGATTTACTGACACGATATATCATTTGATCCTCTCAATTCTGTGAGGTGGGGGCTATTGTCATCCCCTTTTTTCAGATAAAGATATTAACACTGAGAAAAGTGAAATGACTTGTCCATCGTCACACAACTAGTAAATGTCTAAGGTGGAATTTGAACTCAAGTCCTCCTGATTCTAAGTCTAGCCTTCTCTCCAGTATGCCACACTGCTTCCTTACAACTAGTTGGTAGCACAGCTAGACCAGATTTTCTGACTAGCAATATATTTCTAACACTCAATATTTCTAAGTAGCACGTGTAGAGGAAGATGATGGAATAGCACAGCTGAGTAAGTCAGTAATTCAGATCGGATATTTTCTGATATCCCTTAACATCAAATATCCCTGTACTATCAAAAGGAATTGTAAAATCTTATGGCCATTGAGGACAATGCATGGTATGTAGACTCCTGGAGCTGGAAGATGCCTTAGAGATCATCTTTAAAAAAAATGCTCTGGACTAGGCTCTTCATGGGTAGGCATCTAGATATAATTATACTGCAGACTTGGGACCCCTATACTTGCTTTGGAAGTCAAATTTACTTTAGAGGTTATAAGAGGACTTCAAATAATCCACGATTTATTTATAGCCTCTGTATCATCCAATCCAACCTTTGACTTCTCCCAGAGGAAGATGGTCAGGGACTACTCCTTAAAGCCATCCCAGTCTATTCCTGCATTGATTAGAGGGATATAGTTATGTGAGATCATGCTTTCATTAAAAAAAAATGTAAATGTGACTTCTTATGGGGGGAGATGAGTAATAAGAGAAGGAGAAGGGAAGGAAAAAAAAGTCACAAATATTAACAAAAGAAATTCCCAGACACTTGGAGTATATTCATTAGTAAGAGACCTCATATATACATTATTCAGAAACAAAAAACAATAACAAAAAAGGATGGCTTTTTTAAAACAGTAAAAAGAAAAAAAAAACCACATTTTGAGTTATTCTTTGGGTCCTGAAGCTCAATTCTGATGTTTGTTGTAGTTATGAAAATCTTTTCCTCCCAGAAAAGGGATTGGAGTAGTCCAGACTAAAAGGAATGTAGATTGAAAACTAGCCACTTCTTCAGTGGGACATTCCTTTCCTTGTTGCTTGGATTGAAATAGCATAGAGGATTAAGTTCCCATAGTCCAACCCAGAATCACTCACTTACTTTAGCATATTCCTTTTGTAGTGATGAAGAAGCCATTTTAAGATGGACATATAAAGAAATCTTTTCCCTGTTTTGATTGTCTGATTTTTTATACTATAGTTACTTCCTAGTAATGACCCCATCCCACCCTGTCTCATCTTGATAGCACCCTTCTTTGTAACAAATAAATACAGCTGAGCATCATAAATCACACTACCCATATGTAGAGAAGAGAGGAGAAAATGTGCCTGTCGCCCTTCTTTTCAGAGGTGGGAGACTATGGTTGTGGAAGTCCTGTATATCCTGTCAGACCACTTTGACATGTTGGTTAGTTTTGCTAAACTACTTTTTTTCTTCTTTGCTAAAAGGGAAAGTGTGTGTGTGTGTGTGGGCTAGTTTATAAGTAGCAATTAAAGTGATATAGGAAAAAAAAGAGCTCAGTAAAAATTAAAAAAAGAAAAAAAAAGAAAAGAAATGCCTTGTTCCGCAACTATAGTTCTCCTCACCGCCACCATTTGGCATCTATAGTGCCAAACTTTGTGTTGTTTTGAGGATAAAATGAGATTAATGTGTATAACATACTTAGAAAACCTTAAAGCACTATAAAATTATCACTTGCTGCTGATGTTATGGTGGAATAGGGATAAGGACTGGGCCTGTCATTTTTATTAGTATAACGAACTCTTCCCTGAGGAAACTGCCTCTTAACAATGTAGGTGGGCATATTTTCTACAGTTTAAAATCTTAGAATTACCTAGAGAACTGAAGGGTTAAGTATCTTGCCTGCCCAAGGTCACGTGTCAAAGATGGCATTGGAAGCCAGGTTTTCCTTGCCCAAAGGCCAGCTTTCTATCCATTATGCCATATCTACCTCTCATGAGAGTTTTTATTAGGAAAGGTTAAATGCTATTAGCAGTGTATTTGTAGTACAAATGACTTGGAAATTTAAATCTGTGTTTTCAGCCCTAAAGGAAAGCCTCCTATTATTTTAAAATAAGCCAATGAAGGACAAATTACAAATTTCAGAGCTAGGAAAAGATGATTGCTATTGATTTATGACTGGGTTTTAGGATTCCCTTTAAAAATGTAAGTTGCCACTCTTCCAGAGGACCTATGATGATGAATGCTACCAACCCCTTGACAGAGTGATGATGGGACTACAGGTCCAGAACGAGATGTGCTTTTGCAGACATGGCCAGCTGTTTTGCTCGACTATAATTATTCTTTAAAAGGGAGGGTTCAGAATATTTGGGAGAGCAGGGCATGTGTGTGTGTGTGTGTGTGTGTGTGTAGTTCTAGTAGGCTGGAAAAAGAAAGCAAGGAAAGAATAGTGTCATTGAAACATTTTAAAAATGCATAGTAGAGAAGAAAAAGAAGTTCTGACAGAGATACAGACATGCAGGATAACTTTGAAGCAAACTATTATATATTTTAAAATGTTAGCTGGCTATCTTGTATGGATGGATGCATATATATATGTATGTATAACATATATACGCTTACACATATGTGGGTATTAATTCATATCAATGAATTGATGAACATTTATTAAGCAACTGCTGTGTGCCAGCGCTGTGCTAAGTGCTGGGATACAAAAAGAAACCATAGACAGTCCCTGCCCTCAAGGAGCTGACAATCTAATGGGGCAGATAACATGCAAATAAATGTATTTAGAGCAAGCTATATATAGGATAAATAAGAAGTAATTAACAAAAGGAAAGCACTACAGTTATGATGAGATGACAAATAAATGTAAGGAGATAAGGAAATTCCAGTAGGAATTTTTCCAGTAAAAATCCACGGGATTTAGTTGGTACTTAAAGGAACTGTATGTATCTATCTATAACTTTTGTGTCTTCCAAAAATATTAAAGCTTAAAATTGCACTAAGACTTTTGGGATACCACATATATGTTTTTAATCTCCCCCCCCACTTTAAACAGTATTTTATTTTTTCCAATTACATGTAAAGATAATTTTTACCATTCATTTTTTCATATAAAATTTTAAGTTCCAAATTTTCCCTCTCCCTCTCTCTTCTCTCTCTCTCCTTAAGATGATAAGCAATCTGATACGTTGTGTGTGTGCAATCATGTAAAACATATTTCCATATTAGTCATGTTGTGAAAGCAGAAACAGAGTAAAAGCAACCCCTCCCCCCCCCACACAGTGAAAATAATATGCTTTGATCTGCATTCAGACTTCGTCAGTTCTTTTTCTGGATGTGGATAGCATTTTTCCTCACGTGGTTTGTCTGGGGTCATTGTATTGCTGAGAAAAGCGAAGCCTGTCGTAGTTGATCGTCGCACAGTTTTGCCGTTGCAGTGCGCCGTGTTCTCCTGGTTCTGCTCACTGCACTCAGCATCAGTTCAGGGCAGTCTTTCCAGGTTTTTCTGAGCCCGCTCATCATTTCTTATCGCACAGTCCCATTCCATTACATTCATATACCACGACTGGTTCAGCCATTCCCCAAGTGATGAGCATCCTCTTGATTTCTAATTCTTTGCCACCGCTAAAAGAGCTGCTATAAACATTTTTGTCCGTGTGGGTCCTTCTCCCTTTTCTATGATCTCCTTGGGATACAGACCTAGTAGTGGTGTAGCTGGATTAAAAGGTATGCGCAGTTTGATTACCCTTTGAGCATAGTTGCAAATTGCTCTCCAGAATGGTTGAATCAGTTCACAACTCTACCAACAGTGCGTTTGTCCCAGTTGTCCCAGATCCCTTCCAACATTTGTCATTTTCCTTTTCTGGCATATTAGTCACTCTTGTGTGTGAGGTGGTACCTCAGAGTTGTTTTAATTTGTATTTCTCTAATCCAAAGTGATTTAGAGCATTTTAAAAATATATCTACAGATAGCTTTGGTTTCTTCTGAAAGCTGGCTCTTCATATCCTTTGACCATTTATCAGTTGGGGACATATATACATATGTGTGTATGTGTGTGTGTGTGTGTGTGTGTGTGTGTATTTTTTAAATATAGCTTGCTCACTCCATTGCTTTGGAGACAATACTTGTGGACAAGTCCCTTACGTGTCTTTTATTTTACTCAGGTCTGAAATGGTTTGTTTCCTAAATCTGCCTAAGAAGCTAGCCTGTAGTCTTTTGCTTTTCAGCTGTCGCAACTAACTTTTGGGGAGAACCCTTCCCTGCACTCTAGATGTCAGCTAAACTGGCCTACTTGAATCAGTTAGGTAGCACAGTGGCTAGGGTGCTGGCACTGGAGTCCAGCAGTCCTGAGTCCAAATGTGGCCTCAAACACTGACTAGCTATGTGACTCTGGGCAAGACACTTAACCTTTCTCATATGCTATCTGCCTCAGTTTTCTCAACTGTAAAATGGAGCTTCTAATAACTCTTCCCTCCCAGAGTGGTTGTATCAAATGAGATACTATTTGTAAAGCCCTTAGCGTTAGTGGCTGCCATACTGTAGGCACTTAATCAATGCTTGTTCCTTCTCTCCTCTGTTGCTGCTCCTCCAATTTGGCATTCACCTCTTGCCTTTGACCTTTTGCATAGTCTGTTTCCTATGCCCTGAACATCTGTCCTCTACGGCTTGGAATTCTTTCTTGCTTAGCTCAGGTGCCCCTTCCTACAAAGAAGCCTTTCCTGATACCCCCAGTTGTTAGTATTCTCTCCCTTTTCAACCCATCTTGTATCTCATTACATGTTGTATCCCCCAGGTGATGTAAGTTTCTTAAAGAACTTAAAAAAAATCTTTGTATCTCTAGCATCTGGCATATACTATAGTGGCTTAATCAATCAACAATATTTATTAAATGTCTGCTCTGTGCCAGACACTCTGCTAGGTAATGCGAATGCAAACACCAAAGTGAGACAGTCCCTAAGGAAGTTGGGGAGGGGGTGGTGTGCAATACAGCATGTTCACAGATAACTAAATATGAGATTTAGGCAAAATAAATACAAATGCTTGTTGAATTGAATTGTCCTCTGTCAAGTCCATCTGTTTCTGTGTGGCCGTCTGGTATAAGAAAACTTAATGTGTTCTGCCACAACTGGTGATGCTCACGAACGTACTCAAATAGCGTAATCCAAGGCTTCTCTTCTTTTAATTGTCACCTTTGAGTGGTCCAGGCTTCGCTTTCCGAGGCCCCTCTGACGTACCGAGTACAGGGCAAGCCTTACTAAACTGTCAGGAAGCTCAGATGAAGCCAGAATGGGATAGGTTCTCTGGTAACACCAGGAGTTGGGGAAAGAGTATAGATGAAACGGAAAGCCGCAGAAATGGAGACCATTAGCACACTGGTAGTGAAGAGATGGTGAAACACAGTCTGGGCCAATGGTCCGTTGTTTAATTTATTGCATATTTTAGTGAAATCTGAGGGCCCCAAACATGTCTCCCTCTAACATGAGACTTTTCAAGAAGAATATTTTTTGATATAATAGGACTGTGATCTTACCCAATGTGTATACACTTTCTAGCTTTGCAGATTGTAATCTATTGGTACCTTCTTGTCCCTTGTCCATGTCCTCCTATAAATCCTTCACAGGAAGTATCCCTGTTGTGTTGGGTGACTTTTCTCTGCATCTTGATATTGTGTGGAGATAAATAGAGCAATGTTTATTATATTCTATATAGTTGTTTATAGATGGAACTTATGCTTTCATTGGTGTAGCGAACCCCAGGAAATCACCTTTAAAAATGCAGATGGGCACCTGTTCTGCAATTTGTAGCTCTGGAGTTGGAAGATTTAGAGCCAAAGAGACTTTATAGTCTCAGGGCTTCTTAAACTTTTTCCACTAGAGACCCCTTTTCACATTTTGGCAGTGTTAGTTGGTGTTCCATGGCGTGAAGGCATGCACAGTGCATAGCGCGCTTGCTTTGTGTTCAGAACCAAGGCTGTAGTGAAGTTGCTTGTTGCAACATGGGCAAATGCTACCAAAACACCTCGGATTCATTACACATTTGATTTTTAATTAATTTGTGGTTGTTGAGCATTCAGAAACCTTTTGCTGTTACTATGGGGTTGGGACCCAAAGTTTATGAAGTGCTGGCTAGGGGTTAAAAACCTAGGGTTGATGAACCATTTTATTTTTAACATTTTGGTAACTTTCATTATAATTGTTTTTTTTTCCATCCTATGTTTTTTATTTTATGCATTTTAAAACATCATTTTGATAAGAAGACCATAGATTTGGCATAGAGTTGGCCTGTGGCACTTAAGTGACTTGTCCAGGGGTCCCATAGACAGTATGTGTCAAGAGTTGGAACTTGAACCCAGGTTTCTTGACTCCCTGACCAGCTCTCTATTAAGTATCCAGAACGATCTTTCTATATTATGTTTTATTATATCATATCACATGTGTTTTATTTCATTGTGATACATTTGATGAGTTCTCCAATTATAGTTGGGCAGTGTATGATGAAGAATTTGCACCACTTGGGATTCTGGGTGATTGAATAATAAGTGTCCATTTAAAGTAACTTTTTCTAATACCCTGTGAATCTCCCCTTTGTGCAGTTACTAAGGGAGTTTTGGGCACTGTTGGCTTGCTTTTTGTTGCCTATTCCCCGATTCTCTGTTTTTAAAGTTACCCTTTGAATAAGGGAAATGCACAAGACAACTTAACTATTGTAAAACCTGACTTTATGGGAAGACATCCAAAATATTCAGAGCTGTGGATTAAGCTTGGGCCCTCTAACCATTTCTCCTTAGTGTCAGGTGATTATTATAGTGATTTGGAATTCAGGAGTCACATGTTTGAACCTTAGTTCTATTTCTTATTGATAACTAACTAGCATTTATATATCCTTTTAAGGTTAGCAAAGCCCTTTACATATATAATCTGATATATTACATATATGTTATCTCAATCTATTATCCTTACAAAAGCCCTGTGAAGTAGGTGATATTATTATCCCCATTTAACAGATGAAAATGAATCTGAGAGAGATTAAATGACTTACCAAGAGGCACCCAGCTAATGCCTGTGGCAGGATTGGATTTCAGGTTTTCCTTACTCTTAAGTCTTGACCTGTATCCACTGTGCCACCTAGCTGACTCTGTGACCCTAAGTCATTTTTACCCTCTATGTGTCTCATTTCTCTCATCTGCAAGATAAGAAGATTGTACAAAATACTATCCAATGGCCTTTCCCACCTCATATCCAATGATCTATTTACCTTGTTTCTTGATTAAAAAAAAATCCTTCAAAGCAAATGAGACCACAAAAATGAAATGCGAGAGTACTTGTTGAATTTTTAAGTAATATGCATTGAGTTTCTGTTGGAAACCAGTAAACTAGATGGAATTAATACAATCCATCTATACATTAATGTATAGATTATATAATATATATATTATGTATATATATAGATATAATGTATACATTAATGTATTAATGCAATAATAAAAAACGTTTGGCACCAGGTAAACATTACCTGATCAGCTTCTCAATTGAAATGGCCAAGGCTGTCACTGGGATGTTGTCCTAAAAGAGACGCATGGAACAGACTTTAATTTTCTCCTATACTAGTATCTGTTAGAAAATACATATGCAAAAGAAGTTGCCCCTTTTAACTTGACATTTCTTTATTGGTTTAACCAAGTTATCAAAAGTTTTGTTTACTTTTTTTTTGAATGAAAGAATTCCTGCCAGTCCCCACTTGGTGATACCAAAAGACTCAATTCATCCCTTGCCTGTAATTGGGTTGTATTGTACCGTTCTCCCTCTCTAGCTACAGCTTAGTGTGGCAGATAGTGTGGCTCCTGGAGTTAGAGAGACCTATGCTGAAATCTTGCCTCTGATATTTAGTAACTGTTTAGTAGCAAGTCACTGAGCCACTCACTTGGTTCTCCCATATGTACAATGAGCATCATCCTGTCTGTATTATCTATCTTTAGGGTCTAAGCCTCTCTTTAAAGACTTTACATGTGCTATGTAAATCTCAGTTGTTATTTTATTTTTAACATGATAGTCTATGGGGATGGAAGAGACTCAGGACTTATCTACTCTAACCTCTTCATTTTACAGACGAGAAAGTGAAGCTGAGAATTTATTACTTATCCAAGTTCATATAATTAATAACTGTCATACCTAGAATTTGAGCCCTAATCCTCTGATTCCAAATCTGGTAATATTTTTCTTATACTATGATACTTCTATGGTATATAGAAATATATGTATATAATATATGTATATACATATATAAAATGTATATACACTTCTGCACATGTACATATCTCCTATATGTACTTGCTATGTGTCATTTACATACCGATGCTTCTGCTTGTATGACTTTGGGAAAAGTCATTTATCTTCCGTTTCCCTGTCTGTAAAATGAACGAGTTGGCCTAGAATGACCTCTGAGTTCCTTTACAACTTGAGATCTATATAGCTCTTTGAACTTTTAGTTCACTTTGGACTGAGAAATCAACCTTTTAAATGAAAATTAATTTTCCCCTAGACTAACATCCCCTGCCAGTGTGAAAGGGATAGGCTTACCTTTAAGCTGTCTTTTACATGGAGCTATCTGTCCAGTGTGAAAGGAAGTTTCTGTTTCAAGCAGGTTAACACATTAGTGAGAGTTCATTGTTTATTATTTTGAGTCTGTGGACAAACTGGCAAGAATAATGCACGTCCACCCCCTGTGGTGTTTATGACTTGCCTGACTTGTTTATCTAGTGGACAAGTATTGGAGGAAAGCTGAGCTGTGATAGAAATTTCCGGTGTTTCTTCCCTTTATGCTATAGCCTCAGGGATCAGTGCCAGAGATTCAGTAGTAAAATGATGATAGGCTCAAAAGCTTTCTTTTGAGTCTCATTTTGCCATCACCGTCCGCCCTAGTTCTCTCCATCTAATAAGAGTGAAAAACTTGAGTATTTCCCTTCTCCACTTCCTTCTTCACTGAACTGCCAAAATGATGATCCTGAAGCCCATTTCTGATCATGCTGCTTTCCTGTCCCCAAACTTACAGCAGTTTCTTCTTGTTTAGAGGCGAAAATGCAAATATTTTAGTGTGGCTTATGTTTCTATTGTGATTTCTATTGTTTAAAAGCACTTTGCTCACAATAGCCTGATGAGATAGGTGTTAGATTTAGTGTTATTTTCATTTTAAAGATAATAATGACAGTAGTAATAACTAGCGGGTAGCTAGGTGGCAAAGGGGATAGAGCATGGGGCCTTGAGTCAGGAAAACCTGAGTTCACATCCTCAGCCACTTACTGCCTAGATGACCCTGGACAAATCATTGAACCTCTGTGATTCAAACTTGGTCTTATCTAATTCTTTCCACTACATCGAATTATAATCTGGCTCCCACCCAGCTTTCTAGCCTTGCTTTTTTTCTTGCCCTGACACTCCATCCAAGCTGGATTGTGTCCCGTAGTTTTGACATTCAGTCTCTTCCCTCATCACTCATGCCTGGAATATACTCTCTTTTCTCTTCACTGTGAAATCTTGCTTTCTTCAAGGCTCAGGTTAGGTGCTTTGTGTAGGCTTCCCAGTTGGGTTTCCTATTTCCTCATACATTTCTACTGCACTTTGAACATCATCTCTCATCATCACTCTCTACTTTTTCTATGCATGCATACATACATACATACATGCATGCATATATTCATTTGTTTGTAAGTGTATCCTTATACATATCTATATATGTACATAAGGGATGTCATGTTTCATTTTGTCTTTGGGTATAGTTCCTTGTACATTGGTCTGGACCTGTGATTTCACTATTGTAGGAGGCACACCTGCCATGGAATTCTGCATTAGCAGTTAAGACAGCCTATTTTAGAGAGTTGTATGCCTCACTGAGAGGTTGTGATTTGCTCAGCGTCACCTGGCCCGTAATTGTGAGAGATGAGATTTGAACCCTCTTCTTCCTGACTTTGATGTTGGCTTTCTAGTTTCTGAAACAGGCTACCTTTCACCTTTTGCCTAGGAAGCATTTAATGATTTGTTGAATGAACCTTTTAAAGCTTTTCTGAAATTGCTCTCTTTATGTGGATCATTTTATGTGACTTCCCATTTTCTGGCAAGAGAAATACCTTATGTGCTTCCCCAGTCAATCAGATGGTTCGAGGTTGGGCTTTTCCACATAATAGTAATAGATGCTAAAACTCTACTGGGCATGCCGAAGAAGAGAGGCCTACAGCCCTTTTCTGGAACCCTGCCAATTGCGGACCAATCATTCTTTCTGATAGTGGCCTTAGTTCCATGTGGTGCCCATCCAGATACTGCCACACAGGGCAGTTCTTTATCCTTAAAAACCTAAATCCTAAAGCCCAAGGGAACATCGGGGATGAATCATGAATCAGTTGTCTCTCACTGGGGCCTGTGTGTCGATTCAGAGCTTCCCTCATTTGGTACTGGCTTTCCTAAGCATAAGCTAAGAGAGGAACAAAAGGCACTCCTGTTACATGTAATTGCAATAGAAAACAAATATTGATTGGGATTCCCACTAAGGAGTTGAGCGTGAGTAGGTTAGGCTCAGATGTTTAAATGTAGTTTGGGATGGGAATGGAGAAACTTGTTAATTGTTTGTGCTGGTTGGATAGAATAAAAGTTCCCATCTATTTTCTGAGGAGTTTAAATCAAGAATTCCGAATAAGGGTGAGAGGTTAAGGAGTGATAAGGGGAAGAATAATAAATGATAAGATAAAGCCAAAGCTTGGGAAAATGTGTGATTTTTGAGGGGTGTTGTTTCAGTTGTTTTGATTATATATATGGGACTTTAAAAATCTAGCTTCTCCCTCTCCCATTCTGCATTACATTTTATAGATCCTTGTTTATTTCCCAACCAAGCACGAAATCCATTTAATTGAAAATGAAAACAGAAACAACTGATGTTCCATGGTGTTCAGATTCTGAATTCAGACCTGTCAGCTGAGTATTCTTATTACACTGTTGAAAAAGTGCTGGCTTTATCTCGTTGCATCTGACTTGTTGACTTAAGTTAGAAATTCTTCAGTCACTGCCACATGTACAAGGTACTGTCAAATGAGCATTTTCGGTAACAAATTTAGGCTTGTTGGCTCCATATCTTGAGATATGCTGAAATTGTTTGTTGTACTAGGGATTTGCCTGGATCGTGCTGGTCATTATGATCTAATATGGGATTTCTAAACTTGTATTTATAGTTTTATTTTAAAAAGAGATTTAAGAAAAAAGTAGTGTTAAGTGTTTTGGGATTTGCTTCCTTTTCTAGATTATGTTTCTAGAAATTAGGCTTCTTGAGGACAAGGACATAATCTTAGAAAGTTTTCCACCTTTACTGGAATGTCTGGCTCTAAGATCAGTAATGTCTTTAATCTCTATTGATGACAGTGGGACGAAGATAGAATTTAGACTACAAGGCTACACTCCAGGATACTTTCTTGTTCTATTTTTTTCTTTAAACTTAATAATCATCAACACAGAATTTTCAGATACAAAGAACTGAGAAAAGCATCACATAAGGCACTGAGAACTTCTATTGCTTACATCTAAAAAAAGAAAAAAGAAATTTCTATTTATTTCTGGCTTTATACACATATATCTATTCAAATTTAACAAGGTAGAAACAAAATTATTCTGTTTGTGTCTCCTTATTATTTTCTTCTGTGCATTTAAAAATGTTTCATTGATTTTTATGTCTTATCTCACTCGCTTATCACACCCCAAGTAGAAGTGCACTGCAGCCTCCCTTTCCTCCCCACCTTTAAAACAAATGAGTGTAGTCAAGCAAAACAAATCAGCACATTGACCAAGTCTGAAAATGCAAGTCCAATTCTGCAGCTCAGAACCATCTCCTCTCTGCCAAGATGTGGGCGGCATCTTTCATCATCATTCTTCTGAAATTATGATTGGTTGGTGCTTTGGCCAGTTCTGAGGTTTTGATGTTTTCCAGGTCTGAGTGTATGATACCACGGATGCCAGAAGATTTCATGTCTCAGTGAAGAGTGAGGATTGATAAAATATGCCACCAGAAAGGTTTCCAGATGCTACTTAGTGTCTGTGAATCCAGTTTCTTGTTTGTTTTGTCTTGTTTTTCTGCAGCTTTTGATTTTATCCTGGTTTTTAAAGCTCCCTCCTCTGATGCCACCAATGCTTCCTCTGAAATTTACAGTCTCAGAGCGTTGTATATGGCTCTGAGAGGCTGTGAGTTATTGACAGTCCCAGAAAACCAGCAATTGTTAGCAGTGGTATCCGAACCCAGGTTGTCCTGTTTCCCAGACTGGATTTCTATTCACCGTGTCACACTGCCTTCTATTCATAGGATGACTGTGCCTAATCTAGCCCTGAATATTGCGATTTCAGCTTTTTCCTTACTTTACTTAAGCCATCTACCCTTTTGCCAATAAAGAATATGATTTAACAACATGTATTGATCTCTCCTTCTGCAGTCCTACAGACCTATGCTGCTCACTCTATCCTTTATGTGCCTATATGCTTCAGCTACATTCTGAACTTCCCGCTTGTTTCCCCCACACACTCAGCAGCATGCCCAGCACATAACTGTGCACTTGAAGGGCATTTAATGAATAACTAAATATGTGAATATTTTTTCCCCTCAAGAAGGAAGAAAAAAGCCAGAGGCTGCTCTCAGACCTCCCCTTCTGCTCTGCAGTGGTCTTTCATGTTTTTAATAGCTTCCTAAGATAGAGAACTATCAGTATGCTTTCTTTTGTCATGATCTAGAGATGTGTGTATGTGTCTGCCCATGGGTCCCCATTCCCCAAGTTTTTTCTGACTTTACCCATTGGCAGGAGAGGGAAGACAGAACAGATTGTAGCCCCCTTATTCATTTAATCATGGCGACTTAAAGAAATAAAAAGAAAAAAAAAGATGCAGAAAAAAAATGCCCCCCTTCCTCCAGGTCTCCATTTCTAATGGTTCAACAAGTTATCAGAAGAAAACATCTGTCCCGCAAGGAGTCAATGTAATTTAGTTGCTGAACTTGTTTATGTACCCCCCTGGTAGAAAGGAAGAGTTTTTGCCACAGAACAGAAGCGAAATCAGCAAGATGCTGTCTGGGAACTGAAATATTGAGTTTTGTAAGATGACAGTCAAAGGCGCAAAGCTGGTGTTTTTTTGCTTGACAGTGTCACCATTGTGGTAGCAAGAAAGAATTCTGCAAAAGAAGAAAGTCATAGATACTAGGTCTACAGCTGTCTGTTCTCATGTCATCCAGGCTTCTCCCTTCTCATTGTTAATGCAGTCATTCTACTATGTACTGAGAACCATCTTAACTTCCTCTCCTTAGAGTGGTTATCTCTTATGCTGATTATCTTGTCATAAGACAAAGGGGCTGCAAAGGGGGTGTGGGTGAGGAGTGTCAACAGAGGCTCTGCAGGGAACTGGAAGCTAGGAAGGCCTGGGGAGAAAGCAGAGTGCTAATGTATGAGGCCTATAAGCCTCTTCTTTGTTACAAAGATTCAGGGGTCTCCCTGGAGTAGAGTAATCAGGGCTAGGGGAAGATTTGGGGCCAAGCCTTTCTATCGGTATATCAATCTGCTTCCAAAATTTCAGCTAGTCTAAAAGAGGAGGTCCCGGGAGGTTTACTTTAACAAATATTTGCTCTCCCTAATTATGTGCCCAGAAGCAGATCTCCTGAATGTTTAATGCAACCCTTAATATTTACAATAGCAGAAGGAAGAGTTTCTAATGTACATGGGAGGCTTCTGAAGTTGCAGTCATGATTCTTTTTGGATAACACTTGCCTGCCTAAGAGCCCAGAAGTTCTGTTCACCTGAGCTGCTAGTCCCATTGATGTGAGGCAGAAGTTAAATCAGTCATGTTGTGGTGATGAAATATGATGGGCGAGGCTCCTAGTTTTGCCAAAAGTTTCATGTTGGGAATAGATTCTTCTGGCTGGAGTTCGGATTGTGGGGAAGGTAGGAGATCAGAGTATACATCAGTTACCATTTACATGGGACCTTTCCTAGCTTGATTTGATAAGTTGACTTGAGTCCCTGACAGCTTATGTTCTCATGACCTATGGAATAGTAGGAAGAGCAAAAGCAATGAAATCTGAGGGCCTGGGTTCAAATCTTATCTCTGATGTGGACTCTCTGTGTGACCTGGGGCAAGTCAATCCATCTGAGAGGATTCAATGAGATAGCCACTGAGATTCCTTCTAGAGCTTCAAATTTGTGAGCTGGCGATTTTTTTTTTTTGCTTTTATTTTTTGGTTTGCTTTTCAACAGTCTCTCAAGATAGCCTCCCAAATATAGGGAGGAATGGTTTGTTTTAGGTTTGAGAGAGAGAGAGTGTTTTATCTTCTTCTGTACTAGATACATGAAATACCATTAGCTCTAATGGAGAGGTCAGCCTCAAGGGGATGATTCTATGATCTTTATATCTGTTAATCTGGGGCCATAATAGTTGGCCCCCATTATTCTCAAGGCTGTGCAGAGAGTTGGGTTAGCATGGCCAAAGAATCCATCACCAGTTGGCCAGCCTACTAAGAGATGAACTTTTCTGCTTTTAGCTAGTTTGGTCCTTGAAAAGCACATGTTATCCACTGTTAGGCCTATACACAAAAAAGAACAAAGAAAGAGGAGAAAGTCCTTTATGTACAAAAATATATATATGGCAGCTCTTTTTATGGTGGCAAAAAAACACTGGAAACTAACAGAAAAGCAATCAGTTGAGGAATGGCTGAATGAGTTGTGATATTTGAATTTGATGGAGTACTGTTGTGCTGTAAAATGTGAAGAAATAGATGATTTTTTAAAAAAATAACATTGGAAGGGTTATGTGAACTGATGGAGATTGACATAAACAGAGCCAGGAGAACAGTGTATAAAAAAAAATCTTAAATAATTTGAAAGACTTAAGGACAATGGTCCATACAAGGACCATTAATGATTCAGGAGGACTGAAGATAACATATATTATTCATGACAGAGAGGTGATGGATTTAAGGTGCAGAATGATATCTACATGTGTGAATACACACAGCCGTTAAGGAATTTGTTTTGCTTGACTATGCATATGTCACAAGAAATTTGTTTTTCTTTTTTCCCTATTGGGTAAAGGATGGGAGGGAGAGAAAATAGATTTGTAATTTAAAAAACAGATGTAAAATATTGCATGTACTTTCAGATAAGGTCACTGTATTATTAGTTTTACTTTGCTGTTTTACTTTATTAGAAAAAGACCTCTGACAGAATGGGAATAATATGTAAATGCCTATGATGTCAAAACAAAAAAATCAATAAAACTTAAAAAAAAAGGCAACACCAACATGATAACATCAAATTATCTACAAATACGAAATTGCTAGAAATTGTACACTCCTAATGTAGGCGCAGGCCCTCGTTTCTTTGCCACACCGAAGCTTTAGAGTGGGACTTTTTGGAGAGGGAGCTTAGAGTTAATTAGATACTATTCGGCAATTTGGAGCCATGGAAAGAATACTGGATTTGGAGTTGGTGAATCTGGCTTCTAATGCCTCTCTCCCTTTAATATGTCCCCTAGTCCACAGTGCTTCAAAGTCTATATGTTCATCACCTTGAAATGTATCTGTTCTAGTCACTGGGGAAGATATAAAGGATTAATGAGCATTTTGTTGGTTGGGGAAGTATTTTTTTTAAAGGTTGATTGGCTTCAGTATACACGCAAGCCTTTATCTCTTAGACTGGAATGATTCACTATGTCATCTGGGTGCTCAGAAGCTCAGCCTTTTCTTCCTGTCCAACTTTATTGTTAAGATTCCGGTTTGATAGATGCTGAATGGTTGCCCAGTAGTCGGGTGGTCTGGGTTGGGTGGAATTTGGTTAGAATTAAGTGAGTTGTTCCTCATCTGTGGTCTTAAAACAAAATCGTTCTGCTTGTGTTTATTATTGTTGTTCTCAAGGGCAGTGGAAGATAACATATTTTAACAACAACTTCGCACCAAGCTATTAAATTCCATATTCTTCCATTTGTGTGTGTGTATGTGTGTGTGTTCGTGTTCTGATTTATGATTTAAAAATGGATGATGACGTCTAATGCACTCTCTGGGTGGCGGAACAGCTTTTCCATGCAGGGTATGTCATCTGTTGTTCTTGCTGGGCTTTGACATAAAAATGTAAAATATTAACACCTCACCCCAGCTTGCTGCTTTTCATCCTGAATTTTCATATTAAAGACTCACCTATGGCTGTGGAGTTTGGGGGAGCTTAGTGTAAGACTTAGAATTCTATGGCCAGGCTGTGTGTGCGTGACACACTGCTTACCCCCAGGTTTACTACTTTTAAAGTTATGTGAGGTTCAAGCAATCCACAAGCATTTTTTAAGCACCTAATGTGTTGCAAGAAGATAGGCTGCAGCCCGATTACAAAGGACTTTAAATGCCAACTTAATAATAATAGCCAGCATATGGGTAATATTTTAAGATTTGCAAAGCATTTTATCTGTATTGTCTCATTTTATCCTCGCATCAACAATGTGAGGTAAATGCTATCATTATCTCCATTTTACGAATAGAGAAACTGAGGCTGAGAGGTTAAATCATTTGCCCTGGGTCAGAGCTAATAAGTATCTCAGGCAAGAGTCAAACTTAACCTCCCCTTCACCACCCCGCATTCCAAATCCAACACTCTTTCTACTATGTTACCTAGCTGACAAATCAATGAGCACTTCTCATTGCTGGCCAGGGGAAAAAAATACCTTTCTATATATAATAATAAAAATACTAACAATGGCATAATAGCTGGCATTTATGCAGCTTTATGCCTTCCAAAGCACTTTATAGGCACCATTTCATTTGATTTTTAAAATTTGATCTTTATAGCTGCCCTGTGAGAAAATTGCTAGTTATTAGCTCTAATTTATAGGTGAGGAAATTGAGGCTGAGAGATTTTAAATGACTTGCCCAGAGTCACCCACTTAGTAATTGTTTAAGGCAGGATTTGAACACTTGATCTTTCTGACACCAAGACTTGTGCTCCATCCATAGGCTATGCTGCCGCTTCTCTGTAGATTGCCCCCCTCCCCCTTTTCTTGTCTTTGATTTGGATAAGCAAGAACATGTCTCTGTGTGTCTTGGTGAAACATAATGACAAAAACAACTTCTTTCAGGACTCTACTACTTTATTATTAGATTTTCCATGCCAACTAGGCCAGTATGTCACATCGGAAGTGACCGTGGCTATTATTACTCCTGGGAGACCTGCCGGCTGAATTTAGAATCAGAGGGATTGGGTTTGACTCCAAACTGCCATTTTACTCCCTGTGGGACCTTGTACTACTTAAACTATGGACTTCCTCCATCTGTTTCCTCATCTGTAAAATGAGGGGCTTGTACTGGATATTCAAGGGCTCTTCCATTTTAAAAATTGGGATTATAATTTTCTATAATGGTATAACCGAAAGTGACAGAGCTGAGTATGGTGTAGAGAGAAGAGCTGTTGAGTTATGCCTCCCTGCAGGAAAAATAGGGCTGGGAGAGAGCCTGTGCTCTTTGCCCACCTCCTCCCCAGACATGCCTTTCTACTCACCACTCTGGTTGCCATGATCCTGATTTGGAAGTGGTTCTAGCCTCTTACAGGTCTTGAGTTTGCTTCTTTTGTTGTGTTTCTGGGTGAAAGGTCATACATAAAAAACCAAAATACTATACTGAGTCTTCCATTGATGTAAAGCAGAAAAGCCCAGAATTTGGCCCAGATTCTGCCACATGGTAGTCAGTAAAGCCAATGTAGACAGAGCTCAAGTCATTTAAAAAACTGCTTTGTTTCTAAGGTATGCAGATAACTTGTCAATCACGATTGCTGTGGTCCAAGCAATGGGGACGAGAAGAGAAAAACAAGTCAAGTGAGCAGACATTTATGATGCACTATGTTTCAGACACTATGCTAATCTTGGGGGGGATGGGGGACAGGGAGCAGGAGAAAAGCAAAAAAAAAAAAACAGACCTTGTCCTCAAGGAGCTTACTTTCCAACCTGAGAGACAATAATGTCTGCCCTTGACCTAATATGCAGTTGGGGAGAGGGTTGTGTGGGAGGGGGAAATGTGGTTGCAGGTTAATAAATGCAAAATATGCATAGGGTGGGAGAGGGCAGTTAACAATACGGAATATTGCTATTGGGTCTTTGTAGGTCACAGCACTTGAAGAAGTCATTCTTGAAAGAAGCTTGAGATTTTAAGAGGTGGAAATGGAAGGAGAGAGGGAGAGGGGGAGAGAGGGAGGTAGGGGGGAAAGAGGGAGGGAGGGAGGGAGGGAGGGAAGGAGAGAGAGAGAGAGAGAGAGAGAGAGAGAGAGAGAGAGAGAGAGAGAGAGAGAGAGAGAGAGATCATTCCAAGACACAGGCATTCCATAAAAAGGAGAACAGGAATAACTGGTGGTGTTCCATATAAACAGTTCATTAAGAAGAACATATTTTGAGAGCAGCATTCCATATAGGAAAAATACAAGCTAAAATTTGTAATAGAGAAATAAGTACTATGCATTCATCTCTCATCTCTATGTCATTTCATAGGCTTTCCTCCATGCTTGGAATGCTTGTGCTCTCTCTCGTCAGGTGGCATCAGTCATTTATTAAGTGTCTACATGTGGCAGACGCAGTGCTAAGCACTAGGGATGCAAAGAAAGGCGAAAGAAGATCCCTGTTTTCAAGGAGTTCACAGTCTAATGGATGGCTGCCCTTTAATGTTTTCCTTAGGCCAAAAACACCAACAAGTTTCTTTTTCTTCTTAGTGCTTCCAATCCAGAGCCCAAGAAAAGTTGCCCACCAAAAATGTGGGTACCAGCCCCAGCAGTTTTGAAGATAAAAATCACATCATTCCATCCAAAGTACTTTCTTGCTTTATGTCCTCATCTCTTCTAATTCCTGTGTGGTATAAGGAGAAGCTAGCTCAGGAATCACTCCAAGTAGAAAATTGTTAATATATAAATGCTTCAGATCCTTAGATAAGTTTGCTATTTGGCAGAAAAAATTTACAGACAGTTCCCCTTTTAATCCAAGTCCTGAGACTATGAAAATCGATGCTTTTAATCTAACATAGTTCAGCCTCCTCTCTCTCTCTTCCTCCCTCCCTCCCTCCCTCCTTCTCTCTGTCTCTGTCTCTGTCTCTCTCTCTGTCTCTGTCTCTCTCTCTCTCTCTTTCTTTCTGTGTGTCTCCCTCCCTCCCCACCAACCTCTGTGGTCAGATTAGAGGGCAAATGTTTAATCTTGTTAGACAAAGGACATTTCAAAACCCAATTGTCTTGTGCATTGGACATTGCAAAATACTGATGTCTTTGTGGCAAGTTTGAGATTTCAGATTATAATTGTTCCCTGACTCTGCCCTCAGAAAGACTGTTGGATTTGCAGCTGGATGACTGAAGTGTCTGTCACATCTCTGCTTACTTTCTGTCTTGAACAATGAAATTCACTTCCCTTAGAAGTAGAGGAGTTGGGATCAGTGGTTGACTGTACCTCTAAGGTACCTTCTGGCTCTGTGTCTATTACTACTGTGTAGCAGGCATGCAGATTTAAAGACTTTTCTCTGTCCCCTCTCCTCAAACCTATTTAAATTTTTTTCTCTGGCCCAAATGCAGAAAATAGGCTGTTCTGACCAACATCTAACTTTCCTTGTGAATTGCATTTGGTCATGAAGTTGGTTGTTGTTTTAAAGCTAGGCAATGACAAAAACTGAAAAGACATTATTGTGCCAGTGATGCACCATGAATGTCTTTTAAAATGACAAATTGCTTGGCATAGGTTTTATTTTTACTCCAGAGGTGGTGATCTTTAAAAAGAAGAGTAAAGGCAATGGGGAGATAGGGAAAGAGAGGAAGAAAATAACTGAACAGCCAACAATTCACATGAGCCTCTGAAACTTTGAAATTTTCAGTTCAACTATTAAACTTCTTAGTGATTTTCTTGAAGCCTACTTTTTATGGTGAATTTTTATGTGAATTCTTTTAAAAGTGGGTATAAGGAGGGCAATTGGGCAGTAGAGAAGGAGCAGAGAAGAGAGTTCAGGCCAGTTATTTTCCTCATATATATCATTATTAATTTTTTTTCCTGGAGAAGCTAGGCTGATGGGTTTATTGAAATGGAGAACTCCCAGAGTAGAAGGTCCCTCTTCAGATACAGATTGGCAACTCTGTAATTTAGATACTTAATTAAGGGCAGCTTGGTGGTACAGTGGTTAGAGCATTGGGCTTGGAATCAGGAAGATTCATCTTCCTGAATTCAAATATGGCCTTAGCGGTGTTACCCAGCACAAGTCAATTAACCCTGTTTGCTTCAGTTTCCTCATCAGCAAAATGAGTTGGAGAAGGAAATGGCAAACCAAATGGCAAAACATCCAAAGTATCTTTGCCAAGAAAACCCCAAATGGGATTATGAAGAGTTAGATACAACTGAAACAACTGAACAACAACAACAAGTTAGGGGCACTGAGAGACTAAGTGATTTTGCTAGGTTGTATTGACAAGCCACTTTGTGTTTGGGGTTGGACTTGGGTGAACCCCATTCTTCCTGACAACTAGATTTCTCTCTATTCAGTCAGTCTGCCATCATATTACTGTAAATAAATATTTTTTTTTAATCAAGGAAAGGCAGTGCTATGAAGTTAAAAGTGGAAGTCAAAAGACCTAGGTTCCAGTTTTAGGTTGTTTCCCCTCTCTGGGCCTCAGTTTCTTCATTTGAGAAAGTCGAGGGTTGGCTAATACAAAGTTCCAGGTCCTGTTCAGCTCTTGTTCTGTGTTGCTGTGTTTTCTTCATTGTATCTTGCTTCCATTCTTCCTACTCCCACCTCTCTACCCTCAAGGAATTTACCGTCTAATGAATCTTTGAGTGGCAGTATGCAGGCACTGGGGTATAGGATGTGGACAAGTGAATATGGGACAAGGTAGAATATGGCATGGGGGAAAGAAGGAGGAATTTGTGGAAGGAGAGATCACTTTTGAGCTGGAGAGCGAAGATCTTTCTTGAAAAGGTGAGACCTGAATTGGGCCTAGGGGAATGATGTCAATGGGTAGGGATGTGGAAGGAGTGAGTTCCAGGCCGATGGTCTGTGGGAATGCACAGAGGTGGACCCAAGCAGGAAGAAATTAGGAAACAGCCAAGAGTTTTGGCATGAACCCAAGGTACATGAAAGTGAGAAATATAGAATCAAACTGTAAAGATATAGACTGGAGCCAGATAGCAGAGGAGCCTTAAATGCTCAGAGAAATCCAATAACAATTTTAGAACAGAGAAGTAGCATGGGGGCAGGCTTGTGTGTTAGAAAGATTATTAGGATATGTGAGTGAAGGATGAATTGGAGGGTAAAAGAATGAAAAGCAAGGAGGCCAGCTATTGTAATAGGCGCTGCACGATAGACAGTGATAAAACATTTATTAAGCATTTACCGTTTACCAGGCACTATGGTATGTACTAGAGATACCAATTTAAGCAAGATGACAAGATGACCTGGTACCTGCCCTCAAGGAATTTGCATTCTAATGGGGGAAGACAAAATCTAAAAGGGAGCTGGAATGATGGGGGTAGGGGAGTGTGGGTAAACATGGCATGGAACAGGCTGGGAAGTGGTGTGGAGGCCTGGGCTTTAGCAAGGTAAAGCAAAAGCAGACTTTTCAGAGCTGGGGGGGACAGAAGTAATGAGTGCTTGACTTAGCGTGGTGGTGAGGGCAGTGGAGAGGAAGGGCAAATGGAAGAGGGATCTTGGCAACAACAAGGTCCCTACCCTCAAGGAATTCATTCTAAAAGGAGAACACACACAAACATTTACATGCATCCAAGATATAGATGGTATAAATGGGAGGTAGTCTCAGAGGGAAGATAGTGGCAGTAAGGGGTGTGTAGATTGTGCAACTAGGTGGCCCTGTGGATAGAATGCCGGGCCTGGAGTCAAGAAGACTCATCTTCCTGAGTTCAAATCTGCCCTCAGACATTCACTAGCTGTGTGACTCTGGGCAAGCCACTTAACCATGTTTGCCTCAGTTTCCTCAGCTATCAAATGAGCTAGAGAAAGATATGGCAAAGTGCTCCAGTATCTTTGCCAAGAAAACCCCAAGTGGGGTCACAAAGAGTTGGACACAACTGAAAAACAACAATAAAATTAAGTTTCTTGATCGAGGTCACACAGGTACTAAGTGTAAAGGGCAGGATTTGAATTGAGATTCTTTGTCTCCAGAGCCAGTGCTGTTTCCATGGTACCATGCTTGGACATCTCTTGTGTCTAGTTTGAAGGTATTTTCCTGTAGAGTATCCTGGCTATCATGCTGTGATCAGGTTGCTAATGAGAGAACCAGGGGGATGCCTGAGCCAGCCATCGAAGGTAAACACTCTCCAACACAGGCAGAACAAAAAGGACTAATTAGAAACTCAGAAACCTTTGAAGTCAGGGCCCAAAATTTCATTTTCTGTGACACCTTTGTTTAAGGTGAGGTATTTATTTATAGGGCAGAAGAAGACAAAATGGTAGATTTTACGGAAAAGTAAACGGGCCGGTATTTGAGTTTCTCGGATCATTGCTTGAGTTCAACCTAAAGATAAACCGTTGTGGGATTCTGAGATGGGTCTGTGTCAGTCCTATGTGGTTATTTGATGTGTTCAAATGGGTTGCATGCTCAGGAAGCAAGCATGGTGAGGTGGACAGAGTATTGTGTTTAGAGTCTGAAGGACCTGAGTTCAAATCTTGCCTTGGCCACTGTTCAACAAGGACACTGGCTACCTTTAAGACTCAATTTCCTCATCTGTAAATTGAGCAAATTGGACAAGATGAACCCTGATATCCCTTCCAGCTTCCTGTGTGCATAGGTGTGTGAGAGAGATTCAAAATATTTTTTAACTTGGGGCGGGAGATAAAAACACCACCACCTAAACTTTCAGGCAGTAAAATTTTGATATATTATTATTTATTTTCCTTATAATTAAAAAAGAGAACTAAAATGAGAAATATGAATTTTTCAGTTTATTTTTATGCAGCATATTTAAAATAGTCACTGCCCGATGTTATGTAGAATTTTGTCTGATAACGGCCTCTGTAGCTCCCTTACATGCTAGTTGTCACTTAGCAACAGTTTTCCCAGTCATTCATTAGCCACATGAACTCCCTTTTCCCTTCTGGTTGCCATGCTTGAGATTTGCAAACCCACTTCTTTCCCTTCCCTCCTCATCCTTTATATGGTTGTGAAACACACCCATTCTCAGGTTGATCCAGAACATGGACTGGGATGAGTAGGAAGCAAGAAAGTCACTCTATTACCATTCACCCACGAGCTTCAAAGGAAAATAATAATAAATATTTGTAAAGCATTTTAAATTGGTAAATTGCTTAACATAAACACTCCTTGTCTTTTCGTTGGCTGCCTTCCATGCCTCAAATACTCTTCATCTTCTGGCTTCCTTCAAAACTCAGTCAATAAATTAATCAATTAATCAAATAGTCACTAAACATTTATTAAGTGCCTGCCTTGTGCCAGGCACTATGCTAAGTGTAGGGGCTACAAAAAGGCAAAAGACAGTTCCTGGCCTCTAGGAGCTTTCAAGCTGATAATTCTGCCAGAATGCTTTCCTGGACCCACTGCCGCTAATCCCTTTCCTCTGATATTACCTGCCAGTTACATTGTACATAACTTGCATATATCATTTTTTTTTTGCATTTTGTCCTTGGAATGTGAGCACCTTAAGGACACTGGAGGTGTTTTTGACTTTCTTGGTATCCGGAGCACTTAGCACAGCTCCAGACCCAAAATAAGCGCTTAATAATAAATGCTTGTTGATTAACTGACTGAGAGGTCCCGCCAGCTCTAGATGTATGAATTTGTGAATTGAAACTAGTTCAACCAAAGAAAAACTGTTAAACTCTTTTCAGATGTAACCAGAAAAGGAGGTGGCCTAGGCTTATAGAGAGAGTAAGAGATAACAGGTGGTCCCCTCAAGATTTTTAAGCAGCCAGATTAAATTCTCCAAGTCACTATGCAATTCTCTATGGATGATTTGCTCAAAGACTGGAACTGATTGTAGTACTTTGTCCTAGAATCCTAAGATCCAAGGCATGAAAACATAACTGCCTATTTGGTACAGAGTAAGGGTTTAATAAATGCTTATTGACTGACTAACTGATAGACTAAGAATCTCAAGTACTTTAGAGGTACACATTAACTTGAAAACAATTGGAATCTTAATGGCCAAGCACTCTCATCCATTCATTAAAGCAGGTCCCCAAGGAGCTATACCAGGGAACTTGTACTTTGCCTAGTTCCAGTTCCTGTACGCACTTAAAAGACATACAACTTTTCTTTTACAAAATTTTTCATTCAAACTGGCCTTCCCCTCCCCGTTTCAGCAATTACAAAGAAATAATAAGGTTGGGATATGTTTGCACACTAAGCGAAGGTATGTTAGTTTGATTCACATTATAACATTGCTCTCCTACCTTAGAATAGGATTATCATAAAGACCAAAGAATAATTCTGATACATCATACAGAACTAGGCACGGAGTATACGTGTAATAAATACTTGTTGAAAAAGGAGGAAGGAATGACAATAGAATCGCAGAACAGAAATAGCTAGAAGAGTCCATCAGCTTTCATTTTATAGAGAAGGAGCAGGCTAGGGGACAGAAGAGAGGGAATTGCTCAATGCCAAATAGCCAGTAATCCAGTTGGGTTTGCAAGCCATTCTTCTAATTCCTAGTCTTGGGCTCTTTTCAGTCTACCGCCCTCCTTCTAAAGGCGTAGAGGTAGTGCAGTGGATAGAGCAATGGGCCTGGAGTTAGGAAGCCATGAGTTCAAATTCAGTCTCAGATGCTGGCTGTGTGATATTGGGCAAGTCACTTATCCTCTCAATGCTTCAGTTTCCTCACCTGTAAAAGTGGGTAATAACAACACCCCACAGCATTGTTATGGGGATGAACCAGTGAATCAGCAAACATTTATTTATTAAGTGCCTGCAGGCATTGTGCAGATTGCAGGGGATACAAAAAGAAACAAAAGATAGGATCAGATGTCAATATTTGTAATATGTTTAGCACAGTTCCTGGCACAAAGAAAGCACTTAAGAAATGCTTGTTTCTCCCTTCCTAATAAATTCTTGCTGACTCCATCTGACTTCGCAAACCTCTAAGTGTTGCATAAAGGTTAATTACCACTATTATTGCAATTATTAACTATGGTTACAAGAATCACTCAGCGCCTCACCCACCACCTAGACACATGGGACTTGGGACCCTTGCCTCTCCCCTTTTTGGAGACCGTAAGTAGCTAAGTATATCAAGGGACCTCAGGTCATAGTAGCTGTAATGCAAAATATTCAAAAGCCAAGTTTGACCTTTAACGTTCCTCGGCCTCAGTTTCCTCTTCTGTAAAATGGCATAATAATAGCACCAACTTCATAATGTTGTTGTGAGAATCAAATGAGGTAAGCAGAACTCTAATTTTATTTTATTTTATTTTATCTTAAATTTATTTATTTATTTTTAGTTTCCAACATTCAGTTCCACAAGCTTTTGAGTTCCAAATTTTCTCCCCCTCCCCCAGGTGGCGCACAATCTGATATAGGTTTTGCATATTACATTCACATGAAACATGTTTTCACATTAGTCACATTGTAAAGAAGAATTATAACCAATGGAAGGAACCATGAGAAAGAAGAAACAGAACAAAAAAGACAGAGCAAATAGTGTGCTTCGATCTGCATTCAGACACTGTAGTTCTTTCTCTGGATGTGGATGGCATTTTCCATCATGAGCCTTTTGGAGTTGTCTTAGAACCTTGCATTGCAGAGAAGAGCCACATCTATCAAAGTCAGTTAGCACATGATGCGATTCTAACCGTGTAGCTAATTTTATTTTTTAACTGTGATTTCATCTGTGTGGAGATTTCTAGTGAGGATTTTCTCCTACCAGTTCAGATTTGTACCTTCTCCGGGATTTAGTCTTAGAGAGATTATCACACTGTTTAGAGGCAGGACCTGAGCCCAGGTCTTCCTAACTTAGAGAATAGTTGTCTCATCATTAATACTGAACTTTCATAGTATTCTTTTAATAATAATGATGATGATGATGGTAATTGGATATTGTTATTGCTACTAGATAACAATGGCTCATATTTAAGGAACCTTTTAATGTTCACAAAGAACTTCACGTACATCTCATTTGATCCTCACAAACATTATAGGTACTATTGTTATCATCCCTATTTTACAGATGAAGAAACTGAGGCTGACAAAGGTTGAGAGATTTGCCTAGAGTCATACAAGTCCATGTCCTCTCCATTATTCCATGGTGTCTTCACATTCAGACTGTATCTTATAATTATTTTTGAATATGGTTTGTAAACCCTTATGACCCACTTTGCTAATCCTAAGATGTTCTCTGCCAAAGTCCCCTTTCCTGGCTACCACTCCTCTATCTGTATTGTCTCTCTCTACTAGAACATGAACTGTCTTTACTTTTATGTTTGTAATCCCAGGGTTTAGCACGGTGCTTGTCACCTATTAATCACTTAATAATTTTTTTTTCATTTGTTCCCACCCACTCAATTGTAAATTTCCACTTGAGCATAGGAATCGTCCAGCCTGCTTAGCCCTTCATGTGTTCTGAGCCCATAAGGGGCAAGGCCCGGATCTGTGATTTCATTGGCATAGCAAACTAACTCCTGGGCGAGAAAACTTGCTCTATCCCTACAGTTGTGCACTTTGCAATTTATGGTCTCAGAGAGCTGCCTAGGACAGTGAGAGATTAGGTGATTTGCTCAGGGTCACAGCGCCAGTGTTTTTCATATGTGAACCCAGGTTTCCTTGGTATTGAAGACAACTGTCTGTCCAGAGATAGCTGCCTCTCCAGAACTAATAGCACATGGTAAATATTTATTGAATTAGATTGAATTAGTAGTGTTTGAATTAATGACTTTTTCATTATGTTTTTTAAAAGCCTTTAATGTTCACGCAAGGAAAAAGTGTCTATTAGCATAAATGCATGTATAATTTGGTGGATGTGGAGGGAAATTTTAAAATGGTTTTGGCTTAATATCTCTAATCACTGAGACACAAAGCATCTTCCTAGAAGAAACTTTATATGGTCAGTCAAGCACATGACAACAACCCTGTCTAAAGAAGAAATGTCTGCCTTTTGCATGAATGACAACTGGTAATGATAATAAGGGAAGCAGACAACTGGGCCCTCTGCCTTGTTTTGCTGTCCTCAGCAGGGAGCCAACCTCTCAGCATGAATGTATGTTTGTACTGGCTGTACAGAAGCCCCAGTTTGGCTTGCTTGTTTATTACATAGAGATAACTCCACTGATCATACAGTGTGCTGAGACACTAGACTGAACTTTTCCATGAAAAACTTACACTAGTGAGTATAACAAAAGCAGAAACACACCCTGCCCAAACAAATGACCCTACTTAATTAAAGATCGTGTTGGTTAAAGCACATGGGGCTCCGTTAAAATCATAGATGACAGAGAAGCAATGTGTAATTAATATAGTTCTGTGCTTAATTTTCCAAGGAGGATTTCTCTGTAGTAGGCTATATGTGCATGGATAAAGAGTCCCCACTGATGAAAGCCAGGAGAGGAAATAGGATAAGCTATGGTTTGAAAGATTTATAACGAAGTTTCCCATGGCTTAGTGAATTATGAATGTAGCTTGTAGAGAGAGAGAAATGAGATCAAAATGAGTGAATGGATGAAAAAAGATTTATTAAGCACTTACTGTGTGCCATAGTGCAGCTAGGAAGAGCAGTGGAGGGAGTGAGGGGCTTGGAGTCAGGAAGATTCATCTTCGTGAGGTCAAATTCAGCCTCAAACACTTACCAGCTGTGTGAACCTGGACAAGTCACTTCATCTTGTCTGCCTTAATTTCCTCATTTGTAAAAAAAATGAGCTGGAGGAGGAAACGGCAAACCATTCTAGTATCTCTGCCAAGAAAACCCCAGATGAGATCCCGAGTCAGACACCACTAAAGCAATTGAACAAGAACAATTCTCACGGTTTAGTGGGTTATGAATATAGCTTGTAGAGAGAGGTGAAATGAAAATGAGTGAATGAATGAAGAAGCATTCATTAAGCACCTTCTATGTGTCATACACTGTGATGAATGTCTCTAAGAATAGATGTTTAGTTTCAGGGCTGGTTTGAGGCTTAGTTTTGCCTGAAGGTTTGGGAGGCAGAGTAGTATGGAAGTTAAGCTGAGGGGCTACCTTAAATAAGATACCCCCTAGGGACTATAAACTGGTGATAACAGGAAGACTAGGTGTGAGATTATACAATCCTTCAGAGTAGAGAGCATGTTTCCTTTTTGTTGTTGTTGAAGGGGATTTTCTTTTTTGAGGGGATTAGATAATTTACCTTGGTGTTTATTGTAATACTTTAGAGCTGGAATAAACCTCCAATTCTATCTGGTCCAATACCCTCATTTTACAGATAAGGAAATTAACATCTGGAGAGGTTAAGTGACTTGCCTAGGGTCCCATATATGGTAGGTTTCAGAGGCAAGATTTGAACCCAGTTTCTATGACTCCAAAGTGAGTACTCTTGCTTCTCTGCCATATTTTCCCCCTGCAGGTTATAGGAGTTCTTAACCTCTGTGCTTGTGTGTGACATTGACAGCTAGAATAATGTTTTTTTAAAATGCATAGAGTTAGCTATATTTTTAGCTAGGGGATCATGGTATTTAGAACTGGAAGGGATCATACAATTCATCTAGTTCAACTCCTTATGGTATAGATGAGGAAACTCGGGGCCCAGAGAAGATATGGAACGCTATCAGCATTGTAACTTTTTAGGCTAACAGTTACTTAACTGATTTTAAGCATAAGATTGTTTGATTAAGTTTGCAAGGTCATTCTAGGTGATTAGTCTAACTCCTCTCCCCGCCAAAAAGCCTATTCTGATTCCATTAGTGTCTCCCCCACTTTCTTTCTCTCTCTCTCCCCCCTTTCTTATCTTTCTTTCTCTCTCTCTCTCTCTTCTCCACCCTTTCTCCCCTTTGTGTTTATCATTATCTCTGTCCTAAACTGGTGTGAGTTCCTGAGACCGTTGACTTGATAGAGTCAGTGACAGTATCTCATGGTCTGGGGCAATTATGTTAAAGGGCATCTTAAAATCAGTGGATGTTGATGTGAAGCTTTGACCCTTTCTGGATTAGTAAAACGCTTCCAGCTATTTTAGACAGGAAACCAGCGTCCTTTGCACTGTAGGGGGTGCCTGCATTAAAACCGGGCTACCTTTGCTCAGTGTCTACAAACCTTACATGAAAGCCTCCATTCCCAATTCACCCTTAAAACATCTGTGTTAGCTCACAGAGCTTTGGGAGAGCTGGGGATGAATTGGGGGAAGACAGGGCAGAAATAAACTGAAATGCTGTGTGGCTTAAATGGTATTTTTCCTCTCTAGCTTTTGTTAGAGTGATCCAAAATAAACAGGGCTTTATGTGTGTATTTCCCCAAAGCACTTTGGTTCTTTTACATAGGTTTGGGAAGATCAAAAGAGCTGGCTTATCTATTCAAAGGAAAAGATTAGGAGCCAGGCTAGAGAACATTTTTTTTTTTTGCAAGATAATACATATACCATAAATTGTTTTGCCCGGTCTAGCTTTTTTTTTTTAAAGATTAAAAAAAAAAACTGCCCACTTTTAATCAGTATTATTGACTGTTAATGAGAACAAGCTACAATGAAACACCTTAGGTGTTTTCTGTCTCTGTTCTATTCTTTCCCAGTTCTTGTAATAATTTGGTCATCTTTTTTGCTTGAGTTCTCATGCTTTAAAACCCTAAGAACCCCAAAATTGGCTTTCAAAAATGCCAATTTGTGATGAGTAATCAAAAAAGAAAATGGGTCCAAATGGGCCCAAATGATCTCTCCTCTCCTTTAACCCACACTACTCAGGGATGTCATTTGGGTTTGATGTGCTGCTCTGGCCAGTCAGGTTTGCTTTTGTCATCCATTTAGAGACCTTTAGTTATAGAAGCAGGTTGGTGGGATGGGAAAAGCACTAAATAGATGTGGTCTCAGAAGACCTGGCTGTGGGTACTAGCTCTCTCAACTAGTAGGAGTATGACATTAGGCGACTAGTTTTCATAGCAGTTATGATAACTTCTTTGAGCCTCAGTTTCCTCAACTGTACAATGGGGATAGTAGTTATACTGGGTTGAGGTGAGGATCAAATGAGTTAGTGTATATTCAAACACTTTGTAAACTGAAGGTCTATGCAGAGGTTTATCGTCATCGTCATCATCACTGCGTAATAAAATAAAGAGCAATGGAAAAGCATATGGTGGGTGTGAGTAGAGACTCTGTTTACCAACCAAGAATTGCATGAGAAAGTAGAAAGTCTTTTTTAGGGAGTTGTAAGTTTGGGGGAAAAATGCAAAATATGGGGCCAAAGGAAGGGATGAATGATGGAGAGCTTACGTGCAACCCAGATATCCTTGAAGTTTCAAGAGATCTAGATAAATTCAAGTAAAGTCAACAGGTATTTACTAAGTGCTTACTACATGTGCTACATTGTGCTAAGTTCTGAGAATATGAAGAAAAGCAAAAGACAGTCCCTGCCCTGGATGAGCTCATAGTCTAATGTGATAGACAACATGCAGATAATCATGTAGAAATGAGATGCTCGCAGGATTAATTGAACATAATCTCAGAAGGAAGGCACCTGGATTGAGGAAGTCTGGGAAAGGCTTCTTTTTTCTTTCTTTTGTAATTTTTTTTTTTGGAAGGGGGAGGGCAGGGCAACTGGGGTTAAGTGACTTGCCCAAGGTCACACAGCTAGTGCATGTGCCAAGTGTCTGAGGCTAGATTTGAACTCAGGTCCTCCTGACTCCAGGGGCAGTGCTCTCCTCACTGCGCCACCCAGCTGCCCCTGGGAAAGGCTTCTTGCAGAAGATGGGACTTCAGCTGAGACTTGCAGAAAGCCAGGGAGGCCAGAGGGTAGAGAAGAGGAGGCCCCCAGTATATTGGGTGGAACTTCCTGTTGAATCATAGGGAATGAGAGGACATGGAAGGGTTGCAATCTGCATCACTGGATCTGTCAGAGATATCGAAATACCTATTTTATAGTTTTCGAAATAACCAAAAAAAAAAAAGAAATGAAATTAATGAACAGACCTTTAATGTTGTAATAACCTGTATTAGTATATTAATCTGTGGCGTTCCATAGCAAGAAGTTGACCTGCAACTGCAACCCAGTGGTAGAAACCCACGCCTGTAGACAAATGTCGACCCTTGTGGACCATCCCCTGGCCAGCCTTTGAATACGTATTAGCCCCTAGTAGCGTTTTGCCCAGAGGATTTGTCTTCTCTGAGAAGCCTTCCTGGAAATCGCCTTCTCCATCCTCACTGACAGGCCGCATTGCTCACCTATCTAATTCCACTTTATTGGTCCACATCCATCTTCATACACTCATAATTTGTGGCCTTCTGTCTTTCTGGATGTGAGATTATTATGTTGTCTTCCATCTGAAACTTTTATCAATTAAATCCATGAGTTCAAGGTAAGAGACTTTCTTTTATTACCTTAGTCATTCTTTTAAAAAAAAAATTAACGTGTATTAGAGGTATCTGCAGTGGTATCTTAGTTCTCTTTTGGTCTCTAAGCTCCATTAAGGTGGGGATGGTGCCTTCTCTAACTTTGTCCCCATGCTGCCTAGGTGGGCTTTTGTACAATGGGGAGTTGAATTCATGCAAGTTTTCATTCATTCAGCGGGCATTTATTAAAGCATCTGCCATGATGCAGTGGGAAGAACACTGGATTTGTAGTTAGTTTTCCTGGGTTCAAATCCTGACTTTGCTCTCATCTGTGTAGCCTTGGGCAAATAAATCACTTAACCCTTTGTGGATCTCAGTTTCTTCTCTTGTAAAATGAGGGAGTGTGGGCTGGGCTATAATGAGCTTCAAGGTCTCTTCCAGCTCTGAATCAATGATTCCATAAAAACTATACTGGGCTAAATGCTTCCTTATATGATGTTTTTAAGGATCCTTAGCAAGCATCACTCCTCTTATAAAACCATCTACCATCTATAAGAAAGCACTGAGGCTAGGAGCTTATATACCAGGGTTCTAGTTCTCTCACTAATTAATCAATTGTGCGGTCTTAGGCAAATTGCCTTAACTTTTTTGGACTCTAGTTGCCTCATCATTAAAACTGAGATGATCTCTCCCTGTGCTTCCTTCTAGCTGTACAATTCTCTTTCTCCTGGTAGAGATTGCTTCCCTATTACATCTTTCCTGGGCTGCCAAACCCAGCCAGGCTACCTGGGTTCCCTGGTACCTGTGTAAGGGGCCTAAGATAGGGACAAAAGTGTAGTCGAGCACTATTCTAGTCAATAAACACTTTGTAAGCACCTACTCTGTACCAGACAGTGTGCTAAGCTCTGCTGAGCTTTAGGAGTTAATTGTGGAAATATGTCCCAGTTGAGGGGGTGGCCATTGATGAAAGCACGCCTTATGTTAAATTTCATGATATTGTAGGGAATGTAATGGTGCAGCTTTAGCGTAGTCCCATATTTATTTCAGAGCACATTTAAGGCATTAAAATGCATGAAAATAAGGAAAATATGTTCCTGCAATGAATGTTCAAGGAGTCTTTTGCACTGAAGTCATTAACAGAAACTTTTCAATTAAAGTGTTTTACTAAACCAATTTTCTTAACACCTGCTTCATAGTTTTTCTAATTGGTAGTTGATGTGGCCACTGACAGTGCCCCCTTATAATTCTGCTACTCTGGGGAACATGGGTGCTCACCCATAGCCACCTTAGTTAGATTGGGGGGAAGAAAGGATTATGACAACTCTTCAAGTGATCAAAATTTCATTGGTGATCAGTAATGGTTATTAATGTTCACACTGGCGCTCCTAGACAGTGTCATTAACAATGTAGTTACAGAAATCCATGCCTGTGCTGCAAGGTGTTGAAACTTGTACTCAGCTCCAGTGGAGTGGAGAGGTCAGGGTGGAGAGAAGCAAGGTGTCTTTAAGCAAAACTAAAAGCCAAATCTCTCAAATTTGTGGATTTTTTTTGGAGGAGAAAGTGACTATTAATATTTAGAGAGTCCAATGTGACCCTCATGTTATTCCATGCTCATTCTCCCTGTCTCTTTCGTTGTTTAGTAGGAGAAGGGATCCTCATTTCACTGTTCCCCCCTCCCTTCCCTCACATGTTGTATGTACCTTATCTCTCTATGTTTTCTACCCCAGGTTCTATCCCTGCCTCAGTAGATTTGTTTATGAACAGACACAAAATACATGGTAAACCAGCAGCAACAATACAAAAACACTTAGTTCTTTAGTTAGGTTTGCTTCCAACATGGTTAAAATAAAAGTATACATGTGAAATAGGATGCTGACAGTAAAACCAAGATCAGCTGTAGTCTGTATAAGTAACATTTGAAGGAAGACCTTTCTTTTAGGCCAAATACTCCCTGGACTAGAATATTTTTTCTTTTTCTTTTTTAAAATTCTGAACTTACCCATGAAATAAAATGGATATTTCTATATACATAGGAGAATAGAAAAAAGGATTACGTGTGCAACTACAGGTATCTTTATTACAGACAGCTCATTTTCAAGTATCTAATAAATTCAAGCTGTAACTTTCAAAGCTGTCTTGCTTGATTGTGCTTCTTTCTGGAATATTTTTTATCTGAAACAGGCTTCATAATTTCTCGTTTATGAATCCTTCACCCATGATGTTACATCGACTCAGTGGCAGTTTGAAAGTCATAGAATCCCAGAGCTGGGAGAGACATGGAGCATCATCTGTCAACTCATCTGTCCCATTGCGATGTGGTGTAGTATGAAGAACACCCGGAGATAGGGCACTTGTGCATCTTTGGGTAACCCTGGGCAAATCGTTATCATCTTGCCCTCCATGTCCTCATCTCTAAAATGAGTGTAATAATACTTGTACTACCTATTTCATAAGCTCGGTGGAAGGTAGGAGGGAGGCAGAAAGAGAGAAGGAAGAAGAGAACAAGGGAAGGAAGGAAAGAAACAAATATTTATTATACACCTACTATTTGCTAGCTACTGTGCTAAGTAAGCACTTTACAAATATTATCTCATGCGATCCTCACAATAGCCCTGGGAGGTGCTGTTATTTTCCCTGTTTTAAGATTGGGGAAACTGAGTCAAACTGAGGTTAAGTGACTTGCCTAGGGTCCGAGGATCACACAGATAGTAAGTATGAGAGTCAGGATGTGAACTCAGGTCTTCCTGACTCAAGGCCCATTATAGCACTCTCTATCCACTGTGATATTATATAAAGTGCTTTGTAAATGAAAAACCTCTCTGACAGTGTAAATTGTTATTATTTCACAAATCCCTTTTTCTAATCTTTTAAGCATCTTTGGAGATGCGTCCAGTACTAGGAAACTTCTGAATTTTCAAAGCTTTTTTCAAAGTGAAAAATCTGGAAATGTACCTAATAATTTAGTAAGGTTCTAACCTTACAATGTAAGAATTGTTATTTATAATAGCTTATATTTTATATAAATCTTTAGATTTTACAAAGTATTATATAATTTAATTATCACAGCTAGTCAGTGGGAGTTAGGACCAGACCAAGGTTTTCATTATCGTTGGGCATCTCCTAGTGTGGAAACTACTTCCATTGATGCAGGTCAGTAAATCACCGGTGACAAGTTGTCTGAGGGAAATGAGAATTAAGTGATTTGTCCAGGGTTACAGAGCCATCGTGTCACAGGCCGGACTTTGATGTGTGTCCTTCTGAAGCTTTTTGGCCCCTCAATTCTGTGGGGTAGGTATTATCATTTATATATCATTCCTTATAAAAAAAGAGGGGGGGGGGATAAAGTGTCTTGCCATAGGCTACATAGCAAGTCAGTCAGAGCCAGAACTCCACCTTGAGTTAATAGAGGACCTAAAAGAGTAGCTCCATTAAAAGCAGAGGCACAGATGGGCCAGGCCTTCAGATTCTGAGTCCAGTCCTCTTTCCGCTTTTCCGAAATAGAATTATACTGTTTTCTACATGTTACCTTCCTTTCTTAACAGCTCTATGTGGCTTCTACTCTGCTGTGAGTCTCAGGTGCTGTCTGCTTATACTGATCATTAGTTAATCATTCACTGACCTTGGATTTTTTGCTTTATTTTCCCTGCAATGGTGTGTTATTATTATGAACCTTAACCATACTGAGGAGTCACTTTATTCTCAGTCTAATGTTCAAAATATGTATGATACATTGCAAAATAATTGTGTTCATGTTGTTCAAAGTCCAGCAGTCACAAAAATGGGTCCCTCACTTGCCTCTGGATTCGACTCACAAACGACACAAGAAATCCAGTTTATTTACTTCACAGCCACCTTGGTTTTGATCACAAATTGTTTTATCTATCTTCTTTATTCAAAAATGAGGCTCCTGGTAGCTTTGATCAACTCCAAAAGATAATGTTTGGCTACTGCTAAGGCCGTTGAGAAATTCTTTTGATCAATACAAGTTTCACTAAGGTGGGACCTCCTGAGGTGGTTACTTTAAGTTGTCACGTTTTTTGAATTTATAAGTTTTATTATGCTTAGGGAAAAAGTCATATCATGTAAACAACAACACTTAAAATTTTTGATCATATTATATTATATTATATTATATTATATTATATTATATTATATTATATTATATTATATTATATTATATTATATTATATTATATTATATTATATTATATTACATTACATTACATTACATTACATTACATTACATTACATTACATTATATTATATTATAATACTGCTAGCACTCAAACCCTTTTACAAAGTACTTCCTCTGAGAAATAGATTATCGATGATTAACAGAAGGGAGAAATGCATCTTTTAACTTGGTCATTGTGGTACTAAGGTTGATAATTGCATTTGACTGGTTGTGGCTGGCACAGTGACATTAGTTTCTACACCTCTTTATGTGATAACCAGTAAAGTGCCCAACCAAACAATTTTGGGTCCTTGTCTCTTGTTGAATAGGACAGACAAAAGCCTTTTCTAACGTCAAGATGGTTCTGTGCCCTGCAGTACCACTTGTGAGCTGTGTGACCTTGGGCTTTTATGCTATTGTCATCTTTACATCCTGTGAAATTTGAATAATTCTATATAGCTTTATTGATACCTGCCTGTTCTAATAGTTATTGATCTGTTGGTTTTCTGCTTCTCTACTCTGTCACTTATTCCAGTCTTAGAGCAGTCCCTTCCAGTTTCTAATGCTTCCTTTGCCCTAAATTACTCTCTTTAGTTTGCATATGTTTTCTATATACTTATATGTGTACATTTTGCCTAACCCCTTCAACCTCTAATAAAATGGAAGTTTCTTAAAGACGGGGATCTTTTCGTTTTTGTTTCTGTATCTCTAGTACTTCTTGTAGTGCTTGGTAAATAGTAGATGTTTAATAAAGGCTTGATCTTAGAATTGACATTGCATAAAGCAAGCATGTTGTTTTAATTTTCCTTCCATTGATGTTCCAGTCGTTTTTTGGCTCTGACATTCTGTTTGTGGGTGATGTGCCTATGAAAAAATATTTATGCCTGTAAAAGAACCATGGCAATGCCACAGTGGAGAAAAGACTTTCCTCATCTTCAGAGGCCTATTCTCTGCTCCAGTGGGCATGGCATTGTCATCAAACTGCATCCCTGGACATCCCCCTTAAGGGGATAAGGGATATAAGTCAGCACTTACAAGGTGATATATATACATATATATATATGTGTATATATATATATGTATATATATACATATATATATATATATATATATATAAACTCAAAACAAAAAAGAAGTTGGCCATCATTCAGATGTAGTGTGTGTGTGTGTGTGTGTGTGTGTGTGTGTGATCTACTCATAGCAAAATCAGATCTATAATTCAGTAGATATTTCATAGCATCCGAAAACATTATATAAATATGAGAGTGAATGCTTAGTCCTAGGCTAATCCTAGGTTGTTCCAAAAGTTTGAATGCATTTTTAAGTGTTAGTAATTTAAAGTTAAAATGAACAAAAATAATAAATATTAAGTCCAATGACTGAATTAATACAAAAAAAACTAGATTATAATAAGATAAATTTATTAAAGCTTAAAACGGCACCAAAACTTTTGGGACACCCTGTATTAGGGAAGGAGTTTACTTGTTAGGTCCCTGACATTACTTAGTAAGTCCTGGGCCTTCTATAGTATAACTCAATTCAGAAAAGAGTATTATGTATGTACCAGGCATTGTGCTAAGTGCTGGAGATACAACGTCAAAAGTGAATTATTCCCCGCCCTTGAGGAGTTTTATATTCTATTGGACATAATGCGGTTATTAGGAAACTGCCTAAATCTCCTAGTTGACTTTAAAAAAAACAAACTTCTGAACGACTCAGGTAATAATTGGATCCTCACAGTTGCCCTGTAAGATAGGTGCCAATATAATTCCCATTTTACAGATGAAACTGAAGCTGAAAGATGAAACAGCTTGTGTTGGGTCACACAGGTAGTAGGTGTGTGAGGCAGCATTCAAGGGCAGGTCTTCCTTACCCCCAAATCCAAGGTTCTCTCCGCCTCCCTACCCAGCTGCCTCAGATCCCTCTCTACGTATGGGAGATGGACTTTATGTTACCACAACTGGTCGGCAATCTCATGAGGACAGAGTACTGGTCTAGACGGGTCTCCTAAAAGTAATGATTACCTCAAAGGCACACTGAGCTGCTATTGGTTTTCACTGCACCACAAAGAGTCCAACCATGATGGTTCACGAAAGAGTTCCCATTTTTCAAGCCAAAAAAACGAACCCTAAATTTACTTAAAATTAATGGAAAGAAAATAGACGTACAATGATAGACTCACCAAATGGTGGAGCTTCAAGGAACTATAGAGCTCATGCAGTCCAGCCCTTCAGAGTCTAAAATTGATGTAGAAATTAAAAATTACTTATTCACGGTGAAGCATGTACCGAATTGCAGGGCCTGGTGAAAATACCCATACTGCTGGGATGAGGCAGCGTTGTTACAGCCCCTGGATAGTGTTCTGTGAATCCAAATCTGATTTCAGATGCTATAATCACTGTGTGATCTGAGCAAAGCACCTATTTAAATGCTAACTGACTCAGTTTCCTCAACTGTAAAATGGCGATGATGATGATAATCATAGCACCTACCTCCCAGGTTTGTAGTGAGGATCAAATTAGATAAAATTTGTAAAGTGCTTAGTGCAGTGCCCAGCACCTAGTAGGTACTTAATTAATGCACGTTCCTTCTCTTCTGATCTCATGCAAGATCAGAAAGATGTAGAGGAATCAGAGGGAGGGGAGCAGAGCAGGGAAATGGGAAAATTAAATGTGTTTGAGCAAAATCGGATCTACTTCAGACTTAAGTTTATATCAGATGTCCTGATCAGGTCTTATTTTCTCTGAATCTAAGAGAGGTTCACTAAGGGGAAAAGTTCTAGATATTACACTACACTTTTTACCAACAATGTTTTTTTGCTTGAAAAAAAAAAGCACTTATAGTATAATGAAGTTACTCCCCTGACACCTCCTCACCTCTTCATGCTATCTGAGCAAGAGTGGTTTTATATTTCCTCCTTTAACAATTGACCTTTCTTGCATCTCCCTATTACTTACTAATTTTATTTGCTTCGAGCACCCTTGCTATTTATTTGCTCTTCAAGCAGAAACACTGAATATTTCTCAACAACTTTTACTGCCCTGGAAAATAAATTGGCAGGCGTTCCAAAGCATTGCAGAGGGCACCCTGGCCTCGGCTACTCCTGTCTGGAAATCCGGGAGCCTATTTCATTGCTAAGCCCTATTTCATTTTTCTGTTTATGTTGTCACTCGTTATGAATTGTCCTCTCTGTGATCCTGAATGGTTTGGCATGGGCCTTGAGAATAAAGGGAGTGGGGAGAAAAGGGGGAGAAGTCAGGGAAAGGAGGATTGTTTTTGAAAAGACTCAAACCCAGACAATTTTATAAACATCTATAATTTACCATGTTACAATTAATTCATTCAAAAGCATTTTTGTTCTGTGGGCCTGGCAGAACATTCTTTTCAGGCTGTCCATTAACAATATGAATTTGAATGTCTTTGGCATTTGATTGCAGTTAAATCATTAGTAATCGTGAACAGTTTATAAACTTTGAATTTAATCTTCATTAATACATAAGACTCAGAGAAGAGTCTTTCCTGAATATAAATTGATGGCTTCTATATGTCATCCTCAAAATTGTGTTTACCCTTAACTGAGAAAACTGCTATTTCGGAAGACATCTTATGAAACCCCATTCTTTGTGGAGGGGGAGGAAAGAGGAAGGACCAGGATGGATCATGCTTGTGATTTCATGGGTATAGGAAACTTTCAATGGGGAAACTGTCAATGAAGACCTGTCAATTTGCTCTGCAATTAAATATCTTAGAGGGCTATTTGGTGGCATGAGGGGTTAAATGAACAGATGAGGAAACTGAGGGCCAGAGATGTGACATTACTTGACCCAGGTCGCACAGGTAGTAAATAGCACTGAGAGGGCCTCTTTTTCAAATTTTTTGCTTTTTTTTTTTTTTAAGGTCACACTGCTTTGTTATTAAATCACACTGCTTGGTTCACTATTCACAGAATTCACAGAATTTTTAGCAAAGCAACCTACCACTATTACTGTTTACGTTTTTACCTCCTGTTAAGCTGAAAGGTTTTGCCAAAGTTTCTGGAGTAACATTGCTTCAGGAACTTGCCTTAAGCGGCTGTTGTGCCGGTCCGTTCTGAAATGGGAAAATCAGTAACATCTGTTCATCCACAAAAAGGCCCTGAAGAATGATGAGAAATACGGCTGTACATGTGAAATGTCTGAGATAGAAAATGTAGTCCCCTTCTTTTGGAGGGCTTAGATGGTTATTGTTGGGGCTACTAGTTATTACCTATCACTGTTCAAATTCAGCAGCAACAAATGAACCTTGAGAGAGAAGATATGGCAGCTCCCAACAGAGTTGGCCAATAACAACCTCAAATTGATGCTCAACGAATCTGCTTTACTCAGACGGGCTCAACTAGGTCACCGTCATAGGCTGATCTCATTTTAGAGTTGGATAGGACCTTCGAGATCCTCGTTTTGCAGATGAAGATGTGGAGGTTAAGTGACTTGCTGAAGGCTTTCTGGTAGTTAGTGCTGCAGGACTTCTGACTTTCAGTCTCATGTTCTTTCCAATCTTGCCCCTGCTGGCTGCCTCCAGTTATTTAAATCAGATAATCAAGGAACTCTGGATCTAGCCAATGAAGGGTATATTTCCCAGTTGTAACATTAAAAAAAAAAATTGGTTTTCAGGTCCTTTGAGGCACTTCTAATTTATACCCTGATCTTAATGTGGGAAAAAATGCAGTAATTTTTTCCCCCTGTGTGGTTTAAGGTCTACTTAGTAGGTAGAAATCTTTTTAGTAAGCTTTTTCATTATTACTCTACCCCTTCTCCTCACTTCTCCTTCTCCCTTTCCTTTTCTTTTTTTCTCTCCTCTTCTCTCTCTCATTCATATATTACACACAGTTTACCTGTTGAGAGGTGAGAGGAAGCATGAATAAGCCATGTGACATTTTCATACATTTTCCAGAATTTAAAGAATCTTCCAATATTGCCCATAAATAAGTAGAGGGCCTGTACAGACTGAGACTCAAGTTAACTGAGCATAAAAGGTAGAAAATGAAGGTTAGGGGGATTCCTAAATAGTTTGTACTACAAAATGATTTGATGAACAACAGCTCTCAAACTTTTAGACTCTCTTCTTAGCTTTTAAGGTTGCCTAAAATCAAACGTCTGTGGTCATTGTTCAGTACTGTATAGATCTAGGAGGTATAAGAAACTGAACTGAGTCTGTAATGATCAGCTTACTGTAGAAGTTGCTTCAAAAGTTAAATTCCTCATATCAGCTCATCTTTTTGTTTTATGCTTCTTGTTGTCGGTGGTTAGTTGTTTCAGTTGTGTCTGACTCTTTGTGACCCCATTTGGGGTTTTCTTGGCAAAGATACTGAAGTGGTTTGCCATTTATGAGAAACCTGAAGCAAACAGGGTTAAATGACTTGCCCAGGGTTCCATAGCTGGTAAGTTTCTGAGGCCAGATTTGAACTCAGGAAAATGACTCTTCCTAATTCCAGGCCTGGGGCTCTATGCATTGTGCCACCTACCTGCCCCCTGTCATGTGATTACAGGTGCTCAAAAAGTCATTCCTTTTATGCCCTACCCCTTAAAAAAATCCCAGTTATTAGTGGGTTTCATGTTGTTTGGATTCCACATAAATGAAAAATGATTCAGATGTTCTTAACTTGATGTCTGCAGAGCTCCAAGGGCTTCATGAATAGGTGGGGGTGCTGTGAACTTTGATGGGGAAAAATATTGCATCTTTATTTTTATTGACCTTTAATTAATATTTAATATTTCCTTAATTATGAATATAGTCATCAGACATTCAGAGAAAATGTCCATAGCCTTCAGCAGAATTCCAGAGGGGTCCACGGCACACCAAAAAGCTGAAGAACTCCTGTCCCAGACCCAGTCCCTGCCCCTGAGGGCTTACCAAGCACATGAGGAAGCCTGTTTTGTGTTGTCCTCTAATTGTGACCTTTTTATGTCTCCCCTTCCTTTCCCCCATAAGACTGGAATCTCAAAAGTGTCCTTATGGGGAAGGTAGTATATCTGATTAAGTAGAAAGAAAACATGAGGCATTTTATTCTCAATTTGATTTTTACGTATCCTTTATCCCCTTTGGACCTCATCTTCCTTACCTAAGTGACCAAGTTGTATCAGATCATAGATTGAGAACTAGAAGGGTCTTTAAAGTCATTGACTCTACCCCATTTCCATTTTATAGACAAGAAAACAAAGGTTGAAAGGGGTTAAGTGACTTGCTTAGGGTCATACAGCTAGTATGTATGTGGATGCTAGTAGATGCCTGTGGTAGGAGCTGAACTCATGCCTTCCAGATTCCCAGGTCTAGCACCTTATCTAAGCTCAGAGTAGAGTACTGGCAATTTTCTTGCTCTGAGCTCTATTCATGCAACTTAAAATTGTATTTGGGTTTTGGGCTGTTGCATTACTAAGTTGTTTGTAAGCATCTTTTTTTTTTAAGTGAAGTGCTTTCTAGCCACATTTCTCCATTTCTATATTAGTGAGGTTGACTTTTGTTTTGATATCATAAGCAGGACTCTACATTGTTTCCTGTTAAGTTTTCATCTCTTTATATCTGAGCCATTATTCATTAATTATAGCTCATTCCTGTAATGCTTTACAAAGTACATTGCAAGGGGTGAGAAAGGGAGGTAGCTTTTGCGTCACACTGCCCTTGTGAGGTATAGGTTGTATTTGCATTATTATCCCATTTTACAGGTCAGAAAACTGAAAGATGACAGGACCCAAGGTCACATGTGTAATAGTCACATAAATAGTAAGTGGCAGAGCCAGGATTGTAGGGCAGGTCTTCTGAAAATTGGATCATAGATTAGGAGCTGGAAGGGACCTTAGGATTCATCAAGGCCAATGGTGTCTAATTCAAAATCAGATTCCTATGGGCCCCATATTGACTTAGAAAATCACAAGTTAACATCATCTGTATTATATTGTATTTTTATGTATTTTGTTAGATATTTCCCCATTTATAATTCAATCTGGTTTGGGTCCCATACAGTTTACCTGGTGGACAGGTATACTCTAGGCCTACGCATTCATTTTAAAGCTGAGGAAAACGAGGCCTCGGGAAGTACGGTGGTTTGCCCTAAGGTTATCAGGAAGCAAGTGAGAGAGCTGAGGTTGAAGTTGGGTCATCTAATCTAAATCCTGTTCTTTTTCCACTGTCTGTGCAGCCTCACCCATCCGTTACCCTTTCCACTGTACTGTCAAAAATCAAACAGCACACATACATGTCTTTCCCAGAGAAAAGGGAACATTGCTGGTTGCATTATCAGTTAGATGCATGTTTGGGGTGCTGTTTTCCCAGTACTGATGATAGGTTCCACTGAATACCAGCCACACATCCTCAGCCAGGCTTATCCATAAAACATTCCTGAGACAGCTGTCTAGCCTGCTAAGAGAAATTCACAGCCTTTCAGATCAGCACTCTCTCCCTTTTTTTGGGGAAACCTGGTTCTTATCTCTCTTGGGGTGTGTGTGTATGCGAGAGAGAGAGAGAGAGAGAGAGAGAGAGAGAGAGAGAGAGAGAGAGAGAGAGAGAGAGACAGAGAGAGACAGAGAGAGACAGAGAGAGAGAGAGAAGAACTAGGTTCATATATATAAAATACATATATACATATAAAATGCATACATACATACATATCCTATATATATACACACACATATATTACATACACACACATGCGTATGTTAGAGATAAGAACCAGGTTTGTTTGTTGTTGTTCAGTAATTCTTTAGTTGGGTCTGATTCTTTGTGACTCTATTTGGAGTTTTCTTGGCAAAGATATTAGAGTGGTTTGCTATTTCCTTTTCTAGCTCATTTTCCAGCTGAGGCAAACAGGGTTAAGTGACTTGCCTAGGGTCACCCAGATAGTAAGTGTCTGAGACCAGATTTGAACTCAGCATGATGAGTCTTGACTTCAGGCTTAGCACTCTGTCCATTGTGCCACTACCTTGCAGCCCAACCAGGTTCATACATGTGTGTGTGTGTGTGTGTGTGTGTGTATTTGTATAGCTATAGGTATAGATATATATGGTGTGTGTATATGTACCAGAGAGAATAGAACTAGGTTTTCATATATATGTGTGTATGTGTTATGTATATGTATGTATAGTCACACATATATTATACATGAATATATGTAACAGAGAGGTAAGAACCAGGTTCATATATATTATATATTTGTATGCGTATCTCTTTGAGATGTTTTCTTAAATTGTGTAATCTGAGGTCTTTAAAATATCAAGAAGATTTTTTTTCTTTCAAAAGAGCTTTAAAGTTTTATTAATACTGGTTGTTCATTTTTTGTGTTTTTTTAATAACCCAGTCATTTTGTAGAAATAACCCACCCCAAATCAACCCTAAATCAGTTCTCTCCTGTGAAAAAGAGAACCCCTGAAGCCAGACAAACAAAGCAGCTAATGCTAATAATGCCAATTGTAATTTGGTATGTTTGAGTAATTCTCCACCTCTCAGCTAAGAGGAGGGAGGTATTTTCTTCAGCTTTTTTACTGGTTGCATTTAATGAACTTTAAGTCATTATGTGTGTTGTTCTTATAGTTTATTCTATTTCATTCAGCACCAGTTCCTACATATCTTCCTAGTTTTTTTGAATTCTTTATCATCACATCAATCATTTTTTTACCACAAATTATACTTTATTATATTCATGTCCCACAAATTGTTCAGCCATTCCAGGATTGATGGGTGCCCCCCTTAGGTTCCAGTTCAAAATGTCTCATGTTTTGAGTAATTCTCATCCTTGTGGCTTATGAGGAAGGGGCAACCTGGTTCCATGTACTCCAGGAGAAATGGAAAGCTCTGGGACCTGAAGGCAATTATGGCAGGAGCTAAGAGCCTGTTTATTGACCATCTTTCTTATTTCCTCAGGCATTTGGATTCATTTAGTTTACTTTGGGGACTCAAATTAACTTTCACCTTGCCAGGGTCACCCTTAGGTATAGTGTACAAAGCTGTAAGCATCTTCCTTTCCTACAAATTCTTCTTTTCATGCTTTCCTCTGCTGGGCTCTTCAAAGGATTATTTACGAAGACCTTTATGGTGTGTTATGATTTAATCAGATTGGGTTTGAATTTCCCTAGATGTGTTAATTATCATTGGCACACAAGTGCAACAGAAAAGCGAAAATGGTTTTCATTTGGGTGGGTTGAGGGTTTGTTTAAAATGCACTTAGTGCTATTAGAATGAAATCAAAATACAGTGCATGGCAATTATGCATGAAATAAAAGATTACCTGCCCCTTAAGTATCCAGTTTTTCTGATAACATTGCAATAAAGTCTTGACAGAAAATTGGTTTCTCAATTGCTGTGAAGGCTTTCACTTAAAGGAAAAGTCAGCTATGTACACCAAGTTTAAAAATGCAAAAAAGTACAAAAGGAGGGAAAAATAAACTTTCTTATCTGAAAAGTCAATGGAAAGTTCTACATGTTTTAAAAATAAGTTGCTTGCCCTTTTCTCGTCAGTGAGTCATTCAACAAGCTTTTCTTAAGTGCCTACTACGTACCAGGCACTATGCTAATTAGGCATTGGGGATACAAAGAAAGGCAAAATAATTTTTTAATTAAAAAAGATGTTTGTAGTTGGATAATAGTAGAAATAGTTTTGTATCTAATTAGACAAGATGAGGCCCCAAACCACATTTGAAAGAACATAAAAATAGCCCCATTAGAACTTCAAGTTCAAATCAGATCTTAGATCTCATTCATTCCCTTATTCCTCAGATGAAAAAGATATAGCCTCAGAGGTGAAATCATATGAGTTCGGGGTAGTCTAAGTAAGAATGAGAACCTAGATATGTATTCTGACTTTGTTTTTTTGTTCTTTTCACTATACTTAATTGCAGGTAGATGGTACAGTGGTTAGAATGCCAGGCCTGGAGTCAGAAAGACTCATCTTCCTGACTTCAAATATGGCCTCAGACACTTACTAACTGTGTGACCCTGGTCAAGTCGCTTAACCCCATTTGCCTCAATTTCCTCGTCTGTAAAATGAGCTGGAGAAGGTAATGGCAAGCCACTTGGTATCTTTGCCAAGAAAAGCCCAAATGGGGCCATGAAGACATGAAATGACTGAAAAATAACAACAATGACCCAGTAAAGGAAAAACAAACCCTAAACTTTGGTCTTTGTATTGCCAGTGCTTAGTACAGTGTCAGGTGCATGGTAAGAAATTAATAAATGCTTGTCTGTCAGTCAGCAAGCATCTATTAAGGATTTACAGTGTGCCAGGAACTGTATTAAATGCTAGTGATCCAAAGCTAAAACTCAATTCCTGCTCAATGGAGCTCATAGCATGTTGGGAGAACATGCAAATAACTGTGTACATATAAGATATATACAGTCTAAGTGGAGAAGAATATCAGTGGGAAGGCACTAACAGTAGAGGAAGTGGTGGGGGGAGGGCATTGACTAAAAACAGCCTCCAGGAGAGATGGGATTTGATCTGAATCCTGAAAGGAGCCAAGAGGCTTGATTGATTGGATATTTTCATTGAACATTTGCAAATAAGACATATTTGAATATTTTGGCATCTTGGCTTCAATGTAGTAGGATATCATGGCTTGAGGAAGGGATGTTGCACTATGGAAGGGAAGAGAGGATGATAGCGGTGTGTCATTTCTGACAGGGCCGCTGTCTCTTTATAAGAAATATGTCCTGTGGATTTTCAGCATCACCCCATTTGCTCCTCATCGTTCTACTTCATTCCCTCCCCATTTGGCAAGAGATTAAGTCATAAAACAGTTCTGTTCTTGGTCGTTTGGCTAATTAAATAAGTGATTCCTGGGAACATTTGACTTTCATGGACTTCATCTCACCAAAGGAGAATTTTCTTTTTCTATTCTTGCTAAAAAGTAAAGTTTTGACTCAAAACATCCCTGTCTTTGTCCATAATTATGTGATATTTAGTAATGGTGCCTGAAGTAGAATTAAAGATTTGATGTGGGAGCCATTATTGTATATTTTATTTGAAGGTTAGAAGCTATCAATGGCAAAAGATCTACTAATTTCCACTTTTAAGGGGGAAAAGCCCCATATTTTTCAGTACTCTAGTGGATAATAGTATCATTTAAATAGCACAGTGCTTGGTGCTTACTAGGCACTTGATAGGGCAACAAAGTGGCGTAGCAGATAGAGTGCTAGGCCTGAAGTCAGGAAGATTTCATCTTCTTGAGTTCAAATCTGGCTTCAGACACTTACTAGCTATATGACCCTTGGCAAGTCACATAACCCTGTTTGCCTCAGTTTCCTCATTTATAAAATGAGCTGGAAGAGGCAGTGGCAAACCCCTCCAGTATCCTTGCCAAGAAACCCGCTGATTGAGCCATGGCTGAAAATGACTGAACAACAGGTGCTTAATAAATGTTAGTTGCCTGACTGACTGGGAATTCCTATCAATGAACCATTATTAGAATTTCTTTAAAAAGGTATGTATTTAATATGATTAACCAGGGAGGGTGTGTTGAAAGCGAAAGGAGGTAATAGGAATTCCAAAAAAAGGCTTTATTGCAACATTTAAATTGCTACATAAATGTCATGACTGTCAAAAATCTAGCTATAAAAATCAAATTTCTTTGTTCTGTACGATTTGTATTAGATCTAATGTTGAAGCTCACAAATTCAATTAATAAACGAGTACAAATAATCAATTCCACCTGAGAATGCCAGCTTTAGTTTAATGTTCTTGGGAGGTAACATTCAGACATTGAGTGGAAGGATAATTTTAGATTGTTAGCATCTTGATGTTGAAGGGGGAAACTTGGATGGGCTGCCTTGATGGAGTTCCAGCTTGTAATTGAGCAGTGATAATCAGAACATATGTGTTATTGAATATATGTATTCTGATGGTGTTGTCTAATACCTGGGACTGTGGCCATTCTGTAATCTGATACTAATTCATTCTTTTTTTTTTTAATGGCTGAGATTAAAGTAAAAATGTATATCCTAACAGACCATGCTAAAATTTTGGCCTTTGTCTTACAATTAAAATTGTACGATAATACCATTATGGGATTATGGTTCTATTGTGTTTTCTGTTTTTGCGATTATCATTTGGAAACCAAAATAAACCAAGCACACCCCCTGTCCCAAACTCAGCCTCAGAAGTTCCTTCTCTCTTGTGGGTGATGGGCAACAATCCAGAGGTTAACAGCTCGTTCACTTGCTAGTAATAGTAACCCTGCTAAAGGCAAGATTGATTCTGGGTGTCATTCATCCTCCCAGATGGATTTCCGAAATCTTACAGGTGGTGGCTTTTCTTCTAGTGAATATATTGAAGATGCGGATTTAAACTCCGAGGTGAAACACATTGTACAGATCTTATTTTAGAAACGGAACTAACTGCATTGACTTTCACTTAGTTTGTTGAATTATTCTTGTAATAGCTAGTCTACTTTCCATCTGTCTAACCAAGTTGAGCAGTTATTTAGGAGACAATGATTAGCAACCATCCCTGGGTATTCTTTATGTATCTTTTTAAATAACTACAATACATGTGAATCAAGCACTTTGATTATTGGGAAAGCCCTGGGTGGTAGTGATGTTGTTCACTTGTGTCCAACTTCTCATGACCCCGTGGACCACAGAGCATCATGCTCTTTTATCCTCTACTATCTCTTGAAGTCTGTCCATGTTTGTTATTTCCATGACACTATCTCTCCATCTCATCTTCTGCTATCCCTTTTCCTTTTTCCTTCAATCTTTTCCAACATCAGAGTCTTTTCCACTGAGTTCCATCTTCTTATTATGTGGCCGTAGTATTTAAGCTTCAGCGTCAGTATCTGACCTTCTAATAAATAGCCTGAATTAATTTCTTTAAGTATTGCCTGATTTGATCTCCTTGCTGTCCAAGGGACTCTCAAAAGACTTTCCCAGCACCACAGTTTCAAAGTGCCGATTCTGTGGCACTCAGCTTTCCTTATAGTCCAGCTCTTGCAGTCATACATTACCCCTGGAAAAAAACATAGCTTTGACTTTACAGACCTTTGTTGGAAAGGTGATGTCTCTGCTTTTTAGTGCCAAAATGTGCCTTATTGTTTAGCATAGGTATTGCAAACCTTAGACGAGGAATTCTTGAGATTCATGAACAGATTTCGGGAGAAGGGGGAACTTGAACTTGTATGAGAAAAAAAATCATCTGTATTTTCACTAACTTTTGGTTTCCTTTGTAATGCCATGTATTTTATTTTATATATTTGAAAACATTCTTCTGAGAAATGGGCCATGGGCTTCACCAGTTCCCAAGGGGGTCCATGACATAAAAACAGATAAAAACTCCTGGTTTAAACAAACAATGAGCCTTTATTAACCACCAGTTATGTGTTAGACACTGTGCTGGGCTCTCAGCATTCAAAGACAAAAGTAAAAACAGCTTCTGCCCTCAAGGAGCTTCTAGTCTACCTGTAGGAGACAACTTGTATCTGTGTGTGTGCGTGTGTGTGTATACATACATACATACATAAAGAGATATAATGTTATTTGAGGAAGACAACGAGTTGGTGTCAGGATCAGGAAAGACATCATAAAGAGTAGCACTTAAATTTCCAAGCACTTTAAAAACACTCCCTTACAAAGGGCCAATATACTAATTAAAATCTTTCTATTTATTGAAACAGGTCCCTTAAGGATTTCTCTAAGCCGCATTAAGAATGCACATTAGGCTAGGTTGAGTTACAGTTGGTTATTAAAAATAACACTTGCATTTATCTTAAATTTCTATAATTCAGAAGTTTCACCAGTTTAAGCTAGCTCCCAAATTAACCAATTTGTCAGGGTCTTTTTCTTTCTTTTTAATTTATATGTAGAGTCCATTAACTTGCCTTATTTCAATAGCTTTATATGTAGCAAAAACAAATCTGCATGTGGGACAGTCGTGACGTTCTTGGGAAGATAGTTCTGTAGAGAAGCCAAAGTAGCATCTTGCCATCCATATACTTAATGGAGATGACCTACAGACTATTTCTGTTTTTCAAAATAGTATATTTCTGGAATTGTAATGGAAAAGTTCAGTGGAAAATAGATCCTATTTTCATATATAGCCCCAGTATTAGCTGGTAGGGATTCTCTTTTGCCATTATATGCCATTTTGGTATTATGTAGTTTTCTTGTCATTTTTGGAAAGTAAAAAGCTGACTAGCTTTACACAGTGGCCTAAAAGAAACTGGTAGCTTCAGCAAATAAAACAGATTAATTAGCTAGACAAGGTGGTAACTTGGGTGCTGTAGGATACAAATGAGTGAATTTGGGTATGGAAAGGAGGAACCAATCAAAATTTCTTGCTAATGTTAGAACTACAACTCAGAAATCAAATACCCAGGACAAGTCCCATGAAACATGTCCTGAAAGAAACCTTCTAAAGTAAAATTTAGCTGGGGGCAAGAAAGAGACCCCTTTCTGCTAGGCTTCTGCTGGGGGAGGGACTGTGGTTGGTTGAGCCAGGGAGTATATCATCTGGCAGTGAGGAGGAGAGAAAGCATACCATCTGGTGGGCTCTTATTTTTAGTTATTTTTTTTTTGCTAATTAGGTGCTAAGGTCAGTTGTTTCTAACTCCTGGAGGAGTATGAGTATTGTCAATGTCTTTGCAACCCGGCTTTAATTGTGGCTTTGATTAACATGTTGTGTCTTCTAATCAAAAGCAATGAAAAGGAAAGAATGGCTATGTTTTCAGAATATCATCTTACTGTTTTAATCCTTGAATTTGTTACTGTAGAGGGAGATATATTTCTTTCACAGTTTTCTGAATACCTTCTTAGGAAAGAACAATATCATGGGGCCTCTTAGCTTGTGAAGAAGAATTTCTGTTTTCATTATCTATAAAATAATCGATGTACTTCATTTTATATGATATTTCAGGTATACTAGGTGCAGGGAACACAAAGGCAAAAAGCAAAACGGTTCCTGCCCTCAAGAAGCTTATATTCTCTGGAATTTTTTCTTAATTTTTAAATTCCAAAGCTTAAAGCATTTTAGTTTTATAGTCACTTTAGAATTTTCTCTTTACATTTTGTACCTGAACAAAGTATCTTGTACAAAAAACCTATGTATAAATAATTCATCTCAAAATGAGTAAATCTGTTGATGCTTTCATTCCACCGTTGTTCCTCCTGATCTAATTTCATTTATTGTCTCCTGTGGGGGGAAAAAATCAATGATATCATTTCGATTTACATGATTGAAAATTGGCCTAGACCATGAAGTATGAAGTTCTCCTGGAGTTTCTAACATACTGCTTACCTTATCAACTGAAATTATCCTCACATCAAAAAGATATTTTTTCTCCTGAAATGTTAAGTGGTAATTCTCCTTTCCCTCCATGTCAGCTGGATAAGTACAGTGATCTATTTAATTTCATAGTATTTCATGCTGAGAGGAGTCTCTTAAATACTTGAGGCCATTCCATAAAACTTTTCAGTTCTGGGGAACTCAGAAACCAAAAAGAGGATTTTATTGGCAGATTTAATTTTAGGCATCCCAGGCAGAGAAACTCAGACCACAAGTGGAAATTACTGTTAGACTCTGTACTGGTGGTTTCTGATGTCCTTCCTCTCCCACCCTTTAAGTAGATGGGAGTTGAGCAGCAAGCCTGTATTTCTGTGATGCCGGCTATGTAGTTGTATGTGGAATACCCTCAGAGATTGAGGGATGAGGTTTCTGTCTTTCTTCTCTACCAGAAAATCTCCTCATACACGACTTCCATTTGGGGGATGTAGCTTCGCTCCTGTGGGAAGGAATAGCCACTCTTGGATAAATTCAGTGATGTAATTGTAGCCTTTTCTTGATGTCTCAAGTAGCTGCTTATTGGAGGATGCCCCAACACTGCTTCTGTAAGATTCCGATGAGGGAACCTTCATCTTCTGGGCTTGAGTGCTTCTCACCAAGACCAAGATCGTTTGTAAAAATGTCATCTCATTGCCAAATGAGATAATATTTGTAAAGTGCTTAGCCTGGCACATAGCAGGCACCAAATAAAGCTTATTCTCTTCCCTTCTTATTTGTAAAGTGCAGTAATTGAAAATCTGAGGGGAGACCTTCTCATCCTCTTGCTTGTAATATTAAACAAGACCAAGACTACCCTGTGGTATTGCCCCTACATTAACTCCATTTATGGGTACAAAAGGCCCCATTTGGAAATCTCCAAGGTCTTATCTACTCTTCCCATATTAACGTGTGCTCTGTAATTATCTAGAAAGTTTTCTTTCATATAAAATTTCTGCATATGCCCCTGCTATTAGAACAACTGATAACTTTAGAAGTCCCCTGTATTGTGCCTTCTGCAGCTCTCCAGATTTACATTGGTTGGAGTTAGATTGCACCAGCCATACCCCACACTTTGCTGGAGGCAAAGTGTACCATTTACCCTTGGTACACTTGCTTTCCTATCTACCTGGGATCTTTCTCTGAGAGTGTTTAACAGAGCTTACAGAGAGAGGTTCCTGGGCACTCTCCTGATCCTTTACCCCTTTACTAGTGTTTAAGTTGAGGGTGGAGGTTGGATCTTTGCCAGCCTGCCTGCCTGCCTTTCTGTCTGTCTGACTTTTTCTCCCTGTCTCTTTCTGTCTGTCTATCGTACCTAACAGTGTCATCTGCATAGTGGGTTCCTATTAAATATTGTTGGACTGGATTTCTTGTTGTGTAGTAAGGACTTGAGATTTTTATCATTTCCCTTTTTATTTGTTGTTGACTGCCTCCATGACCTTAGGCAAATTATATACCCTCTCCCAACATCAGTGTCCTTATATATAAAATGAGAGGGTTGCACTACATGACCTGTGAAGTTCATTTCTGAGCTGCATCTATCTTCTGTGTTCCCATGCTCTTATTCCATTTGGTCTGTAAATGTTTTAAAGAAACCTTCTTAACAGGAAAAGCTGTGGTATGACTTGCTAATGGAATCAAAGTATGTGACCTCTTTCCCCCCATCTCCAACAAATTAGGCATCCAGTTCTTTCTTTGCTAGCCTTGTTTTTCACCTCTGCATTTAGAAAGAGCTGACACTAATAGCTGGTTAAATAGGATAAAATCATTTCAGTATCTAATCCTGATAGCTTTATCTTTATAGAGGTCTGCATGTAATTATAATGAACCACAGTTCAACAGAAACAGTTAAGTATCTTAAACAGATGAGATCTGTTCTTATTCATACATGGAAACATGTTTTGAACCCCCAACTGCCAATAAGACAATGATTTTTTTTCAGTCCTTCTCCCTCCCCCTCAAATATAAAGACTATGGTATTAATCTAAAGCACATATCCTCACAGTGGCCTCGAATATGTAGATGCCTAAGCAGCCTTTTCAGGGGTGTTCTTAATTTTTTCACTCACACACACACACACACACACTTTCTCTCTCTCTCTCTCTCTCTCTCTCTCTCTCTCTCTCTCTCTCTCTCTCTCTCTCTCCAAGAGAAATTGATTCTGATTAAAATGCACTATGATTCCTCTGTGTCTCCTCCCTCCCTGGGATGGAGGTGACCGTGGGTTATCTAACCCTAAATGCTTTTGAAATGGAAACATTTATTAAGTACTGGTTTATAAATACAAAAACTAGAGATTCCCTGCCCTCAGGGAACTTATTTAAGGAATTTCAATCTGAGCCCAGCAACTGACCAAGCATGTGTCCCATCAGAGCTCCAAGTGGGAGAAGGGCCATTGCCAGTTGGCTGCCCAACAGGTAATAAATACCTTTGACCACCAGAACTCATGGAGACATACTACAAATGGGTTTGGAATGTCTGCCATTGCTGGAGGGAATACCCATATGTATGAAATCACAAATCCATGAAGTACTGTGGTTTGGTGGCAACCCACTGAGGTTGTCACCCTAGTAATTCAAGCTGCCATTTTTTTCATTCCATAACTAAGCTACAGCCCCCTCATGGAATCTTACAGCTAAAGAGGACTTTAGAGGTCAACTAGTCCAATCCCTTCATTTTACAGATGAGAAACCTTAAGCAAATTCTAGAGAGATAAAGTGACTGCCCCAAGGTGATGCAATAAATTAGTGGCATAACTAGGTTCCAAACTCTGGTCTCCTGATTCCAGTTCAGTGCTCTTACCACTATACTGTAGTCCCACAGATAAATACCTGCAGAATAAGAAAAAAACAAAAACAAGCCCAAATCTCTTTTATAATATGGAGGAGAAAAGCACTGGATGTTGCCATACAAGGAGTTACTAGGTCTTTAAAGCAGGATCTGGGTTGAAGTTGAAACACATGGTCTCTACAGGTCATTTAATCAGTGGCATTGTGTGGCTCATTGAAATGATTTTAGTTTAGTCGGTGGTTAAGTATTTAACCTATTGCTCTGCTCTCTGGTCATATAAACCAGCTAGAGGAGATAGTCAGGGAACACTCTCAAAAAATGAGGAAAAGTAGGTTTTCTGCTTTTGCTATTTCTTTGGTTTTAACACTGGTGTGCTTGGGGCCAATCATGTTTGTGTGTGTGTTGCACACTGTGTTGTAAGAGAGGCATGGAGCAAGGAGAATGTGCAATGGACTGATATTTCTATAACTATCAGCTGGTTCAACTTAAACAAGAAATTTTAACTCTGTGGTTTTCAAAGCCTGGAAAAGCAGATTAGTCTGCTTCAAATCTGCCACTTCCCAGGAAGAAATGCTTACAAAATCATGGGATGTAATTTGCCAGTATATTTTCCAAGTCTGAAATGGTAGTGGCTTCTCATATAACCTTTTTACTCCCTTTCTCTCACTGAATAGGCCTACTTTATGTTAAAAAAAAAAAGCCTTAGAATTCAGTTAAATTCAACAAACGTCTCTTAATTATGTACTATGTGCAGTATAGTATAGCATACTAGGTAATGGGAATAAAATACAAAGGTGAATAAGAAGAAACCCTTCAAGGATCATGTAATCTAATAAAGCTCCTTGTTGTAGAAAATGTGGAAATTTTAATGATGGAAAGGAGTGTGCTCGATAATCTATAACCACAAAATTATATAATTCTACACCTAGCTGGAACTTATAGAAACCATCTGATCTAGTGGTTCTCAAAGTATGATCTGTGGACCCCTGGGGCTCAGTCAGCAACATCAGAACATTTTCATGATAATACTAAGATTTTAAATTTCCTGTACAGTAAATATCAAGAACTATAACCCATATAAACAAAAGCACTTTGGCAGGCCCTCAATAATTTTTAAGAGTATAAAGGGGTCTTGAGTCCAAAAAGTTTGAAAGCTGATTAATCCAACCCCATTATGTAAATATAATGGCAAAAGCCTTGGCGATGGAATCATAAGACCTCAGTTTTCAATCAATCATTCAGTTGCCAAGTTTTTATTAAGGGCCTTCTAAATGCCAGATGCTATGCGAGGTGCTAGGAATACAAGTACAAAGCATGAAACAATTACTGTTCACAATGACCTTGCATTTAAATGGGAGAAATAACAAATGTGTATCAAATCTATAGCAAAAATATTAAGTTAGTAAATAAAAATTGGTTAAATACAAAGTAGTTTTGGAGGAAGGGAGGAAACTAGCATTTGGGGGTAGAGGGAATGAGGAAAGATTTCGACTTGTTCCCATTCCTTCATACCCAATCTTTCCTTGCTCCAACAAGAACTTGGCTCACACCAGGCTCTGCCACCCGTGTCCTTGGAGAACGGGGTTTCCCCTTGGAAGGGGTTGGACTAGATGATCTCTAAGGCCACTCTCAGCATTTAATCTTATGATTTTAAGAAACTGAGGTCCACAGAGATTAAGTGACCTGCTGAGGGTCACACAGCTATTTGGGGGCTGAGCCACAGCTTGCATTTGGAAGACTATGCAATGTTGTGCCAGCAGGTCACACTCTCTATTGGGAAGGCATCCTCATTAAAGTGCCACTTCAACATATTGAATACTTAACTGATGTTGTTGGACATTTTTTCTTTTGTTTGATCAGTATTTATTACATACCTGAGTGAGGGGTAGAGCTGCAAGGAGGAGATGAAGGAAGGAAACAAGCATGTATTAAGTGCCTGCTACATGCCAGGCGTGCAGTGCTAAGTGCTTTACAAATATTTTTTCTTTTGATCCTCACAACAACCCTGGGAGGTAGGCCCTGTTATGACCCTCATTTTACAAATGAGGAAACTAAAGCAGAGGTTAAGTGACTTACCCATGGTCACAAAGTTAGTAAATGTCTAAGAATGCATTCTTTCTGATTCCAGGTATCTTTCTGATTCCAGAATCAGTTCTCTATTCACTGCTTTACTTAGGCACCTCAAAGAGCCAGTGACCCCTAAACAAAAGAGAATCCAAACCCTGCACCGATTACTTTGTTTATATTTTGTGTTTATTTTATATTCTGTTGTTCTCCCTCCAAAAGAATATAAACTCCTTGAGAGATGATATTGTAATTTTTGTGTTTGTTTCCATAGTACCTAGCATAGTATTTATGGCACATAATGGGTATTTAATAAATGCTTTTTGAATTGAACGGAATTTTTAAGACTTAAAAAACCCATTTAAGTCATGCAATCCATTCTGGACCTTCTGTCAGGGCTAAATCTTGTATTTGGTTTCATAGAAGATCTTTTAAAATTTTATTTTTTTTTTTATCAAATAATACATCTATTTTCTCTCCCTTCCACTTCATTGCTATTATGGGGGCGGGGAGGGGAGAAGAAAACCCTTTTAGCAAACATACATAGTCTGGCAAAATAAATTCCCATATTGGCCATATTCAATATTTCTATTATCTATCTATCATCTATCTTTCTCTCTCTCTATTTCTTATTCTGCACCTTTAGTCTTTCCAGTCCTGGTCAGGAACATGCATCATCATTGTCTTTTGGAATCATTTTTAATTATTGCTCATTTAAGATCATAAAAATACTAACTCTTCCTGAGAGTATCTTGACCTTTGGTGGAAATAGAATAAGGAGCTGGTAAGCAGGGTAAGTTATTGTGAATAATGTGCAGGGTTGATAATACACAGACCAATAAAGGAAAACTAATCTTCCCATCAGTGAGCACTTTGAGACCATACACAGGCCGATAATCTTATAATAAATACTTCATATGGGAGGGGACAACCCAGATAAAGGTAAGGCCAAAGGACTTGAGTGCATAGCACATCTGGATTAAAGGTAGCCCCAAGTTTAAAATGTAGGTGTTTAGTTTGCTGCCTTTCAAGTTTATGGTATGAGTCTACCTGGAGATTGTGCTCAACTGACTAGAAGTTAGCTGAGATAATTTTACAAAGCACAAAAGCCGATAGAGAGCTAATGGCAATGGCTAGGTAGCAAATCCGTTTTGAGTTTGCTGCATGGGGGAAACCACACACAGATGCATCAGCAAGGTGATCTTCCTTTTCCAAGCCAATCTGGAATAGCAAGGATGCCTTTGGTTGGTACATCATAGTCAGCCTAGTTCCAACTAGTTTCTAGAAGTAAGGCAACCAACGACACTGGTTTATAAGGAAAGATGGCACACGGTGGTTAATTAAGGTCCCTGGATCATTTAGAACTGGCAGAGATTTTGGAGGGCATGTTACAGATGAGGAAATGGAGGCCAGAGAGGTGAGAAAACTTGCCCAGCATCACCCAGTTTTTTCTGAGTCAGACACTTGCCAGCTGTTTGACCCTGGGAAAGTCACTCAACCTTAGTTTTCCCACCTTTAAAATGGAGATGCCTAACTCACAGAGTTGTTTACCAAACTGCCCATGTGTTCACAGCACAAAAAAAGGTTAGGAACCCCTTAGGCTAGAATCACATGAGTGGGACACTGTGTTGGTAAGCAAAATGGGCTCTTAGCACTTAGTTCAACAAGTGCCCTTGAAGAGTTTAGCTTTGTTTCTTTTGAGTAGTGCTAAGCCCCAGGCTCTAACTCGTATTAGGTGTTAACTCAACCTATGTGGATGTGAACCTCCCAGGGTCCTAAGGGGAGGAGCTAACTCAAGAGCCAATCATAGCAGCCTAAGTTCTGGTCATTCAGACGACGTTTGATGACGGCTGAAGCCCTATAAGAAGAGAGGACAGAGCCATTTGCACGGGGCTCTCACTCGAGATGGTGTTGATGCGGAGACTCCGGGCAGTTGTAGCTAAGGGCCCTCCAGCTTGTAACCTGGATCCTGACACTTTGTTGAACTCTGGTAACTATGTATTGGGATTTGAATCAGACAAGGTCTGTCTGTCGATGTTTGTACTTTCTTTGTATTTTGTTCTGAAGTCCAGGGTGCTGGCTTTTTCCCTTGAACTAAGTGAACGATATTTGTATGCTGAATTAAAAGTAAGCTTGCCAACCCCTCAACGTTGCTCTCCTTAGTTAAGCAGATCAAAATAACCTGTGCTTCCGCAGCATGCTGGTAGCGTTCTTGTTGTTGGGCTTTCATCCCCACAACAGCTGCTAGCCGGATTGTTGAAACACTTAGCAAAGACAGGTATGTTTTTGGTCAAAGAAAGAACATATTTTATTGATTTCAGATGCCCTTTTTGGGATTTCCATTAGATTTGCCAAAACACCCAGTAAATTAGCTTGTATCCCTAAGTAGACCCATTCGTCACATCTGGAATAGTTTGGTGCCATTAAATTCAGAATCCTAATTTTAAAAAGAGCACAAATCAGAATACCTGACTTGCCGTGGCTCATAATAGCTGTTTGTGGGCTACATTACCTCAACTGAAATGCCTGCCCAGTATTGGAAAAAAACCAACGTTCTCTGTATTACTGTTGAGAGAACCTAAAGTCAGAAAAATCATCCCTGGTGCCACCCCTGGAAAAGCAGAGGAGATCAGTGAAACCATGAATGAGAATTCAGAAACTAAATCTTGGCTCTGCTCTTATGGCTGAGCTGACCAAAGGCATTTATTACCTGAATTTGCCTTATAATAGGAATCAGAGCTCCATGACCTGTTAGAGATACAACCCTTTCATTTCACACATGAGGAAATCTTGGCCCAGAAGGTGAAGGAGCCTTCCTGTACCCTTGACTTTCTACTTCTTGCTTTTACTCTAGGAACAATAATCAAATCGGTAGTAGCATAGCCCCTAGAAAGGTCATGACAATTTACTATTACTCAAAAATCTCAGAGGCTGCCTAGGCTAGAATTCTCTTCCCTGGCTACCATTGATTTCTATGTGTTATATCCCCTATTTAGAATATAAGCTTCTTGAGAACAGACACTAGCTTGCTTTTGTATTTCTTTTCCTTTCTAGTTGATGAATTATTTGTAGGAGAAGCATAGAGCCATAGGGTCAGTTTACAGTTATATTAAAGTTGAGATGGGAAGTCAGAAGCCATAGTTTCAAAGCTCTGCTCTGCTGATCAAATAAAACATCTGGCTTTGCATAAGTCAGTTAACCTTCTTTGACTTCAGTGACTCTAACTGTTAAAATAAGTCTGAAGTAAACTTCCTCCCAGCTATAATTCATTTTCAGTTTGTTAACAATGACTGTCATCAAAAGGTTAAATTATTTTCTTTATAAAATCTCATCTAGATACTCTGTTGTATTGTGGAGGTAGCCCTGGCTACAAGAAAATGATGCCTATAGAACATAAGCTCTGGTATAGTCTACCAAGCTGGAGAAGCTTCGTGATGGGACTTGCGATGGCCTGTGTGTTAGTTGTCAGAGGACCAACCCAGCCAAGTTCAGAGAGGCTCAGCTCCACCAGCTTGGGGGTGAGGTTGTAACTTGTTTCTTGCTCCCCAAAACTCAAGGAGACCAACTGCTTTATGTCTGAAGGGGTTATGATAAAAACCTAGATCTTTTGACATATTATAGAAATGCTCTGTTTGGGAAGTCATGATGGCGTATATGGTATATCTTAGAAAGATTTCCATCCCTTCAAACCTCCAAAATGCTTTTTGGAGCTCAAAGAGCTAAATTATTGACTCCCTAGAAAACAACATGCTACAGATGGAGAAAGTAAAGTACAGAGTTCCTATAATTTTGTAAAGACCACATAAGAAAATAATCTTCTAGGCTTTGTAATTGGGAGTGAAGTGTGCCTATGATCAGCTTCCAGTTATTTCAGTTGGACACTGATTTAATTTGCCCTTTATCTCAGTGAAGATCCAAAATACAGGAGGTACCTGAAGAAGCACAATTAACAATGAGGTTTTTATTTCAAAGGAAAAGAACCCGTGGAAGTTCCCATTCTTTTGTCACCTTTGAGCATAGATTGGATATTCCTTTTTCTTTCGCTGCTGGTAAATTAAATTGAAATTAAAAAGTGAAAATCAACTTCTTTAATTAACATCATCTTATGATCAGTCCTTTTCCAAAAAGGATCTGCCTAGTTAACTTGGAAACATTCAAACTGAACTTGAATAAAATTCCTGCCCATTATTCACATCAAATAAATCACTACTTGGGATAGTGGATAGAATGCTGGCCCAAAGCTGGTTTCTAACATTATTTGTATGACTCAGAGGAAGTTACTTAACTTCTGCATAACTCAAGCAACTCTCTTGGCCCAGGGTTATTTATCTTAAGGTCAACAACCTTTTTATAATATCTATATTTCAATATGGGCAGCTAGATGTTACAGTAGATAAGAGTTTGAGCCTGGAGGCAGGAAGACTCCTTCCTGTGTTCAGATATGTTCTTAGATACTTAACTAGCTGTGGGACCCTGGGAAGTCACTTAACCCTGTTTGTCTCAGTTTCCTCATCTGTAAAATGAGCTAGAGAAGGAAATGACAAAACACTCCGATATCTTTGCCAAGAAAACTCCAAATGGGATCACGAAGAGTTGGACACAACTGAAAAAGCCTGAACAACAACAAAATAACATTTCAGTGTGATTGGCTGCCTTTGTAATTCTATATATTTTATGCATTTAATAACTTTATTTTGAGAAAGGGTCCATAGGCTTCACTGGGTCCAGGACACCAAAAAGATTAAGTACCTCTGCTGTAAGACTTATTTAATTAGTATAAAGAGTTTCTGTCTCTGGAGTTCCTTTGCACTGGTAAGATGATGGATACTTTGATTATTCACATATTCATAAGGCATTTACGTAATGATCCATTGGAAAACAATCCTTTGCCCTATTCTGCCCTTCCTTCCAACTCCTTTCATCTAATGGCTCTAGGCCCAAAGTAGTTGGGCTAAGCTCATCAAACCTAGAATACGTCCAGTGTGCCAACTGCTTCTCATTTTGGTTAGATCCAGAAGTCCTTCTTCTTTATTTTTTATGGCAACTTTCCTCTAGCTGTGACCTTGGCAAAGAGAAGTTTGCATTGTTGTGGATTTCAAGAGCAAAATGAATTACAACAAGAACTGACACCATCTTTCTTGGAAAAATGAGGAACAGCAAGAATTACCTGACAAAACCCAGGATCCATGTGTATGAAACACAATGCCCAGTGCCAAGTATAGATTCAGCCCTTGAGACGAGTCCATTTCATAACTACTCTGTGAATTCTCTGGCGGGTGTGGAGCTTCATGCCCACTCTTAGGAGCCCTGTACTAAGCTTTGCAGTGCTGCTGTGCTAACTCATGGTGAAGGCTGTCCTCTCCTAGATGTTTTTCCCCTAAGTCAGTGTGGCACTACGTCTTGTCACCAATTTTCAATTCTTATGACTTTGACAGATATTTCCTTTGATATTCTTAGACACATAACACCACATTTTTACTTAAATTCTAAAGATGTAACATCTGTTAGCTCAATCTTCAGATTTTATGATTTAGAAAAAATGACTCAAGAACAAGTCTGGCTCAACTTTGCTTTTCACAAATAGAAGTATTACCCCATTCCTAATCATCTGCGCCTTCCTGAGTTTATAGGTTATTCTGCTTTGATATGTATTTTTTTCTTTTATTGAGTATTGGTATCAGAATTAGTGAAAGGTAACCACCAAGATCACCTTTGCCTAACTTCCACTTAATTCGAGTGTCATAATGGTCTTTTTCCAATCCAACATATGACTAGTTCTGTCACACACACATACACACACACGTATGTATGTATGTATATAATACATATATATGTTCAATAGATACAAACCCAGTGTCCTAAGAGTTTTAGTTCGGCTGTGTGTGTATATGTATAATATACAATATGCTATAATACAAACACAAACACTCAGCATTCCAAACATCTTAGTTCTGTTGTGTGTGTATGTATAATATATAGTACAATATAATATAATACAAACACACATTTAGTTTCAGTCATTTTTCAGTGATGTCCAACTCCGTGACTCCATTTGGGGTTTTCTTGGCAAAGATACTGGCGTGATTTGCCATTTCCTTCTCCAGCTCATTTTACAGATGAGGAAACTGAGGCAAACAAGGTTAAGTGACTTGACGAGGGTCACACAGTTAAGAAGTGTCTGAGGCCAGATCCGAATTCAAGGAGATGATTCTTCCTGACTTTAGGCCTGGCACTCTATCTGCTGGGCCACCTAGCTATCACATACACCCATATAATGTGCCCAGGGTCAAACAGCTAGTAAGTGTGAGGCAGGATTTGAAGCCACATCTTTGTGACTCCAAGTCCAGTGCTCTGTATACTGTGCTAATCCTTGAATATCTTAGAATGTGTCTCCAGCTCTCAATTTGCATGTTCCTAAATTACTTCAAATATTCTTCCCACATGCTTTTTGTCACATTGTACCGGGTGTCACCTCTTCCTTTAACTAAGTCCCCCTCCTGTCCCCACCCCCCATGTGTTGAGTTTCAAAACAGTCTATTTCTTCCCTCCCTTCTCCCACCTCCAACAGCCATGCCCACGTGCCCGTTTCTAGGGCAGCTTAATTCAGTGTATGAAATGAGATGAGGGATGTCAGGTATGTATGAATAATATTGTACACAGGTATGCAGTATATTGGAAACAGAACAGGTCCATGATGTCTAGTATCACAGAATCCAAATTGGATTCAAATTCAGCTCTTCTCACTTTTCCTGCTATATGATCTAGCTGCCTAAGGCAACTCTAACTTCCATTAAGCCTAAATTTGCCCTTCTACAACTTCCACTCAGTGTCCTAGTTTCACTGTCAGAGGCAGAACAAGTCTGATCCTTTTCACAAAAGAAGAATTCTTCAAATATCTGAAGATTTTCAGATCTTCCCAAAGTCTCTTCTTATCTCTAGGATAAACACCTCCAGCTCTTCTAACCATACTTTGTATGGCATGGGCTGCAGTCCTCTAAAGATCCTGGTTGCTTTCCTCTGGATATGCCCTTGCTGGTCACAGTCCTTCCTAAAATGTGATTCTTAAAAATGAACATTGTACTTAAGTACTGTGGTATGACCAGGACATGGTAGACATTAGCTGGAAGATCTATGGTCACTTTTCAAGCTCAATTACTTGTTACCTGGCTAACTTGGGCAAGTTATTTAAACTTATCCTGCTCAGTTTTCTTTTATCCTATGAAAGAGGGACTAGAATTTTTGTTTTGTGGTCCAGAGGTCAGAACTGAAAGCGATGAATGGGAGTTGTTAAAGCTTAAATCCAGAAAGACAAACAAACCAATCACAAATACTTCCTAAGAAAATTATCTGCTCCAAAGCCAAATGGTCTTCCTAGGGAAGAAGTGAAGCTTCTTTTTAGAGATTCCCTCTTCAAGTCTGGGGTGGACTAGATGGTCTTCAAAGCCCTGTCCAGCTTAGCAATTCTGTGCTCTGTAAGGTGAGGCCTTTGTACTCTATGATCTCAGAGTTCCCATGCATTTTTAAATTCTATGATCCAATGAAACTACATTGGTTAAAAGATGTGCAGAGGAACAAGAGGCTAACACAATTAGAGTACTCAATATTAGAAAATTTCATATTTCTCTTTGCCATTTTCCTCTGAGAACTAGGGATCAGCATATGGCTATGAAACCCTAATATATTCGATGCGACCACTCCAGATATAAAAATTCAAGTAAGATTCTTGTCATATGTAGTGTGAAAGAAAAATAGTTATCTGCCGTCCTGAATTTTGGTCAGAGATGCAAAATCTTAAAAGTAAAAAATCTAAGATCTTTCATTCTAATACATAGAGAAACTCCCAGCCTAAATAGAATTTCTAAAATATAAAGAGGACACCAGGCTGAGAGTTACAGAAATATGTAACTAAAATAACAAGTATTAAAACTTCTGCTACGGCTCTATCTTCATTAGCATGTCCATTGTATATAAATGTCTCCTGATTATAGTCAGTAGGAGGAAGAAAGCCAGCTCTGTGAGCTTCTGGCAGCTTTTCCTGGTTCCAAGAAGCCCAATAAAGAACAGAGAATAAAAGAAGATACCCAAGAGGTAGTAAAGGCTGTGCAGTAAGGCCTCAAAATGCTTATTCCTTCCTTTTTCTAATTCTGACTTGTGCTGCCCTTATTACCTAAGTCAGCTTAATAGGTCATTACAATGGCTCACGATTGGCTCTATGACTGTCATTTAAGGTCATTACAAAGATCATCTTTTGACCAGAAAATCATGGAGTTTTTCCTTGTAACTTGCATTTCCCCCTAAACCCTCTAGCTTATGGGAATTAATATTAGGCATACATATTAAGCACCTATTATATACTCAGTATCTGACACTTACTACTTAATAAATGCTTATGGAATTGTTCTTGCTATATACAGCCGGTTTTTAGAAACTTCCCCCCCCCCACCCCAATGTTGGCTGTGACTGCCGTTCATATGAAATGAAGCCGTTACGACCACTGGTGGTTTAAGTGGGGGGTCAGAATGGGTCAAAGGGGTTGGTTGGGACAGAGGTCACAGTTTCAGTCCACTAGATTTTGGCATTGTTAACATTCCATCATCATAGTCTGTCAGAGTTGCATCATAGATTGCACTTCAGCAAACCATTACAACAAGCTCTATATGTTATGGACTCCGAATCCTCATGCAACTCAGAGTGCATGACCGACCAAGGATAGAATTAGTCATTTATCTTTATATTCAAAAGATTTGGAAGGAAGTGAAGACAGCTGGTGGAAAGAGGGCTGCCTTAAAAAATTAAAATAAAATAATTTAAGGAATATAATACAGTATTCACAGTATTCGAAGAGGAAAAAAAATCATAACCTGAAAAGAAAGATATTAGAAGATGAAGGATGAGAACTTTGGCTTAACTCTGGGGTGAAACTATGATAATGTCTCCCCACACATCACCACTTTGGGCTTAATTGTTTATGCTCTTTAAAAAATTAATTTTTTTGATACTTTAAAAGATAACAATTACTTCCCCCCACTTCCTCCCTCCTTTCCCTTACAAAACAAAAAACCAAAACAAAGCACCTAAGCAAAATTGGCCAATATAGTTCTTGCAACTGACAGAGGATATATGATGCTTCATCTGTAGCCTACTTCTTTGATCAGAAAGTAAGAAATTATGTTCCAGTATCGTTTGGAACCCATATTGGTCATTGTTCCTGCTTTGTTTTTTTTTTTGTTGTTGTTGTTTGTTTCTGTTTAGTGTATTGTTTTATTATTTTGATTTTTGTTTTTTTCCTGGTTCTAGCATTAGACTTGAAGTTCCCTGAAGGGAGTAATTATTATTCCTTTTCTGTCTCGCAGCAGCCATTTTTAATAGTATTGTGTACATTTCCACACAGTAAGTGTTGTTCCATAAAGGGCTGATTTAGTACATTCATGAAAACTGGTGTATACTTTATAAACCTCATGGATTGCAGGTTTGATAACTTTCAACCTGTTGGGGAATAGCCAGGGACTAGGAGAATACTGACCTACAAATTCTATTCTGCCATTATTACAATGACATATAAAGTCAGCTCCATTGGATTGCATGGGAGAAAAAGTGTAATAAAGCTCATGAATTAAATGGTAATTTGTGTGCCTCATGACAGCTCTTACTGCTAAACCTGATTGTCAAAATAGGAAAGAAGCAAACTTAATTAATATCAGAATTTCCCAAACTTTCTGAAGCTGTAAAGACCTTGGCATCCTCGTAACAATTACTGCTCGTTTTAATTGAATTTGGGCAATCGAGAAGTGTGTTCTAGGTGTCTGAAACCTAAACAAAGGTCCAAAATTCTTGGTCTAGTACGCCATCTATTTCTGCTAAGATTTATGAGAGTTGAGGACACATTGAATATTTTCCCCCTGTTTTCTTGTCTAAATTTATTAGTGTTGCCTTGTTGTGGGTGAGGCACATCTACGTAGCATTAGGGGTGCCCTTCCCTCAAAATCCTAAGTAGAATTATCAACTTAGGAATGGTTGTCCTTGTTACATGTAAGAACGGATCTCTGGTTTAGACCTTGGGAGTTTTTATAACACATCTTGGCTCAGGTAGCAGCAATGCGTTTACAAGCTTCTGCAGAGCATGTCCCATAAATGTCTTGAAACTCCCACCCTCCCAAAACTCCTTCCAAATCTTCATTCTCTCCGTTTATAAATTTTGATGAAGTAGTAGATGAAGAAAGAAGAATGAGAATCCTTGGAGATATTCCCAGTGAAGAACCTGAAGAATGCAGTCTCCTCCCCCACCCCCAATATCAATTTCAATTTCCCAAAAGAGAGTGGTGGAAAGTCCCCCGATCAATGCCAGGTGGCAAAGAGGGCTCATCACAAAGTCCCACTTGAAAACATGAAAAGTTATAATTAAGGATGTTCCCCCTTTCCCCCAATTCTCTTCTGGAACAATGCTTGTTGTATTCTGAAACACCCTGCGAGCCTGCACATGGTGCTGCTGGCAAGGGTCGAAGCCATTTGTAGAAAATATGTTTCCATCTCTTCCCTTGAGATTCCAAGGTACATGCTGGGTCCTATACTGTAGGTTATTTGGCTCCCTGGGTGATTCTCAGCACGCCTTGGCCTGTCCATGTCTTTTGTGTAACTGGCTGCAGCATTGGGCCCCAGAGGGCCAAGGGATTAGTCCTATGGAGTTTTTATATACTATTTAGATTCCACTAAAAAGTGCCTTGCAGTCACTTTTTATTGGTCCTAATTGATGGCCTCAATTGCCCATGTAAGATGAAAAATCATTATTCTAATATTAATGCAAATGAGGAAAGTGAGGTAGAAAAAGGTGAAGTCTGAGACTATTAACATGAGCTCAACAACCTCCAAATCTGGGGTTTGATGTTGGATTTGAATTTCCTCATTTGTGCAATAAAGGCGTTAGGATTAGATAATACTTATGGTTCCTCATAAATACATAAATACAATTTCATGAAATATTGATGAGCAGCTGAGAAGTGCAGTTTTTTTTCTTTGCAGAGGGTATATGATGTCAGAGACTAGAATTACCTGTGGATACTAACTCTGATTTCTTTTTGAAAAATATTTTATTGGTATGTAATGTTTTAAACCAAAACATAATGCAAAAAGATAGTAATTTTTACTCCATTTTTCTGTCACTGAGAATTTTAACTATAACCTTAATCACCTTTTCTAATTAGCTGCCATGGAGAGTCTCCTGCAACCCAACATCTGAGCTATATTTTCAAGCGTGAGGGGAAAATATTTGATTTGATTAGAAGCCAGCATATTATCTTTGAATCCTCTTACCAGATTACATGTGTAATGGTATAAAGATGTACAGATAGAGAACAAGTAGAATTCTGGGCTACCAAAGATGCTGAGAAAGAATGCCCTACCAAGACCACTGGATTTTTGGTGTATTTACTTACTTCGTTTGTATTTATATTGTATGCTGTATATACTTCTATGATATCTATTTTCCTTGTGAATTGGGATTGTTTCATTCTTTGTACTTAGATGCTCTGTGATAAGGAGAGTCCCAAGCACATAATACACATTTAATAAATACTTGTTGATAGATTGATTGAATTCATTGAAACGGATCATAACTGTCTCTAAGTTGATCTTTTTAGAATTGCTTCGGGCCTGGAGAACTTAAGTAATTTGCTCATAATGACACAGTTAGTGAGAATATCACCATCCATTCTTCCATGCTGTTTTCTCAGGGAAAATAATAAAGAACGTATGCCCCAAATTGTACCAAATTTGCCAGGAATCACTGTCCTGTTCATATTGTCAATTAGTTTTCCACCTAAAGTAGCACTATCAGTTAGCACAGGAGCCCCAAAAAAGCCTGCTTGCTCTAAGTCAACCACCACTATGGCCAGTGGGCTTAGCTTAATTTTCAGGTCCCTTCTTTACCAATATGGAATTTTATAGTAATGTCAGGAGATCATGACACAGAGTCATTCTATGTAAGAAGAGTATCCTTGGGCAGGATGAGAGCCACCCTGAGTAATGGGAAGAAAAGTATTAGGATAGTTTTCTGTTCCTTCAGTAATAGAAGGTTTACTATAGGTTACCCCTCTACTGAGTGGATGTTTTGAGAATGGTTTCACATCAAGGCAGAGATATCTGTTTGCAAATTATAGCCTTGAGATATGAACTCTGTCAGTTGATGTGTTTGAAATAACTGGGTATATTTGTATCTGGTTTTGGTTGTTAACCATCATTAGGGTTTGACAAATAAAGGATAAAATAAGGGAGAAGTGCATCTGCAACTCAAATTCATATAGAATATTGGAGGCACACTTATTTATCCTGTTGCTCATACCAATAATGCATAACTTGCCCCCACACTGAATCACAGAATCATTGGATTGGTGGGAACCCCAAGTTTATGTAGTCCAACCTGTTACATGAAGAATGAATAATACCCTCTCTTAATTCCCAATAATTGGTCATTTAGGTACTGCTTGAAGACCTCTGCAGCTCTTTCCTTCTTGAAGACTTCTATAGCCCTCTTCAGTGTCCTGCAAATCTGGGTTCAAGTGTCACCTATGATATAGACCAGTTATGTGATCCTGAACAAGGCTCGTAACCTCTCAGTGTTTTAGGCATCTCTCTAAATCTAAAAATTGCAGAAAAAATGTTGATCTGTGGAGGCAGAAGAAATTCTCTCCCCAGAGAGTTCTGTATACTAATTACACCATGATTTCTGCCCCCGTTCCTATTGAAGACCTCAGTTTTTACTTAGGGCAATCAGTGTTTCTCTCTGATATAGTACTAAAGTCTTCTAATGCTCCAAAGCAGTATGGAAGTAAACTAGGGTCCACAAAGCTCTGTCACTAGCTGCCACAAAACTATGGCATTAGCTCTATCAGCTCTGTCAGCTCATAATGGAAAAAAAAAATTAGCGTAAGCAGCACAGTGATGGGTTTTGATTGGTATCTAAGGATTGTAGAACAGCCTTAAGATCAGAGACTCTTCTTGGTGTTTTTTTGTTTGTTTGTTTGTTTTTTTGTCTTTGAATTTTTTGTACCTGCCACATTGCTTTGCACACAATGACTAATAAGTGGGTATTGGATAAATTAGATTGGCTTTACCTGCCCAAGATTAGATAATCCTAGCACTAGATTGACTGTGAATTGGTGATTTCCCAACCCCTACCTCCAGCTACAGCAATTTGAATAAGCTGCTCAGTCCTATTGGATTTGTCAGCAGAAGGGATAAGAATCCACAAAGATAACTAGTCCTTGAAGTATTAAGGCAAGTACTTGTAGGAGAGGCTATTGATCTGGGTGCATACTTAATTCAGGGTTTAGAAAAATGAATAGCGATTCTTCTGGTTTTGGCTTGTACACAAAGTGGCTGTTTTCTTGGAGTTAATCATAAAGTGATAATCAGTGAGGTCCAGAGAAGTTAATGACTTTCCCATGTCACACAGATAGTGGAAGAGTTGGATCTGGAATCCTGGTCTCTCAAGTTCCAGTCCAGTGGTCTTCCCATTATAACACTCTGCTACGTGATGATGATGTTTGAGGTTTTTGGCAAGTGAGTGTAATTAATTAACATAATGTATAGAGAGTACTTTGCAAACCTTAAATCATTATATAGATAAACAATTATTCTTTTTTTCTTGTTTTTGCTTTTTAAAATAAATGGAGCATCTACCTTGAATCGAACAAGATCAGGAACCATGGGATATGAGAATCCAATAACTGTTAAACTGATAGCATTGGTTGCTATCAGACAAACAACATATGGTGGGCATGAGTAGGTTATATTATATTTCCAGTAAGAAATCGAGCAGAAGCAGCATAAAAGATGCCATTAGAGAGGCTTGTGACTGGAAAAGGAGCTGGGTTGGTCAAATATCCAGAGCAAGGAATAACTCATGGACAACAGACAGATTCCGTTGGTATCCTGTCAAGAGATTTAGAAGAAAGCCAATGTATTGAGTTGATCCCCTATGGGAGGATACATCAGAAGACAGAGACAGGAGTCATGGAAGATGGGCAGACTTAGATGGATTGAGATCTAGAGAATCTATTCATGGATTTAAATGTGGATAGCAACTTTTGTGTATTTAAGGAAAGATGTAATTTATTTTAAGTTTTGATGGGTATCTCATGGTCTTTCATTAAGTGAAAACATCTGGTGGGCCCTATTCTCACATCAGAAGATTGTTAGAGACCATTTCTTATTGGGTTGTGCGCTGCCCAGTAGTCTTCTCTGTATCTTGGCACAGTGACCTTTCTTGATTGTAGGCAGTGATACATTGCCATGCTTTATTTGCTGAGGAAGATCTGTGATGAATGACAAGATTTTCATTTCATTGGTTCAGAGCTCACAGAGATAGAATGGACTTCAAGGACCTTCTAGAGCAACCTCTTTCACTTTACAGTTAAGAGACCTGAGACTCAAGGGATATTAAATGACCTGCCCAAAGTCAGATCTATTGTAAATGACAGATTTGGGATTTGAATCCAAGTACTCTGACTACAAATCGATAAAGGGGCTTACATGCAACTATTTTCTTTTCATCCATGTACCAGCATTAGCATATTGAAATGTTCTGTTAGTTTGACTGAGGAAATGAAGACTTTGATACTAAGGGGAAAAAGAAAACTTCAAATGAATTTCCTTAATGTAGTAAAACAAAATAAAACAGTACCTGTGTTGTAATGGAAAGAAATCTATCCATAAAATCAGAAATCCTGGGTTCAAGTCCTGATTCTAGCACTTCCTATTTGTGGGACTCTAAGCAAGTCATTTAGGCAGCTCAGTGGCACTGTGGCTTCAGGAAGACCTGACTTTAAATTCTGTCTTAGTCACTGCCTAGCTTTGTTGTCCTGGATAAGTAAATTAACCTCTTAGCCTCAGTTTCCTTATCTGTAAAATGTCAGGGAGTTGTTGTAAGCACCTACACACATACATACACATACGCACACATATATGTATGTATGTAGTACTTTGCAAACTTTGGAACCATATGTAAATATTAACTATTATTTACCTTACCTAAGACTCAGTTTCCTTGTGTAAAATAAGGATGATCATATTTTTTCCTTCCTGCTTCACAGCATTGTTATAAGAAAAGCATTTTGCACACCTAAGCCTTACGTGAATTATGTGTGTGTGCATTCTCAATGGATCTATGATATTATGTGTGTCCTACATTAATGTTAAAATTCCTTAAGCAGTTACAAAATATTTAAGGATTAAAAGTTCTTACCAACACAGACTATACTGTTAATACTACTTAAGATACTTAGTATTCTTTAAAATTTGTATTAGTGTCTTTTGTGTTTACATCACCTTCATCTCTGAATATATCCTTCTGCCCAATGAGAATCATTTGTAACAAAAAACAAAAAAGAGAATGAAGAAACAACAAAGCAATTATGTAAAACTAGCCAATACATCACCTGAATCTGATTGTATACACAATGTTCCACACATACCATTCAAGGAGGGTAAGATATGTTGTCATCTTGTAGATGTTTTTCTTTTGTCACTTCTCATCTTTTTTACTGGCACATCTATCCACATATACATTGGGGATATGGAAAGGAGGCCATAGGAGAACCTATTGGTATATACAGTGTGGGAACATTGTCCTCCAGCGCTTGAGTGTTGTTATAGTCCTGGAAGTTGAGAACTCACAAAGGTTTAGCGTGATCAGCATTGGCACTGAGAGCAAGCTCACAATCTCTGATTGTAGATAGTACAAGTCCAATAGTGCGCCTCCAGAAATAGGGGACTGATTACTCAGCTACAGGAAGTAAGTGTTGTAATCAGGCAGGGCTAATAAACTACATGTCATGAACCTCTGTGTGTGTGTGTGTGTGTGTACAGGCACCCACTCCTTTCACGAGATCTACTGCTAAGATACAGATGACACAAGAACAATTTTCTTTCCTCTTAGATTTAAACAAATGAGCTGGGCCTCTGAAGCACGCTGAATGTAGAGGGAAAACCCTACAGCCTTTATTGTTTATGAGCAGCTAATGAGGAAACAGTTTGACAAGAGCTGGCTTTGTCCTGTGGCTTCTGGCCACCTGCCAATTTATATGCTTGCCGAGACCATGTGCATACATCAGGGCTGAGGAGCTAGGAGGGGGCACAGCTAGGAAACAAAATCAGTCAGACTTAATAAATCAGAGAGATTCAGCAAGATTCCAATGGAATTGAACCCTGGCCAGCTGTTCAAGCCTTGCCATGCCTCTGCGCGCGCGCGTGTGTGTGTGTGTGTGTGTGTGTGTGTGTGTGTAAGTTGACATTTTAGTGATTTGATTAGCTGGAGAGATACTTTTTATTGTACATGTGCCTTTAGTGATATTAAGTAGAGTACGAAGTTGTTATATTAAGATGCCTTTGCTACAGAGAGTTATGTTACGGGGTGAATTTTGCCCCAGATGCCCCCATTAATCTGGTAGAATCTCTGCAAAGAAGGAGCTGTTTAATGAATAAAGCTGTTAATCATATTATATACACATAGACACTCAGAAGAAGAAAAAAACACCCAAAATTAAACAAAACCCAAATTCAATTAAAAGCACAACAAATCAACTAGCATTTTAAATTAGATATGTGGGATACAGTAAAGTGAGGGGAGGGTCCCGATAGGAGATATGGTATCTTTTTTCCCCCTTCTTTCTCTTGGCTTCTCCATTTCTAGAGGTGAATCATTCAGAGAATCACATTTCCAATGCTTCTCTGTGATTGGGATTTCCCATCATGAATAAGCTCTTTCCTCTTTGGCTGTCTTTGGATGACTCTAAGCTTTCCTTGCACAAGCTTCTGGAGGTCAGCCCTCACCAAACAATAACCATCTTCCCATTATTTCCAGTCTTCCCTTTTTGATTTCTGGTCAAGTGAATATTAACTGATTTCAGGTTTGAGCCAGTATGCAGCTGTGGGAACAGATAGCCAAGGGCTACATTACTTGAGAGGTTCTGGAGGACAAAGGAAAGAACTTGTCTTCAAATCCCTTCCTTCTTTCCTACTCCCTGTGTCACCTTGAGCAAGTCCCTTTATTTCTCTGGGCATCAATTTCTTCATCTACAAAATGAAGAGTTGTTCTCTGTGGTTCCTTCCAGCCTTACATTTAGGATGCTATTAAAATCAGGACAGCTTTAGGTCCATATAATAATCTAAGCTGTTTCTCTCTCCTTTTCTTCCTCTCACCCCAGCAAAAATAAGATTATAGTCTTTATATTGTGTAAACAAAAAGTGTAGATAAAGCGTAAGAAATAATAGTGTAGAATAAGAAATAAAAGTGTAAATAAAAAGGGTAGAAAATAGTAGAACGATTAGCTGACTAGTGTTTTGTCCCTTTCTTTTTACTGAAGCACTAGCTTGAAAATCCAGATTTCAGATGCTCCCGCTGTTTCTGAAGTAAGAAAGAGCTTGTGGATTTCTGAAATACAGAACTGAATGTTCTGGTTTATGGAAGAATGTGACTTCGAGGGACAACATTCCTCAGACCATCCCAGATGAAAAGAGTCTCAAGACTCTTAGCTAGCCTCATTACAGTGTGTGATACAGAACCCACAAGGAGAATTACTTTTGATTCAGTTCAGGAAATTCATTAAGCAAGGTAGGAGAGAGAAAGTGATACAAATGATAGAATTCCTGTCCTCAGAGAGTGAATGTCCATTTGGTTGGTGGGAACTAGGGGTGCTCTGGGGGAAGGGGGGGAATCTTTATCAAGTACACAGATGAGCAGAATAACAAGAAGAAGAAGAAGAAGAATAGTAACTGTTATAACTGGCATTATATAGTGCCTTAAGGTTTACAAAGTGTTTCACAAATGTTTCATGTTGCCTTATAACAACCCCAGGAGGTAGGTAGCTATTATTGGTCTGATTTTACAGATGAGGAAACTGAGGCAGGCAACATTTAAATGATTTGCCCAGGGTCTGAGGATGGATTTGAATTAGGTCTTCTTGATTCCAGGTACACTACTGTATCCAGTATGCTACCTAGTTGCCTCTCTCTCTCTCTCTCTCACACACACACACACACACACACATATATATGAGTATGTGCATATACATATGGAATATATTCAGATATCTTTAAAATATATATTATCTATATATGTACATTAATATGTATAATATTTTAACCTAATGGCTAATCTTATCACATTATCCTTAAAAATGAAATTCTCAAAATGTGGAATGTCTACAGGGAGCAAATATGTATGTGTGTACACAAATACATATATGTTGACACCTCAAATTTATGTATGTGTGTGTGTATACACACCATATACATATATACACACATTTCTGTATGGTTTGGGTACATTGCCTTGATACTTGGGGGTCTTTGCTTGATGAAATCCTTGCATTCCAGATGGCTGTCTTCCTTTAGAGTCACTGGGTACAAATCCCTGGCTACCTATAGCCTGGAACTCAAAGCTAAATGCTCAAAAGTCTCTTTTGATATATAAGTAAATAAGGTTTTCAATTTTGGTTAAGAGATCACCTTGGGAAATGTTTTTGAATGCACATTTAAGACATAAATATGGCTTTTGACACATTGATTACATTTGCTGCCTGTTGACATCCCAAATTTTGTTTGATAATTTAATTTTTAGGGAGTAATGTGACAAGATTAGCCTTTAGGTTCCCAGAGCAGAGGTAATTTCAGCAGCAGCAGAAGCTGCTTATATGTTGGGCTGTTTCTGCTTGGAAGATCATGTCCTGACCAACCTCCTCACCTTCTGTCAGTCAGATACGTTTCTGTAAATGTACAGGTGTGCTTTATTTAGGAAAATGTTACAAAGTTCTTAGGTATTGAAATTGCAGCCTGTTGGAGGGAGAGGTTATAAACCATAACAGGCATGGGTGATAACTTCTGTTTAGACTCAGAGGGAGGAGGAGTAGAAGCAGGTTTCCATAGCAGGAACTAGAGTTAAAAGAAGATAGAGAATGAGACCATGGTAGCAATGTTATGGAGTGTGGCCCAGTGTTAGTGTGCCCTGAAATCCAGTGGCAGGCGGTTAGACTTGTTATGTTTGAAAATTTGGGAGTCCAAATATAAATTTCAAGAGGGTCATATGATTGAAATAACAATTGTTAGGGAAGGGATAGGGGTACCCCCTGGCAGTGGCATGTAAGATGATGGGTGAATGGGAGAGATGCTCAAGGGAAGGGAAGGAGGTCTAGACCCAGGGCAGGGAACCTGTGGCCTGGAGGGCCCATGTGGCCTTCTCAGTCCTCAAGTGGGACCATTTGACTGAATCTAAACTTCAAATATGTTCTGTGAAGTTTGGATTCAGTCAAAGGGCCCCACTTAAGGACCTAGAGGGCCACATGTGCTCTCGAGGCCATAGGTTCGCCCCCCCCCCCTCTAGACTAAGACTTTGGCCTGAATTTGCCCTGCAGATTTCCTTTGAATGTAAATAAGGATGGGGACAGAAGTGGATTTTAAGATTTTCTATAGCAAGATGTTAAAAGAATAGGGCATTATTAGGTCACTGTGGATGTCTCTCTGTCCTGATATGTCCTATAAAGGCAAAAATAGTAAGTTGGCTTTAAGAGATTGAGGAGTGTTAGCTGGGGTGGGAACCATAAAAGTCTAATTTTAAAAATAAGTCCTTAGGTTTTAAAACCATGGTGTGAGCTCACTTTTAAAAGTTGACACTGCCTATTCAATTTGTTTTAAAAGGAGACATTGTGAGTATGTTTCATGGATTTGTGGTGATCTGCCTTGAGGAATTAGAAAACACATCACCATCATCAAATAATAATATTGATGATAATTTTAATGATGATGACAGTGATGATAATGGCATCAGTTTAAATAGTGTTTTAAGGTTTGCTAAATGCTTTATGTACATTATCTTATTTGATTTAATGCCTATTATGGGGCACTACATGATGCAGTGGGAAAAGCACCAGATTTGGAGTTTGGAGAGCTCCTACTTACTTCATATGATTATAGGCTAGGTCGTTAACTTCTCTGAGGCTTAGTTTCCTCATTTATATAACAGAGACCCTATTTAGTTCACAAGTCATGAGACTCTAATGAGTGAATCCAAGTAAAGGGCTTGGCACACTTTAAAGTGTTATATAAAAGTCTTTATTGTTATCTTTTTTGATAAGATTCAGATAGAAATGTTCCTGGAACAAGTCGCTATCTTGCTGTTCCTTTATATTCAGTGTTTTCATCATAGGATCATGGATTTAAGCCTAAAGGGACTTTAGAGGCAATTGAATCCAACCACCTCATTTTAGTGAGTAGAAAATAGAGGTTGAGTGACTTTCCCAAGGTCACATAGCTAGTGAGTGTCTGAGGTTGGGCAAAAACCGAGGTCTTCCTGAATCCAAGCCCAGTACTGTATACATTATACCATGGTACTGGGGTGTATGGGGTGTTCGGAGGACCAGGACCTCTGGTGTGATGGCTTACTGAGCGCTTTTCAGGGCTGCTCATCCACCTTAGTTGTCCACCTGATTCACCCAACTCTGACCTGTGGCTCCAAGAAGCTTTAACTTAGGCAGTGGCCACACTTTGGTAAAACCATCTCAGCAGACTAGCTAAACCAGGTTGGAGGTAACTGACAGGCCTCAAACCTATCAGTGAGTTATGGGGATATCTACCCAAAGCGTGTGAAGACTTCCCTCAGGGGAATGGGTAGATGAGAACAGTTTGTTCCAGTAGCCATGAAGGTGACTGTAGCAGGCGATGTGGAGTTTCTTAGAGTTCGTCCAGACAATGACTAAAGTCATCTGCTGTATCCTGGGTCATTGCCAGCTGTCCTGACTTTTGTTTTGCCACTGGACTTCAGAGACTCTGGAAGAGCGAGTGAGGCTGAGGACTTTGTGCAACTCTGCCTCACTTAAATCCAATTCATGTGCAAGTCAAGACATGGCCTGTGATGGCTTTGGTCCCCTCTGAAAACAAAGGACAAATAACAAAAACACTGGGGCACCATATCCGATTCTGTTGTTATTATAATATATTATTATTATTTGAGTGATCTTTCTTGGGTAAATCACTTAATCTCCTAGAGCCTCGTTTTCCCTATTTGTAAAATAAGAAGGTTGGACTAAATCATCTCCAAGGTCTGCTCTAGCTCTGCACATTATATGATATAGTTATTTGTGATGTAGCCTTAAGATTGAGTGTCTTCCCTCTTGCAACTTAAAATCTATTTGGAGAGGCAGGATGTTTGCCTAAGAAGATTAATACATAGTGGTTAGCAAATATAAACTGGCAAGGCAGTAGTACAGACAGCAGATGCTTTAATTTAAAAAACTAAGAGCAGCAGGGCCTGGAAATCCTGCGCATGGCCCAGTCTCTCATTTCTCATTGTTATTTCTTTTTCATCTTGTCTGTGTTGCTAAATCTCATTTGAACGTACTTCTTAGTGCATATTTGTAAACATGTAGAGGATTACCCAAATGTGAATCATCCCGATACCTGAAGTAATGTCTCTGAAAAATTTACTTGTCAATATAGAAAAAAAGTGTTGTGCAGGACAGCTAGGTGGCACAGCGAATAGAGTGCTGGGCCTGGAGTTAGGATGACGTCACCCCAGTTTAAATCTGACCTCAGACACTTACTAGCTGTGTGACCCTGGGCAATCCACTTGAACCTGTTTGCCTCATTTTCCCCATCTGTAAAATAAGCTGGAGAAGGAAATGGTGAAGCACTCCAGTATCTCTGCCAAGAAAACCCCAACTGGGGTCATGAAGAGTCAGATATGATTGAAAAACTACTGAACAACCGCAAATATTGTAAAAATGATGGACGTTTTGCTAGGGCCTCTCAATTTCCTCCATTTTACATTTAGAAAGATCTTGGGGGGAGGGTGACAAACCTGTCCTGTTAATTTTCTGCCTTTTCTTTTCAAAGTAAAGTCTGATACATATAGGATCTATGATTTCTTGGGTGAGGGGAAGAGTTCCCATCGGCTAAGGAGTCAGACAGGCAACAGTTTCTAAGCTGTTTCAGATACAGTTTATATAGGTGGTCCATGTTGACATCTCAAGTTTTTTCTTGGGTTTTTTTTTTTGTTAACTGAAAATATTAAAAGTAACATACAAGATTGCCAAAACCAATTCGTTTATCCAATGATGGTTCCTGCCTTTGGCTTTTTTCCTTCTTTTCTTTCCATGTTGATTTTTCTATTTATGCCTCTGAATTTATAGGGTTCCCCAAACAGAATCTGATTAATCCTCCTTTAGGGCTGCCAGTCTGTGAGTTTTTCTTTTTTTTTTTTTTGAGGTTAACAGGATCATACATTTTGGTGACTCTTGGACTCACCCACTAAATAGACAATAATCTAGACTATCCACGTATTGAGACTTGCATGTGCATGGCTGCTCATGATTTTAAGAAATATTGTGTCTGGATTTCCCCCAAATTTCCTTGTAAATTTCACTTCCTTGTTAAATGATCCTTCCTTTCTCCTATACAGAGTAATAGGAGCTTCTTGGGCAATGGGAAAGGTACTGTTCCCAAAGAACTATTTGAGAGTAAACGGGAAAATTGAAGCTTGTGTTCCTAACTACCCACCCATCCAGCCCTGGTCTATCTCCTTTTTCTTTTTTAAGGATCTTTTAATAGATTTTGAGTTATTCCTCTATTGCCCATGTTCTTACTTGCTTTCTATAATAACTCACAGAATTTCTCAGTTGAAAGGGATTTCGTTTAGTCCAAGCAATACCAGAACAAAAATCTTCTTTATACTCTAGCCAACAAGTGGTCATCCAGCTTTTGCTTGAAGAGTTCCTGGGCATGAGGGTGGGGTGGGAAAAGTCATTCCACTTTGGGATAGCTCTTCACTTTTGGTTAGAAAATGTTTCCTAAAAATTAGTTGCTCTCTGCCATGAGCTTATTTGAAAGTTATGGGGATGCCACAGCTGGGAGTGATCTAATCCTGATAGCAGAAAACAATTGTCATGAGCAGAAGTAACCAGATAGCCTGTTTTAATCAGTTTACTTCCAAGCTATTTTAGTGTTCTATTTGGCACTGGGCTTAGAGATGTACATGAGAATATGAAAGCAGCTTTGGTAAAGTGGGAAAATAACTGGATGTTGAACCGAGAGACCAGGGTTCACCAGTTGTTGTAAGGCTCCAATGAAAGTTTGTGATTTGCTTTGCCAATTGTTAAGCATTTGTCAATTAAAGCTCCCATTTATATTGTACTTTATGAATTGCGTACCAACTTAAGTGAGTGAATTGTGACCGTTATCTTACAGATGTGGAAGCTGCAGCTCAGATCCTATGTGTAAAAAAGTGGTAGAACTAGGACTCGACCAACACCTTTTAATGCCAACCAAGCGCTCCTCCATTTTAAGATCTTTGCCTTTTTTAGTGTCATTTAGTCCATCTCATCTATACTGCCACCAAGTCATTTAACAACTCTGTTTGCCTCAGTTTCCACATCTATTAAATGCGGATAATGCTAGCACCTACCTCCCCAGGCTCTTGTGAGGATCACATGAGATAATATTTGCATTTTATTTTTGTTTTTCAGTCATTTTTCAGTCATGTCTGACTCTTTGTGACCCCATTTGGAGTTTTCTTGGCAAAGATACTGGAATGGTTTGCTATTTCCTTCTTCACCTCATTTTACAGATGAGGAAACTGAGGCAAACAGGATTAAGTGAATTGCCTAGGGTCACACAGCTAGTAAGTGTCCAAGGCCAGATTTGTACTCAAGAAGAGGAGTCTTGCCGACTCCAGGCCCAGTGCTTTAGCCACTCATACCTGGCACACTGAAAATACTACATAAATGATGATGAAGAAGAAGAAGATTTGTTTAGAAACAAAGCATAGGCCTAGTAATTGAGTTGTCTAGTTGTTGTTTTTGTAACAGTCTGAATTTACTCCAAGGATAAGGAAGAAAGGCTGCATATGTATCAAAATCTTTGTAGCAGCACTTTTTTTGTGGAAACAAAAAGGTGGAAGTAAACTACACCTTCATTGGTTAGGGAATGGCTGAACAATTGTGTGGCATAAATATCATGGCACATTGGAAATAACAAATGAGAAATTCAGAGAAATTTCATAAGACTCATAAGAACTGATGTAGAATGAAGTAAGCAGTACCAGGAGCACTGTATCTATCACAGCAGTAATAGAAACTTGTAACAATATTAAGAGGTGGTCAGTTTCAGTTTAATCTATTTGGTTCCTGGAGAACAGATAATGAAATGTATCTCCCTGAAATCTATATACCCAATGAAGTATATACTTTCAGACATGGTTTCTGTGTTGTTTGATGTTTCTAAATGTTTTTACTTGTTTTTAAGAGCATTTTGTTTGATTGGCTTGGGTGGGGCACTAGAGGTTAAAGAGCTTTTCTTACACTAGTATAGAAAAGAAAAGGCATCAATAATTTTATACATATATATGTATGAATATATATTAGCTTAGTCTTTCAAGGGATCGACAGGTTGATTCTTTCATCTGCCTGAACATCAGGCACAAATCGTTTGTGCACCAAACTACCACGATCATCCCTTTTAAAACAAACAAAAAACTAAAACAAAACAAAAATACTGAATGACATGAGATTCATGCTGAGAATCTTGCAAAAGTGAAGGATTGAACTGGGTGATGTGTGTTGCGTGATATTTCAGCCCCTAATGATCTAGTGAAGATAGATTCTACTTTGAAAGCCTGAACAATTCAGCCTCCCAACTACAACCTAAAGTGAGTTTAGTTCCCCCTCACCCCAAATCTGTTCCCCACCTTTGTATCACATAGAGAGAACAAAGAGGAAAAGGAGCATGGGAAGGAGAAAGATGGGGAGGAGATGTGTATGTATTTCCGCATTTCTTAGAAGAGAAATAACAGTGGTAAATTTGAGAGATTTTGAGGACTGTTAAGTAAACTTTTAGAGAAAATTTCAGACCATATGTCTTTATATTTAAATACCCATTCAAGTATTTGTGCATTTAAATATATACGTGTATAAAAGGATGTTGTCTTTTGTTGCTTGATTTTATTTGTCAAGCATACGCCACAGGAACAGAGCACTAGGCTATGAAAAGTTCAGAGACCAGGGTTCTAGTATAATCTCTGCCATTAATTATCTGGATGAGTCACTTAACCTCTCTCTCTCTATCAGTCTCTTCATGTGTAAAATGAGGGAGGATAGCCTGAGTATTATCCAAGTCCTGTGATCACTATAGTTAAAGACACTTTAATTGCCCATGTGTCAATAATTAAGGATGTGCAGTGCAATTCGGATCAGGCCAATCATAGGAGTTGGTGGAGAACTCTCAAGCCTAAACTATAATAGACTAGTAACCCACCTCTTAGCCTTTTTCACTTGCTTAGTTGGACTGCTGAGATGGACAGTGAGTTAGTTATTCATAAACCGAAGAACAAAGTGCTAAGAGTCTTTAACAGCCTGTTTTTTGAAGGATTTGGGTTGACGTTGGTAATTTCTTTGTATGAACTTGACCCACAGTACTTCCATTTATATCATTTATATAGCTAGTATCATATGTACCCTTGGATTAATAGTCATTCATTGGGAACTCAAGAGATGGCTTTTATTTATTTCTTTTCATGTTAAACATATTTTCATATTAATCATATTGTGAAAGAAGAAGCAGAACAAAAGGGAAAAACTATGAGAAAGGAACAAAAAACAACAAAAAAGTGAAAACAGTATGCTTTGATCTGCATTCAGACTGCATAGTTCTTTCTCTAGATGTGGATAGCATTTTCCATCACAAGTTTTTTGGAATTGTCTTGAGTCATTGTATTGCTGAAAAGAGCTAAATCTATCATAGCTGATACTTGTACAATCATATTAAATGTATTTCCACATTAGTTATGTTGTGAAAGAAGAATCAGCACAAAAGGGAAAAAACACAAGAAAGAAAAAAGATGAAAATAATGTGTTTAGATCTGCATTCAGACTCCATAGTTCTTTCTCTGGATGTGGATAGCATTTTCTATCACGAGGCTTTTGGAATTGTTTCAAGTCATTGTTTCAAGTCATTGTATTGCTGAGAAGAGCTAAGTCTGCCATAGTTGATCGTTGTACAGTGTTGCTGTTACTGTGTACAATATCCTCCTGGTTCTGTCACTTCTCTCAGAATCAGTTCATGTAAGTCTTTCCAGGTTTTTCTGAAATCTGCCTACTTATCATTTCTTACAGCACAGTAGTATTCCATTATACTCATGTACCACAACTTGTTCAGCCATCCCCCACTTGATGGACATCCTCTCAGCTTCCAATTCTTTGCCACAACAAAAAGAGCTGCTGTAAATATTTTTGTATGTGCGGGTCCTCTTCCCTTTTTTATGGTCTCTTTGGGATACAGACCTAGGAGTGCTATTGCTGTGTCAAAGGGTCTGCACAGTTTATAGCCCTTTGGCTGTGGTTCCAAATTGCTCTCCAGAATGATTGGATCAGTTTACAACTCCACCAACAATTCATTAGTGTCTCAATTTTACCACATCTTCTCCAACATTATCATTTTCCTTTTCTGTCATATTAGCCAATCTGAGAGGTGTGAGGTAGTACCTCAGAGATGTTTTTAATTTGCATTTCTCTAATTAATAGTGATTTAGAGCAGTTTTTCATATGACTACTGATAGCTTTAATTTCTTCATCTGAAAACTGCCTCTTCATATCCTTTGACTATTTATCATTTGGGGAATGACATGTATACTTATAAATTTGACTCAGCTCTCTATATATTCAAGAAATGAGGCCCTTATTAGAAACACTGACTGTAAAAATTGTTTCACAGCTTCCTGCTCTCCTAATCTTTGTTGCATTGATTTTGTCTATATAAAACTTTTTAATTTAATGTAATTAAAATTACCCATTTTGCATTTCATAATGTTCTCTATTTTCAAGAGATGGTTTTTAACTGAACACGTTTTCAAGTCATCCTAAGATTCAATAGTCCAGTCACAGCTGATAATCAGCTATAACAAGGCTGCTGGTTGGATTTCAAGAAGGAAGCTCTATTTTATGAAGTTCGTGAGAACTGAGCTCGGTACTTTGATTAAGCTATTAAAATAAAGTTGACTATTTTGTTAGTTAAGCTTAGGCTGAAGGAAATTAATAATCTCCATATTTTCTTTTTGAATTAAGTTCCCAAGCAGGAGATTTGTGTTAAGTTGGGATTTTGTGAAAGGGTAGCCAGGCTAACAGTACCCAGGAGTGCAATGGATGGACCTACCATCCAAAGAGCGATGGATCAATTCACAATATTTTAATCAATTTGTCTCATGTTAGGTGAGAGTTAGTGTGCCATGATGGATCCAGTGCTGAATTTAGGGTCAGGAAGACATGAGCACACCCTAAACTTTTCATGCTTACTAGATGTGTGACCATGGGAAAATTACTTAAACTCTCTGAACTTCTGCCAATTCTCAGATAGCCATGAGTTAAAAAAGATTGAAGTACCAAAGTGGGAGTTCACCTACATAATCACAGGCCCGTGACTTATTTATGTCTTAGGTGATAATTTTGCTTTTTTTTTTCTTTTGGACCAGACTTAAAATTTCATCAGTATAGGGAACTTCCTATGATAATATTCCCTCTACCAATGGAGCTTATCTCTGTTCTATGAATTATATAGTGTTTCTCATTAGAGTTGTCTGAGGCAATGAGATGATAAGTAACTTGTTCAAGGCCATACATACACATTCTGAATTATCGATAGTCTAAAAGATTGAGCAGAGGATGAGCTATATAGGTCACACATCTAGGAAGCATCCAAGCCTAGCACTTTTTAATCATTATTTTTGTTAGAGAATGACCTTCAGGGTTTCCAGGGTCCTGTGAAGTTGACCATTTAGCCATATTCAAGAGAAGCAAGGAACCAGAATCATGCACTAGTATGAACAGCTCTCATCTTTAAAATAATTTCAATATTTTATTGAATGGCTCCTTGTCTATCTGCAGAGCAAACTAAGAAACACTAAGTTTGCCTTTACTTCCCGAATTTTAGAGACCTCATCTGGTTTCTTGGGTACTTAAATCTCACATAGTGATAAATTTTGCTTCCTCTCTTTTGAGCCTGTTCTAGTCCGTAATGGACAAGACTGAAACTGACTAGGTCTCCTATTTGTTCTATCTGTTTAGACATGTAGTGATAATTATTTCCCTCTGAAGTGCATGATGTAACACAGGAGGCCAGTGGGAGGTCAGCGTGAGCCACATAGCACAGTAATTACTGGCAACTTTTGATTACTTTGGTGCTCGGAAGGATTGAAAGATATCGCATAAAGGTGTAAATAGATAATTTCCTTTTAGCCTCTGTTAGCAGTGCAAGCAAAAGGAATCTCTATTCATTTAGCATCATTCAGGTTCACTTTACAGCAGCCTTGACAATTTAGCGCAGAGTTGCTCGTCAGATACAAAGCATATAGTCCTATCTCCATCATTTGGAGTCTTTAGGTAGAAAGTTGATGCAAATTCTTTGCATCCCCTAGCACAAAGCCAACCTCATAGTAGCCATGCAGTAGGTATTGAATCAATGAATGAATGGTGAATTTTCCATGCCCCTTCATTCCTTTCCAGCCATTTTCCTGTATTCCTTGGTCTTCTCCAATTCATTAACACCTTATCTGAAGAGTGGTCAGGGAAAAGAGGGGAGGCTTAAATCATCCAATTTTCCTACATGATTAGCAGCCTTAATAAAAGCAATGATGAGAGAGGCAGCTGTAACTATTGGGTAAAATATAACCAGAACCTTTAGTGGTAACAAGGTGTTCATTGAAAACACTGGGAATTGCTTCATGGGAGATAAATGGATAAAGTATTTCTTAAATACTTATGTGTCAGGCACAGGGCTCAGTGCTGGGATACAAATACCAGCAAGCCAAGACAACCCCTGCTTTCAAGGAGGGCAATGCAATCTCCTCAAGGAGATTCTATTTAAATGGGGTAAGATAACACACAAAAAGGGAACCTAGACCAAGGTGGTGGTAGTAGCATGTTGTGGAGATGACCCAGAAGTCTTGGAGGCCTGGTCCTAGGCAAAGTGAGGCAAAATCACATGTCAGAGTCCAGAGTTCCCAGTGTGGGTGAAGGAGTGAGGGAGAGGAGGGATGATGACTAAAGGAGAAAGCAGGGTATAGAAATGGGCAGGAAGCATAGATTTAGAGCTGTAAGGTACTTTAAAGGTCATCTAATCCAACTCCCAGCATCTTATAGACGAGGAAACTAAGACCCAGATTTACCCAAGATTAGTCACGTAGAAAATGTCAAAATCAGGTTCAGTCAATCGGTGTGCATGTATTATGTACCTATTACATGCAGGGCATTGGGCAATCAGAAGGGAATTGGGAAATAGAACTAACCCTGTAATCTCACTGGTATAGGGAATTCCCAGATGAGGAAATTTTCAGTCAGTGCAGGTCCGTATCTTCTCTGTGACATAGAGAATTGTCTAGAGCACTGAGAAGTTGAGTACCTTGCTCAGGGTCACACAGCCAATGTGTCAGATTTGAACCTAGTGGCTTCAGCACAGCTCTATCCACTCCGCAACTCCAATGGTCAGCTACATTGTTCAATGCCAAATGTATGCTTGCTAAAAAAGACTATTTTATGGAGCACTCGCATGGGGAAAGTGCTCACATGGTAGTCAGAAAAAGCAATACAAGGACACTGTTAAAGTCTTTCTTAAGAACTTTGGAGTTGATTGCATGACATGGGAGATGCTGGCACAGTACTGCCCAGCATGGCGTGCCCACTTTAAAGAAGGCTCTGTGTTCTATGAGCAAAGCAGAATTGAGGTACCTCAAAAGAAATGTGAGATATGCAAATTTAGAGAATCCACCCCAAATGTTCACATTTGTGCCCAACCTGTGGTAGAGCATTCCGAGAACATGCTGGTCTAGCCACCCACAGTTGGACATACTGTAACTTAACTCTAACGTAGTGATTTTGGTCCTGTTTGAGAACAAAAGGCCACAACCAACCAACCAACCAACCATCCACTGTGCTACTATGCTATGCTGCCTCTGTAGTCATACGGTACAAAGATAAAGATGAAATTTACTGCCTTCAGTGAGCTTCCATTCTTATAAGAGGATTGGAGGAGACACCCTGTATATATGTAAGCATATGCCAAATATATTCGAAAGGAATATGAGTTAATTTTTGAAGGAAAGGCACTAATAGCTTGGCGGTGGAGGCCTGGTTAGGAGGAGGGGAAAGAAAATCCTTCTAATAGAAGGTGGTACTTGAGCTGACCTTTGGAGGAAAATAAGGGTTCTAAAATTTGGGGATGGGAACCTAGGTCTTTTGACACCATATTCATTTTGTGATGGTATACTGCTTCTCTCTTTGGAGTGCTCTTGTATTTGGTAGCTGTTATACAGTTTTCCTAGTATTTAGCAGTTGTGATAAAAGGAGCCAGGAGGCAGTCATGGTGTGTGTTGTTGAGTCATTTCAGTCATGGCCTGCTCTTCTTGACCCCATTTGGGGTTTTCTTGTCAAAGATACCGGAGTGATTTGCCCATTTCCTTCTCCAGCTCACTATCTCCAGATGGGGAAACTGAGGCAAACAGGGTTAAGTGACTTGCCCAGGGTCACAAAGCTTGTAAATGTGTGAGGCTAGATTTGAATTAAGGAAGAAGAATGTTCCAGACTCCAAGCCTGGGGCTCTATTCACTGTACCACCTAGCTGCCCCAAGTCATGGTATGTACAGATAGACAATGTTTATTTGAATTGAATTATCCATATTTTTCCTATAACAAGGTTAAGAGTTAAGAAAGTTTCTAGAAGAGACCCTTTATTTTACATTTAGATGGCATATGAGGTAGAATCCTCTTTTGGCTTTGTGTTGGATTGCACTTTTCCTTCCGTGAGATCATAGGATTTTCAGATAATAGATTTAGAGCGGAAAGGGACCTCAGAGATCATTTAGCACAGCCCCTCCCTGATTCTGCAGGTGAAGGTATTTAGGGCCAAAGAGACACCCTTCCCCAAAGTCACTTTGGTATTAAGTGACAAAGCAGGGATTTAAACCAGGTTCTTTGACTTCAAGCATTTTTTCTACTGTACCATACTTATTTTAATCATCAATACACTGAACATTTATGAATCCAGGGACCAATGATGAAACATACTCTATATTGTAGGAAGGTGATAGATTTAGGGTGTGGAATGACACATATATTTTTCTATGTGTGCAATCATTGAGAGAATTTGTTTCGCTTGACTATGCATATTTATGACAAAAAAATTTCATTTTCTTTTTTTTCCATTTCTTTTCATTTTTAAAAATAAAGACATTTTAAAAATAAAGTCGCGATACAGATTTGAAATGTGGCATGCGGTTTCAGATTGGGTCACTCTATTTTTACCTTGTTACAAGAGACCTTTGCACCCATCCCCTCTGAGCCTCAAGATGGCTATTATTAACTACATTTAATGGATGAATAATGTGAGGTTTACCAAGGTGGTGATTTGCCCAAAGTCACATGGCTAGGAAGGATCAAAGGCAGGATTTGAATCCAAGTCTTCTCAACTCCAAGTATAGTGCTCTCTGAATTGGGGTGCACCCTGCTGCCACTTCTTTGTCGTCAGAGGTAAAAACCACAAGTAAAGGATAGGTAGCAACTGGTTATTTTTCTTCTCTCGAGAGTTGACAGAATCCCCAACATGTCTTATTAACTATACCTTCCAGGGGTCGTGTGAGGCAGAATGAATAATATTTGTAAGATGTTTCAGAATCCTCAGATGAAACGTACCCAGTGCTGTTATTTATTATTAAAGTAGTGGGGGCTCCTGGGAAAGTCGCATCCTAGGAGTTAATGAATTCAGCTTGAGGAGGTACAGGCTCTTGGCTTTACCTCAGGCCCTTAACCTAGATAGTTATTACTCTCAGGAAATGCCATTCCCACCAGGATATTACTATTATAAACTATGAACATGTTTTTAAAATATAGAAGAAAAAAATTGCCATTTTAGGTGGTGAAAAGGTAAAAGCTGATCTGTTACCATGGATTCAGTGTTTTACACGGTTCCAAGTCTGATTCTTTTCTTGGACCATCAACCTTAGCAGTCTAAGGGGAATGTGTGCCCAGAGACTCAATCTAGGGAGGAAATCACAATTCATTTATTGAAAGACTGGGCTGTGAGGCTAGGGAGTCTCTTAGAATCATAACCCTTCAAACTGAGAAGGACCTCGGAGATAATATTCTAGTGTAACCTTTTCACTTTATAGATCAGGAAACTTTGACCCAGAGAGTTGAAGTAATCTGGGTCACAGGCTTATGGATTTTGTGATTAGAGGTCATCTGATTAGTCAGTCAACAAACATTTATTAAGCGCTAGATGCTGTGCTTAGTGCTGGGGATACAAGAAGCACTCCTGCCCTCAAGGAGCTCCCAGTCAGTTTGGGGAGCCAACATGCAGAAAATTGGACTTGTCAATGCAAGTGTCTCAGAGGGAAGGCATCTAGTCCAACTCTTCTTTCATTTTACCAATCAGGAAACTGAGACCCAGCAATGTGAAATAACTAGAAGCCTAGGGTCATGGATTTGGGTCATGGATAAAAGGAACATTAGGGATCATCTAGGCCAAAGCCCTCATTTTATAGATGAGAAAACTGAATAACAAAGAGGCTGACTCCCTCAAGGTGTCACTGAGAGTAAATGTCAGCCGAGGCTGGCTTTGAACCCAGGTCATTTTGCCTTTAGTTCAATGTTCTTTGCAATTTACAGGCAACTTGTCCTTCATTTTGCCATATTATCTTGGGCAGTGTCTCCATATCTGCTTCCTCCTCCCTAAAATAGAGATAATAATGCTGACCTATTTCTGCAGGCTATGGGGAAGAGTAATTAATGAAGGATTGTGAAAGCATTCCGAAAGTATAAAGTGTTCTGGAAACATTAAGTGCAGTAACCCTTAGGAAGGTAGTAGTTGGGTCTAAACTTTCTAGTAGGTTTATTATAATGATTATTTCCTGTATTGTTATCTTTGCTAAGTAAATGTGTTGCCCACTGTTCAATGATTATGTAATCAAATACCCCACTGTAATGCATATGCTCCAAAGGGAACAGTTAAATTGGATGTAGGAACCATAACTTTAAATTGCCAGACAGCTGTGCAATTAAAATCTCACCTTTCCTGTTTTTCCTTAGTCTTGTTTAATTTTAGTATCTTTCCTTTTTTAATTCTCTGGCTGTCCCCTCCCCAGACGATGGACCTGGTTTATGTTAACATTAGCTAGTCGGGTATAGCCAGGAAAAAGAAAAAAAACCCAGAAATTTGGAAGAATAAGCAGAAATTTAGAACTTCCTGGAATAGTCTAAACTCAGTAACTAGATAGTTCTTCGCTCTGTGTTGTACATTAGCACACCACTTAAACTTGGTAGATCATACTTCATATATATATATATATACATATATATGACATACATATATAAATACATATATATTTTTTTACTTGAACTCACAATAATCCTATAAGGTAGGTTGATGCTTATTGTGTTATTTCCATTTTTCAGAGATGGAAAACTGAGGTTCCAGAGAGATTATGTTTTTCCAGGTTCACACTGGTAAATAAGTGATGGAAATGAGACTCCAACCCAGAGATTTTTTTTTTTAATCACTGATTCCACATTACTTTCCAAACTGACAAATTTCACTTACATGTTATATGATCCAGTCTTAATTGAACTTTAGTGTTTAATATTGGGACTGAGATCTTTTCTTTATAGGAAAAAGTAAAGAAACAAGGATTTAGTACCTATTCTGTGTCAAGTACCAGCTAAGCACTCTACCACCATCAGCTCAATTGAATTCTTACAACAACCCTGGGAGGTAGGTACTATTATGATGCCTATTTTACAGTTCAGGAAACTGAGGCAGGCAGAGTTTCAGTGACTCCTACTAGTGTCTGAAGCTGCCTTTGAACTCAGGTTTTCCTGACTCCAGACCCACTGCTGCATCTACCCTCTCTCTCTACTTAGTTGCCTCAAATTCAACCAGAGAAAGCCTCAGTCTCCATGTCCTGTTGTATCAAAAAGTTTATATTCCGTGTGAATTTGGATAGAGGACCCCAAAAGCATTAATGTCAGTCAGCTTTCTTTACTTTGGGTCAACTCTTTCTTACAGCCACCTTCCCGGTGTCTTGGAGAGAATAAAATTTCCCACCATCCTTTGGTATGTGCCTTTTACTAACCCCAATCAGAACTCCCCCATGCCTGCCAAACTTGTACAGTTTTGGTCACTGACCTCCCATAGAGGAACCACTGAATGAACTGGGGACTTTCCTTGCCTTTTATTGATGTCTCAGGAATACAAATGTACCATCAGGATCTCCAGCTGGTTTCTCATTCTCAATTAATGGTTGGTCCGTCTCCCTTTCCAGTCATAAATGTTCTTTATTTATGGAAGTTATTAAAAGTGGTAACTGGGGTTTCAACACATACACGTTTAGAGCTACATATTATACGTATACACACATACTTGTGTGCATATATAATAATGGCTAGTGTTTATAGAACACTAAGGTTTGCAAAGCACTTTCTATGTTTTTTTCATTTGTCCTCACACAATCCTTTGAATTAGCTGCTATTATCATCCCCATTTGACAGATGAATAAACTAAACCGAGAGGTTAAGTGACTTATCCAGGGTCATATAGCTAGCAAGTATCTGAAAGAGGACTTGAATTGGTCTTCCTGACTTCAAGTCCAACAGTTTTATTCACCATGCCACCTATCTGCTGTATGTATGTATGTATGTATGCATATGTTGGGCAGCTAGGTGGCACAGTAGATAAAGTGCCTGGGCCTAGAGACAGGAAGACTCCAGTTCAAATCTAATCTTAGACACTGTGTGACCCTGGGCAAATCACTAAACCCTGTTTACCTCAGTTTCCTCATCTGTAAAATGAGCTGGAGAAGGAAATGGAAAACCATTCTAGTATCTCTGCCATGAAAACCCCAAAAAGGGGTCCCAAAGAGTCAGACATGGCTAAAAAGATTCTATATATATATGGATGTATGTGTGTATATGTATCTGTCTAGTTATTTGTATATGTTAACACTGTTATTTTAAAATGTTTAAAATAAACATGTTGTCAACAGAAGGCTACTCTGAAAGTACTTGTATATTATATTATGAATTGAAAAAAATCTTTTCCTCTCACCCCTCCCCCCTTTTTGCTGCCTTTTTGTATTGATAATTATCAGAGTAAGAAAATATCATTTTAAATGTACCTTTGCCTATGTTTCAACCACCTTGGTTGTAAAATGTTTATTTTTTAAAACATGATTTTAAGAGCATTTAAGTAAAATATGAAATTCTTTTTTTAAAAATCAGATCCTTATTTTTAATTTACAGAGTCAATTTTAACTCTCTCTCCCAAGTCCCTGCCAGTTTTAATTACTCATACTTGTCACTTCCCCAAACTCTGTTGCTGAGGAAGAAAAGACATCCATCTTCATAGTTACAATTCTATGAGGAATGAGTGAGTGAGAGAGTGTGTGTGTGTGTATGTGTGCGTGTGTGTGCGCGCACGCGTGTGTGTGTGTGCATGTGTGCGCGCGCCTGTGGGCCCTGGAGACTGATATCAGAATTAGTATGACCTGAAAATGCACTCAAGATTTTAAAACACTTCTAGTAGGAGAAAGGAGGAAACATTTGCAGCATGGTATTATCGGTTCCATTACCACCCAGGTGTCAAGGAAATGAAGCTTTTCTATTACAAGATGCCAATAAATCGCATGAAGGAGAGATGACAGCCTCATTAACATGGGCAACGGTGTCATAATTTATGTATAAATAACTTTTCTGTGTCAAGGCTTAGTATCATTAAGTTCTTCCAGGGTAGCTTCATTTTTATTTAAAATAATACTAATAATAATGCCATAATGCAGTTTTGCTCAAATAAATCCACAGAAGACAAAGGAAGCAACAATGGCACTGTGGCTTCAAACTGGTTCTGACATGCCCACAACATGTCTAGTTTCTTTTCTGAATTATTTTTAGTTCAGTCTTTTGAGAATCTGAGACTCCTCTACTCCCTTAACTAATGCACACACTTCCATACAAACAGCAAACAGCCTTTAAGAGTGACCTCCCTTCTACCCCAATCATCATTTGATGTCCAAGCCTTTGATGATGAGGCCCTCTGAACTTGTCTAGCCTGGTCCTCAAATAACACATTTATTCCATCGCAGAGTCTACCCTCCAAGTCTTTCAAGATTAGTGGAACCCACCAATACATGCATTCTGCTGGCAGAGGCTTAGAAAACCCAGGATGATGGGTGATGCTGGGGCCAGCTTGAACTGGCTCAGAAGAGCCAGTTGTTAAATTTTCAGTGTGAGTATTTACTCATCAGAGATTGGCAAATTCTACAAATTAGGCTTTGATTTGTTGTTTTGTTTAGGTTTAAGAAAGTGAAGGAGAAAATATCAGTAACGCAGATTATACTTAAAACTATGTCTTGGAACATCCCCCCACTCCCCTTAACATCATAACCCTGCCTCCAGGTCTTGGCAAATCCACTGCATTAAGAATCAGAGCCCTTAAGAATCATATCCCAGGTTTGGTGCTTTCTATATGTTTGGTCTTGAATAAGTCACTTTGTTTCTCTAGAGTTTAGTTTCCTCCTCCGTAAACTGAGGAAAGGGCTCAAATTTGATGTCCTTTCTATCATCAATGAGATGTCTGAGGAAAACTTTATTTTACTATTAAAAAAAATTTTAATTAACAATGATTTATGTTCTCTACCAATCTCCCCACCCCCCAGTTAAGAAATAAAAATAAAATCCTTGTAACAAATGTGCACTGTCATGCAGAACACATTTCCAGGAAGATGTTAGAAGAATTATTTTTAATTAATACAAAACTAAGCATTAATAATTAATACAAAATACAAAATTTTAAATTAATGCAAAATTGAGCACCTAAAGTTCTATATTAAATGTCATTGTTAGGCCAATTCATAAAGAAAGAATAAGAGAAGAGAGCATTAAGAGACTAAGATATCAGATACAACAGTGATTTGCAAAGGAGAAGGTGCCACACAAAGAGAACTTACTGTGGTTGTTTTCTCTGCCCTCTGATTTACTGTCTCCTTTATTAAGTTACTTTTCCTCTTTTTTTTTGTATGCTTCCATTTTTCTGTCAACAAAGCTAGTTAAGCCGTGTTCAACCTAATTGAGGCTGTTGTGTAAATTGTCAAAAATCAATGAGCAAAAAGACTGAGAAGCTGCTAACTCATCTAGTAAAAATACTAGTTACCAGTTACCATCATGACACCTCCATCCATGCCTGTTCACCTCCTTCTCTCTTCATTAAAATATCTACCACGAATATTTTTACTCTAAAGCAAGGTTTTTTGCGGCATGGACCCCTTTGGCAGTCTGGGAATAGCTATGGATTTCTCAGAATAATGTTTTTAAGCACATCAAGTAAAAATCAGAATTCCAAAGCAAATCAGCCACATTGAAATAGTTCTCAAAATATTTTAAAAGTAAAATTCATGGACCCTCAGTTAAGAATCTCTACTCTACCTTCATTTTTGGCCTAATAGAGAATTGGGATCTAGCTGGGTCTCAAGGTGTGTGAACAGTAGGTGCTGAGTGCCCTTTGGCTTATATTATGCTTCTGTGGATAAGCCACTCATTACCCACTACAAGGGCACCAATATCTCTTGATAGCAGTGACTCATAAGAGTCCAGCAGATTAGACACTTGATAGCCTCAGCTGTTTGTCAGGAAAGGTTAAGGGCTTGGATTCTCATCTTCTAGTTGGGCATGTAGCTGAAAAGGACCCCAACCTATTGCCACCAGGAGCAGTTCAGCCCAGATCCCCAGGGATAGTTTGGAAACTTTCAAAGGGACTGCACACCACCCTATCCACCACCATCTGGTTCTTACCACAAGAATCAACCCAAGCTCATCTGTGGCAGCTCCAAATTAGTAAAGGTCTATTGCCCTCATTAGTTTCACTTTATATGCACCGGTGGGGAGGAGATGTTAGAGGCTTCTAGGGTCTTGTAGGAGGAGAGGACAGAGGTTCTTTGGGACCTCATTCCTTCATCTATAAAATGAGGATGTTGGACCAGGTGGTCTGTAAGGCCCCTTTCAACTGTTTATCTTGGATCTTATGAGGCTGTTTGTACCACTTTAGAGCTGCTTTGATGGTGGGCTATTTCACTTGCTCACACCCACTTCCCCTTTTCTCCCTCCAATTCAGTGATGATAATTGCTGACATTTATATAGGACTTTAACAATACTTTGCACACTACTTTGCATTGGTTACCCCTTTTGAGGTAACAACAACCATATGAGGTATAAATACTACATAATCATCTTTATTTTGAAGAAGGGAACATTGAGACTGTATGGTTAAAATGACTTCATAGGAGCCTTGATCTAGAGATGGAAGGGTCCTCATCTAGTTCAACTCCCTCATTTTACATATGAAGAAACACACTGTGCTAGGTAGCGGAGACAAAAAGACAAGAGAAAAACTGTCCCCACAGTCAAGGAGTTTACTGACTACAGGAGCTCTCATTTATTTAAAAAAATATCCAAACTCCGACTTTTTTCCTGGGAAGGCATTTTTTTGAAGATTGAACTTGGCTCTTGGAAAGTAATTGTTAAATGCTTCCTGATGGTCGTGATGTAAACTGACAGATGATTCAGTTTTTAGGTGGCAGAATACAGTCTAGCTGAACAGACCCTTTAAAGTTTGCCTGTTCTTTGGATGCCGAAATCACATTTTGTAGAGTATTCACATGGAGTGATGGACTTAGGAGATCTGAATTCTAGTCTCTTCTCTGACAGTAATAGCTGATGAGTTTGGGCAAATCCTTTACCTCTGGGCTGCAGTTTCCCTATCTGTAATCAGTTAATTAATAGACACTTATTAAGTTCCAGATGCCAGGTGCTGTGCAAAGCTCTGGGCATAGAGAAGTAAAAATGAGATCTCTCTCCCTTTCTCCTCTTTCCCTCTCTTCCCCCTCTCTCCCCCTTTCTCCCTCTCTCTCCTCTTTCCCTCTCTCCTTCTCTCTCCCCCTCTCTCCTTCTCTCTCCTCTTTCCCTCTCTCCCTCTCTTCCTAGTTTCACTTTTTGTTGTTGTTGTTAAGGAACTTCTGGTATGAAAAATTACCTCCACAGAGCCACAGCCTGTAATTTACAGTCTTAGAGAGTTCTTGGGACTTGAGAGGTTAAGTGACTGGCCCTATGGTCACACAGCTAGGAAATGTCAGAATGAGAACTTGAACCCAGATCTTCCTGACTCCAAGGCCCACATCAGTCAAAGCTGTAAGTTATTGAGTAAATTTGCTGGTCTTGAAAGATTTTAAAGAGATCCAAATGAGACTTCCCAAGTGCTGGCAAAAGATAGAATGCCACACTGTTTGCCTTCTTGATTGGATCCTTCCAGTTGTGTGTTGTGGTATATGTAGGACTATGGAAAAGAAGAAGATGCCAGTTCCAGTACCTGCCCCATCACCTTTATCCCTCATATCCTGGCGCAGCTGTTAGCCAGACACATAGTTGCCCCACAGCTTCATCCTCTTTACTCTGATGACCTCGAAATACATGTTATTTCTAGGAACTTTTCAGTTCTGCTTTTCATCTGGAGCATTAGTTTAAAAAAAGCCAGTTAGCATGCCTGGCCCTGGGCTTTTTCTGAAGCACGTGTTATACAGGGATGCCCTAAGGAAGAATGAGTTTGGTGTAACTAATCACTTAAGGTTCTTCAAGAGACACTAAATAAATTTAAAACATTAGCATTATTGTTTTTACTACTCCCACAACCTCTAATAATAATGATAAACCAATTGAGGGACTATTGTGTGGGAGACAGTGTGCTAATCATGGATGTGAAGATGCGTTTAGAACTTTAGGGAAAAGGTTTACACTCCAAGTTTAACCGTTCAGTTGTCTAAAGAATGGTGCTTTGTGATCAAGGCTCCAAGTTAAATCCTAATGGGCTCTTTTGCTTTCTTCTTTCTTTGCTCACAGACCTTAGTCTGACCTTTAACCTTCCCAGCCGTCTTACACATGAATTCCATTAGTTACAGTGGGTTCTGGGAAAGAGTATGGATGAATCAGCACAAATCCATAACCACTCTTGGAGAGACAGCACAAAAATGTGTGCACTGTCCTGGGCAGGAAAAACATTGTTATGTATGAAATACAACACATTGTACCACAATTGATAGCTTCTTCCAGAGTAAAATATAGTGAACATTCTTAGCTGGTTAGATGTCAAAGAGACCTTAGGGATCATCTAATACAACTCGTTCATTTGACAGATGAAGAAACTGAGGCTCAGAAAAGTATAGGGACTTACTCAGGGTCCAGTAACTAGTAGGTAGCAGACCCTAGGTTCTATGATGTCCAATCTCATGCTCTCCTCTACTCTATTCTGCCTTGCACTCATGCCATTCACTATGACTGATTCCGAACGTTATCATTTCTCCAACATTCATAGGTCACATTAATGACATGTCTGTCTGATAGAGAATGGGCTCTGAACAACAGATTAGCCAGAAAAATCTCAGATTAAGCATCCTGCCAATAAATCAATACCTATGACTTTTCTTCATCCTGTATCCCAGGACTAATAACACAGTCTACTGAAAGCTATGACCAGATTTAAGTCACTATTTGGGACATTGTTTATTGAAGCCTATATCTCATAAGCCCCCATTTGGTGTTCCTCTTTAACAGATCAAACCAGATGACACATGATTTCAAAAGATAAAAAGTATTTCATGAAATAGGGTGGTAAAATAATAACAAATTAAACCAAGCAGCAGACTTTCCCAGAATGTATACCCACAGTACAGAAGGGAGATCTCCTGCTTCCCCAGTAAACAGGGAGAAAAGGCACAGTCAGCTTAACTCGTGGTACCGGGAGCTAATCTTTCCCATTTTTAGCTTGGCAGGGTTAGAAATCACAGCTTACCTTGGGCATTCACAGTACTGGAGGTAGTAGCTTGTTTAATGGAAAAAGCAGTGACCCTAGAGTTGGAAGACCTGGGTTCACATTCTCCCTTTCTGCTCAGATGACCTTGGCAAAGTCACTGAACCTCCTTGAGCATCAGTTTCCAAATCTGTAAAATGAAGGCCTTGAGCTAGGTTGCCTCAAAGATCCCTTTGAGCTTTAGATTTATGACTATCTGACTGTGGGTCCTAGTCACTGTCAGAGTCTAGAATATACACGTTCTCCTTCACACTCTCCATTCAACCACTACTGTTCCTTACTTCAGTTACCATCCTAGGTCTCCATGTTTCCTACACTCTGCAGTGTCTCAAAACAAAGCTACCACTTTTTTACGATCTCTTACTTCTCACTGCTTTTGCTGTACTGACTCTGGTCCTCTCCCAATTTCCCCTCAAAGTCAAATCTCCTTTATCTCACCAGCTTTTGCTTGTGAAATTGCCCAGAGACTCTCTTCTCAATCAATGTCCTCTCATGTCCTGAAGACTCTAGCCACAGCCGTCTGGAACGTGTAGTCCAGAGCCTCTTAATAAGGAAAGCTCTCTTGTCCCCAAGGCATTGTGGGAATATAGAAAGCCCCCTTGCATCCCCTTTCTCTGGTTCCCTTTCTGTTGACCCTCTTAAGTCTTTGGACTGTCAGATTGCAGAGGCAGAAAGTATGGTACAGGCTTGTGTATATGGCTGTGGCAACAATCCAAAATTTTTATGGTTCTCTACTCCTTTCTCGTTTTGATTAATTTTCATTCTCAGTGGACTTTCCTAAGAGCTATTCAGTGAAATCAGAGCCTCAGTCTTCCTGGACTCCCAGGCCATAGATAAACAGATTTCAGGAGGAGGATGCTGTTGGATAGTGGGAAACACCCTGGTTCTGATTATTCTCTCTCTTCAGGGAGCTTCTTTATCACCACCCTCAGTTTATCTTGGACCTCAAAGAGACTTTTTCAGATGCCTTTACATATAAGACCAAGCAGTCTTTTATGAAATAGATAACTTCTGCCTGTCTTTTTGAATCTGCCTCTGGAATTAAGTTCTTCCTCAGAGACACCACTCCTAGAGGAATGGGAAAGCAGACAACACTCTCTGAGGGGAAATCTATTAATCCCTTTCCCTTCTCTGGTTCACTTTTAAGTGACTAAGAGGTGAAGAATGAGGCACATCATTCCAATTTATCAACATTCCTTTAAGATGACCAAGGCCAGTCACAAGACCAGGCCACGTAAATCTTAAAACTTCTGACCTTTTCCCTTCATTCTGCTGAGTTAATTGAGAAAAATGAATACATCCTCTAATGACTAGTTGTGAAAACTGAAATTTAATGATATTGTAACCAAAACCTAAAGAAATTTAGACTTAGAATATCAGTGTTTGATAGGACCTCAAGAGATCATCTACCTGGGTTGAAAATCATATACCTTTTTATGTAGAAAAACAGTAGCAACTGAATAGCAAAGAAACTATGGCCTCAAAACAGGTTCAAAGCAACAAGTGCTTTGAGGGACTTTAGAATGGGTATGAACATGATGGTGTGGAAATAAAATGCGAAATGAAATTTGGAGACTACTTACCACCCAAGGCAGAAACTGGGAAATGTCCCACACCTCACTGTCTGTCTGGTTTAACTGGCCCAGAACAAAATTTTATTACAAAACTTGGTTATCACCAATCTGCAGCAGAACATGACTTCACCATTGTTGCACCAGACAACAGTCCATATGGTTGCAGATATTTAAGGAGAAGATGACAAGTTGAAACTATGGTACTAGTGCTGGTTTTTATGTGCATGCCACTGAAGAACCTTGGAAAACCAACCGTAGGATGTACTCATATAATAGATCAGCTTCCTGAGCTGACATATACCAATTTTCCAGCTGACCCATAGAAGAAGTCTATTTTTGGCCATTCTGCAGAAGGCCAGGGAGCTCTGATTTGTGCTTTGAAGAATCCCGGAAAATACAAATCTGCGTCAGCATTCTCTCCAGTCTGCAATACAGTGCTCTGTCCTTGGGAAGAGAAGGACTTCAATGGGTGTGTAGGATCAGATCAAAGTAAATGGGAAGCATATGATGCTTCTCATCTTGCCAAGTCTTATCTAAATTTTAAGTTGGACGTATTAATTGGTGAAGGCAAAAAACTGTTTCTTAAAGATGGGAAATTACTTACTGACCACTTTATAGCTACCTGTGTGGAATGGAAAATTCCAGTTGTTTTTAGATTGCAAGAGGCTTGATCACATCAGATATCATGCAAAATATGTGAATGCATAAAGCTTCATATGAGTAATCTCACAATCATAGAAGTTACCATGAAAACAGAATTTTGAAAAATAGGGTTATACATTAAAAATCTCTGCCTGTGAACATTCACTGCTAATTTTTATCAAAGACTGACCACCTTCTGAATAAATATCAAGTAATCTGATTCTTTTTTTTTCTCATAAGTACTCTGATAGAAGACATATGGTCACTTTGAAATCCTTGTTAGATTAAGTTTAAAGGATCACAGATTATGTAAATTATCATAGTTGACTGTAAAGAGTACAGTAATTCAACTGTACTTGGGGTCTTAACAATTAGTTGTTGGTTAAGTTGTTTAGTTCTTAGAAAACTAAATTATGGAATTGTATCTCAGTCATGGAATAAAGAGACTTAATGTAGAAAAGAAAAAGAGATCATGTGATCCAACCCCTTCATTTTACAGTTGAGGAGAGTGAGACTAGAGAGAGAGAAGCCAAGTGATTGACCCAAAATCACTCAACCATTAAGTGGCAAAACTAATAGGCTTACAATATTTAGAATGCTCCAAGGAATAGTGGACCCAAAAGGTCTGAGTTCAAGTCTTGGTTCAATCGGTCAATCTACAAGTAATTATTAAGACAGTGTGATAGGCAATACAAAACAGAATTAAAAAAAAAAACAGCTCAAAAGAGGGGCACTGAGACATTAAGTGACTTGCCCATGGTATCTCAGTTTCAGAGTCAGAACTTGAACCCAGGTTTCAAAAACAAGGATAGGAAAATTGTAGTAAAACAACCCCTGCCCTCAAGGAGCTTATATCCTATCAGGAATAAACAGCATGTACACATGTACCATATACAAGATTAGAACATACACGTAATAAATACAAGGTAATTTGTCCATGGATGATACCAGCAGCTATGGAATCCTAGGAAAAATCTCTTATACGTTATGGTTCTGAAAAAAATGAGAGATTCTAAAAAGGAGAAATAAGGAAAGAGTGCCTCTGCCCCTGCCCAGACCTGTGACCTTAGTGAGCTTCTCTGAGCCTCAATATCATAATTTGCAAAATTGTGATGATAACAATAACTACATTTGTATAACCCTTTAAAGTTTGGAGAACACTTTATATATTTCATCTCAATTGATCCTTAGCAACCCTGTGAGGTAGGTGCTATTATTATTATCGCCATTTTACAGCTGAGGAAACTAAGGAAGAGAGGTTGAGAGACTTGCCTAGGATCACACAGCTATTATGTGTATAAGGTAGGTTCGAACTGAGATCTTCCTGATGCAGTCCAACACTGTACCACCCAACTACCTAATAATATCTTCTTTATGATATTACAATAACAATAACCGAGTGGCATTTATGTGTTGCTTTAAGGTTCTACATGTTCAACAGAGCCTCAAAGAAACCTGGAAAGCAGATAGAGCAGGTGTTATACCCTTTACAAATGAGGGAACTGAGGCTCAGAGAGGGAGTGTGAGTTTAGGTTAGTGGCAGAGCAACCCTCTATGATGAACCTTTGGTTCACAACCCTGAGCTAGAGTCCTGGGGGTACTTTTGGCTCTTCTGGCTAAAACAGTTTCCCTTCCCTCCTCCCTCTACCCCCCCACTTTTGACTTGTGAGCCTAGAAGAAAAAGATAGATAATTGAGAAAGACAAAGCATTTCAAAGGCATTTCAACAAAGGTCTTCTCAGCAATCATGCCCAGGTTTGATTTGACTTCTCTGAGACTACCTTTCTCTTTCTCCCTGCCCCTTTCCCCTTAGACCTGTTTTGGGACACCCATTTCTAAAACAGTAGGAGTTGAATTAGATTCTTTAGAGGATAATAAAGTGCTGGGGTTTAAAAATACTGTTCCCTTCACTTTCAACAGCTCCATTATTATTCCATTGTCACTAGAGGAGCCATTCACTGGCTGTAAAAGAGGCTTTGCCTCCAGATCAAAAGAAAGGAAATGCAGGATTGCTGCTGGGGCTCTCTCTTCCTGACAAGGGCGTTTTCATTCTTCTGCTTCGCTTTTTCTCCCCTACTCCAGTCCTGTGGTTGGTTGTTAGATCTACTTTGGATTGGAAGGGGACCCATCCCCTTTGATATGACTATAGCTATTGAAATGTTTTTAGAACTTCCCCTTTTAAAGACATATTTTTTTAAAGAATTTTTTGGTAACCTTCCAATGTATTGTAACATAGAATCATAGATTTAGAGCTTGGAGGGAACTTTGAGGTCATCTGGTCCAACACTTTTTTTTTTAAGATGCGTTTTGTTTTATATCAAATGCATTTCCAGACATACCCTTTCTCCTCTCCCATGCCTAGTGAGCCAATCTCACCCAGTGAGATTTAAAAAAAAAAAGAAGAAAAAAAAGTTCAGCAAAACCAACCAATGAATCAACCAATCTGATAGCATATGTGACATTTTACACCACTAGATTTCCCCCTCCCTCTCCCTTAGGATCACAGGATCAGATTTAGAGCTAGAAGGGACCCAAGAGAACATCCAGTCTAACACCTTCATTTTACAGTTGAGGAAACTGAGGCTGAGAGAATATGTATCTTGTCTATGCTCACACAACTAGCAAATGTCTGAGGCAATGCTTAAAATCAAGTCTTCTAGTCAGAAGCCCAATCCTCCATCCATTGTGCTACCTAGTAAAAGGAGAAAGATTAATTTTCTCATCCCTTCAAAGCTCGGTTATTAGAATTACACATTGTTCAATCGCATTTGATCTCTCCATTTTCATCATATGTATTATTTTCTTAGTTCTGCTTATTTTACGCTATATCATTTCCATGAATACAAGCATTTCCATGAATCTCTAAATTCTTCATATTTGTCATTTCGTAGCAGAATAATAATTTATTTTTAAAAATTATTTTTTATTTTTATTTATTTTATTTAATATTTCCCAACTACACATTAAAAAATACTGTCTTTTAAAAAATTTTTGAATTCTAAATTCTTTCTCTCTCTCTCCTGATGTAACCCCCTGCTTGAGAATGCAAGCACTTTGATTTGCATTATACAGGTGAGGTCATGCCAAATATATTTACATATTAGCCATATTGCAAAAAACAAAAACAATAAAGATAAAGAAAATTTAAAAAGTATGCTTCAATCTGCATTCAGAGTTCATCAGGTCTCTCTATGGAGGCGGATAGCATTTTTCATCATGAGTCCTTTGAAACTGTCTTGAAACATTTTCTTGATTAGGGTAGCTAAGTCTTTCATAGTTGATCATCCTTACAGTATTGCTTACTTCACTTTGCATGAGTTCATATAAGTCTTTCCAGGTTTCTCTGAAACCATTCTGCTCATCATTTCTCATAAGCACAATAGTATTCCATTACAATCACATACTTCAACTTGTTCAGACAGCCTCTAGTTGATGGGTATCTCCTCAGTTTCCAGTTCTTTGCCACCACAAAAAGAGCTGCTATAAACATTTTTGTACACATCCGTCCTTTTCCTTTTTCTTTGATTTCTTTGGGACATAGACTCTAAGTAGTGGTATTACTGGGTCAAAGAATTTCTGCTGTTTGAGCATAGTTCTAAATCGCTCACCAGAATGATTGGATCAGTTCACAACTCTCCACCAGTAGTTCATCAGTGTCTTAACTTTTCCACATCCCTTCAACATTTGTCATTTTCCTTTTCTGTCCTGTTAGCCAATCTGATAGGTGCAAGGTGGTGTCTCAGAATTCTTTTAATTTGTATTTCTCTAACCAGTGGTGAATTAGAACATTTTTAACATTTTAATTGACTATTGAAAGCTTTGATTTCTTCTTCAGAAAACTGCTTATTCATATGCTTTGACCATTTATTAACTGGAGAATAGGTCTTATTTTTATATTTGACTCAGTTCCCTATATATTTGAGAAATAAGGCCTTTATCAAAGTCTTTGTAATTTGTGGCAAATTTTCCCTGTTTTCCTTCTAATTTTGACTATATTAGTTTTGTTTGTGCAAAAGCTTTTTTAATTTCATGTAATCAAAAGTATCTATTTTGCTTCTCATAATCTCTTCTGTCTTGTTTGGTTATAAACTATTCCTTTATCCATAGATCTGACAGATATATTTTAACGTGCTCCTCTAGTTTACTTATGATGTTTTTCTTTATGTTTAAATCATTTATCCAGCAGAATAATAATTTCATTAGATTTTCACTCTGTAGTTTGTTGAACCATTTCCAAATCACTGGGCACCTACTCAATTTGCAAGTTTTATTAGCAGTAATTTTACAGATGTGAAAAATGAGGTCCAAAGGTAAGCACTTCTGTGAAATAAAAATCGAAGAAAAGATTTCCATGAGAAAAGTTATGACTTTGCCATATAAATTTGTTTGAACCTAAGAATTTCGTTTAGAGAAATGGTATGGGGGAGGAGGCATCTATGATTTTCAGGTTGCTGGAGCCCCTGACAGACCTCAGACTGAATCACACAAAAATCAAATCAAATTTCAGAGTTGGAAGCGACCTCAGTGGCTAGCTTCTTTCTAGATTGTTTCCTGGAAGAAACATCAGCCTGTAACAGGGTGTTTTTGTAAGCTCAAGCAAGTAAACATAGCTACTGTACTGTGTTTTCCCAGAATGTTTTCTGATGTCATCATTATCATCACCATCATCCAGAAATACTAGTTGAGTCCCTGCTATGGGTGTGACAGATAGATAGAAGAGCCTGTTGCTGTAGGAGCAAGGAAAAACAAACCTATGTTACATGCACATGCACATACTCCAGAGATCTCTGATTTCCAATTTCCTCCGGGTAGTTATTCTAGTGCCCATGTAGATTTCAACACCCCCCCACCCTTAACGTACTAGAAAGTCTTGGTAAATTGCTGTAATTGACACATTCATCACCCAGCGGCTGCCCAAGTCCTAGTAACCAGCATATCAGAACTTGGCTATACTAATTCTACGTGCTGCTTGGTAGAAGGACCTGTGAGGGTCTGGAGTCTGCTGTCATGCATAGCCTTTGAGAAGTCATGTAAGGCATCTGAAGAGGATTTTGGAGGAGACATATCTACTGCAGAATCACTTGTAGATGGGTTTATGAAATGCATCCTCACAATAACTAACAGTGTTACCTTAAGGAAGTCCCTTCTCTGTGCGCCTGTTTCCTCACCCGTAAAATTCGGTAGAATTAGATGACATTTTTGAGGGGCAGCTAGGTGGCTTGGAAACTAGAAGACTTGTCTTCCTGAATTCAAATCTGGCCTCAGATACTTCCTAGCTGTGTGACCTTGTGCAAATCACCTAACCCTGTTTGCCTCCGTTTCCTTATCTGTAAAATGAACTAGAAAAGCAAATGACAAATCACTCCAGCATCTCTACCAAGAAACCCCCCAAAAAGGTCTGACAAGGAGTCTGATATGACCAAAACGACTCAACAGCAACAGCAAGAAGATGACGTTTGAGGGCCCTTCCAGTTTTAATCTATTTTTTATGAACCTGTGAATAACCTTTGGCATAAATAGCATGAGTGTTATGATCATTGTTCTTATATATGAAGAAATTGAGCCACGGCTACTGGAGGAAGACTTTATTAGTTACAGAGATTCAACACAACTATCTACTAAGGTGGAGAGAGGCACTAGGACATATCTGCCTAAGTGGTTTTAACTTCTGTTTATCCTCTAATTTCAGAGCAAATATATTTTAGTGGTTGAAAAATGGTTCTCCAAGTAGGTTAATGCTTTCCTTGTAATTGTTTCTGCAGTATCCATTTACTTTGCAAGCTCCCTTTCCTATAGACTACGCACAGGTTCAGTTGGATCCTGAATTAGGAAAGTCCTTATTAGTCATGTTTTACCCTAGACTGAGCCAAGCAAGTCTTTACTAGGAGTATCAACCAGCTGGGCCACAGATTCGGACATGTGTTATTGTATATGGTTTTGGGATTACCATATGGGTGTATTGTATGTGGACCGGACTTATGATTACCCTGATGTAGGGAACTCCCAGAGGAGAAAACTTCCTTTACTAATACATGTGGATACCTTCACTGCAACTTAGAGTTTTTGAGTGGCCTAGAACCCTGAGCGGTTATGGGATTGCCTGGGTTCATACCACCAGTATGCGTTAGAGGTCATCCTCAAATCCAAGTATTCTTTTGTACAAGGTCATCCCTGCCCACTAGACCAAAGCTGTACCTGTTTATTTGTCTGACTCTTTATCTCCTGAAATTAATTTCTTTTAGTGAACTTGATATGAACTGAATTTTTATGAACTTTTATGATTTAATTTTATTTGATCTTGATAGACATCACAAAATATGAACATTTCCATATATGAACAAGGGACAAAGAGAAAATTGTATATGAAACTGCAAATCAGCATGTTCGTGCTAACACCGCCCTGCTCATCATTCTTATTTTTTGTAATTTCTTTTCTTTTTCACTGACCTGTCATCCCTGCCTTCAAAGAGCTTTACAATTCAGTCAGTACAGGAAGAGGATCCCTAAATGCTCATATCATGTTAAATTTTGGTAAAAACCATTTTCTCCCTCATTAGCTTTATTATTATGAGACAGCTAGGTGATAGAGTGGATACAGCAGTGAGCCTGGAGTCAGTTAGGAATGTCCGAGTTCAAATCCAGCCTCAGATACTTACTAGTTATGAGACCTTGGGCAAGATACTTAACCTTTGTCTCAGTTTCCTCAACTATGAAATAGGACTAATAACACCACCTACTTTCCAGGTTTTTGTGAGGAAAAGTGTTTAGTACAGTGCCTGGCATATAGTAAGCACTATATGGGAGTAGTTATTATTATTGTTATTAAAAATAATATTGTTATTAAAAATAATAATCACAGGGCAGATGAAAAATCTATTGTGTATGCCTAGAAAATGATCTCTGCCCTCAGAAATCTTATATTCTAATGATTTCTGATAGCCATGATGCAGGAAATAAGCAATTCCCAAAACAAAACAAAAAACCTTTTTTTTCCATCAGATCTCCATAAAACGTAATCTTTTCTGACTCATTTAGGGTTATCTGTCCTTTTGAAACTAGCCTCTAGTTTCCTAAGCTGAACTCTGTCTATCTGAAGAGTTTCTAATGAAAATGAGTCAGATTTTTGTGTGCTGTAATTAATAATAATAATAATTAATTAACCCCCAGGTCATTCACAGTTTCTGTCATTTTGAGCAATGTAAGAACATAGAGAAGCTACCAACGTCTCATACACACCTTTTGAACTGGTATAAATAAGACTCAAGCAAGGAAATAATTCACCTAGGAATCTGTCTCAGTGTGTCAGAAGTTCATTGTTAAGGACACTTTTAAGACTTGAAAGCATCTCTTTGGTGGTGACTCTAATTCCCTATTTATTTTTCTTTTTTTGCTACATAGCAGTTAGCCTTGATGGTACTAACATGTCAAGATTTGTCATGTATGTGTATATATATATATATATTATATATGAAGTCTAGAGTTAAGCCACATGAAACTTGATATCTCGTTAGAGATTGGAAATCTGTGCTGTGTTTTGTTTTTTTTTTTTCCCCTCCTCTAATATTGGTGGATATGAGAAGAGATGGAGACTTTCTGTAGAGTGGAAATTAGTCTTTAGAGCACAGGGATCAGTCCCTACAAGGGCAATATAATTCTGAGATTCTTTCCCTGAGTTTTCAGGAATGCATAGTGCCCAGAATGGAACAAGAGAAAGGGAGTAGAGGACTGGACTTTTTTTTGTGTGTGAAACAGCTAAATTTCTTTAATAATACAAACTTCTTGGAAAAAAAGCTTATCTTTTAATGAAATTACCAAATTTTTGCTTTTCTATAATGCTTAGATTTTGTCCTGTATCCCCAAGTGTAGCTTTCCAGAGATTTATTACTTGTAATAGTGTTTTTTAAAAGAAAGAAAAAGAGGAATGAGATTATTATTTTTTTTGTAAAACCAACCAACACATTAGAAAAAAAAACACACTGAGACATTATATGCAATGTTCCACTGGGTTGTCTAAGGAGGCCTGAACTGGCCTAGCTAGGATCCGAGTGAAGTGGGGTTTGTGAATAACCCCTAGCTCAGTCTAGGAAGACCAATTTTTTTAAAAGGAGAAGTTGGAGAAGAGGAAGGGGAAGGAGAATGGGAAAAGGAAAGGGAAAGAGAAGAAGATGGGGAAGAAGGAGGAGGAGGAAGAGGAATAAGAAGAGACAATGATGATGAGGAAGAAGAACCTCTAAAAGGCACAAAATTAATCTGTCGTCTTAGGGTGTCTGGAATGTCATTATCCACTGCAAATGAAGGGGATAAGTTTTATGTCAGGAAGTATATACTGCTTCCAGAATCGGTACTCCCAGGGAGGCATTGGTGAAAGAGAAGAAGTAGAAGATGCCTAACTTCTTGCTTTTCCTTGTCATTGTATTGTGTCCAGTGATGTTTCAGTGGGTAATTATAGCTGTGGGAGTTGTGGATCACTATTTACCTTTTATTAGCACTACAGTTCTATTTGAGTTTTTGAGCAAATCACCATAACAATATAATAGTCACTGTTTCTTGGCTGCTAAAATAATGATACCCAACAGTGACCCTAGCACCCAGTCTGATTCTATCCCTCGTCCAGCTCAAGATCAGAGAGCACAGGCTGCATTTCGATAAGGCGCATCTCTTACATAGATCATACCTCCCCTAGCAAGCTTAGCTGACTCCTTTCCCTACCTACCCATTCTCTGAGGAAGCTTAAAGGAAGTGGTTGCTTAGGTTGGGCTAGAGGTGGCATCCGTGACCACAGAACCCTGCTAACAGCTTTCCCCTTTATGTCAGATCCCAAAGGAACCTTCTGAAGCTTTGGATTATGACAGATGAGCTAGAGATGCACAGTATAAGTGAACAAAGGGAATGTGAAAAAATGAGAAAGAGCTGCAGTGTATAGGAAGCTCCTCACTATACTCTTCTTCCAGGTCTGGACCTCTTCAGATGCTAGTGGGATGAGGTCAAAGGCATGTACACCAAAGGTATCAGGTGAATTCTGCCTGTGGCACCAATTTGCCTGGGGCAAAACAGAAACTTTTCATATTTTTCTAGAGCACTTTGGATCCCTCCTTTATCCCTATAATATTCCACCTTGTATGATGGTCATATATATATATATATATATATATATATATATATATGTATATATATATATATACACGCATATATATGTGTATATATATGCATATATGTATACACACACAATGCATGGATATATACATATATAAATATATATACATATGTGTGTGTATGTGTATACACACACGCACACAGAGAAAGAGAGAAAGTGACCTTCTGCCATTAAATTTCTGTATTCTACAAGAGGCTTTTCACAAAATTTCCTCACCTTGCCCTACTGCTAGAATCTTTCCTCTGAGATTACCTTCTATTTACACTGTTATGTATACTGTATGTATTTAGTTGTTTTTCATATTGTCTTCCCCATTAGAATGTAAGCTCCTTGAGGGCAGAAGACATGTTTTTGCCTTTCATTGTCTCCTCATCACTTTAGCACAGTAAGTGCCTAGTAAACACACAGTAAGTGCCTAGTAGACACATAGTAAGTACCTAGTAAATCTTTTCTTGTTGAAGATAAATTATATATTCTTTGTGGACAGGGATTATGTCGTCCGTCTCTGTGTCTCCAGGGTTTAGTAGATTATATTGAGCTTATTTTTGGTACCTAATTGGTTGAATTGGCATAATTGTGGTAAATACAGCCTTTGCCACTTGTTTCTTGGGCTTTGTGTAGAACCTGCTCTGTGATTCTGATCTAGGTTCAGGTTAGTTTCAGGTAATGCACATCTGCTGTTTCCTTTAGTTTTATAGATCACAGACCACAAACTGCCAATGACCTGCAAGCTCTAGCAAGCCCTGTTCCTTTGGAAGGGTTTCTAGTATAGTCTTGGCAACAGTTTTCCTTATGGCCACTGAACCTGTGGATCACTGTACCTGTTTTGGTATAAACCAGAGGTTTGCTTATGGGGATATAACTTTGGCCCTAGCAATCCATGAAGGCAGTATCTTAAGGCATAGACAAGTTACTGCCTACATTGGTGGGGGGAATTTCCATACCAATGAAATCATGGACAGGGATAATATTTTTAACTGCTTGGTTCATGGGATTCTTTTAAAGGACAAATGAAAATGTATCTAAAGAACTATATGTAAAAAGCTTACTTTTTTGAACTGACAATAATGTGGGCTTTTTATGATTTTAAAATGCTTTAAAATCATCATCTCATTTGATCCTCACAACAACCTCGAGATTCAGGAGCTATAGGGATTATCATGAAGGTTTTACAAATGACAGTACTGAAGGCTAGAAAAAAATGACTGTCCTCTGGTCACATGACTTTTCAGCCCATGAGGCAGTATCTGAACCCAGCTCTCCCTGTCCTAGCCCTGTATATTCAGCAGAAGCAGCAGCGTTTATATATCCCTTTAGGTTTTGCAAAATACTTTATGTTATCTCTTTGGATCTTCATTACAACCCTGGGAGGTAGATGTTACCTTCCTCATTTTAGAGATGAGAAAACTGAGACATATAGAGGTTAAATGACTTGCCCAGGGTCACCTAGCTAAAAAAGTATCTGAGGCAGGATTTGAAAGGCATGCTTTCCACTCTCTCATACTGCCTTAACTGTTATTATATTCATCTAAATGTACAGAATTTGTTTTAAGTACAATTAGATTCTTTTTCTTTTCTAAGAATATGGTCAGCCCTGTACAGAATTCTTAAGCTGACAATCTTAACAATAAAGGAACTGGACTTTCTGTATAGCTATTCAGCATCTTCTGAAGATCTCTCATGCTTCCTCGTGGACCAGGAGTGACTCTTAAACTCTGCATGGCTGTGCCAGTCATAGGCAAGCTGTGGCAGGCTCTCCTTAGCTGGGAATAACAGTAATGGGGACCATAATAGAAATAGACATTTGTATACTACTTTAAAGTTGGCAAAGTGCTTTTAAATACATAATCTCCTTTGAACCACTGGAGGATGGAAAGGCTTTAAGTAATAAACCCATTTATTTGAGATCCATGTTACCTCAATCAATCAGTAAGTATTTATTGTTATTATCACTAATATCATCATCCATTATTAGCTATCATTGTTGCTACGACTAATAATGGTTACCATCCATATAGTATGTTAGTGTTTTCAAAGTGCTTTCCATCTGTCATCCCTTTTGAGCTATCTTATGGTTCCTCCTGTGTGCTGCAGAAGTGCAGAGATACTCGTCCTCAAGTTGGCTGATTGGTGGTGGATTTTTTGGTCACAACTCTCTACTAAGTTGTGAGGTCATGTCAATGCAGGGAGTAACCATAGCAATGAAATTATAGATCCTTGAAGTGGAAATAGAAGAAATTAATGGTGTGTAGTCACCAGGTGACTGACTGCTCAAAGGGACCAGTGTGCTACACAGCTTGTCTAAGTGAGAAAAATCTAATTTCTGCTCTTTGGGGTCAGGGATTTGGGGCCTCATTCCTTGTTCACAGTTCAGCCTTTGCTCTTCTTCACACAACTTGAGAATGGTATTATTTTTAAAAATTTTAATCAGATTTGTTGTACTTCCTTTACTGTTCAAAACTGAGGCACATAGCAGAAAAGGCAATGCTTTGATAGAACATGTATTTTTATGGTAACTTTGCACTCTGAAAAACATTCACCAAGTTTGAAATGGATATGTTTTAAATCCATAGTGAACAAAAATAACACGATGAAATCATGTAAACTGACTTTCGTTTTAGACCAGGCCTAAGAAATTCAGAGAATGGCATCTTGTGACCTATTCCTTAATGGTGCAGTGTATCTAAGTTGGGTACTTTGAGGAAGGACAATGTAGCTGTGACCTGGACATACAGTTAGAATGACTGACTAATTCTTTTTTATTTATTTATTTATTTTTTTAAATTTATTTTTGACATGTTTGGTTTTCAGCATTGATTTTCACAGGCGTTAGAATTACAAATTTTCCCCCCATTTCCTCCCCCCCCACTCTAAGATGGCGTACATTCTGGTTGCCCTGTTCCCCAG
>CM053622.1:108015172-108173816 GCA_028646595.1 Phalanger gymnotis
CTCCTGCTCTGATCAGCCACTTAATTCCTCCCACCAGGTGGGCCTGGGGCCAGAGGCAACTGCAGCCTAGTTCTAAAGCTGCCCCACCTCCGCTGCCCCAGGGGCAAGTGGCCGGAACCGCAAACTCAGTCACGCAGCTTTTCCCACTAACCTTCTCTGATGTCTTTGCTTTTTGTGGGTTGAGAGGTCTAGTACATGCCACAGCTCAGTATTTCAGGATGCCAGGGCACTTTCCGCTTGTCTCCTGGTCTGGTAGGTCCGCGTCTGGTCTGTTCGCGCCTGGTCTGTTTGCGCCGTGCGCGCTGGGCTCAGCTCCGCTCCCCTCGGCTGGGGGCTGGGAGGTCCGTGTGGGACAGACCTTACCCAGAGACCATCCAGGCTGTCCCGGGTTGAGGCCCTGCTTCCCTCTGCCACTTTGTGGGTTCTGCAGCTCTAGAATTGGTTCAGAGCCATTGTTTTATAGGTTTTTGGAGGAACTTGGTGCGGAGCTCACGCCAGTCACTGCTTCCCAGCCGCCATCTTGGCTCCGTCCCTCGGAGCCATCCCACTGACTAATTCTAATAGCTGGTTAAAGAGACTGCAGATCATTTAGTCCCAATCATAGCATTTAGAACAGGGAGGCGGGGGTGGAGAGTAGGGATGAGGATGGAAACCCTAGAGATCAGCTATTTTGATGAAACTCATGGATCTCTTCTTAGGGTGTTTGGAAATGTACATAGGATTACAAAGGAAGCCAAAATTATATCAAAAGACATCTATTGAATTATTTTTTTTTAAAAAATTCATAGGCCTCAGGGTGAAAATCCCCAATCTAGTCCAACCTCTCCCATTTTACATATGAGAAGACTGAGTTCTAGGGAGGCAATATTTTGTGCAATGATAGATGCATCTTAGCTGCTTACAGATGTTAGTATCTGTAAGTACTCTTGGGATTCCAAGGCCAGGTAAGTTTTTTTTTCCTTTTAAATTTATTTATTTTTTGTTTACAATATTCAGTTCCACAAGCTTTTGAGTTCCAAATTCCACTCCCCCCTCCTCTGTCCTCCCTCCCCAAGATGCCATGCAATCTGATATAGGTTCCACATATACCTTCACATTAAACATATTTTCACATTAGTCATGTTGTAAAGAAGAATTGTAACCAATGGAATGAACCACGAGAAAGAAAAAACAAAATCAAAAAAGAAGAAAAAGAGAGGGAGCAAACAGTTTGCTTCAATCTTCATTCAGACTCCATAATTCTTTCTCTGGATGTGGACAGCTTTTTCCATCATGATCCTTTTGGAGTTGTCTTAGAACCTTGTATTGCTGAGAGGAGCCAAGTCTATCAAAGTTATTCATCTCACAATGTGTCTGTAATTGTGTACAGTAGTCTCCTGGTTCTGCTCCCCTTGCTCAGCATCAGATCGTATAAGTCTTTCCAGGTTATTATGAAGTCCATCTCCTCCTCATTTCTTATAGCACAATAGTATTCCATAACATTCATGTACCACAACTTGTTTAGCTATTCTTCAATTGAGGGCATCCCCTTGATTTCCAATTCTTTGCCACCACAAAAAGAACTGCCATAAATATTTTTGTACATATGGGTCCTTTTCCCACTTGTGTGATCTCTTTGGGATATAGCCCTAGGAGTGGTATTGCTGGATCAAAGGGTATATACATTTTATAGCCCTTTGGGCATAGTTCCAAATTGCTCTCCAGAATGGTAGGATCAGTTCACAGCGCCACCAGTAATGCATTAGTGTTCCAATTTTCCCACATCTTCTCTAGCATTTATCATTTTGCCAGGTAAAGATTTACAAAAGGTGGGCCTCATTCCTTGTTCCCACAATGGTAGGCATTTACTGAGAGTACTTTCAGATGTTTGAGCCACTTTATAGCCTGTCCAGGTATTATTATTCCCACTTTACAGATGAACAAACTGAAACTTGGGGCAGGTAGATGGCTCAGTGGATAGAGCATCGGCTCTCAAGTCAGAAAGACTTCTCTTCCTGAGTTCAAATCCTGCCTCAGGTACTTACTAGCCGCGTGACTCCTGGGCAAGTCACTTAACCTTGTTTGACACACTTTCCTCATCTGTAAAATAAGCTGGAGAAGGAAGTGGCAAACTGTTTCTTTCCCAAGAAAATCCCAGTTGGGATCACAAAGAGTTAGACACAGCTGAAATGACCGAACAAGAAAAAAAAATGAAACTGAGAAAGGATAAGTGTCACACAGCTAATAGGTCATCCTTATTCCAAGTCTAGCTCTCTATCTACCACCCACCATCCCACCTCTTGAATGAAAATTAAGCTCCTTTGCTTGTGACTTCTATATTTCCTGTCTCTCTCCCTTCCTCAACTGAAAGGGAAAAGAAAAGTCAAATCATTTTAAGATGTCTATACAGCTGACAAGCTTTTGTTCTCCATCTAATATGTGTTTCATGCAACACAACACTGGAGACTGCCTTTGAGCTGCATTGCTTTGCTTTCTCCCTCCTCCCCCATTTAGACTGGATTAATAGACTTCTGTAGCTGTAGACCACAAGCTGCTTCAGAACTCCCGCTCTTTAAACCAGTGGGAACCCATCTGATCCTCTTGAAAGCTACTTTATAAGAGAAGCTGTTGTCCTATGAACACGTTAGCAAGCTGTCATTGTTACTTTGTCAGCACGCTCATTGCAGAACATCTGCAAACGAGTTTTGAGTCTTCCTAATTATTCATACACACATTTTTTCTCTCCTTTTTTCCTTCTTTCACCACCAAAACAAGAAGGAACCTTACTTGGTGTTGGGCTTGAAAGAGAAAAAAAAAATTAGTGAGAACGAACAGGTTTTGGATTTCTTGGGGGAAAGAGGGAGAGAAGAAAACAAATCTAAATGCTTTGTTTCAAAAATAGGGTGGTTTTTTTTTTATTGTTCTTGTTGTTGTTGAAGTCTCAGAGACATCTGTTTAGAATAAATGCCTGACAGATTGCACTTCTACCAATTTTAGTAGTAAAAACCCCTCCGAAAAGCTAGACTTTCCAGTGTTGGTAAATATGAACATAACTTGTACAGTTGTCATTTTTTAGATAATTTCTCTTTTTGGACAGGAGAATACACATTTGATCTTGATAAATGCTTCTTCCAAAGCACAGTTTTCCCTCCAGTGTAAGTGGGTGCCTATTACTACATCATGAAGGCATTCAAAGAGATATGACAGCTAGTGACCTTTGAAAATACATCGTTTGGCTAACACTGAAAGCTCTATTATCATTCATTTCCTCTCCCCTTCCCCCTTTTTAGTTAAGATTTGGGAGAGAGGGAGGGTAGAGAAAAGAGATGTTCCCTACAGTTTTAACAAAACCAATCAGGGCTAGTCTTAGTTACAGTTTTTCCCACTCATTTCAGACCTGATTGGTATCATTATCCCAGCTCAGGAAAGCAGTGTTCATTCATTTTTTTTTCCTTTTCTGCTGCAGTCTGAGTTTAGTAGCTAATGCAGAAACCATTGACCATAAATAAATTGTGTCGAGATTCAAGCAGCATTTGGAGACTTTGCTTGTATTTGCTCAGTTCTTTCCGCACTGCCTTCATAGTAGCCTGGAAATGCGTTTCAGGGTGTTTAATGTCCCACCTTCATTTAGCTTCGCTCTCTGGATAGAGCTTACCTAGTCACTGAAGTATAATTAGGATGATAGGATCATAGATTTTGGGTTATAAGGGACTTTAGAGGTTGACTAGTCTATTTCATTCGTCATTCAAATGAATAAACTGCTATCTAGATATGTGGTGAAGTGACTTGCCCAAGGACACACAGATAATAAGTAACAGAGCTAGGATTTGAACACATAGCCTCTTCAAAATTGCTGGGGGTGGGGTGGGGAATGGCTTATTTATTTATTTTTAACCACAGTGAGGCAATTGTGAAAGCAATATGGCAGATACAAAGAATAGCAGGACAGCAACTTGGTGTAATTCTAGCTCTGTCACTAACTGGCTGAATAACCTACAGCCCCACATTGAATTAAACTGTCCTTAAAGGTCTCTTTCTAATTAGATCACTCAACAAGTCACTTTCTCAAAAATGTATACAAAGTGAGGCTTGATTCAGTATACTCTAGGCCTTAAGCTCTGGCTCCTTCTCATTTTGGCAATGTGCAAAGTGGGAAGTAAAAAATCATTCAATCTCCCATCGCCACACTTTTTACTCTAGCTGTCCTCGATGACTGGAATGATTTCCCTCAACTTTGTCTCTTGAATTCCTAGCTTCTTGCCAGATTTTTCCAATCATCACCTTCTATATCACTGTTCAGTTGTTTTAGTCTGTCTGACTCTTTGTGGCCCCATTTGTGGTTTTATTGGCAAAGATCCTGGAGTGGTTTGCCATTTCCTTCTCTAATTTATTTTACATATGAGGAAACTGAGGCAAGCAGAGTTAAATGACTTAATGACAATAGCATAGCTAGTAAATGCCTGAGGGAGGATTTGAACTCATGTCCTCCTGATTGTAGGGCTGGCACCACCTCACTGCCTTGTACTTTCTTCTAATATTACTCTGCATTCATTTTGTTTACATTATGTATACGTACATACTATTGTGTTGTCTTCCTCATTAGAATGTAATGTAAGCTCCTTGTGGGCAAGGACTATTTTTGCCTTTCCTTGCATCCCTCATGCTTAACACAGTGCCTGACACATACTAAGTACTTAATAAATGTTTATTGATCGATTGCCATAAAGTATTATAATAGATTCTGTGACACTTTTTCCTGGAACAGCTTGCTTCTATCTTTCAGACACAGTACAGGGTGTACCATTAATTAATTTTGGTGTAGTCTTAAAACTTAGACCTTTATATGGAATTAGATATTCATATGCTTGGTCTCCATTTAATTTATGGAGGAGGTGAAACTTCAGTCAGTGACAGAGCTAAGACTAGAACTAAGGTCTTCTGAACCCTTTTCTTCACAAAGTCAAAACAGATAGCCTCATCAGTCAGAAGAGCAACCAAACCAGTTAGCTGTCATTTAAACATGAGACCCACTGGTACTTAGGTGTGTGCAGAGTCATATTTGCAATTATCGCTTACCAAGAGAATCTCATACTCCTGTATGGCCTCTTGGTCTGAGTGTGATATATTCTAGTGTATAAATGAGAATTCTGAAAGAGTGGTGGATTGTTAATGAAAATTTGTGATTGGTTTGAAGGTCCTTTGGTAAAGGTGTAATCCACCTGCTGATTAAATGAAATTTTAGTTGGTTGCTTTGACATCGTCATTCAGATATACCTACCTCAACAGTCTTATTTCATAGTATTCTTCTTCCTATACTTGTTATTCCAGTCAAACTGGCCAGCTAGCTTTTCCTTGTACTTTGTGAAATGGTCCCTTGTGTTGAGAATGCCCTCCGTTCTCACCTCCACCTCTTATACTACCTACTTTGCTTCTAAGCGTGTTTTCAGGTGTCACCTGATACCCAAGGCTTTTTCTGGTTCCCTACGCAGTTATTAGTACTTTTTTCATCTAGAAATTACTTTGTGTCTACTTTGAGTTTATTTACTTAATGTATGTTCTTACTCCCCATTCTTCCTTTAGTAAGCATGTCTTTGCACAGTTCTACCTCACTTCAATCCAGTTTGTACACAAATCAAGACAACGAAGGACGAACAACAACTTGAGAGTAGGGAATGTTTCTTTTTTATCTTTGTATCCCTAACATCTAACATGTATTCCTTGTACATGGCAGGGATTTTATAACTGTTTGTTGAATGAATGGAATCTTTAGCCTGGTTACTCTTTCCACTACCAAGGCATTTTCAGCCTCACGTCGCAGTAACACTGTGCACTGGAACATGGCATGGTAGAAAGGGCATTAAGCTGTAAGTCAGAACATTATGGTTGTAATGTTGACTCTGCTGCCATTTTACTCTGTGACCTTGGACCTCTTAACCTCTCTGGTCCTAAGCGGCCTCATCTGTAAAAATTAAATGATTGAATGAGGTCCTTAAGGCCACTTGTAGCTGCTATCTAGAGCGGTGGGTAATGCAGTGGATTGGGTGCTGAATTCAGAGGTACAATACTGAAGTTGGTGCCCTGCTTCCAATACTTTCTACCTGTGTGCTCTTGTACAAATTACTTTATGCCTCCGAGACTCATTTTCATCATCTATAAAATGAGGAAGTTGGACTTGATCAGAGAGTCTTAACAAGGGATCCATGGATTTTTCTTGTTAATAGTATTATTTAACATATTTATGTTACTATTTTGATACTTTGATAATTGGGTTTCAAAATATTTAGATTCATTTGCAATCCTGTGTATTTTATGCATTTAAAAACATAATTATGAGGAGGGATTCAGATGATTCACTGAATTGCCCAGTGGTTCCATGATACAAAAGGTTAAGAACCCATCTTGGAAGTTCCAACTAATTCTAAGTATCCTGTGATGGATACTTAGATATATCATCACCAAGTAGATGATGAGGGGAGTTATGGAGGAAACATTGGGCAAGCGAAAGGAGAGAAACTGAACATAAAAACTGATCTTTCTCCTTCATGGATGAAACTTTCTGCCTTAGCATAAGTCAGGTGAAAATGAGCCCATTGCCCTTGAGAGAGCTCATTTAAAATGTAGAGACTCCATTTGTTTTAATGCTGTAAAAGTAATCTGTCATCACAGTTTAAGAATAGAGCACTGTGCCTTGTTGGCAGTTGCGTTCAAGTTCATGTTTATTGAATTGAGGAAGGCTTGGAAGAAGGAATGTGATGCTTGAGTTTACATCCCAAATTTGCTCGTCATCTGTGGTCCTGAATACCAAAGCAACATTTAATTACAGTATTTTTCTCTTGCTTCCAACTGATTGAATTTTTAGGTAGGGGGGAAGTGGCATGGAGAAGGGAGAGAAAAGGGAAGTGGAGGAGCAAAGTATCTGTTGAAACGAAGCCCTTGTAGAAACTAGTTTTTAATCTGGATGATTGCTTGCTAATGCATGCATTTGAGAGTTTGGCAGAAGAGAGAAAATTGCAGGATTAATGCCTGGGACCCTAATTCCCTGATACTTTTTAAAAAGACCAGCTTGCCAGCTGGCTATTACTCCTCCTCACCCCAAGCTCCATCTAATTTGTATTTTTAGCAGATTTTTTAGTGCTTTCCAGGACCTTCAACTCTAGGATGTAATAGACTCAGCGAAAGTTAGACAAATGTGTAGGAGATACATGTATGTAAATGAGCATATAAAGCTGAACAATGTGCAAAATTCCAAATGGGGGAAAAACAAATACTAGATGGTGGTTTTGTGTAATATCAAAGGAACCTTCCCTTTGCAAAAGGATTTAAAGGCATCCTTTATACATAGTGTCTTCCCCTCAATTTATGTAAAGTCATATTTGATTTATAAGCATGTTATTTGCACATCTTTCAGTATTACATCCATTCTGGAAAACAATGGATAGAAGAATATATATATATGTGTGTGTGTGTGTGTGTGTGTGTGTGTACATATACACATATATGTTATATAAGTTTGCAGGATGTGTATAGCCTTGCAGATCTGAGAGTGCCTACAGGCCTATATTACTTGGGATGGAATTAAAGCTAGAGTAGTTAGGAAGGAGAACGAGTGTGAGCTGTTAGAGCAAATGAGACTATGATTAGTGTTTCCAGCCCGAAACCTTTGAAGTAGATCAGCAGGAAAAGAAGAAAAACATCTAGGCCAGAGAGAACAGACCACTTCTTGTTGCCTAGGATATTTGGTGAGACTTTGATATATCAGTCCTTATTAGCAATGGGCAAATATTCTCATTATTTTCAACAATTTGCATGATTATAATAAGGTAATTCACTACAGGCAAACTTTCTGTACCATTAGACCCAGGGCCGACGTAATGATTTGTCAAGTCTTGAGAAGAGTGCTTTTCTATTTGGTTTTTCATACTTAACACTGCTTAAAAGTTCTGGCTCTAAATTCAAGAGGATACAATTCGACAAGCATTTCTTTGGTGACAAACTGAAAACTACACTGTGCTTTCTCCTCGGGTACGAAGAGGGGTGGGGGTGGTGGTTGGGGAATGTGAACTGATAGAGGGTCCTGTGATCTTATTTTTAAAGATTCCATCTATAAACTCCTTCTCTTCCACTCAGACATAAAGGCCTCCGGTAGATATCACCACAAGTTTCTATGGGATTCCCAGGGCTTTCCCCCATCCTACTTGGTATCCCACACATTGCTGTTATTGGGGCTGAGCCTAGGCAAACCATGATATTATCTCTGTACTACATGTAACTTCACACCCATTGTAGGTTTACAACCTCTTTGATCCTGCCTTCTAGGATTACTGTGGCCTAGTGTATTAGTTCATCAATTGAGGGGAGAGTTTTGCTAGTTTAATATAAGGGCTTTCGAGATGCTGCTTTTATTTATTTATTTTTTTTACCAGTGAATAATTTATCAGAGATCCATCTAGTCCTTTACATCTAGTTCTGTTCTCATATCAGTTCATTCCCTCCTTATGTGTAGCACCTTCATCCATACATCTACCCATCCACTTCTCTTTGCCTCTTCTTCCCTCTTCTGCACAGCCTCTCTTCCAATGTTCGGCCCCGTCTTCCCCAGGTCAGTGGGGCTCTGCAATTAAGCAGCACATTGTATTGTAGATGGGCAATGAATGTCAGAGTGTGTTCCTTACAGCACATTTAATTTACAGGAGACTGAAGCAGCCCAGGGCTCACTAATCAGAAGTGACACTGGCAGAAGCTGTGAGGGCTGCCCAACACACTAGACTTTCTCTGCAATGAAAAGGCCTCCAGTGGTGGGTGAATGGGAGGAAATGGTTAGAAGGGAGCAAAGTCCCCAGGGAAGGGTGGGATTTATTTGGAGTGCCTGCTTCTAAGTGACTTTTGATTGATTCTCGACAGGGACAGATTTCTCTGGAATTAAAACATTAAAAAAAAAAAGCCCAGCAATGTCATGAATATTAGAAGGAATCCGGGTTCCTTTCTTGGTTTTCCCTTGGAATGACTGATGCTGTCATTTTTGACAACAGTAAGAAACAGAAGGCATCCAGGACACTGCCAGCCTCTAGAAATAATAAAAGCTCCCATTTACCATATTACTGTAGGATTTAAAGTGTACTTTGCCGGTACGATCTCATTTGGTCCTCACAACAACCTTGTAGAGGTAGCTACTATGTGTTTTATCCCTTTCCATTTTATAGAGGAGAAAACTAAAGCCCTGCCAGACTGATTCAAGGTCCTACTGTTATTGAACAAGAAGCCAGCACTAAAACCCAGGTCTTCTGACTCCAGATCCAGTGTGCTTTCCTCCACTTAATCGACAGCATTGATAATGTGCCAACATGGAAATTATACCAAGACATGGGCAGTAAAGCTTGCCCCTTGGTGCCTGTTCCCATTAAATGGGACCCAGAGTGGACTGATGGATTAGGAAAGAGGGAGAAGGTAGCAAACAAGCAAGGAGTTATTTCCCAAGCAGGGCCTATTCCAGGTTAGTGTGGCAGCAGAAGCTACCAGGGATTACCAGTGGGCTCAGGTGTCAGTGTTTGCTGGGAATTAGTTCAACAGCCTGCTGAGTGCAAATGTACTGACTTTATGGGGCTCTATCAGAGGTCAGCCTGGGTGTTTCCTGCTTCACTGCCCAAATTCCATTCTCACCCAGGAAACCTCAAAGGATTCCAAAGGCCTGTTCTCCCTGTAAGCTTACCATATGGTCTTGGCATGGAGTGGGTTTATGTCACCCTGCAGTTTTGGAAACTGAGACTTTGGCTATTCAGGAAGAGTTTTGCTTTCATCCAAATGCTTGTGTTGTGTCTTTTAGCACAAAAAATGCTTGCATTTTGTGGCAATTTATTTGGGAAATGATGCTATTTAAGAAACAAAGAATCATTGCTTATAATATCTCACTAATTAGGTGAAGCAACCTGTTTTAGATATGAGGTATGGATTTTTTTCCCCCTGAAAACAAAGCTCACAATAAGTTATTAAATGTTATAAGATGATAGGATTATAGATTTAGAAGGATTTCGGAAGTCATCTAGGCCAAACTGCATATTTTGCAAGTAGGGAAACTGTGTCTCAGAGTCCCAAGTGATTTAGACAGTGTAATATAGCTAATGAGGGCAGAACAAAGATTTGAACCCACATCTGCTATGTCCAGTATTGTCTGAGTTTGACTTTCTGTAGCATATTATTTCCAAATAATGTGTGAATAGGTAACTTAGTTTCCAAATACCATTTAAAGGAGAGGTGAACAATTTAGACAGAGTAGCAGCCCTGTGTGCAAAGGTAGGATATTTACAGCAGCTCTGAATCATGCGGGTTTATGATATGTTGTTCCTATTTACCTTCTCCATTATGTTTCATTTTTGTCAAATATTCCGGCCTCACACATATAGAGCCTTAGAAAATGATGTAACTTTAAATTGTTCATGCCCCTTGACCCAGAAAGCTCACTATTGGATGGATATCCAGGGAGGCCATACATATGTATACACACGTACACACATGTACATACATGCACACATAGACAAACATCTAAACATATACAGTGCACATATGTGTCTATGCACATGTGTATGTATGTGTATTGCATATATAGATGCACCGTCCAGAAATATAGCAGAATTTTATAATAAATAGCAGCAAAGAGGAGACATAGAAATTGTCCATTGATAGTGGAATGGCTGAGTAAATTGTGGTATCTGAATATAAATATGAAGAATTCAGAGGAAATGGGAAGATTTAGATAAATGAATATAAAGAAAAAAGAACCATTAAAACAATATATGCAAGGACTGCAATAATGTAAATGAAAGTGCTAGAAGGCTACTGAACTCCAGATTCATTGCAATAACTAATCCTGGTCCTGTGTAGAATACATAGTGCACTTCCTGCTTTGGTGTAGAGGGGGCCTATGGGTCTGGAATGCTGTATACTCTGTCAGTTGTTCCCCTTTGTTCTAAGGCAGATTTCAGTGGGGGAGGGGGAAGGATGAATTGTGAGAAAAGGAAAGACATCAATAAATCTTTAAAATGACTTACTACGGTGGTTTTTGAAGCTTAACGCACTGGAGACTTGTTCTGATTTCCATGGAAATTCCTCAGTGAAGGCTAAGATGGTTTTTGAGCTGATGCGATATCTTTGGGTGAGCTATGGTTAGAGAACAGTTTCTCTGAAAAAAATCTGGAAGTTTTAGGGGACACTGAGCTAGGAAAGTCCTATGGCAACCAAAAATTAAACATGCCATTTTTGTTCTTCATGGAGAACCTTAGCATGCAAGATGCAAGAAGTGATAGACCCTCTGTACTTTGTCCTGGTCAGACTACATCTAGGGTATTGTGTTCAGTTGTGGGTGCCACAATTGAGGAAGGACATTGATCATCTATAGAGTGTCCCTGGTAGGGTAACCAATTTGGTGAAGGGACTTAAGTCCCTATCATAATTTTGGTTGAAAAAACTGGGGATATTTAGCATAGAGAAAAGATGATTCAAAGAAGTTTGCCTTCAAGTATTTGATATATCCTTTATGTAGAAGAGGGAGAAGAGTTACTCTGGTCCCAAAAGGTAGAAGCAGGAACACTGGGTGGCAGTTGCAAAGAGGCAGATTTATATATCCTAGTGATCTGAATTGTCTAAAAGTGAAATGACCTGCTTCAGATTTCTCCTAATTTGTAGGTATTCAGAAAGCGGTTGGATGACCACTTGTCAGATGTGTTATAGTGAGGATGCCTTTTTGGGAATGGATTGGACTGGATGTCTGCTGAGATCCTTTCTAATTCTCAAATTCTGTGATTCTCCAGAAAGTTAAACCCAGAGGGAGAGCAACCTAGGAGCCTGAAGCCCTAAGCCAGACAGAGGTGGTATCTCTCATTCTTTAACTCTTCTTTAAAGGGAAAGGAACCAATTTTTTTTTCTCCCTCCCACCCTCCATAAGGGAGAAAGACAAATCCTTGTAACAAATAGACATAGGCAAGAAAAAACAAATTCCTTCATTGGCCATGTCCAAAAACTATTTGTCTCATTTTGCACCCAGAGCCCATCATCTCTCTGGGAAACGAAGAAGCCGTTTCTAAGAAGGACTTGCTTGCTGTGGCTTCTCTTTCTCATTCCTGCCTAGGAATATCCCTTCATCCTTGGGCTCCCGGGAGATGAGTCAGTTTACGTTTGTTGTGATTTCCAGTGGGCTGATGCTGTGGGACTTCTCAAGTGTGAGTTTATATGAGAAGAGCTTTTAAATAATGTTGAATCAAGAGAGATGATTGTGATAGCCCCACTCCGTCTTCTTGACTTGGAGCATTTTCTCCTCAAGGGCATTTAAAACAAAGGAGTGTAGCTTTCAGATTTGTAAACTGCCACCTTATTATCCTATTAGTCAATTACAGCTGTTGAGGAACAGGAGTAAGTGACAGTGTGGCAGATTACAGCAATTTATTTGCTGTTCTCCTGGTCTTGTTCGGCGTATCATCAGGCTGTTTAAATTTAATGATAGGGCTTTTGCATGCGTTTTAGTGCAGTTAAAGTTGTAATCAAAATGTTTAGGAAAACCCCTACTGACCCGCATAAACACTCCCTTCTTCAGTGTTGCTTTTAATGCCTCCTTGTAATCTTTATTAGCAAAGCTGACTCACTAATTAGTCGAAGCAACCTATTTTAGACACGAGGTGGGGTGGGGGTTGCCTGCATAGGAAGCACAGAGTGTGTTTCGGTTAGACTTTATCTGGTATTCCTTCCAGATGAGATTCAGTGCCTGAGACTGTCAGTTATCAAGAAGGCACAGACATGCATTACCAAAGGAAGTTTGCTCACCAGAAAGTTCGGTACACCTGTGAAATCACAGGACCCTTCCTTATCATTGTCCCTATCCTAAGTGAATGGTATAGATGTGCAGGTGAATAGGGCAGGCAGGGAGAAAGCACACAACCACATTTTTCTTCCGATTCCAGATAAATGTAAAAATGTGGATCTTTTAAGTGTGTGTGTGTATGTATATTTATATGTATGTGTGTGTATGCAATATGTATGTAATATGTGGGTGTATATATATACATATATATATATATATACATATATATATATATATACATGTAGTTGCTCTCAAACAATATCTATGTGAAGGTAAGGTGGGATAGTGGATAGAACACTAGACTTGGAATTAGGAAAAACTGAGTTCAAATACTGCCTTAAACACCTAATACTTGGGCAAGACTCAGAGCTTCAATCTACTCCTCTTCATTGGGGGATGAGGAAATTTCTTCTGCCCCACATCTGACACCTGCTGGATGTGAGACCCTGGGCAATTCACTCATCACCTCTCGGTGCCCTAGACAATCTTCTAAGACTATACAAGTTGCAGAGAAAGTGCTAGCCTACACTGGCAGTAGGGGGCTCCTCACCCGGGAGTTCCTTATGCCAATGAAACCATTGGTCCAGTCCCCATTTCTATCCCCAAGTCAAAGATAATAATAACACCTACTTCATGAGAGTGGTTGTAAAGAACTAATGAGAGAATAAAATGTATACCTATAAGGAAGGGTGGGGTTTGGGTTATATTGCTTAGGGTTTCAAGCCTATAGGATGAACTTGACCAACTTTCCCTCCGTAAACATTTATTGGTTCACCTGTTGTATATGAAGCACTGTTCTGTGTGCTAGCAGGATGCTCCAGGGATGTGAGGATGTGGGTATTTTGTTCAATTTCTTTTAAAAAATAGTATTTTATTTTTTCCAATTAAATGTAAAGATAGTTTTCAACATTCATTTTTTATAAGACTTTGAGTTCCAAATTCCTTTAGTGTTCTAGATGACAATTGACCCATGACTGTCCACTGAGCCCAGTTCTTGTCCATATGTTGGCCATATGGGGGCACAGCCAATGTACTAAAGACATGCCCTGAATCCTTTTGACTTTGAAAGGATACCAGTAGAGTACAGAGGTGGTACATTGATTGTTCCTTGCCCTTGCCCATCTTTTTGGATTAAACCTTTCTCGATAGCATTTTTTTAGGTCCCCTTTCCTTTGTGACTCTTTATTTGCCCTATGTTGCAGCCTGCTTCATACTTCCACGTGGTCTCCATTTTCATTTAGGTAGATAAAAAGAAGTAAAAATATCTGCCTTTGAGTGGTTGGCAATATAAGATATATTTTAAAAACAGCATGTTAGTATATGTTAAATGATTAATCAAGTAATCAGTGTTACAGGAATTCAGCAGAGGGAAGGAAGGCATCATTGTGAGTTGGGCCAATCAGGAAAGATTTGAGGCAGGAATTGGGACATAGATTGGTCTTGAAAAAGAAGATAAGGCATGGATAAGCAGAGAAGAGGACATCCCAGTTAGCTAGACTCATAGAAACAGAATGATGATGATGATGATGATGATGATGATGATAATTATTATAATTAACATTATTTCTATCATTATTAATTATAATAGCTAGGATTTATATAATCATTTGAGGTTTGCACAGTACTTTATACTCATTATCTCATTTGATCCTTACAGAAACCCAGGGAGGTAGGTGCTATTATTATTTTACAGATGAGGAAACTGAGGCTGAGAGGTTAAGTGGGTCACATAAGCTAGTAAGTGTGTGAGGTAAATCCGGTCTTCTGGACTCCAGGTTCTGAGCTCTACCTATGGTACCACATAGCTGCCAAACTTGAGAGTCAAGGAACTTCATAAACTTTAAAGAGAGAGATCCTATATTGTACGTGTAGCTGAAAAAGACCTAGTAATAGATTTCTTATTTTTCAGCGGCCTGACGAATAGGTAGCCTATCTTGGAATATAGGATTGCTGGCGATGTTTTAGTCACACTGAATGTTGTGAAGGCCTTTGGGATTCTACAGTATGAAAAGTACCAGATTGCTTTACCTAGTCTATTTCCCAGGCTGTTAAGCATCTGGTAGTGAAGGTGTCTCTGTCTCCCAAGTTCATGAATCTCTATGAGTATATTTGTATTATTTAATCTGTTATTATATCATCTATTATTTTTGTTATCCTAATCTCTAGGCCTCTCATTGTGGCATAACCTGTTCGTTCCTGCAGAAATGTCCATGCGTATTTTCAGCAAGCTCTTAGGCTGGTTTTAGGTGTGATGGTTTAGTTGAGCATTTTTTAAAAAAATTTTTAATGGAATCTTAGAAGTGAAATGTAAGCATTACGTCCATCTGCTATAATTTCTTTATGGTAGTGCTTATAGTCATTGGATTTATCAAAAAGGGGAAACATATATATACATATATGTATGTATGTATATACAGAAATATATACATACATACATACGTGTGTGTGTGTATAAAATTAGTTTCCTTCAAAGTAACAGAGAACTTCTTCAGTCATCTTCACCCGTTTTTGAGTACCTTAGATGTACTTTGTATAATTCTTAGGAATTTTGGGTCTGGATCAGTTCCTTGACTGGGGTAGGAGATTCCTGGTGTGGAAACTCCTTTTTCTGATATTATCTCGCAATTTATAGTCTTAGACAATTTCTTGGGGGGCACTTCATAATTAAGTGGCTGGCCTATAAACATGTGTCAGAGGCAGGGCTTGAACTCAAGTTTTTGTGACTTGGAGTCCACCCATCTATCCTCTGGGCCATGTTGCTAAGGAGTTATGAGTATATTAAGTTCCAGAGGCCTTATTAGTACATTGGAAAACTGACATGATTGGCAAATGGCCATCACAGAGCTTTAAGGTTTGCAGAATGCTCCATTACAACATCTCATCAGAGCCTCATATCCATCCTTAGAGTTTAATACCAGATCAGAGATACTATCACCCCCGTACAAGTGAGAGAAATGGATGCTGAGAAGATTTAGGTGACTTGCCTATGGTCATGCAATAAATAAATGTGGGAGAAGAGATTTGAGCTTAGCTCTCCCAGATTCCAAGTCTAGCCCTTTCAGATATAGCCTGACATTATGAATTAAAAAGTGGTAGGGAATAGAATAAATCAAGATAGGCTCTTGGCAAATTAGTCACTCTGTTTATATACCAGAAAGGCTGTTATTTTCATGAGGTGGGAGACAATTGTTCAGCATGGGCTACATTATTAACCGTATCCAAGTTGGCTTAAGGTAGCTATCTGATGAAAAGCATTTGTTAATGGTAAAAACAAAACTAAACAAAACCCCTTTTTTCTTCTTGTTGAAGTCTGCCTAATTTAGCAGCATCGGTAGTAGTATTTATGGTGCCTAGGTTAAATCGCCTTCATTCCTCTTCAGTTTTACCACATGCCATATACCAAACTGGGGTTGAAAATAATTGTCTCCATTTTGGAACTAGAGAAAAGGATAGACAGACAAGCCAGCTGATCAGATCATATTGAGCACAGTAAAGAGTGGGGATGGGAGATGGGGTGCCCAGAATCAATAGGCTGTCTTGCACGAAGTTGGCTACTCCAAATGTAGCTGTTTGTTCATGATTCAAGCCACTTGCTATTCAAAAGCGCTCTGCCCCATCTGTCCTTTTGCACTTGCAGGAAACAGTGTAACTTTTGTCAGGAGTATGATGGTTGTTGGCATAGGACCCAGTCAATTGGTGATCTCATGGGTTCATTTATCATCTCCATACTTTTGTCCTAGTTGTTCCCCGTGCCTAGAATCAGCCCCCTTCCCACTAATGCCTTAGAATCCCCATTTTCTTTCAAAACTCAACTCAAACATCACCTTCTACATGAGGACTTTGTCGAGCCCCTCCCCAGATAATAACGTCTCCCTGCACCTCACAAAAACCTATCTTATAATGATGTATTTATTTTGTACAGGTCTTGCATATGCTGAAATGTATGAATGTTGTCTCCCCCACCAAATAAAAGTTTCTTGAGGTCTTCGCTCCCTCCCTCCTTCCTTCCTTCCTTCTTTTTCTTCCTTCATATTGGCTAGGACAGCATCTGGCGCATGGTAGACATTTAACTTGTTCTCTAGGCAAATGAGTCCCAGTTGCATACAACCTACCTTAATCTCTCTTTTGAAAGCCAGTCATGAATTAGTGCTTCCTTTTGCCTTCAGTTAATTTGTCTTTACTTTGTACATACCTGTTCTTATTCTTCTTCAGTAGAATGTAAGCAAGGGCTGTTTCTATTCTCTAACCCTTCTATCCTTAGCACCCAGCACAGTGCCTGGTACATAGTAGGCACTTAAAAGCTTTTTCAAATTGCAAGACATGACCACTTTGTGTTAAGGATTTCTATTAGGCCTTAGGTTAGGATTAGAAAGTACATTATGGAGAAGAGTTCACAACAGCATAAGGCTGGTCCATTCTCTACCGTATCCAAGAGGATGTGGGGATAGAAACCCCCTTCATTATAAGGAAATTCAGCCTATATGGCAGTCACACAGCAAGGCCCCCCACAAAGGGCAGTGATTTGGCAAGACTCCGGTGTGGGGATGCACAGATCCTGTTCATGGGGCTTGATCTAGTTGAAAGACAACAACCTGTCCTCCTGACAAAGCCTGGAGGACGATACAGAAACGGGAGAAAACAGGGGTGAGCACAGAGATTAGAGGGAGGTGACTTTCATAGTACAGTCACTAAGAAAACTTACACAACTGAACACGTTGCAGTTCCTCAGAAACAGTGAATGATTTTGGAAAGCACAAAGGGAGGAGGAGGAAGAGGAGGAGGCAGGCCTTGACAGCATGCATTGGTTAGTGAAGGTGTGCTGTCAAGAGGCACAGCACTGTCTCTTAAGAGAAATCTGTATTTTTTTTCATCTTCTTCTGTCAGCTATGACTCGTACCTGTGGCAGCTCAGTGACATTCATGCTCATAACTGTGCCTCAAAACTGATGTGGAGTGTGCTGAGCTTCCCCTCTCTTCCTCCTTGCTCCCCTTGCCATTTCTTTCTTATCTTCCCGTTACTGGAATGATTTCTCTCTCATCTTTATCTCTTGAATATCTAGGGCCCTGTTGTATAGAAGTTCTTAACCTGAGGTCCATGAGCCAGGGGGTCCAAGAATTTGGATGGCGGGAGCCAGAAATGATGTCTTTATTTCAGTAGGATCATTCTGTTTATATTATTTGTTGCATTTAGTAAGGTTATTATGATAAAGGCTCCATAGGCTTCACCAAACTGCCAGAGTGGTCCATGGTACAATCGAAGGTTAAGAACCCCTGTGCATTGACATTCAGTTCAGATGGCTAACCCTACATGAGATCTTTTCTGATACCCATCCCCCATTTATCAATGCTTATCTCTCTCCAGCCCTCTTCAGGTGACTTTGTATTTAGTTATACTTGTAAATATGGGCAGCTAGGTGGCATAGTGGATAGAGTGCCCAGCCTGGAGTCAGGAAGACTCATCTCACTAAGCTCAAATCTGGCCTCAGACACTTACTACCTGTGTGACCCTGGGCAAGTCACTTCACCCTCTTTGCCTCAGGTTTCCTCAAATGTAAAATGAGCTGGAAGAGGAAATGGCAAACCACTCCAGTATCTTTGCCAAGAAAATCCCCAAATTTTGTACAGATCTTGCATATGCTGAAATGAATGAATGTCGTCTCCCCCAACCAAATAAAAGTTTCTTGAGGTCCTTCCTCTCTTCCTTCCTTCCTTCCTTCCTTCCTTCCTTCCTTCCTTCCTTCCTTCCTTCCTTCCTTCCTTCCTTCCTTCCTTCCTTCCTTCCTTCCTTCCTTCCTTCCTTCTTTCCTTCCTTCCTTCCTATTGCTTAGGACAGCATCTGGCCCATAGTAGACATTTAACTTGTTCTCTAGGCAAATGAGTCCCAGTTCCATACAACCTACCTTAATCTCTCTTTTGAAAGCCAGTCATGAATTAATGCTCCCCTTTGTCTTCAGTTAATTTGTCTTTGCTTTGTACTTACTGTTCTTCAGTAGAATGTGCGAAGTTAGACATGACCGAAATAACTGAACAACCACATACTTGTATATGTTTTATCCCAAATAGAATGGCAGCTCCATGAAAATTCAAAATTAATAAATAGTTAAATAAATGCTTATTGACTGATTCATTACTTACTCCATGAGGGCAGGGGAGGGCCTGCTTCATTCTTTACCTTTTTGACCCCAAAGCCTAGGGTCTTGTACTATTTAAGTTCTTAATAAATGCTTATAGAATTAGATGATTCACCTTCAGCGCCCCCTTTAACCCTGGTGCTTCTCTCTTTTTTCTTTCTCACAATAGGGCAAATATTCACGATGGGGAAAAAGGCCTTTATGCATTAAGAAAAATCATTTTACATGTGAATAATATTTACTATTAAATTTATAAATATGTGGTAAGCTTCCACCTTAAGTGTTGACATAAAGAGTTCAAGGGACATAGTGGATAGAGTGCTGGGCCTGGAGTCAGGAAGACTCCAAGATTCAAATCCTGCCTAGCTGTGTGGCCCTCGGTCAGTCACTTGACCTCTGCTTGCCTCAGTTTCCTCATATGTAAAATAGGGATAATAACAGCACCTAACTCTCAGGATTGTTGTGAGAATTAGATAAGATAATATTTATAAAGTACTTAGCATATAGTAGGCACATAATTAATACTCATTTCCTTCTTTCTTCCACATACACACGTGCACACAGTGTTTAATAGGGTCACGTTATTGGTGCCTATGCCTGTTGACTTTTTTTTTTAACTTGTATCGTGGGAGATGTTGGGAAGTATTCACTGAAGTATTAAGATGAATTTTCCTGTGTAGCATGGGGGGAGGAAGGGCTTAAGAAAAGCCAGCCACACCATCTCAGCCAGGAAGACCTTGAAGGCTGCCTTGGTGTCCACCTCATCTCCACTTGGCAGTAGTAATATTTTTGTAGTAGTTGTGGATTTTTTTTTTGGTCTTTCTTTTTCTTATGTGTATGTATACATATACATATTTGAAATAGACTAGTATTTACATTGTGGGTGGGTGTGGGAGTCCACCCGACCTGTCTGAATGGGGAAATTGCAGTTAGTGTTCCATTTTGATCCATTTAAGCGAAAGCTGATTAGCACTTTTGGAAAAGTGAATATAAATCATTGGGCTAATCAAGAGAAATTGAGCCTGGTTGTTACTTCTGTGAGCCAGGGAGAAGAATGAACTTAATGGAAGGCTTCTTTTTAATCAATCAAGAGACTGGGAGTGAGCTCTGCAACTGAGGGCTCATGGAAGTGTTTGTTTAATACAGCAACACAGCGTGTGGAAGTTTAGGTGCGAGGGGCTAGCCGGATAGCTTCATTTCCATGTGATGGGTAGGAGGGAAGAAAATTTGGTGTTTTATTTCCGGCTTGCCACTAAGGAAAGTGTGTTTATTATGACCACACAGTAATTAGACAGCCTTGGATTTCAAGAGGGTGTGTTTGTCTGGCTTTTGCCAGTGTGTTCCCCATAATCTGCAGCTATTCATTCATCCTTGGGAGTGTGGTGTTTGCCACCAGTTTAGCTCACTTTGCAGCTTAATCTGGACAGCATTCTCCACCGCCCTCCTTGCCCCTGGCTGTGTAAAAAGGAGGAAGTGCAGGAAAGCTCCTTAGCTGATGCATAACGGACTTGACCTTTTTACAGATAATAGAAGCTAGGATTTATATAGTGTTTTAAGATTAGCAGTGCACTACTACCTAAGTACCATCTCAGTTGATTCCCATCACAACTCTAAGAAGTAGGTGCTGTTAGAATCCTCATTTTACAGATAAGGAAACTGATCCCCACCCCCACCCCATACTGTATTTATTGTTTTCTCTGTTTTGTGACTTGATTGTTTCGTTTGTTTGTCTTGCTTCTCTTAATATTTTATAAGCTCCTTAAATGTGAGAGGTCAAGTTACTTGCTCAGGGTCATGCAACTAATAAGTGTCAAGCAGGATTCAAACTGGTCTTCCTGACTCCAAATCCAGAATTCTGTCCACTGCTCTACCCAACAGGCGTGCTAAAACATCGGAGTGGTTTCCAGCTATTTCATAGACTTTAGATGAAGAATAAGATATGTGTATGTATGTACATATATAATATACATACAACTATATGCTGCATGTAGCTCTCTCTGTCCTATCTGTTCGTCCATCCCTCTGTCTGTCTGTCTCATTTCTTGTCCAAAGTCTACAAAATACTTGGAAATCAATTTTTGTTATTCATTTGTGTCCAACTCTTCATGACTCCATGGACCATAGCTATCCATGGGCTTTTCTTGGCAAAGATACTGGAATGGTTTGCCATTTCCTTTTTCCGTGAATTGAGACAGAGGTTAAATCACTTGCCATGGGAGATTGTATATGTGAATATATATATGTATATATATGTATGTGTATATATATACATACATATATGTGTATACATATATATTCACATATATGCCTACGCATATATACACTTATGCATATATGTGTATATAAACACACCTATAAATCAATATATGCACACATATGCACGCTCGCATATGTATGTTTGGAAATATACACATACGTGTATAGATGTATATATGTGTGTATAAATTTATTTATAGTTATGTATACATACATATATGTACACATATGAATATATGCAGTGACTCAAGGAGATTAATGACTTGCCCAGGCACATGTATGTATGTATATGTGTATTGTGCATGTATACATGTGCATGTGCGTGTGTGTGTGTGTGTGTGTGTGTGTGTGCAAAATGACCCAAGGAGATTAGTGACATACCTAAAATCAGATGTTTAGCAGTGATACCCGAGCCAGGCCATCTCAGTTCAAAAGCAAGCATGCTGTCTACAGAATATGCTGCCGCCTCCACCACCTTTCTTTAAAGTTCTATTCCTCGTCCTTTTTCTGTGGTATTGGCTATTCTTATGGTAGTTTCTCTACTGTCTCTTCTGTCCTATCTATGGAAAGACTGATTCCAAGAAAAGGAATTCAAAGAATAGGAGAGTGGGTTATGTTTAAGTGTGAAAACATTTAAATTGATTTCAGAGCAGAACCTTGTAATTTGACCAGATGGTCATCTCTCAGTTAGTCACATATTAACCTTTATTTATACAAGTTAAATACTTCATGAGTTGCTCCCCTGCTTTCTGAAATCCTTTGGAAAAGAGAAGAGTTGAAAAAATGCACCTCCCTCTTTTTTCCTCCCAGATCTGAGAGACTATCATTGTGGATGTTTGCACATAATGTCGTGTATGGTTGATGTGTTGTTTGGTTTGGTTTTGCTGAAATGTTTTAAATTTTTTTTCTTAAATCTTTGTTACCAGAGAGGGCTCATTGGCAAGGGGAAGCTGAAGAAATATGTTACTGAAATAAATATGATGTTAAAAAGTGTTGATTAAAAAAAAAGAACAAAAGAAAAGTGATTTCTCCCTTCTCCCTTCCACTGTCCCCCCAAAGAAACCCAAATAGATTTTTTTAAAAGCCAATAACATTTTAAAATAAATCATAAGTTGTTTGGTCTGGGTGTGAAAGTCTCAGATGTGAAAGTAAAATCAGATTTCCACCTTCCTGATATGACAACACTGACTAGTTACATTATGCAATTCAGATAAAAAAAAAGAATATTCCAAATGGACTTCAGTTCATCTGCTAAAGCTGTCAGAATGATGTCTAGCCTCATATTACAACTGATCTGTGGTCTCTGAAGAGGCAGTTGGACATGTAGCTTGCTGGTATTCCAAATCCATCTTTCTTACATATGTGCATTCTGGGAAGCAAATCCAAGTGAAGGTGTTACTCATTTATAGCACCTTCCTTAGTATTCCAGTAGTTCTCAGTTGGCCTGTTGACTGCTTTGAAGGCAACAGAGTGATCTTAGTGACTGGTAAAGCTAGAAAGGGAAGTAGTATCAATAGATGTGCCTTTATGAAAGATCCAGAAAGCTCAAGAGGCAGAATGGATCCAAGTCTTTTGAGCCCCAGCTTCTCAGAACTGCTGACATATGTTTCTGAGTTCCAGCAATTTGGTTAAGTCCCTGTTATTTAGTCTTGTAGCAGAGACCAAGGGGAGAGAGAATAAACAGAGCTTAACAATAATGATTCACATTTCTTCAGGTTTATAAAGCCCTTTCCCCAAAACAGCACCTCTGCATGGAAAGGGGATACATCAATTGCTGACTGTACTTCTCAGATGAGAAAACTGAGGCACAGACCGGCCAAGTGACTTAATCAAGGGGTCCCATACAGTAGTTAAAAAGTTACCAAGCTGGGATTCAAGTGAGCTGATTCCAGATATTCCCACCTTCTTTTTCATTGTGTTACTGAGGAAGAAACTTAAGTCATCTGGAAATACTTGGAAATTTGAACTTATATGGAAATAAGATTTTTTTTCTCCTAGGACAGTGGTTCCTAACCAGAGGTCTGTGAACATTTTAAAAAGTGTTTTGATAACTATTTACGTAACTACAGACACTCACACATATACACACACATTCCTTTTGGAATCCTATGAATTTCATTTTATGCGTCTATACCAAGCCTCCTGAAGGTATCCACAGCACACAAGAAGGTTAGGAATACCTGCTCTATGAGCTGCCTCAGTGAGACACAAATCATAAAGAAAAGGAAGACTTTTCTAACTTGACCAGAAGAAAATGTTAAATGTGCTTTATGCTTCTACAATACAAGGAGGCTCTAGGCCATTTACTGAATAGATCTCACCTTTTAGAAAGAATTGACTCCTTATAAGTGGCAAATTCAATGAAGCCCTCTTTAGACCTTTTGACAAAGGACTGCATTCCCTCATTTATCACAAGTTAAAGTGTGTTGTATGTATGTACACATATTTTTGGCATATGAATCTAGCAAATTTAGCACATTATTAAAATTTATATTATTTTCTCTGTTTTGTAACTAATAGTTTCTTGTGTTTGTCTTGGTCCTTCTAACATTTTGTAAGCTCCTTAAGGGCTCTTATGTGAATGTCAGTCCTGCTGGAGAGCTTTCCGTGGTTTTCTGTAGACTATGGTGTAAAAGATAAACTCTTTAGTGTGGCATCTCAGGTTTTCCTGATTCTTTCTCCTTTCTAGCCTCAATTTATTATATTTCCCTTGATGTGTTTTATGTTATCACTAGACTTGATTAGCAGCTATTTTTTGAACTTGACTCATCCATTTCCAAAGATGCAATGTCCCCCTTTCCCATCTCTAACTTTCAGAATCTTCCACATCCTCTAGGGGCGGGGTGGGGAGCCTGTGGCCTCAAGGTCCTCAAGTTCAGCCCTTTGCTTGAATCCAAACTTCACACAACAAATTCTCTTAATAAAAGGCTGCACCCAAGGACCTAGAAGGCCTCAAGGCTGCAGATTTCCCACCCCTGCTCCAAGGCATAGCCCAGGTACTACCTCTCCATGATGCTGCACCTCAGACTTAAGATAAAAATAAGAATAACAACCAGAATTTATATATCCCTTTTGAAGTTTACAAAATGTTCTATGTGCTCTCTCATTGGATCCTCCCAAGGAATGGATGACTTAGGCGCTGTTAGCATTTCACAGATGAGGAAACAGACTGAGAAAGACCTGCCCAAGCCACAGAGCTAGCTAGTCAGGTGCCTGGGATGGCATTTAAACTCTAGTCTTCTTGACGGTAAAGTCCATTTTACCAAAAGACCAAGATAATCACTTCCTCCCTAAATTTTACTGGAACACTTAGTCTGGATTTCCCTCTTGTCCTCATTATTCTGTATGCCATTAAACTTATTTGCTTAAGGGGACAATATCTTCTCAAGTACAATATACATTTCTTGAAGTCTGGCATTACCCTTATTTTTTCCCGCTTTATCCACAGCACCTAACACGGTACCTAGCACATCACATATATTGGCTGAATGGCATTAACAAATACTAGTTCTGTATCTTCCGAGCACCCAGCGTGGTGCTATACACACAAAGTAGGTATTTGCAGCATCACATTGAATGCTCCAGAGGATGTGACTTGAACTCTGGCATATCTTGAACTATTGGTACACCATAGTTTAGGTCACCACAGGGCTCTTTTATAATATTTGTAATCTAAAGCTGATCAGGAAATATCATGGTACCGTGTCTTTGTTGATGTGCAATATGAAATGAAAAGACACCAAGCAAAAAGTGAGATCCCCCACCTGCTGTTTCTACAACAATAACAGCAACAACAAAAAATACCCCACTAATGCTTCACCAGGTTTAAGGTTTCTTTACAGATTTTCCCACAGCTTTCTTAATAGGCTTAAATAATCATGGAAGCGTTAAGTGTCAGGAGTTTCCCTTTAGGTTTATCACAAATTGAATTCTAAATACTGTTGATTAGGAAAGAAATAGATTGTAGGCATGTATTTATCCTCCTCTCCTTTTAGTAAATTTCATTGATGATTTTTTTTTATTTTATAGTACAGTGATGTCTCCATATAGCCTACCCTCCAGCACCAAGTAACCTTTGTAACAAAGCAAAACCGATAGATACGGTGCATGTAGAGTTTTCCCATTGTCCTCCCCCTCTCTGCTGAGAAGAGGAAGGTATGTTTATTTACCTGTCCAAGACTAAGTTTTTTCATGGATATTTTTCATTACAAGGTAGTGAAGTGGAATTTGGAAGTAAATATGTGGTCTTCTCAGCAATACAAGTTGGTGATTTGTCTGTTAGGAAAGGCTTTGTGTATTTCCCCTTGATACAGTTCATCATCACCTCAACCAGAGAATCCCAGCCAAGATTCAGAACATGGGCACATGTATTGGCTAACCGATGTTTTCCTTTTCATTTCAAAACAAGTACATGACTTGAATTGTAAAGTAGTTGGCTGTGTGAGTTCTGTTTAGAGTTCCCCCAATATGTTCTTTTGCAAAAATATGGGTGAGTGACTTCCAAGCTACAAAGCAGACATCTGCATTGGGGCAAACCTCAGTTCCATAACTATATATGCAGTGGGCTCATTTTTTTTCAGGTCAACTAAAATTTCAGCTGATTAGTATGTCCAGCTGAGAAAAACCAGCCCATTTAATCAATTTGCCATATGATCATAAGCCCAGGAAGGTTGATAATGAATGTGAAGTAGAAATGTTTTTGTCATCTGTGTTACCTTTACTTAGCATAGTGGCTGGTATATAGTAAGCACTTAATAAATGCTTCTTGACATATATATTATAGTATCCTGGAATGTCAAAATAAGAAAGATACCCTTAGAGAGCATCCAATCCAATTTCCTTGTTTATAGATGAGGAAACCAAGTCATAAAGAGGTAAAGTTACTTGTCTACAATCACATATCAAGTTAGGGGTAAAACTCGGGCTAAAAGTCCATGAATCAGGTTAAATGATGTGACCCTTATTTTATGGAAAGCAATAAGCATTTATTAAGCACCTACTCTGTATCAGATACTGTGCTAGTCATTAGGAATACAAAGGCATTAATGAGAGTTTCTGACTTTAAGAAGCTTATGTAGTTCTCTTTCTGGCATCCTGTCGATAGATTGGTCTGTGATTTTTCTCAATAACAAGGACCTCCAAGAACCTAGTATTGCTTATTACTAAATGCCTACTCTTTATTAATACTAGACAAATGCACAAAATTGGCTATAGTTAATCCCTGTGTATACATTAGGGTAAAATTGTTGACTTTCTCCAGAAACTCTGATCTTAATCCAGAATAGATTTATTTTAGTGTAGGTACCTAATATTTATTACTCATTAAAAATTACCTCTTCCAGCACTCAAGTATGCATGAGATTTGACCTTGGAAAAAGAAGTATTTGTACAGTACCATGCTTCTGTAACCACAATTCTTTTTTTTTTTTTTTTGTAACCGCAATTCTTTGATGACCTAGTGAGTGTGGGTTGGAGCAGTCTTTTGCTTTTTTTGTTTGTTGTTTTTGTATTTCCCTAGCACTTAGCACAGTGCCTGGCACATAGTAGGCAATTAACAAATATTTATTGAATCAAATGGAATAGACTTCCTAAGGCTGCCCCTTAACTATAAATGGACCTTGTATGGTAGATCTAAACATTCCAGAGAGTCCAGAGCCACCTATCAGGTGATTAGGGGGAGCTCAGAGGAGTTATTTGCTTCTTTCCATTCAGTTTCATATTTTTTAGAAGAAGTCATCAGAAACTCCTTAAATCTCATTTTCTCTGCAGTGAATTTTTTCCCCCTGGTCTTTCTGAAAGACAGAGACCTCATGAGTGAAAAGCAAATCCTCAAATTGACTGGATTTCTGTAGTATTATAGAAGCATCATTGCCAACTATTATGATAATGGAAAATCTGCATCCTAAAATTCTAACCCCTGATATGATCTGATGCTGGTATGGCTGAATACTTATGTCTGTTACTCAGTATGTTGCTAAGAAACTGAAAGGCCTAAAATGCCCTTTTGAATTGCTAAGGCATTTCTTTCTAGTATTCTAATTCTTTTTAATTGGTGCAGAGTGAAAAGTCAAGAAGTTTGTGTCAAACCACCCTTTCTTTCACTTTCCTTTTTAAAAGACTCCTTTCTTTCTGAAGATTGTATGATTTGTCATATAGGTGCCAGAATTCCCAGATGTGGCCATCCATACTGTTGTCCTACCTCTGGCTCTGGGTATAATAATTGAATCAACACATTCCCTCCAGAAAAATAAGAGTCAATCAATTGTCCTGTAGCTCTGCTCACCATTCCTTTGCTTTCTTTAGATGAGGACACTCTTCCTAATTACTACTGCCCTGTGTATTTTGTCTATCTTCAATAAAAATGTATGTTTCTTGTGGGCAGGGACTGTCTGGTATTTTTGTTGTTGTTGTTGTTCGTATTTGTATCTCCAGCACTTAGCACAGTGTCTGCCATATGTTATATAGTAAGAGTTTACTACATGCCTTTTCATCCATTGGTTTCATTAACTTTAAAAATTAATTTCAATCATTATTCCTTGGGTTTCTCTTCATAGGGGGAGGGGAGAAGTACTTGTTGAGGGAAATAATTTCTTTTTAAGGCATTGCAATTAGAACTCCTATGAATCCTTTATAGAGTCATTTTGGCATTGGATACTGAAGCTTGGCCTTAGGGGCAGGAAGACTTGGGTTTAACTCCAACCCGTGACACATAGTGACTGTGTAAACCTGGGAATCACTTAACTTCTTAGTGCTTTCTAGACAATCCTCTAAGATGATAAATTGCAGAGAAAATGGTAGCCTGCATTAGTAGAAGGAGTTTCCTCATACAAGAGTTTCTTATATCAATATAAAACCCAAGTTTCCGAAGACTTCTTTCTGCTCCATTTTGCTTCCTTCTCATCTTATGTCCTTTGCTTCTCCTATTCTGGTGTAAAGATTATGATGTAAAAAAGAGTGACTTCCTTTCCAAAATGTCAGCTCAAATTAGGAAAGACTGACCTGTCGGATTTCTTTTCTGGTCTCATATATTTTCTTGGTCTTTGCATCCTCAGTTTTCTTCTAAGACTATCCTTGCTTCAAGAATTATTGAACAATGTCCTCTTGTAAAAAATGAGTAATCACGAGTATGCCAATCTAGACATGTACATGTGGATACAAGAAGGAAATACGTATATAGGGTCTGTGATTTTTGTTGATGATAGGTACGTTCCAGTATCAATCTGTACACATTTATTAAGTGCTTACTATATGCCAGGCCCTGTGCTAAATGCTGGCAATTCAAAGGTATGAGAAACTCTTTGTTCTCAAGGTGCTCACAGTCTAATGGGAGGAGGGGGATGGGAGACAATATGCGAATGTACAAACTTTAGACAAATTAATTGGGAAATAACAGAGTTGAGGCACTAGAATTATGGTGGATCAGGAAAGACTTCCTCTAGAAAATGAGATTTTAACTGAGACAGGGGAAGCCAGGGAGCAATAGATGAGGAAGGACAGGATTCCAGGCACAGGGAACAGCCTAAAGTTGGGAGATGGAATATCTTGTGTGAGAAACAGCACTGAGGCCAGCGACACTGGATTTAAGTGTTATATGGGGATGGGCACTGGGTAGTGTGACATCGGCACATTTTACAACATCTGTATGCCAGTCTTAGGAGATGAGTTGTAGGGAGATGCTTGAGGCCTGTGGAAGTCAAATGATTTACCTAAGTGTAGTTGCTATTAGATGTGGTAATTGAACCCAGGATTTAACACCCGAGTCTTTTTCTCAGCAACACACTGTTTCTACATGGATAGGGAAGGGAAAATGCGTATGGCTATGTGCCAGTCACAGAACTGCATATTGAGGTGTTTCACAGATAACACATAGGAGGCACTGGAGTTTCTGGACTCCAGCCTCTAACAGGTTCACTCTTGATGTGGTCAGACAGGAAGGACAAGAAGAGACCTTTGGAGGGGTTAATACTCTTCCTTTATTCTAGTCTTGTCTTCTCAGAAGGGTTGCTGATAATGGGAGCACCAGCTCCTGTAGCATTCCCTAATCACTTTTCTCCCAGGGGTGGGTGAGAAGGGGGAGCAGCTACCACAATGTCTCGATGGGGTCAGTCAAGACAGGCACAGCTCATGCACTCCTCTAAATCCCCTCAAGCATTGATGCGGGCTAGTCAAGGCACACACAGATTGCCCTATGGATTCCTTGTAGTTTCCCCACTCAATGACCAATGCCCACTTGTTTTATAGGGCAACAGACAAAGAAGGCATTTTGCCAACAATAGCCTCACGGGTTAACTTTAGCAATATCGTCATTCTGTGCAAGCATAGTAAGTATCAATTATGTCCACCCCATATCTCATAGCGCAGTCGCAGTAGGACTGTCTATCGCTATGATTTTAGGAATTACTATCTAAGATCCTTGAGGCTGTTCTGGGAGTTATTATCTAACACCTGGAAACTAGACATCGCCACGGCCATGGATCTTGAGAAACTGAACTCTAAAAGAGAACAAAAGCCTCCCTACATACGTGAGGGAATTTTGACATTTCTGAATGCATAGGGCAAGTATGAAATCCAACTTTTCTTCATAACCCTTGTCTCCTCTGTGACATACAATGTATATATTAGACACACAAGAAACATTTGTCAAAATTAATGCTTGAATGCTTCTGTTGCATGTAAGAATGAAGGAAAGATCCCACTTGACCACAAAGGAGGAATATCCTGTTGCTGCTGAGATGACTACTACTACTTGGTGCTGTTCAAGCCTCTCCCGAACCTCTCTCCCACCTCTCCTGACTTTCCTAAGAAAAAGTTTATTCTTTTGCAGGTTGCTACTCAACTCAGTTTTATGGAGATGACTTTTCATTTAAGGCCATGGCTAGGGAGAGCTAACAGTGGTAATGACCCGACTTTTGGATAGCACTTTACATGCACAAGCTCCCATCAGCCTGGCAGTAAAGCTGTGAAGGACCTAACTACTATAGACATTTTAATTCTCATTTTGTAAATGAAGAAACTAAAGCTGTAGCAGGTCAAAGGGCTTGACCATGGTCGTACACCTGGTAAGTGTCAGTGGGATTTGAACCTATTGTTCCTTTTTCCCAAGTCTAGCGCCTTCACTGCCTCTCATGAATGATTCTGTGATTTGTCACGGAAGAGCCAATGGTAGACATTAGGATTCATACTTAGGTGTGTTAAAAGACAATCAAAATCTTGTGATGAAGGAGTACAAATGCAAAGCGGTCAAAAGGCTTGGCCTCTATTTGCAATACTGGTTATTTAGAGAATTAAAAGTCTGGATCTGGAAAAGGGATCAGTTCTCCACTTGTATCGTTGGAACGTTCCCTTGTCTAATTGCTCCCACTAATAGACAAACTAGATTAGAAAACAGAGCGGATTCTGTGATCGGCAGCTTTGTAGGCCTTCCCTGGCATTGTTTTTAAGTAGCGCAATTGTGTTTCCACAGACGGATGGCATTCACTCATTTCCTCTGCTCTGTCATTCTTTGTCTGGCTCTAAGCATCATTACTGTAAGATTTCCCACTGAGAAAATTTCAACATGAAGAGGTTTTCTGATCTCTTTAAGAGAAAATGGCTAAAAATAGACCTTGTGGGAACAGTTTTCCACTTCAAGAACAAAATCCTGCAAAAATGTTTTAATGCAGATTTGGGACCTAATTATTTTTTCTCACCTCAGCTTAGCTGTAGTTTTGCTACAGTGGGAACAACAAGTCTGAGCTTTGCAGACTTATGCCAGCAAGAACAATTTTTCCCCCTTAAGGTTTTGTTTTGAGGTGAATTAAGACTTGCTTTCCCTCTCCTACCCATGTCTACCCCGCCTAGTCTCAGGGCAGTCTAGTCCACATTGAAGGCCCATATCTATCCCTCATTAAGTCAGTGACCTTCCCTTATGAGGTTAGGGAAGAAATGGCTGTTTCAGCTTCACTGGCCACAGGTTAGTGCAAACATTGAAGTCTCTGTGCTGGGTAGTGGTGGAGAATCTAAAAGGAGAACAAAGTTGCAAAAAGAGAGCCTGTAATTAAGATATAGGGTTTTTGAGATGCTAAGTCATTAGGTCTGGTTAAATTGGTCCTCTGTGATGTGCTCAGATTCTTGGTTAGCAAGGTGTGTCTCGTGTGTGTATCATAAATAGATATATATATGTATATATATATGTATATATAAATTAAAGATACACACACATTTACATGAGAGAGAGAGAGAGAGAGAGAGAGAGAGAGCGCGCGCGATTGGTTGACATTCCTGGTTATCCAGTGTCCCCTTTTAAATTTCTCCTGTTTCTCTTGGCTCATGTCTTGAATTTCTTTGAGAATTTTGTCCTTGTTAGCAGCAATCTATTTTATAAAATGATAAAATGATTTATGATTATTATTACTATTTATGATATGATTATGATATATTATGACTGTGATATGTTATATATGATTATTAGTTGAATTTTCTCTCCTCCTTCCTCCCCCTTCCCATACATACACACCTAATTTGCTTTTTCACTGGGAAGGGGTCCTGCTTACCTGGAATACACTTGCTTCTCACCCACATCTCTGAGAATCTCTTTCTGCCTTCAAGATTCCGTTCACTTCAAGCTCCATCTTTTACAGTAAGCATATCTTAATCTCCAATTGCTCATGACCTCTTCCCCCTAGTCTCCTTGAATCTGTTTTATATGAGGTGCACCAAACATCTCAGTAAAGATTTAAACTGTGATAGCTCAAAACTTTTGGGGGCAGCTAGGTGGTGCAGTGTATAGAGCACTGGGCCTGGAGTCTCAGGAAAACCCATCTTCCTGAGTTCAAATCAGGCCTCAGACACTTACTAGCCCTGTGACCCTGGGCAAGTCACTTAACGCTGTTGGCCTCAGTTTCTCATTGTTAAAATGAGCTGGAGAAGGAAATGGCAAACCACTCCATTATCTTTGACAAGAAAACCCCAAATGAGGTCACAAAGAGTCTGACATGACTGAAGTGACTGAACAACAAGCTCAAAACTGCACTAAGCCTGCATCTGTGTACTACTTTTTTGTCTTCCTTGATAAAAAAATGTGAACTCCCTGAAGGCAAAGACTGTCATTTTTGCCTTTGTGTCTTTAGAATTCTAGTATGGTGCCTGTTATCAAGGAGATACTTTAATAAATGCTTGTTGATTGATTGAATTCTAAACCTGAAGCAGGTAAGGTAAGGAGGAGTGATGTGACCATGGTGTTCAGGTGTTTTCAATCATGTCTGACTCTGCGTGACCCCATTTGAAGTTTTCTAGGCAAAGATACTATAGTGGTTTGCCATTTCCATCTCCGGCTCATTTGACAGATGAGAAACTGAGGCAGACAGGGTTAAATGACTTGCCATGAGGCCAGATTTGAACTCAGAAAGATAAGTCTTCCTGACTACATGTCCAGCACTCTATCCGATGGGCCACCTAGCTGCTCCATGTGACCATGAGTATAGAAATATCTTAGAGCCAAAATGCATATCCAGGTTTCCAAGTTCTCAGACCTGCTTCAGTGAGACACTGTTGTCCCCCTCCTCCAACTGGCAGCACTTTTTAACTTAGTTCCACCCCTCAGAAAAGAGGTTATTTTTAAGAAGCGGAAAATAAACTCTTTCTTAATAGCAAGTGGCAGAATAGAACCGGGCCTCTAAATGCCGTCATTTTCCATCACACCAGACTGTGTGTATTTGTCTTTGTAATTAAGCTTCAAGATGTTCCTGTTGAATAAGTAAGTTCTAGCAGTCTTTCTAGAGCTCTCTAGTTAGTGATCTCTCAATTGGGGTAGTAATTATAATACCAACAATGATGATGATGGTGGTGACATATGTAACAGTTTAAGGTTTGCAGAGTGCTTTAAATACATCATCTCATTTGACCTTCATAACCCTGTATGGTAAGGAGTGCAGGCATTTTAATGTTGTTTAGTTGTTTCAGTCTTGTCTCACTCTTCATGATGCCATTTGGGGTTTTCTTGGCAGAGATACTGGAGTGGTTTGCCATTTCCTTCTCCAGCACAGATGAGGAAACTGAGGCAAACAGGGCTAAGTGACTTGCCCAGGATCACACAGCTAGTCTGTCTGAATCTGAATTTGAACTCAGATCTTCCTGATTCCAGGCCTGGAGCTCTATCCACTGCGCCACCTACCTGCCCTAGTGCAGTCATTACTATTCCCCTTTTATAGGTGAGATAACTAAGGCTCTTAGATGATGGTCACACATCTAATAAATGTTAGATATGTGAGATACAGGTTCATGGTTCTTCTGACTCCAAGTGAAAAGAGTCCCAGATATAAAGACATAGGAGCATTGATTTAGAGTCGGAAGGGACTTTAGAAGACAATGGAACCCAACCTTGTTTGCAGATGAAGAAACTGAGACCCAGGGAGATTAAGTGATTTAAGTGCCTAGGGTCACACAGCTAATAAACATCTGTGGCAAAATTTAAAATTGGTCTTCCTGACTTTAATCTGGGTGTTTTCTCCCCTGTATCAGATAACTCAGTCTCTCCCCATCTCTTCCATTTATTAGCTGTGTGAGCTTGGGCAAGCCACTCTCTTTTTTTCAACTTCTGTTTAGAGTTGCCATCTATAAGATGGTAGCTGGGCTTGCTCATCTCTACTGTCCCTTCCAACTCTAGGGATCAGTTCTATTTTGATTACTTTAAGATGGACATCTCACTTAGGTGTTAATGGCCTAAGTAATAGCTGCTAATTTAATTTTTCTTTCAACTGTGAAGGATGGTCCTTATGGTGTTGGAGGAGGTCTGAGCAGTGGAAAGGTCCCAGCAGAAGTAGCAGTTACTGAGTGGAATAAACTTGATCTGAAAGGGACCAAAAAAAGGCATCTATTCCAAGCCCCAATTTTGTACATAAGTAAACTGAGGCAAAAAGCTTGTTACTAATTAAACAACAATTTAGTGGCAGCCAAAGTTAGAGATGAGGCCTCTGGACTGCTCTTCTACCTTCCCTCTCTGCTCATCCCAGAGTGTATAAGGTGCCCATTGGTGACTGAACCCAGTAAGCTAAGTGAAATTCAGAGGCACTTGGGTAGGGCCAGGAGGTAGTGGTCAGTGGGGAGGATTGAAAGATCAAGAAGCAACAGCATCTGTTTGAAAGTTTAATAGTCTTCATTCAGATCAAGAGATTTCCTTGGATACATCCTTTTAAACTTCCCACTGTTTTCCTGTAGATTTTCCTCTCTTCATCTCCTCCCAGTACCCTCCATTCCACTCAGGTCTTACCCTGTTCCTACTATCAAGGTGAAATTGGAAAATTGTCTTGTTTGTTGTCTCTACCAAAGTCAAATAAATGCAGTAAAGAAAATGCAGAACTTGGCCAAATGCTATCTTTCTAGAGTGTAGATTGATTTTACATTGTGAATTCTTTTTCCATCCAAACTGGTCTATTGCCTCATGCCTGCGGATGACATTCCGTCTTCCACTTCTCTGCCTTTCCCCAAGCTGTACCCCGATGCCTGGGATGACTCCCCACCTGCCTCTTTGAATTTTAGCTCCTTTCGAGGCAAAGCCCAAATGCCACTTCCTACTTGAGGCCTTCTCTGAACAACTTGTCTACCCCGTACAACCACTCGATAGCATTCCCCTCCCCAATTTATTTTGTCTATGCATTGTTTTTACTTTCTTACTTTTTACCTTCCTCCTCCCCTAATAAAATGTAAGCTTCTTGAGGAGAGGGATTCCTTTTTTCTTTTCTTTCTGTCATTGTATCCCCAGATCTTAATACAGTACATGGCACATAGTAGACACTTAGCTAAATTGAAGTGCTTATTGGACAAAACAGTTTCACATGTGGAAGTAACTAAAGGATTCTGAAACCACAGCAGCTTTTTTTGTGGCGGTGGGGTGGGGGAAGACGGGAGGGGGGGGGAGAAGGCTGAAAAAGTCATCGAGGTGCTAACTTATGCCATGCAGATTGTGGTCAGTAGAAGTGCTTATAATTAGTCTTAAACATGGATTCAAATTCTGGCTCTCTGCTACTGACTTGGGCAAGATATTTAAACCCCTTTATACCTAAATTCTTTCATCTGTAAAATGAAAGTTTGCCTAGGTGACCTCTAATGCCTCTAAGCAGTCTCAAATGATGATTCTGTGGTTCTTAATCAGTGTCAACAGCCAGGTCCCTTAACTTCTATGAATCTCAGTTTCTCCATCAAATGAGAGAATTTATGTACTTTGCAAATCTTTAAAGCACTATATCAATGTTCTCTTTCTCAGTCAACTACAATATCTTGTGTAAACCCATCTGTTTAATTTGCTCTACAAAACCTTGCCCCAAGCTAATTTTGCAGTCTCACTGGACATTACACTCCACCCTTCACTTTTCAATTCAGCCAAACTGCTTTTCCTTATCCGTGATATTTTGTCTTCTGTATCTATACCATCATAATAGTCATTTCCCATAACTTAGCTATGCCTCATAGAATCTTTCTCTTCCTGTAAGGCAGAGCTCAAGCATTGTCTTCTGCATGAAACCAACTTCCAACTGCTAGTGCCCTCCCTCCCAAATTCCCTCGTTTTTAATTATGTGGTATGTGTGTTGTATATACAAAATGTGGAGTGCATATATACACACATATCTTTTATTCACTTTATAGTTGGCCTGTGTGTGCATGTATGTGTGCACATACACATATTTTCATCTGCAAATTAGGTGATCATCCTTTCATCATCCCTTTCTCCGGGTTAGGAACCTATATACCCCTGTTATCAATAGAGTGTTATCAATAGTATTCTTTCCTTAAAATGCATCCAGGAAAGGAGCTTTCACAGCCTGCTTGATAAATGCATTTAAAAGTCTCATAGTGTTGTTTTAAAAAATTCTGTAGTTTATCTTTTTGACATCATTGTCATTTCCCTATGACTGCCCTCCCTTTTAACAAAGTCCAGATAAGCAAAACAAATGGATTCATTGACAGTGGCTGACAACCTATGCTTCATTCTGGACGTGGAGTCTCTCCATGGCAAGAGTTGGGACACTTCTCATCGAGTGCTGCAAAACTCAGATTACTTCTTATTTCTTTTGCTCTTCCCCTTTAACATCGACCTCAGCTGAAAGACAGAATGTCCACTGGCCTCATGCTAACACCCATTATCTCTTCTCTCTTGAAATAAGGGGAGACCGAACACTTCTAATTTACTGGGAGAAGTTTAGAAAATCAACTAGGGCAAGACGACACAGTGCCTTAGAAGGCAATGACTTACTTCTGTTATTTGACAGTCAGGGAGATTGAAAAGGAATATATTTACTAATGTCACCAGTCACCAGTATTGGAATCAATTTGCATTGGAGACCTTTTAAAGCTGATGTTGTCAGTAAAGTGCTAACTTTATTTACAGGGCGAAGTAGGCACAAAGTAAGAGAAGTATCAGCTCCTCTGTTACTATCAGGGGAATCAGCATATTCTGTCTTTTTTCTCCTCTCTTAAAGGCAAAATGTTGACATAGAATAAATAAACAGCATGTTTAAGAAGCTGATTTCCTTATCAGATTCAAACCAACATTAATATTAATTTTTATATTTACATTCTCTGTCCTGGTACATAGTAAGTGCCTAATACTTGTTGAATTGAATTCATTCAGTGATCATAAACTCATTCTGATGGGAGGGGTAGGGTTTAGGGGAAGAGGAGCAGATCTACTTTTATGTAGGTTATTTTTTGGGGGGAAAATGAATTACTTGAAAATAGAAACTATCAGTTTGGAAGAACCCAATTTAGACGACTAAGTATTTATTAAGCGACCACTGGGTTTTATATTTAAAAAAAAGACTACTTGAGAAGAGGGTCACCTAGGTGGCTCAGAGTGTTGGGCTTGGAGTTAGGAAGACTCATCTTGAGTTCAAACCTAGCTTCATAGACTTACTAGCTTTGTAACCCTGGGCAAGTCACTCAACCCCATTTACTTGTCTCCTTATCTGTAAAATGAGGCAAACCGCGCCATATCTCTGCCAAGAAAACCCCAAATGGGGTCATGAAGAGTCAGACACAACTAAAACAACTGAACAATAAACAGCAACAACTTGAGAAAAGCTTAGTTTCTTCCAGTTATAGAGGAAGGAATGCTAGACTTGGGATTAGATGCCCTTAGATTTAAATCCAAACCTTGGCGTGATCATGGTCAAGTCATATAACCTCTCTAAGCCTCCATCTTTTGGTTTTTTTGAGGGGGGAGGGCAGGGCAATTGGGGTTAAGTGACTTGCCCGAGGTCACACAGCTAGCACATGTGTGAAGTGTCTGAGGCAAGTTTTGACTCAGGTCCTCCTGACTCCAGGGCCGTTGCTCTCTACTCACTGCACCATCTGTGTACTCCCAAAATTGTAGTTATTGTTTTTTGAGGGGGGAAGGCAGGGCAATTGGTGTTAAGCGACATGCCCAAGGTCACACAGCTAGTAAGTGTGTCAAGAGTGTCTGAGGCCAAATTTGAACTCAGGTGCTCCTGACTCTAGGGCTGGTGCTTTACTCACTGCGCCACCTAGCTGCCCCTTAAGCCTCTGTTTTTTAATCTCTAAATTCAAAGACTTGAATTTGGTAAAGTTTAAAGTCCCTTCCAGCTTTAAATTCTATGATTTCAACTTGAGATCAGCTTGTGAGGTCAAGAGGTGGCTTGTGTAGAGGAGAACTTTATACAGAGTCCCTTCATGGCCACCTATTTTCCATCTATCACTCAACCCCATTTACTTGTCTCCTTATCTGTAAAATGAGGCAAACCACACCATATCAATTGATGCATAGAGAATAAAAAAAAAATCTATTCTTTAGGGTTTTTAATAGAAAATATTTTTTGTTATTTAATCTACATAAGTTACTAGTAATACCAAGTAGAATATATAAATAGTTCAATGGCTAATTTTGGCAATGGCATATGTATGCTATTAACAGATGATACAAAAACTTTTTCCCCTCCTTAGGCACTCTGGCTGGCTATTTTTCTCAATTTACTGATTCCTCTTTACTGAAATGTAGAAAATCATACCATTCCTGGGTCAAAGAATCCCAGAGCTGGAAGAGATCCCAAAAGCTACCTGTCCAACATATGCCTGAAGAAGAGTACCCTCTACCACATACCTGACAAAAGAATTGTACAGCTAATCCTTTTTTTGAAAACCTCTTGAGGCACCCCACTCCACTTTTGAGCATGTCTCATTTTGGCAAACTTCTTCTCATGCATCAAGCCTGAATTTTCTCTGGTGCAGCTTCAACTCACTGATCCTAGATCTGCTCTCCAACGCAGAACAGAACAAGTATAACTCTTCTTCCTGGGAAGTCTTTCAAGTACTTTAAAAAGTACACTCTCCTTAATTCTTGATCCTTGTCTGGCGTGGTCTCTTATCAATATCCATATAAAAATATGGCAACCAGAACCAGGCAAAATACGCCCAGTGTGGTCTGACCAAGAACAGAATACAGCAGTACCAGAATCTTTGTAGTTCTGGTCATTGCTTCTAATCGTCCTCAGCAAAGAATTTATATAGGGAAGTCTAGATTGAAGTTTCTGTGAGCACTGCAAGACCCTTTCTTTAGATTGGCACACTTTGATTCAGGAAGACCTATTTTCAAATCCTGACTCATTACATTTACTAAGTGTGTGATCCTGGGCAAATCTCTTAACATTTATGTCTCAGTTTCCTCATTTATAAAGTAGGGATAATAATAGCACCCACCAAAGAATTTTTAAATAATTCTAAAAGGCTTAAAATAAAAATCTATCTCACCCATTCCCTATTGTATCTGTGTATGTGTTGAAAGAAAATTCACATTTACCCCAAAAGCATTAAAATTGGTTACAGCTAGCCTCTTGGGGTTTTGGGAAAAATATAAAACTGTTTGAATCGCAAAATTTAATAATGTAAAGCTGTTTACAAAAACCATTATACTCAGTGGATGAAAAAAAAATGGTGAGTTCACAACTGTGAAAATTCTTAGGTTTGAATAAAATTCCGTCTTTTACTTAAAAAGAAATAAAATAATAGCAACCACTTCAGAGAAGTTTTGTGAGGGTAAAAAGAGATGATAAGTGTAAAGCACTTAATAAATCTTAACACACACTGTTATCTTCACTATCAAACCTGGGAATCCACTCTCCAGAATTCCTTCTCTGTTCCTTCATCCTTGTTTGCCAGCCTTGTTTGTTTGTTTTTTTTTTTTTAATTTTTCTTCCTTTTGTATGTTACATGATTCAAGGTTGGAGAAAGGGATACATTGGATATTAGAATTATAAACATATTCATTGCATAAGAGCCACATGTCAGAAAGTGGGGAGGGGGGGAGTGTTTTTTCTCTTTTGTTAAATCTTACACCATTTAATTGTCTACCAATAATGAGAAAATCAGCTTTTCTCCTTAATACTGCATAATTATCAAGTATCCAAACACGTCAAGGAGGAGTATGTTAAAATCCACACACCTTATTTTTAGGTGTCAAACTATTTATAGAAGGAGTCCTCATCGGAAATTATGTAATCTCTCCCTAATAGCTGACAGAATTATTCCCAGCTGTTATCTGTTCCCATACAGTCACTGAGCTGGAGAAAATGTTGCAATGTAGCAATTAAGGACAACCTTTTTTTAATGTACAAGTACAGTAAATTACAAGTTGATTGTCTGAGTAAACAGTGTTACCTACTGAGGCTGTTTTGTTTTAGAACAGAGTTCTGCCTACAACTAAATAGCTTACAATAATTCCTCAGCATAGCATTGTGTGTTAGGTTTCTACATGGTACCAGTGCCTTCACCACTTACCAGTGACGACTGATCAGGGAAAGATGCCTAGTCATTTTCTCAGATTCCTCTCGTCTAACTTCATGTCCTGAAGCCCAACCATTCTGTTGGTAAAATGGTCGTGTCTAACTCTTCATGACCCCATTTTTGGGGTTTCCTTGGCAAAGATTCTGGAGTGGCTTGCCATTTTCTTCTTCAGCTCATTTGGCAGATGAGGAAACTGAGGCAGACAGGGTTAAGTGCCTTGCCCAGGGTCACCCAGCTAGTAAGTGTCTGAAGTCAGATTTGAACTCAGGAAGATGAGTCTTCCTAACTCCAGGCTTGGCCCTCTATCCACTGTATCACCTAGCTGCCCCTGGAGTCTTAGAAACCACGTTCTAATTCTGGCTCTACCATTTACATCCTGTGGGACCTTGGACAAGTTGTGTGCCTTCAGTTCTTTAATTGTAAAATAAAGGGATTGAAATAAATGACACCCCTTCCAGCTCTAACTCTATGAAATACAAGTTTATTTTTCTGACATAGAAGTTTATACTTGTATTTTTACTTCCATTTTCTGACAGACAAGTTTATTCCTTCCCCTCCCATAGGGACTTCATGAAGTCGGGCTGACCACTGTATAGGAGCACTTTTTTTCTTGGTTTTGGTAACCTTTGGTGTATCAATGAAGTCCTGCTCCTGTGTACTGCATATGGTTCACTGTCAGATAATTGAACACTAAGAAAATCTGCCTTGAATAAATTAGAATATATTTGCAAATTAATTGGTTAATTAGATTTTAGACATCTCTGGGGGACAAGGCTGAAACAGATGTGAGCAAAAGCCACTCACATAGCTGGGAATAAGTGTTTCTTACAGTTTTCTGAAAGAAGAGAGATCCCACTACTTTATTACCCTGCTAATGCCATGATGGGAGAATATGGATGTTTACCCACAACATGGCGGAATTGGATGTCTGCTCCAGAGATTGCTGGAAGGATATGCCCAGAACTTGCCTTATTTATGTTCTGCAAATGACTGTGTTATAAAATGAGCAAAGCCTGAATTAGAGTTGATTTCCTCTTGATTGTGTCTAAAAGTATCCGAGAAACCATATGGAACCATTTTAAATTAAATACTAGAATATTAGCGGATGTTCCCAGCTGTTTCATCAGGACACTGACAACATGTGAGAAAAGTCAGAATGTTTCATTACAACAAATGTATATGAAGCACCTACTATGTGCAAAGCATTCAGCTAGGCATTGGAGATACTCAGATTATCACATATGTATTTATTTGTTTACACGCATTACCACAATAGAATGACAGCCCCTTGAGGTCATGGCTTTTTTGGGGAGTAGAGAATCTGTATCCTCCAACACACTGTCTTACACATAGTAGGGATAGGTAAAATGTTTATTAAATACTTGTTACCTGCCAGGAACTATAGTAAACACTGAGTATAGTTATCCCTTCCACATCATGGGGGCTAGGGGTACAGTTGCCCCCACAATCTGGAAAATCCATGTAAAATTTTTTGCCTTCCCTTCATACCAGAGAAGAAGAAATCATATATATTTATGGTATTAAGAGATAAAATATGTTGATGTATGATACTATACATATTTATACATATAATACATATAACATATAAAATATATACATATTTTATGCATTTCTGAGCTTCTAAACTTTTTTTGTGTCTTCTGCTGGCCTTCACGTGTCATCTACAGCTTCCTCAAAACTCCCCAAAATTCCCATTTAATTTCTTATGCCAGCTGGTGATATATCAAAACTGTGATGGGGAAAATAGCTATGTGGAAGGGATGGATAACTGTATACAATTTCAAGCAAGCAAGTCAATTCCTGCCCTCAAGAGGACTTCATTCTAGTAGGGAAAGACTTCACATAAAGACAAACTGAAAGATGGGGAGAGGAGTATTCATTCAGTGGTAAAGCTGCTGGTCAGGAAGAAGGAATCTGGTAGTGAGGGAAGTGTAGAATGGCTGGAGTCCTTATGGAAATAGTTGTCTAGGCAAAGAGCTACCAATCAGGAGAATGGGGTGTCAGAGAAGAGGCTTTTTATTGTTGTTGTTTTTGTTGGCTGCAATGTGGCTGGTATAAATTCTTGGCCGAGGACCATTAGAAGCAGTGACTAGAACTACAGGGGTGCTGGTACCGCTGTACTCTGTCTTGGTCAGACCACACCTGGCGTGTTTTTTGGACATCTATGCTCATTAGTGGAAAAAGTTCCTTGATTAGGAAATTCCCTCCACCAATACAGATCTGTACCTTCTATGGAACTCAGTTGGTTGCTTAGATCAGTGGTGTCAAACTGAAATAGAAAGAAGGGCCACTAAATGATATTTTGGGATCCTTACGGGCCACATGTTGACATAAGAAACTACATATTAACATTATCTATGTTCTATTGTATTTCTATTTATTTTGTTAAATATTTCCCATGTACATTTTAATCTGGTTCAGGATTTACTCTGGAGGATTGTAGGCTGTGTGTTTGGCTTTAGGCCTAGAGCACTAAAAGGTTTAATGGCTTGCCTATGGATGTGCCTGAAGTGGGACTTTCCACAGTAAAATTTTGCAATGTAAAATGCTTCTAGGCTTGAATTGGTTTGCAAAGGAAGACCAAGAAAGGATTTATCTTGTCTACTGTCAGAGAGTCCATACTGAACAAGGCATTTGGTCAAAAGTACATGAAAACAGAATAAACTGGGGAAACCTGTAGGAGAGAGGTTATCCGTACTTGAGTCTAACCTCTCAAATCCAGAATTGAAGGTTTGGGGTGGGGACTGGGAACTCCTCACTCTATGATTTTGAATCATAGATTTAAAGCTAGAATGGATCTTAAAGGCCATCAAGTACAACCCTCCTCATTTTACATTTATGAGTAAATAGAGCCAAAGAGAGGTTAAATGATTTTTCCAAGGTCACAAAGTTAATGAATATCTAGGGTAGGTTATGAGCTCTGGTCTTCCTGATTTGAAATCTACCTCTTCCCTGCACCACACTGTCTCTTGTCTAGGAAGGAACAAATCTTGGAAGTCTTGAAGCACAAGGCAGTCTTGCTACTGGAATAAAGTTGTTAGGGCATCCAAGATCTGGTGAGCCCTAACTTAGATTGGTATTTAAATGAGTTTACATTCTTTGGGGGTGAGAGGTAAAGAAGGTGGGTGACAGAAGAGGAATTCCTGCGCAATTAAAAATCTGCCTCTGACAATTTGTATGTGAATATGTTGTAGTTATTCTCCAGCACTATGGGTATCCTTATTGCTGTTGGATTAAGTACAGACCGCTGAACTGTGAGATGACCAGGATTTGGAAAAAATGTCATCCTAGGAAAAACATATAAATATGAAAGGTGGTCCTACCCTCCATCATTCGTCATTTGGTGCCCAATGAATGCCTCTCAGTAAATCAGATGCTAAAATAACAGATACTTAACTTGCCTGGTGCCAATCCTTGTGCTGTCATAGATGCTCAGTAAATACCTGTTAAATTTAATTGAATGCTCAGAGTCTAGAAAAACAAAATTATTGTCTTTTTTACAGAGTCTTTCATGAGAGTGATTTTTATGGGGCTGTTTTTCCCTTTCACCTTGAGATTCAGGAAAAGTCTGGTGTGCCACAGTTATGAGGCTGAATCAAATAAGCCTTCTGCCCATATAATAATAAAGTGAGTAATCCCAGAAGTGATCAATTTACTAGCAATTTGGCCATCTTCAGTTTAACTAATTCAGTTTTAATTTGCTATGTTCCATCTTGAAATATTATTAAAAATCTTTAGAGTTGAAGCCTCTTTAAACAGCGAGAAAGAGGTTTTGTTTGAAATTGAACTGTTATTCATATTTTAAGGTTATTATTGTTTATTATAGTGATGATGGCACCATCTCAAACTATTCAGATGGCATCTCATTGCATTCTCCTCCCCCCCCCCAATTCTAAAAAATATTTCAAGAAGAGGTAATGCTACATAGCGGTTGGAAAGCTGGACTTGGAATCTGAAAGCCTTGGGTTCAATATTGCCTCTAATCTATATTTGTTCTGTGGCCATGGGAATGTCACATAACCTCTCTGTGCTTCAGGCCTCTCTCCCAAGCTTAAGTTGCAGCAAATTGTTAATAATCACAGGCAGAGAGAGTTTCCATGCCAATGAAATCATGGGTCCAGACCCCCACAAAAAATTCCCCAAACAGAAAGGAAGCATGGTACAGTGAAAAAGGAACATTGGACATTGAATCTGAAGACCTTGATTCAAATCTGGATCTGACATTTAATATGATGGTGGCCAGATCTGTTGACTTATCTGAGCCTCATGGTTCTCATTTATAAGATGAGAATACTTTCAATGCCTAATACAACAGGTAAGTTATGAGGAAAACACTTTACAAATTATAAAACAGTACATAAATTTGAGCTATTATTTTTTAGTTTGGTATTCTTTTATATCCATTATTGGTTTGGGAGATTTTTTTTTTTTACAGTGGATAAGGAAACTTATTTTGTTTTGTTTTTAATGTAAAAGGGAAAAAACCCAAACCTTTATCTGTGGGAATGGAACTTAAATGTTTTCTAAATCCCTGTAGAATCTATTTTGAATTGGGTAAATTAAGCAAGCAATTTTTATGAGGCCAAGAATGGTCTGTTAACATTTGTCCAGGATTATAGACCTAGAATATTCAGAAACCTAAGTGCTGTTAACTTTTGTTGCTTAGGGTCATGATTCAGATGCTGTAAATATGAAGTATTTAGCTGAAAGTTCACCTTTTCCTATGCTGGTATCAATCAGCAGGAGCCAAAGTCTGATTAACCCATAAGATAAGTTTGTGGGGTTGTTCTGGTTGTTTTTTTTCCTTTGAGGGGGAGGGTTACAGAAACAATTCCAAGTTTTGTTTGAGTGAGAAGGACATGGAAGTTTTGAACCATTTCAAATTCTTGTAATTGAGATCACCAGAGCTCCTGGGACATGAAAATTCCCACACATATGCCTTATATTCAACCCACTTAGTGGCTAGCCCGTTAGCCAGATCTGGCCATGGGAGCAGAATCGAATATCATGCTATCATTTCTGTTGTAAACCATCTGTCTTGAAGAAAAGGAAGTAACTGCTGTCCATAGTCAATATCAGACTTTATTCTACTGAGGATCTTTGGAAAGCCCTGGAATCTCGGTTTCATCTACTATCTTTTCTTTGCTCTTCTGTCCTATGAGATGGGAGAATAAGATTATTTTCATTCAAGTTTCAACCTGCCTGCGCTTATCAAGAATGTTACTCTATCAGAGATTGTTTTTTTTCCCTTTCTTTTTGCTGAGTAGGTGAATCTATTTTTTGGGGAATCTCGTTTGATTCTAGGCATCCACATGAATAATAAAGTTGTAAAATAGTCCAGACTAAGAAGGAAAAGGAATGTGAGTTATATTGAAGGTGGTGGGTTAAGGTAGAGAGAAAGTCCCCAAAGGAGGGTTAAGGGTCTCTAGGGATCAGGTAATAGGATATCTACCTCTCTGTTGCTGGTTCAAATCTAGCCAGGTTCATAGTGATTGAAAATCATTATCCTACAACAGCTGTTTGGTGGAGTGTATGGAATGAACTTGTAATCCCAGACCAATTCCTAATGAGCAGGTGGCCATTTCACACAAACCACCATGACAGTCAGCTTTAATTGGCAGCCTCCACAGAAAAGCCCCAAACCGACTCGTACCCCCCCCCCCCCCGTCCTTGCAATTCCCCCAACCCCCTCTTGCTTGCCATGCAGATATCCATCAGGAGCTTGGGCTGCCACCTGCCCCTGCTCTGGACAGTGTGCGAATAAATAGTTTTCCTAGGCTTTAAATTTTCCTCCCACTTAAAAAAAAATGGGAAAAACAGGCAGATGAGGGCAGGGCCACACTGACACAGGACTTGTCCTAGGACTTCCCAGGTATGCTTATATTTTCAGATTTGCTTTCCTGGCTAAATGTAATTGAAACTGAAGTGGTGTGGTCTGTGACCAAAGAAAATGTCTCTTAGGGGAACATAGAGGTTAAGTGACTTGCCTAGGGTCATACAATAAGTGTCAGAAGTTGGGATTAAATTCTAAGCATAGTATTTTATCCACTCCACTTCAGGAAATGATATTACACAGAAATGGCATTCTCCGAACTGTGAAGCAAAGCTTTGGCCCTTTGGTAGAAAGAGATAAAATACAGATTTGGAATGAACCATACATTTTCAGGCATGGTTTTGTATAACCCCTAGGTGGCCCAGTGAATAGAGCTCTGGGCCTGAAGTCAGGAAGACCTGATTTCAAATCTGGCTTCAGATACTTACTACCTGTGTGACTCTGGGCAAGTCACTTAACCCACTTGGCTCAGTTTCCTTATCTATAAAATGAGCTACAGAAGAAAATAGCAAGCCACTCCAGTATCTTTGCCAGGAAAATCCCAAATGGTGTGATGAAGAGTTGGACACAAATGAAAAATAATTGAACACATTTGTTTCAAAGGAGGGTTCTATCAGAAGAGGAGAATTATTGGGAAATGTTAGTAATAAAGGCGAAAAAAGCATTTTTTCTGTAAAAAAAAAGATATTCTTGTACAGAACCATACTTAGGTAAATTAATGTGGCATAATTCTATTTGAATATTTGATAGACTGTATGAATTTTTGGATTTTGAGAATGTCTGGCTTTTTACAAGATTTACAGGAACAGAACCATTACCTCTATGTAAGACTAATGCCTAAAGCCTCATTCAGTGCCAAACTTTTGGAGGAGCTTTGTCAGGAATCGATGGTTTTCACTATGCACTGTGGCATCCTTCCCTCTCTGAAGAATGTGGTATGTGTGAAATGATCCAATCCTATCAAAACCAGGAAAGATGAAGTACATACAAGGAGAGAGTGTGAAAGTTAATGAACTATTTAGCCCACTACAGTCATGGCTAAATGAGCCTCCTTGAGAGACCTGTTTGGTTCAATCTGTCAGCAAGCATTCATTAAGTGCCTACTATGGGCTAGACAGTGAGGAGGCATAGAGAAATTAGAAAAGCAGTCCCAGGCCATTTTAACAGGGGATACACGTCCATAAACAAGCATACAGTAAATAACTCCTGCCGCTGCCATTACCTCTGTAGCTACAACCACAAAATAACCTGCCCCTTCCTACTTTACCAGTCTTCTTCAGGATTACCCAGCCTTGGCCCCAAATTCTCTGGAATACAGTGGCCCTGACCTCCTTGCTGTTCCTGGAACGAGACACGCTGTCTCCTAACCCATACATTTTCACTGACTCTTCCCTCTTCGCCCTCTTTTTCCCTTAAACCTGGAATGTGCTTCTCATTCCTCTCAGCTCCTTGGTTTCCCAAATTTCCCAATCCTTCTTAATGCTAGTGCCTTCCTTCTATTGATCATCTTAAATTTACCCTGTATATATCTTATTTGTACAATCCTAGACTGTGAGCTAGAAAGCAGAGACTTTTTTTGTTTTATTGTGGGGGCAGGGACTTTCTTTCACTGGTGGGATTCAGCCGATTCGCACCGGTTCTGTAGAACTGATACCTGATTTTAGGTTGAGTTCCACAAACCTGATGTTAGCAGGGCTGTTGGTCCAGTTCCCACCAGGTCAGCAGCAGTGCCTCGGCTAGGTTCTGTGGAAAACTGTTTGTTAATTCATTCAAATCCCACCACTGCTTTCTTTGTCTACCTACTGCTTAATACAGTGCTGGGCACCAAATAAGTTTAGAAATTCTTGTTCACTTGCTGGCTGCTGCTACCACTGCTTCTGCTGTGTCTAGGTATCAAGATGAGGGAGTTGTGGTAATAGATTTCTGTTTCCAGGCTCTTATGTGCAAAGGAGGATTTGGTCTAAGAACACTATGGGAACATTACAAAGCTTAGGAGAAAATATGAAAGGAAACATAAAAAGCAGCCACATGGCCTCCCTACTTGCAAGCTGGGAAGGGACAGGTGATGATAATATGGATTAATTAGACCAGGTGTGTATGTGGGAAAGCACACTCAGCATACCTCACACATGCATGCCATCATATCCATCCATCCCCTTTCTACCCAATTAACAAAAAGGATCTTCTGCTTTTGAGATGGATGTCTTAAAGAGGCAGTAAATTCAGAGAATAGATTGACCAGGACAAGTGAGAAAACTGATCATAGGTATCCTGTATGCCGGCAAATATCTATGTTCTAGCGCATCACCGCCCCCCCCCATTTCCTTGCACTGTCAAAAAGCTGCGGCTCTCCTTCTTGCCAGTCCTAAACTACCATTTCTACACCTCTCTCCAAGCTCTCCCCATCAATTCCATTTCCCTTCTTAACCTGTTCTTACTAAATATTCCTTTTTTTAAACAATCAGTAAGCACTTAAGTGCCTATTATATGGTGAAGGTACAAAAACAAAAGCAAAACAAACCGTTCCTGTCCTCAGGAAGCATACAGTACGATGGATGTAAATAACTTTTACATACAAATAAATATAAAATAAATGCAGAGTAAATCTGAGGGGGCATTAGCTGCTAGAGGGAGAGAGAAAGAAAGGAGTTTTGAAGGAAACTAACTGGTACGGTGGATAGAGTGCCATCTTCCTGAGTTCAAATCTGGCCTCAGACACTTAATAGCTGTGTGACGCTGGGAAAATCACTTCACCCTATTTGCCTCAGTTTCCTCATCTGTAAAATGAACTGGAGAAGGAAATGAAAAACCACTCTAGTATCTCTACCAAGAAAACCCCAAATGGGGTCATGAAGAGTCAGACACAACTGAAAAAACAAACAAACCCTGAACGGCAACAACGACAAAGATTCTAAGAAGCAAAGGGGAGGAGGCGAAGCATTACAGGCATAAAAACAAGCAGATGGAATGCCATGTATGGGGAACAGCATGCACACTAGTTTGGCTGGTACAGAGATTTCATGAAGGGCAGCAATATACAATAAACCTCAAAAGGTAGTCTGGATCTACGTTGTTCAGCCAGTTTTAAATTCTGAACAGAGCAATTCTGTTTTATCATAGAAACAATAGGGAGGCAGTGGAGATTCTTGAGTGGGGCAGTGACTTGGACAGCTCTATGCTTTAGAAATAGCACTCAGGTAGCTGTGTAGAGGGTGAGTTGGATGGGGGAGACTGGAGGCAGAGAGTCTAATTACCTGAACTGGCAACGTGGCCATATAAGTAGAGAGAATATGTGAAGAGAATATGTGAGATAGAGAATCCACAATATAGTAGAGTTAAAAGATGATCAAAGCTGCAAATCTCACTTATCTTCAACATCTCCCTGTCCATTGACTCATTTCATTTAGTCTGCAAACATGTTCAAGTATCCTAAAAAGTTAAATAAGAAAGTTAAAAAAAAACCCCAACAACCAACATACCCTGTTAACCCTGCTCCTTCTGTAAGCTACCTTTCTCTCTCCTCCATTTGCTGCTAGACTTCTAGAAAAAAAAGTAGTTTATACTTTCTGCCTCTACTTCACCTTTCTTTCAGTCCTCAACCCTTTGCAAACTTTCTTCCATCCCCACCAGGTCACTGAAACAGCTTTCTCTAGGACCTCGAATCACCATATGGCTAAATCCCATGACTTTTCCCTTTGCCATCATTATCTTCTGTAGTTTTTGATACCGTATCCCCAAATCTTAGCAAAGTAGCTGGCATAAAATAGGCTGTTAATAAATGGGCCTCCTTTTTATGTGCGCCATATTTGAAGCTGACTTCTGTGACATTACAGAAAGCAGTATCGATAATTTAAAGAGAACTAGCCTCTGAACTAGGAAGTTGGTCCTTTGCAGCCATGTGACCCCATTTGGCGTTTTCTTGGCAAAGATACTGGAGTGCTTTTCCATTTCCTTCTCCATCTCATTTTACAGATGAGGAAACTGAGGCAGACAGAATTCTATGACTTGTCCAGGGTCACACAAGTAGTAATTGTCTGAGGCCAGATTTGAACTCATGAAGATGAGTCTTTCTGATTCCTAGCTCAGCGCTCTATGACTTCAATTACTAACTACCATAGTAATTTCCAACTTATTATATAATGCCTTATGTGGGTAACTCCCCAATTATTTATACTTCCCCAGGTCTTCCCCTGCTCTCTGTTCTCTTGTTTCCAACTTCCTGCTAGATATCTTCGCTAAGATGTTCCATCAGTTCCTAAATCTATATGAATGGGATGGATAATTGTGAAGACTTCACAGGGTACGTCTAATGGAGAGGTTTGGGGATTTGGCCTTGTAATTTTATATATATATGTCTAGAGCTGGAAAGGACCTTAGAGTCCAACTAGTTTGACACCCTCATTTACAGATGAGGAAACTGAGGCCCAGAGAAGTTAACTAATTTGCCCAAGATCATTCAGGCCTCAAAGGGCAGATGCAGAATTTGAACTCAAATCTTGTGCTTCCCAAATTCATGTTCACACCTGAATCTCTTCATCTTCCTCTTGATCTGTTCTTCCTTCTAACTTCTCTCCTTCTCTGGATAGCACCTTTTAGTCACCCAGGCTTTGGAACCGTCTCTTTCTTTTCATTTCCGTCTCATTGCATTAGTTACTAGGTGTCAATTCCATCTCCAGAACATTTCTTGCATCCAGTGCAAGCCTTCTTACCCTCCCATCTAGACTACTGTTGCTGTCTCCTGACTCATCTTTAGGGAAGTGGGTAGAAGATGTGGAATTGCAGAACATATTACCTAAGTGACTTTGGCCAGATCTTTAATTAAGGCTTATCTACTGTCCTCAAGTGCTGTCTCTTTTTATGCCCATAATTCTGATGATGATTCCAGGAGAACTTATTTAGTTTAACAAAAAAAAAAAAAACAAAAACAAAACCCTTTTTTTCTGACATGGAAGTAGATTGCCTGTAGGCACATCTCATCTTAGCCTCTTACTTTCCCTGGCTTCATTCAAGAGTGGCTCCAATCCTACCTTCTCCTAGACACTTAGCATAGTGTCTGGCATGTAACAAATGTTTATTTGTTTACAGACTGATTTTGTAGACTAGAAGCTTCCACTAAAGCCCTACCAGGGGTGGGGAATCTGTGGCCTCAGAGAGGCTGCATGTGGCCCTCTAGGACCTGAAGTGCAGCCCTTTGACTGATTCCAAACTTCACAAAAGAAATCCCCTTAATAAAAAAATTTGTTCTGTAAAACCTGGACTAAGTCGAAAGGCCTCACCCAAGGACCTAGGAGGCCGCATGTGGCCTCTGGTCCACAGGCTCCCCACCCCGCGACTTATTCTTCACGGCTTTTGAAGTGACCCTGGGTTCTCAAAGTCTATACCAGTGAAACCAAGTTCTAGAAATCTTACCGAGATGAATTCGAAGTATGGAAGCAGTTTGATTTCTATTTACCATCCAGTGAGCATCACAGCTAAGTTCAAATAGGCTTATCTCCAGGTGACCAGCTGGTCATTATTCCACACACACACCCCACTCCACCCCAGGCATAAAAACTATAAGCCTTATTTGACTAAGATATGAAAAATTCTGACCTGTATCCATGCCAAGCCAAAACTAGAGCTGGGCAGCTAAAGCTTTGCACCAAAGTACACTTGTGGTTCTTTTCAGCTGAACTTTAGCATCTAGTAAGCAAACTCAATGATTTAAAAATAGGAAGCTCCTAGAACTTTGTTTCTGTCTCTCCTCACCCCCAACATACCATGCTGCTTGCCCCAGGGCAAAATATTGCTCATTATAGCTCTGTCTGCACCACTGAAATCACAGATCCTTTCATATATTGAAGTAAATAGTGTGGGAGATAGGGGGCTGCTACAACTCCGTTATTAAGCATGCTTCACTTCCTGAGAGTTTAAACCATTATCTACCATTCTCAATTCTGGAGAGATTAAATCCTTTTTAGTGTGTGATGATATTACCCCTTCTGGCAGTCAGTGGGTTAACTGGTTGTAGAAAGATTTAAGTCAACATGCAAAGCAGCTTCATTAAACAAATGAATGCAGGGAGTGAAATTCTGTGGGTGATATGATATGTTCCCAGAGTTGATGGTTTCTCACGCACGTTTTCAGTGCCATAGTGTTGTATGGGGCTCTTTAACTAACTGGGTCTCTTCGCTGCCAATATCGGCTATAGTTGCTGACATGCCTGAAGTGTGATCTGAGAGAGGCTGAAGGAGGAAGGAGTCAGTATCTGCAACCATCTGGAACCTGGGAGAGCAACACAGGGAAAACATCTGCTTGAAAGTTTGTGGAGATAGCACTCTGATTTACTAATCTTTGGGGAGCTGGTGCAAGAAACTCAGGCTCATCTGGAAGCTGCAAAATGCCCATGTAAGCCAACACAGGGGTGTGTGCAGTCTACTTGGTTATTATGACATATGATAATTCAACTTCACCCTATAGGAGATGCCAGTTTGCAGATTGCTTTATATGTGCTACTTCTGTCACCTCTTTCTACAGAAAACAGATGCAATAGGGATGGCTGTTTTATCAAAGTTTCTTACACAACTTTGAATGTATTAATATTAAGCAGATCCCCACCCCCCCTCTTCTCCATTGCATGAATATGTGGCAAAGATTGGTATACTTGCTTTCACTTAAATGTGCCATACTTATTCCCTCTTCAAAGACTTGGCACACATAGGTTCCAAGGTTCCAAGGGACCTCAGGGTCCCTCTAGTCCAACACCTCTCACATAGGGCCCAGGGCCTTCGATCACTAAGGATCACAATAGAGCTAGAGCTGGCAGGGACTTCAGAAAGCATCTAGTTCAAATCTCTCATTTTACAGATAAGGAAACTGAGGCCCAGGGGTTAAGTAACTTGCCAAACTCACACAGGTCTTAAGTGGCAGTGATAAGATTTGAACCTAAGCCTTCTGACTCCAGGGCTCTTCATATCCACTGTACCATGCTTCCTCCCTCTTCTACCAAGGTAACCCATTCCATTTTTCAATAGCTCTACTTATTTCTTTTTTTTTCTTGCATGGAGCTGAAATCTGCCTCTCTACAGCTTCTGTCCATTACGACACCCCTTCCTGCCCATTTATCCCTACTTAAAGCATAATCATCCTTTGAGTGTCAAATCCTAGGTCTCCCATAAAAGCCTTCTCTGTGTATTTCATTCCCTAGTGATCTTTCCTTGCCTCATTCCATAGAACTTATACTACGTTTCCAATTCATGACAGATGAACTGGGCACCATCTATCTCTGCTTTGCAATATGTTGTTGTCCTTGATTATTATTATTAAGACTTGCATTGCTGAACTTTTCATGCATAGACCTTATCTCTCCCCAGATAGACTGCAGGCTATTATTATTTAAGGGAGGGACTTGTGTGTCATTTACCAGAAAAGAAAATGAGGTATTTTGTATTTCCCACATTATGAGCCATATAGTAGGTGTCCAATGAGTATTTGTTGAATGATTAAGTAAATGAATGATTGCATTGGTCTTAAAACCCTACTATAACCAGCAACATGAGAGATATTCACATTGCTTGTAATGACATTTTGCTAAAGTCAATATAATACATAAAATGAATATTCTGTATTTGTATTCCCAACACAATGCTTGGAACATAGTAAGTGCTTAAGAAATATTTTTCATTCATTCATTCATTCACTCATTCCTTTATTCTTTCTTACCATTATAAATTGTATAGTGAGAAAACAACTGGCGTGAGAATTAGATTCACACCTCTCAGCCATTTACTAGCAGTTTGACCTTGGACCAACCCGCTTGGTCTTTGTAGGCCTCAGTTTCTATATGTTCAAATGAGTGGTTAGATTAGAAGATCTTTAGGGTCCTTTCCGAATGAAATTTCTCAATTGGGATAATTTAAGGTGTTTTGCAAAGCTAAGTACTATATAAATGTCTACTGTTGTTGCTGTTTACAATTGCTGCTATTGTTGTTAGCAATACTGTTTGACACTAGGAAATCATTTTAGCGGTGTCCCAAAGCTAGAGATGAAACCTCTCTCCACTCCAGCCTAAGTGGCCAGTTTGTTGTTCCACAAACTCCGAATTTCATCTTCTACCTCTGTGTCTTTGCTCAGGCTGCCTGAAATGCTCTCTTTTCTTATCTCTCATCTGTTGGAATCCCTGGCCTCCCTTAAGCCTCGTCTCATTTGCCATCTTTCTCCATCTCCTTAGACTTTATATTTCCATCTTCAAATTACCTTCTGTTTATTTATTTGAGTTCATGTTATATCCCCTTCCCCCCCCCCCAAGAATATAAGCTCCTTGAGGACATGGCCTACTTCTCATTGTATCCTTTGTTCCCTGGTGCCTACTAACACAGTACTTTGCTTCAGAGTACCTGCTTAGTAAGTGCTTATCGAATTGTATTTTTAAGTAGGTAAGAAAAAAGTAGTGTTTTGACTATAGTGAGTAATTCCTTTTCTCCCCCTTCCCCAGTTCCCATCTTAAGCTGCAAGTCTTGAGTAAGGAAGGATCTTGTTCAGGTGACTTGAAATGGAAAAGTGAGCAGAGTTGAAGAGTAATTTCCCCTTGATGGCAAAACCCAGGTTTCTTCTTGATTCTAAAAATCAAATGGGTTTCTGGTTATTTTCCTCCACTGAGAGTACTGTTGTGTGTATAGGGCTCAAAAGAAACAAGATTATTTGCTGGAGAAAATTCACAGTGACTAGATTAACAAATCACTCTTTCAATTTTAACTAAGTTTATAAGATGCCTACTACCACTATGCTAGGCATAGGAGATAGGAAGATTTAAAACAAAACAAAAACAGCCTAGCCTGGGCCCTCAAGAAGCTTATAGACTAATTAAAATTGTTCAACATATACAAAAGGCAGCAGTGCATGATGGATAGAGAGCTATCCTCAGAACCAGCTAGACTTGGGTTCAAGTCTTGCTTCTGATCCATACCAGCTTTGTGACCCTTGGCATCTCAGTACTGTATCTAGGTAACTTTCTTAAATTCTAAGCTGCAGAAAAGGATTCTATTTCCATTGGGAGTAGTAGATGCTTCATCCAGAGAGTTTCCTGTATCAAGGAAATTGCAGGTCCAGCTCCTGCCACTATAGCACATGGGGGTATATATGTGTGTGTGTGTGTGTGTGTGTGTGTGTGTGTGTGTGTATACACACATGTATACATATACACATATAGATATACATGTATACATCTTTATACATATACACTATATACATATACATACATATATATGTGTGTGTGTGTGTGTATACACACACATATGTAGATAGCACAGTATCATCCAGACACAGAGAGGAGAGATCTTGACAAAATGCCCTGGGGAAAAAAAATGAAGAGGAAATTATTTACAGCTGGGGGTGGGGTGGATCATGGATCATGAAAATTTTATATGAAGTTCTCCGTAATGCTGTTTGTCTTGACTGTCTTTTACTTGCAGTCACAGTTTTAATTACATTCTCCTAGAGTTTTATTCCTTTCCTTGTTCCTGCCTTTGGGCAGCTTCTGTTGTTAGAATAAGTCAAAAGCAGTGCTCCTAGCAAGCTTTTATTTATCAATATGCATTGATGCATACTTACAATAATTCTAAAGCATGGTGCAGTGGAAAGGTACTGGACTTAAAGCAAGAGAACCTGGGTTGGAATCCTAATTCTGTTGCTTAACCCCTTTGTGACCTTGGCAAGTCACCTAAACTGGGTGGGGGTGGAGGGGAGGGGGGGACGTGGCTGAGTTTCCTCAATTGTAAGTGAGTGAGGTTGGGCTACACTTCTTAGGTCCTTTCCAGGTTGAACTTGATGATGCTTTGGGGTCCCGTGGTGGTTGTAAGGAAAGTACCTCATCAGGGGTATGCAACTTTTTAGCATTTCACGCCTCCTGCTAGGAAATTGTGAAATCTAGAATTCAGTACTTATTCAGCAAGCCGGTCAGTCAGTCTTTTGGAGGGAGTAAATTCCTTCTTCCATTTCTCTTTACCATTATTATTTTTAATGAATATATTTGGGGGGTTAAAATAAGTTATATTGATACCTCTTGTTTTTACATCATAGTCATTTCTGGGTACATTTTCCCTTCCCCAGAATTGAATCATCCCCTATAGTCAAGGGGAAAAGTTAAGGGAACAAAAGCAAATGAATGACAGAGTGATGAGGTCTGACAGTGTCTACAATGTCCAACTCTGGTAGTCCCCTGCCTCTGAACGATTTGAGTTTTGTTTACTCAGTATGGAAGGAGAGAAATTCTAGAATTAAGGGAAAGAATGGGACAGCCTTGTGGTGCAGTGAAGAGAGCAATTGCATTTGGAGGTAGGAGAACTGAGTTTAGTTCCGAGCTCTGTCATATATGTCACACCTTCATGATCTTGGGGGCAAGTCACTTAACCTTTCTTGCCTCAGTTTCCTTATCTGTACTTTGGGAGGCTTCTTCTAGATGAGCTCCAAGGTTTCTTTCATCTTTTATGATCCTAAAATTATGATCCTTCCCTCTCTATGATCCTAAAATGTTTGTTTTGTTTTGTTTTGTTTTGAGAGTAGTCCCTCTATCTTCTCTAAAGCTCTCCAGTAGGGGGCTAAAAGGAAGAAAAGTCTACCAAACCATGGGAGGGTTGGATGCTTCCTCAGATCATGCAGAATTAAAGGGAGGCTGATAGCCCAAGACTTGCCATGTGGATGTGCCCCATCTACTGGTTGAATTGGATGACTACAGTACATGTAGATAAATTCTTAATTAAATTTAATTTGATAGATGCACTTAATACTATGTGCTAACCTTCCATAAAAGCCTTTGAGATGGCACTAGGTAACCATTGTATTTTACTACACTGTTTGTGCAAATAAGCCCTAGGACTTTCGCTTGCAGAGAAGGACATGTTCAATTTCATTGTCTGAAGAATTGTTTGAAAGCATACTTAGATATTGGCTGTCAGGTTCTTAAGCAGGTACTTCCCATGTCCAAAGTTTTATACCATCCCAATGGCTAAGTAACTATAGTATGCCACATGGTTGTGAGTTTCTGAAGTCAAGTGTGATGAAAAGCATTTGAACACTAAGATCTCTATGAAATCTCTTGTTCCAAAGACATTTCATTGAAATACTGGGAAGTCTTCCACATTTTTACTCTTCTCTCCATATCATTCCGTTACTTATCCTTAATTTCAGTAAGTCTGATGAAATCTTGCTGCCTCACTTAAAAAACAAGATTTCACTTGCCTACTAGGCTCAATAAATAATTTGGAGACAATGGAATTTGTTAGTTTCTTTAAAGAAACATAATTATTTTAAAATGACAAAGTGGTCCCTTTGTGGATGAATGTTTTATGTTCTCGATACTGTGTCTGAATACCTTGGTGTAAATAATGCATCAGCTTGCCAGCACATTTAGTACTGGATACCCTGCAGGATTGGTGTACTGAGAGCTCAGTGGGTATCACTCGTGACATTGTGAAGCTCAGTCATTGCATTCTGCATTTGGGATGCAGATGTTTGTATTCTGGGGATTCAGGTTTGGTAAATGCATCGCTGACAGACTCTAAAAAAGAAATGATTGGTAGGGAATGGAGGATGAGTTAGGATTGCGCTCTTTGCCAGTTTCTATAAGGGTGCTGCTTATCTACTCAACACCCTCCTGCAGAAAAACAAAACAGAACTGACATTAAGGTTGGATTTTAAATTCTTTCTGAATAACAAAATTGAAGTAAGTTGTTTCTGGGTTCTGCCTATCCTGCGCCTTTTTGAAGTCTACTCTCAGTCAAGTTTGATTAACATAGCTTTCTTTGCATCCCTATCAGCTAGTGCAGTGACTGGCACTTGGTAGCCTCTTAATAAATAACTGGAGAATTGACTTGAATAAGGCCTACTTCTTTAACAAAGGACCCTATCTGCTCCTATTTATAAATTTGAAAGTAAGTTACTTTTAATCTGAGGTTCAAACCTTCCTTCCCCAAACTACGGATAGATTTTAGGACATTCATAAACTTGAAAGGAAAAAAAAAACCCTACATTTTTATTTTCATTCACCTCTAACTGAAATTTAGCATTTCCTTCATTTATTCTCAGAAAGAGTCCATAGGCATCATCAGACTGCCACAGGGATCTGTGACAAAAATATTCAAGAATTCTTGCTTTAAAAGAATAATGAGTATAGTAAAATGCCAGCAAAGCCTTTTAAAAAGCAATAACAAAAAAGAATAACCCTCCTGATGTTAAAAGTATTTGGACATATGTCATTAAAGAGGGCTGTCCCTATGATCTTTAGAATTTGGACTATTCGAAAGCAATCTCAGCAATAACTTCCCCACATCCCAACTCAAGTGACCCTCAAATTAGACCTCCCTTTCTTTTCCTTTATGGTATTATAGGGTATAACCGTATAAATGCCAATGCTATTGTTTATATAATTTATTAACATTATGACAATACAAAGATATATCTAAACATTTCAATAATGTATCATACTTAGAAAAATCACACCCAAAGTTACCTCTAACAATCAGCTACAACTCTTAACTTCTCCTCAACTCTGGAAACATAACCCCACAACTCAGCTCTCGGAATGACAATCAGTTTCTCAAAAACACCGTATATAATATCTTCACAGCTTAGCTTCTCTATAAGAATTAGACTCAATCTTTCAGGAGAGAAGTTCTCTCAGTCTTTTCTCTGTTTTCAAATAGTCCCCTCTAGCTATGACAATTAACAGGCCCTCCAGAATGATAGTTAAAATATGTCTTCTCATAGACACCTCAGAGATAACAAGTTAAAATGAAATTCTTTCATTTATTCTTAAAGATACAGTAACAGTATACGTAGTCCATTGGAGGAGCTATCGAAATGCTATGTTTTGAACTTTATACATCTTCCTGCTCTGTTATTAATTCCCTGATAGCTTTTGGAGTCTAAGGGGCATATGAACCGAAAATCCTACCCCAACCCTGACACATGCATACGGAAAGTTCTTGAGTTAATAATGTGTTCCTTAGATACATGGCAATTTTTTCCCCCTGGAGCTTATTTTATTTTAAAGAAATGAATGTGAGGTCTTGTATACGGTGTAATGAGTGCAGAGTTGGAAGACAGCGGATGTCTGTTCGAATTCTGGCATTCCTATTTATAACCAGTGTGACTGTGGACAATGCCTTCAGTCTCTTGGGGCCTGCATTCCTTATCTATAAAATGAAGAAATTGGCCTAGGTGATTTCTAATATCCCTTCTTATTCTGTCTATGATGCTTTGAAATTTTTGTTGCATTCTTTTTATCATTGTCCTTATTCCAATTATTTCCATGAAAACCTTCCTCTGTTATCTCACTGTGGCATGGATGTGATCTGAGTTAATCTAAGGCCCTGCCAGTAGAGGAGCATAAATTCTGGCAAGACCTACGTAGTTTCGACAATAGGCTGCATATCTGTTGTCCAAGGACCACCTCCCCAGGTTTAAAAGTTTGTCCTCTTGTGATGAATTTTGGTCATACCTTCTCTCTGACACCACAGGTGGACAGAATGCCAGGCCAGGAGATAGGAAGGCCTGAGTTCAAATCCATCAAGTCACTTAATTTCTGTTTCTTCATCTGTAAAACGGTGCTATAATACTAGTACCCACACCCCAGGGTTATTGGGAGGATCAGATGAGATGGTATTTGTAAAGGGCTTAGCACATAGTAGGCGCTATACAAATGTTAGCTGTTATCATTATTACTAAAGTATAGAACAATTACAGTCTCTGATAGTTGAAGAGATTACTGAAGCTACTGAAGTCCCAAGTCCTTAAAATAGCCCAGCTAAAGCACAACCAGAAATGCCAGTGAAGTGGCTTGGTAAATAAGATATTTATTATGCTGGGCTGGGAGTTGCTTAGGCTGCTCTATAATCCTAAAATTAGAATAAAAAGCAAAGAAGTGCAAAAGCCATCTTTATTTTATAAGTGCCACTTATGGATTTTCTTTAACTCAAGAATTCTAATCCAAATTCATACCTGAATAACTGAAAGTCCTCCATCCAGCCTTCTCCTTTTAGCTGCTCTTGAAGACATCAGGAAAGGCTCTGCTTTGTAACAGAAGGAAGGACACCTGTGTGTAGAGATTTCCTGAACCATGTTCCCTGCGTGGCCAGGAGTGTCCCAGAAGTCAGAAGTTGGGGTAGAGCAGATGGCAAGTGTTAATGGCTGACACTCTCCAGCGTTGCATTATTCCCAGTAAGAGGCCTAGTTCCCTAAAATTGCCATGTGAAAAAAAAAAAGAAGCTGTTTATCCTTTTTTTTTTCCTTCTTCAAATTGTTTCCACGCAGGACTGCTACTTTCTCAATTCAGCAGCATTAAAAACAGCACATGGCATTTCTCAACATTGTACCACCTTGCTGTTAGAGAGTCTTTGGGCTAAAGTGCATTCAAGCTGCATGTCACTTTTAGGAGTTCGGGAATTTGGTTTTTAATTACTGTGAAAATATTATTTAGGGAATCGATGATTCTTCCCCAGAGCTTGGGACTAGATTGGACCAGGAAAATGCACTTACAAGTGTTTAAAAGCAAGTTGCCATAATGTATATCTTGCTTTGTATAGGAATAGATGAATATATGAACGTGTGAATGAATGAATTATTTGATTGCTTTGCCTAGAACAAAAGGAAAAATGAAGATCTATATCTGGTAGTAGAGCAGATGGCAACATAGCCTTGGTAGACAAGCCCTAAAATATTGTGGGCATTTCTAGATGTGATCTGTAGCCACTCAGATGTTTGGCCTAATTATCCACACAGGACAGTCCAGGTGAATGACGAATAACTAGATTATAACACACAGTCAGATGGGCAACCCCTAGACTTTGTCTATGAGCATCTTAGTTTTGACCATATTCCGTAAATAGATAATGAGGTAAGCCCCAAATTCAACAGAGGTAGAGGAGTTCTCTGGAATGCCTTTGGGAAATTGGAAAGCTCTTTTACTCTCAAACTTCTCCCAAGAATGAAGCCTCATTGTTTTAATATTAACATTCTACCACTTTTGTTTTATAACTTTAAGTCATAAAACATCACAGTAGCTGGAGAATTTAAAATGTGCCTGACTCAGGTGACGATGGAAAGGTTTGTGGTGGGTGGGAACAGATTGCAACACCTAACATAATGCATTCTATAAAGAAGAGTGGAGAAAAGAATATCACCAAGGAAATAGATGACCAGAAAACTAAATGAGCTGGTCATGTGATAAGACACCTAAATAATTGGTGGATGTCCTGTCTCCTCCACTATTAGCCTGACCATGTCAAGAAAGTTTCCCCAGCACATTCAGTAGACCACTTGTGGCAAACTTATTGGAAAACAATGACAGAATGAGTAGACATAGCAGAGTTATGATATGCATTGTTGGAGGGAACATTGAATTTGAAGAGTGGGAAGTAGGGGAACATTTATATAGCTCCTACCATGTGTTAGGCACTGTGCTAGGTGCTTTACAAATATTGTCTCATTAGATCCTCGCAACAAGGTGCTCTTGTTATCCCCACTTTACAGTTAAAGAAATTGAGACAGAGTTAAGTATCTTGTCACACAACTAGTAAGTGTCTGAAGTTAGATTTGAGTTCAGGTCTTCCTGACTCCAGGCCCAGCACTGTGCCACCTAGGTGTCGAAGAAAGGAGAAGGTGCTTTACCCAGAAGCTCTTTTGTAGTTTTTCGTCTCCATTTCCACTTAGAGCCAAACTTCTTTGCCCTTTCCCCTCTTGCTTTCTTTCCTCTCTTTTAAAAGACACTAGGCTCATATTTTAGACCCAAGATAGGCAAGTGTTTAATGATAAAGATAACTTCCCCTTCAACTTACTCATCATTCACTACATTCAAGTTGAAGCTCTGGATAATATAGCTGGTTGGTTAAAAGTTTGTGGTATGGGTGGTTTGGAATTAGTTTCTAATTCTTTGTGGAGTTTAATGGTCATTTGCTATCTACAGGAAACAGAGTACCTTGCTCTACTGCTTTTACACGTTGGCATGTTTTGGATGTCTGAAGCCAGGGTCCCCTGGCTGGCTGACTCAATATTAATGAACCAGACTGACTGAAATACTCCAATGACTGCCTCTTGGCACTTGGCAGAAAAATCCTTTTTATGTTAGTTTCAAGGTTGTCAGATATCATTATAGCCAAGTATTAAAAATTTCAAAGAAAGGAGGCAATGTGTTTGATTTATAGAATAATTATCTAGCTTTAGCTCGAACTTGGCTTTGGTGCTGGTTTTGCAAGCACTTGAAAATTAAATCCATTTTTTATGGCACTACAAGGTATTATCTCACAGCAAATGATAATTAAACACCTGTGAAATCAATTAGCCCTTTAAGCAGGGAAAAAAAAAAGTTTTCCAATTATGTTTTCGCACCTCCAAAACTTTTTCTAATTCCAAAACCAACACTTTGTGGAGAGGGACATGACCTACCAGCCAGTGGTATGTTCACTCCCAGTAAAGATCATCCCTCAATCTTGCCCAGCCCAAATCCCAAGGAAGGCAGCCTGTGGTAAAGGCAACTTTCCAAGGAAGATGCATTAGCCTTTGGAGATCCCTATTAGGCAGCTATCTGCTTGACACATAGCTGAGCTGTCAGGTTCTCTACAAAGGAAGTTACTCACTTTGTGTTTCTAATGCCAAGTTTTACTTGACAGTTTATCCAAAAGCCAAGATACCTTAATGGAAACCAAGCAACAAGACATTCCATGTGACAAAATTGGTCTAGCTTTTGGGGCCCTGGAGCCAACAGTTCAGAGCCATTTGCATCAAGAATTCATACTCTGAAAATGGGCTGATTGGTTAATGGCTGAAATCTAATACAAAGGAAAACTAGGCAACAGTCTCAAGGTATTTAGCCCAGCATTATCATGTGTGTTTAATAACTGTCCTTGGTAACAATTTAGCTAATCCAGATGCTTCTTCTGGAAAAAGCACTGTATTTCTGAATACCAGAAAAGCAGTGGATGGATTTTGGTTGTGTGCCATGACTGTTTTTTGGCTTAAGAAGGAAAAGGGGAAAAAAAAAGAAAGAAAACAGTTCCAGGGTTTTTGACATATCCTACAGGATGTAACTCTGCCACGACAGACTAGTCTGTGCCAAGGAGACATTCTTGCTGCCTTCTCTCTAGAGCTTTTCTAAGTGTGATGTCATTCGGGTATACGTGTTACAGGTAAAGATGCTTTGGCAGCTGCTATTAAAAGAAAGGGGTCAACTAATCTCGGCAATATTCATGGCTAATATGGAAGTCAGCACTGTAGAACAGAACATGCAGGATCATGAATTTACAGCTGTAAGGGTCCTTAAAAGTCATCAGATCTAACCTCCTCATTTTCCAAATAAGGAACTGAGGCACAAAGAGCTTGCCCTAGGTCTCAAGGCTAGTAAATATCTGAGGTGAGATTCAAACTCAGATCTTCCTGACTCCAAGTTCATTCAATGCTCCATCTACTGTACTGCATTGTCCAGCATGTTGGCCACCTGGAAGAAACTTGTAGTATCCTGGCTAACAATGAGGCCCTGCCAGCTGAATATTCTCAGGTGTCCAGTGGATATAATATTTAGGGGCAATTATGTGGCCTTCCTGACTTGAAGTCAGGAAAATCCGAGTTCAAATTCTGTCACAGACATTTATTAGTTAGCATGGCCCTGGGCAAGTCACTTAACCTCTGCCTGCCTAAGTTTCCTCATCTGTAAAATGGGGATAACAAAAGCACCTACCTCAAAAAGGGTTGTTGTAAAGATGAATGAGGTAGTAAATGGAAAGTTCTAGATTAAAAGTATTCCATAAATATTAGCTATTAATATCTTACATAAGTATAAGATTGCTTAAAGTAGTTGACACCTTTTGTTTAGATATAACAGCTATTTCCCAACAAACACCCAAACAAACCCTCCCAACAAAGTACACACTCTAAACAATTAAGCAAAACTCAGCCATGGAATTTAGAGTTCAAAGAGACATTAGACAAACCCCTTCTCCTTTACTAATGAGGAAACAGACCCAGACAGAGGATGTCACTTGTCTAAGGCCACATAGATAGTATAAGTAGTAACACCAGGCCCAGCTTGGTCTCTTGACTCCAAACCCCCTGCTGTTTTCCTCAGCACCTTACTGTATCTCTCAGTGCATCCATCAGAGGCAGCAAGGACCCTGTGAGACAAGCATTACAAATCAGTTTGTTCCCATTTTATAAAAGAGGGAATGTAGACTCTGGGAGCATAAGTGAGGCCCATGAACCATGCCTAGTGAGTGTCAGAAGCAGGATTTGACCTCAAGGTCTCCAAATTCGGCATTCTATCAACTGTGACTCCTTAGTTAAAGGAGGAGCAAGCCAAGCCAAATTTTGTGCTGTTTCAATGCTGTCTATACTCATACTCTTGAAGACTTTTTTTGTTTTTATTTTGGAGGACTGAACTTTCTAAACCTGCTCTGGGAATCTGGACATTTTGGCTTATGCAGTATAAAAACTCCTCCTCCCTCTCAGTAGCTAGTCACAGTGGGATTTAATTTGGCAGGTGGGATTCAGGTGTTAAAGGTAACAAAGGAGACACAAAAGCATAGTAGGTGGAAGTAATCATTTTTATTGAGAATAACTAGAACCTCCAGGTCTATAATATCTCAAGTACCAGGGTATGGGGAAAAGGCTTTAAACTGAGCAGAAATGCAAGGTACATCAGATTAGTACAACCCTCTTCTATCCCTGGCTGCCTCTCTACCTACCGCTTACACTGGTCAAGAGAAGAGTGACCTTGGAATTTCAGGCATCCACCTAATCCCAGGATTGAGTGAAGCTGGCACTGAGAGAAAGAATGGGATGGATCAAGTGGGAAAGCAGTAAAAATGTTCTTGTTAGGCCTAGTTTTCTCCTTTGATAATTTTCCAGAGATCATTTCGATGTTGAAAGCTACAGAAGTGGGTGGGGGGTGGGGATGGAAATCTACATCCTTCCTCAGCTCCCAGGTGAGGGCAGGGGGTAGGGATCAAAGACTAGTTCAATTAAGAGATAGGGATAGGAACTGCCATTTCATTCGTATAGGGAACTGTGGGTAATGAAATTCTGTACCACCACAATTCTACACTTTCTCTGCAATTTATTGCCTTAGAGTTGCCTATTGCAGAGGTGGCAAATACAAGGCCATAGACCTTAGGAAGAAACAAACCAGATTAGTGTAATTGGGAAACATTCAATAAAATAAGTAAAAATACAATAGAACACAGATACTGTTAGTAAGTGATTTTCTAAGTCCCATATGCAGCCTCCAGAAATCCTTATGTATGGTTTCATGACCCCTGCTTCTATTTGGGTTTGACATCTCTGGTCTAGAACACTGAGAGGTCACACGACTTGTCACACAGCCAGTCTTTCTGAAATGTAAGAACCCAGGTTTCCCTGCCTCTCGGACCAGCTCTACCCACAACAACCAGTTTTCCTGACATAAACTGTGAGTGAATTAGAGTTGATTACAAATAGGGCTCTATTGTCTTTATAAACTTGGGAGGCTAGAGGGGAGGATTAGAATTATGTTGGGGAGAAATAGGGAAGTCATTGAGCTGCAAATCTTTATGAGTTTCTAACAAATCTTGAGCTCTATAGAGAAAGTGAAATGAAAGAAGGACCCACTCCCCCACCTGAAAACAAAAACCTCTCCCCTAGTGGGCAGGCTAAGTTGAAACCTCCTGGTGTTCATAGAAATGAATTAAGCAAATGACGCTGTAAATTTAATTGTAATTTTCCCTCATACCTGGAGTAAAAATCAAGGGTAGGATGTCACTTTATTAATTGGAAGGTGAGGTTTGTGTAACTGGATTACTGTAAGAATTACTCTGGGAGGCAGCATGGTAGCATTTGAATTCACTTAAGTGACCTTGGACCTCAGTTTCTTCATCTGCCAAATGAGAGCAGTAGAAATGATCTCTGAGGACCCTTTCAGCTCTGAAATGCCAAGATTCTAAAATTTTCTTATTTAGAAAAAGTTGGCCTTTTCTCCTTGTCATCTTTTTTTCTTTTTCTACCCTTCTCCTGTTCCCAATCCATGCACACAGACAGGCAATAGAACTTGCTGCAAAGGATTAGTGGTCACCCTGAGGAGCTTTTGAGTTTGTGACTGAAGAAAGAATACATTGGGGCGAGTTGCTGTGATGGCACCGTTCCAGGGCTTTTCCTATCTCTAAGAAACAACTTCCTCTACGGCACAGACTGTGGTATCCCCATCCTTTTGTAGAACTGGGTGTACTTTGGCACAGGCTTTTAGATCTTGTTGCGTGTGGGGCAGCAGGACAGTGGCAGCAGGGAGGGGCCAGGGAAAGGTTAATGGTAAGAGAATGACCTCAAGACTTATTATCTTTGACCCTTGTGTTTTTTACTTTCCATGTTCTGTTCTTTTAAAAACATATGTATCGATGTTTTTTCTTTTTTCTTTCTTTTTTTTGGGCGGGGGAGGCAAGACAGTTGGGGTTAATTGACTTGCCCAAGGTCACACAGCTAGTAAGTGTATCAAGTATCTGAGGCTGGATTTGAACTCAGGTTCTCCTGACTCTAGGGCCGGTTCTCTATTAACTGCACCACCTAGTTACCCCTTATATTGATATATATTTTTTTAATTTACATCTCTTAGACCCAGTCCCCAAAGATTTGCCACATGTCTGACATTCTCTTGTGGACCTGATCACGTAACCCATCTTGCCTAATTATTTTTTGTTGTTGCTAGGTAGTTGTTCTTTATCTTTTGACTCTATATGTCTAAACTCATAGTTAATATTTCAAGTTGTGCTTAATTGCTAGTGAGAGGGCTTGGGGGCTAAAATGTGTTCTAAGTTTGTCTGTTTGCTACCAATCTGATACGGTGTAAGACTTAGAGTGAGGAAGGTTGGAGTTCAAATCTAGCCTCACAGAAGTTGTGTGACCCTGAGCAAGCCGACATTCTCATTCTTAGCCTCACTTTCCTCATCTGTAAAATGGGGGTAATAATAGTTTCTATCTCTCAGGGTTGTTGTGAGGTTTGAATGAGATGCCTTATATGAAGAGCTTTGCAATCCTGAAAGCATCATCTAAATGCTTGCTCTATTGATGGTGACGGTAAAGGTTGAATGTCCCCAAGAGCTTTCGGGCAGCATCCTGAGGTATAGGATGTTTTCTGGGGTCCTTTTGACTTCCCTTTCAGAATCTCCATAAAGAAATGAATTTTAAAGAAGCATAAAAGTAGAGCATCAGACCTGGGGAGCATAGGAGTCCATAGAAAGGGAAAAGATAAATACCTGATTTGATTTAGCAAAGACTGCCTATATTCAGGGCACAGAACATGCTAGAAGCATTGGGCTGAGGAGGATTACAAAGAAATGAATTTCTAATCCTAGAGCATTACTTGGAGCTGAGGCAGCACTGACAGCAAGCAAAGCTAACAGCAGACAACCAGCCCTGGGAAGAAGTCACACCATGTCCCAGTGGCAAGGACCTTTGGGCTGTGGGGCAAATGACATCCAGAGAAGTTGCAGCAAATAAGGAACCTTAGTGACCATGGGAAGAGTGGAAAGGAAAGGGAGGCATGGAAATGAGAGTCCAAGCTCACTTATAGACCCAGAGGACCTGCCTAGGACTGGGTAGTTTCCAAAGAAATTTTCTATCTCGGCACCATCTGCGTGCAGCTCAGTGTGTGGATTGTGGGATGATATTTGCTGTCAGTAAGTTATTTTATATTTTAATGTGAAAGCTAAAGGGAAGCAATCCCTGTAGATCAGGGCTTGTCCTTAACTTTTTTTGTGTGTGGCCTTGACCCTTTGGCAGCCTGGTAAAACCTATGGACCCTTTCTCAGAAAAAGTTTTTTGAATGCATAAAATAAAATACATTGGATTGCAAAGGAATTGTTGAGATATGGTTATCAAAATGTTTGTTAAAAGAGAAATTCATGGGCTCCCAAGTTTAAAAGCCTCTGCTGTAGATAAATGACTTGTGAGGGTCAGTGCTGTAGGAAACAAACAGCTATTAGAGCCACTTGGGCACAAGGAGATCTCGAGCTCTGGAAGCAAGTTTATAGATCTGCTGGGGGCAAAAGATGCCACTTCTAAGGTGTAGATACCACATGGAGCAGAGATGGTGGGGACTCAGACCCGGTCTTCTGACGCGTCGCCTTTATACCATGCTGCATCTGGATTCTAATTTATGGTAACACCACTAGTCATTTACTCTTCCATAATAAGAACCAAACTTGCTTCCAATAAGAAATTCCTTCCTTGTCAGGAATCTCAGTGTCTGCTGTCATTTTTCTTTTGAGGGCTGGCTCTGCTTCTTCCCCTTGGGTCTGCCCTTGTGAATATTTATTTTTCCACCTCATTCTGTTGGGATTTTTCCCTTCAGCCAGAACAATATTGAAGTTGCTGCAGGCATTATAGCACTTCTATTTCTAGGGAGGATTAATTATGTATTATTATAGAGACCCATTTTAAGTGGGGATTCACTAGTATATCGTATGCATACAACTTTTCAGGAGAGAATTGTGTATGAAGTGGGACCTATTTCTGGGTTATGTTCATGGCCATACAGCTTAATTACATTAGCCTTTGCAGTCATTTATTAAAACTCTTCTGTCTTTTGTGTCACCACCTGTACAGTGGAGATCTTAATACCCCCCTGAAATGGGTAATAAAAATCCTTCATTAATTAAAGCTGCAAGTTCTTGGAGATTACTTACCTCCCTCATCTACTTACCTCCCTGCTAAGACTATCATGTGCATTAGTTAATTATATGTACTTTTAAGTGGCTTGTGATTTCTAAAGTGATGGTGTCAGATCAGGGGTCAGCCACCTTTTTTTGAAGCATCTTGCCAAATTTTCCTTTATTCACGAGGGTGGGGTGGGGATCTGGGACTTGCTGAAAGTCTGCCCAACTAGCATGGGCCATAGGAAGGGGGCAGAAGAGGACTCTCTGAAAAAGCCCCAACTGTCCTACTCAGTGGGTGGGTTGGTCCATGGGGGGGTCATTCGGTTACCTGCCTCTTACTGGGTACTTCCCATATGTATCCCATTCTGCTAAACCTTAGAGATACAAAATTTTTAAAATTAAATAAATGAGAAATAAAGAAAAATAAAAATAAACAAAAAATAAAATAAAAGTGTCCTAAAGTAGCACCTATTTTAATGGGTGGGACAACATGCAAACAACTCTGATAATAGTACCTTGGGTTGTGATGAAGATCAAATGAGATAACATAGAAAGAGTTTTACAAATCTTCAGACTCTCTATACAGGTTAACTATGATATATATATATATATGTATATACACAGTGTGTTATATATATGTATATAGATATGTATATAGATAGTGTAAAGGGAAAATAATCTTAGAAGGAAAGTATTAGCTGTAAGAGTAGGAGTACTTACTAGCTGTGTGACTCTGAGCAAGTCACTTAACCCTGTTGGCCTCAATTTCCTCATCTGTAAAATGAGCTGGAGAAAGAAATGGCAAACCACTCTGGTATCTCTGCCAAGAAAACTCCAAATGGGGTCAGCAAGAGCTGGATGCGACTGAACAGCAGCACACTGAAGGAAGTAAAGAGGAGGAAAGAAAGCCATTTACTGACTTCATGATTTGGGCAAGGACTTCTTGTCTCTACAAACCATATCTGTTCCCTAAAAAATCACACTGGAGGTATCAAGTAGGGGAAAGGGTGCTGGATTTGGATCTGGGAAGAGCTAGATTCAGATCTGGGCCCTGACAATTATTGGCTGTATGACCCTGGGCAAGTCACTTAAATTTTCTGAATCTCAGGTCTGAATCTCTTAATCTATACATTATAGTCCCAACAAAATCTTAGATCTTTGAAGTACTGAACATTTTGATTGTCAACCCCTCCAATAAATCCTTGGATATAAAGCAGCAACAGAAATGTGGGTAGTTGATGAGAAAAAAAAATGAAGACACATTGCTTGTTTGCTGAGACAGCCACATAAGTAAAAATTGCTAATGTAAATCTTAATCCACTCCAAATTGCTGTTAAAAAGTCAAGAGAACAACATTATTCATTTGGAGAGAAATTCACCATGATTGAATTTAAATCCTACCTTGGACACTTACTACTTGGGACCATGGGCAAGTTGCTTTACTTCTCTGGGCCTCGGTATCCCCCTCAAGTGAAGGGGTGGGATGGGATGATCTCCGAGCCCCCAATCATTAACAGATCTATGTTGCAATGTTCCTGGTGTAACCATTAAACAGTGATCCCTTTTTGAATTCTCTGTAAGTCATTTTCTCCTTCCTCTTCCCCCCTGCCACCCCCCCCCCCCATATTTCCTAAATTCTGAAACTGGCAATTTTGGGACTTGTCGCAGTTGAGAACATTAATGGATTTTTACATTTTGAGTTGGCTAATGATGGGGATATAGGACCTTCTATGCTGGTCCCTCAGGGGTTTCTATTTTAAGCATTTATTAAACCTTGCTGTCATGCATTGTAGTCTGAAGAGTCTTCGACCTTTCTTTATATTAAAAAAAATACCACACACTCAGTTTAAAACTTTTTTCCCTCTTCTCCACAGTTTGTAAAGGTATCCCAGCAAGATCAGGAGTTGAACTTAAAGCTGGTTGTCAATTACTGTACCAATGTTTGAGGATGGGAAAAGAAACCATTACCTCTGCAATTTAATATTTTTTATTTAGCTAAATTTGATCCCTCTTAAAAATCTCATCCACTTTGAAGTCTATTTTGTAGTTTAATTAATGCAGCAAGGGTTTTTATTTTACTCTCTGTGGAGATAATCTTAATCCATTCCCAGTGACCTTTTCTTGTGCAAATTAGTTGTACACGCCTGTTTAAGCAAATGGGCCTTTGCAAGATGTCTCTTCCTAATGACGGGTTTATAATTGAAAATTGGCTTACTCCCATATGCCTAGTTTGTGTGAGAATATAAAAATAGATGTGGACTTTAAAAATATAAATGTATATATCAGTACCCCCCACTGCCCAAAAAAAATACAGGAGGAGAGAATATCCAGTGCCTTTGGGCTATGATTAAATTAGACTACTAAGAGTCAGAAAGTGTGAATGACATAAGTTACTGCCAAAGTAGCACCTGTCTGTAGAACTCTGGAGGCTCTTTAGAAAGGAGGGTGGGGGGCTAATCTTGATGCTTGGCAGACAGTCTCTTTGCAGGACCCAGGCCTTCTACCCTGTACAGGCTTGACTAAAACTCAGATTACCTCATAATGAACTGGAAACCATTAAGATGTTTATTCTATACCTCATCCCTTGGAGGGGATAGGCTTTAATGAAAAGGAGGTATTTAATCTCAACTAAACTTTACTCTAGTGGCATGGGGAAGAAGGTGTGCTTTTAAAAGCAGATCCTCTGCTTTTTTTTATAGCCCCAAAGATTTCTTGCCCTGACTCTTTCCTCCCCCCCGCCCCGCCCCTTTTTTTAGGATCATTTCTTTCCCTTCCTTCTCCATCCTCCTCTCTCCCTGAATCTGAGTTGTTCTGCTACAGGAAGATTTGCCTTGTGCTGCTGAACGTTCTTTAGCTAAATGTAGAGACTTTGGCTGAGAGGAAAGAGCAAATGTTGTTTGTGCTCACTGTGAAGGTTTCTTGAGTTAGTTGTAACTGTTTTTTTTTTTCTTTTTCTTTTTGCAGAGGGGGAAATGTGAGGGGTGGTGTGTGGGAGAACAAGGCTTGTCTTAGCTTTCACAGGCTTTTGTGGCTGACTGAAATGGCATTTTAAAAATCAACAGAAAAAAAGGGTAGTGGTTTTTAAATTTTATTTATTTTATTTTATTTTATATCAAGAGAAAGGAGGGGGAATGTTTCATTTGCTGTCACAACAAAACTCAACTTCTAAGACACAGACGCCGGTACCCAATCTGTTGAAGTGACGGCCACTGGACTTGTGTCAGATGATATTGTTTGCAAAGCATATTATAACTGTTTCATCCAACACAATCTTTAATGTTTGCTGGGCCTGTCACAACCAATTCTCCTCCCAAGAAGAAGACCCGAACTCATGACTATACTGATTTGGTCTCGATTGACTTGATTTGAATGTATAAGTCAGTGAATCAAAAAGCATTTATTAAGCATTTATTATGTGGCAGACTCTGGGGCTACAAATATAAAGAATAAAATAATTTTCTATTCCCAAGGAGTAGCTTACATTCCAATGGGTGGAGACAACAAGCACATAATAATAATAGCTAATAGCTAACATTTATTTAGTGCCCACTGTGTACCAGGCCCTATGCTAGATGCTTCACAATTATTGTCTTATTTCATCATCACAACAACCTGAGAAGTAGGTGATATTATTATCCCCATTCTATAGACAGGAAGCTGAGGCAACAGAGGTTAAGTGATTTGCCTGGCGTCTCACAGTTAGTAAATGTCTGAAGTCAAATTTGAACCCAGGTCTTCCTGAGTCCAGGGCAAGAGGTCTATCCATTGCGCTGTCTAGCATATATAGGTATGTGTATTTCTTATGATGGCCATCATCATCTCTTCCCTTGGGTCTTCATTATTTAATTACATATTTTTCTCCCTCTAGGTATGATTATCGAGAAATGCTGCACAATGCCACTTTCTGTCTGGTTCCCCGTGGCCGCAGGCTTGGCTCCTTTAGGTTTCTGGAGGCATTGCAGGTAAGACGCACTCTACAGATTATTATTAATGCTAATAATACTCATATCACCACCACTACCAAGAGCTCACATTTATCTAGCCCATTAAGGCTTGCAAAGCACTTTAATAATCGCTAATAATAATGGCTAGGATTCATATAGTGTATGCAGAGGTTCACAAACTGCTTACAGGGGTTTGCCAAATGCTTTGTAAATGATCACATTAGATCCTCAAACAACGCTGTGAGGTAGACGCTGTTATTATCCCTTATTTTATAGTCAAGGAAACTGAGTCTTAAGTGACTTGCCCAGGATCGCACAGCTGGTAAATGTCTGAGACAGGATTCAAATTCAGGTCTTCCCTACTCTGGGACTAGGACTCTACCCATGACTTTACATAAATAATCTCATTTGATTTTCTTTACATTCTTGTGAGGTTGGTGACATTATCGTTCCAGTTTTACAGAGGATCATGGGGCAAGCTGATTTGTCCGAGATCTCCTAAGTAGTAAATGACTCTGGTGGGATTTGTACTACTGGGGAATGCATAGTTTCCTCCCAACCTCATCCCCACTGCTTTGTAGCTTCTTTTGAGTTTTGGCTTCCCCCACTAGACTGTTGGGGCAGCTAAGTAGTGCAATGGAAGACTCCTCTTTGTGAGTTCAGATCCAGCCTCAGACACTTACTAGCTGTGTGACCCTGGGCAAGTCACTTAACCCTGTTTACCTGAGTTTCCTCATCTGTAAAATAAGCTGGAGAAGGAAATGACAAACCACTCCAGTATCTTTGTCAAGAAAATGCCAAAAGGGGTCATGAAGAGTGAGACAGGACTAAAGGATCACAAAAATTAGACTGAGCTCCTCAAGAGCAGAGCTTATCTTTGTATTTGTGTCCCCAGTGCTTAGTGCCTGGCTTACAGTAGGCACTTAATAAATGTTTATTGGCCCAACTGACTATGAAGTCAGCATTCTATTTGTCATGCCGTACTGCCTCCTGGCTTAAGATAAGATAGACTTGGGAATTAAGACTGGATCTGGTGTGTTTAATATTATGCCTAAAGAGGGCATGGGTGGGGGGAAGTGTGGTTTTCCCTGGAGGCTTGCAACTTATTTCTTTGTGCTTGTACATACCTCTGCAGTGAGAGCCCCCTGCCTTTGGGAGAGGACCCTAAAATAAGTTCTAGAGCTCACATGGTTGCTTTATTTCCCTTGAAGGGGGTTGTCCCAGTAGTGGTTGAGCGCAAGAGCCAGACCAGTGTGCCACACTTGCCTGGCAAGCATTAGAGCTGGATTCCTTGGGGGGGGGGGGAGGGGGGATAGTCCTGACCTCTGTCAATACCCAAACTGCAAGTGGGAAAAGAGTTTATTGTTTTCACTCCATAAAAGCAAAATTGTCTGTTATATTCCCCATTCAATATCCTCTGAGTCCTAAGTGAAAGTGATAGTCAGCAGGGTGGATTGGTTCCAGTTGCTTGGTCTAATGCTTTAGTGACTTAGCAGCGAGGGCCCTCAGGTTTGGTGATTCTCCAATTCCAGTGCTTTCATGGGGGTAACTCCTATGGGGAAAGACTTCTTTCCTGCTTCCTCATTCCCTGAAGAACTAAATACTCCTTGATGCATAGAAACAGTTGCCAGTGGGCTCCATTAGATAGTTACCACCAGGCTTTGTTGATCCTAAGGGCCATCCTGCTATTCCCCAATGCCCGTGCCTCTAGGTTCTTACATCCCTGTATTCTATGTTTCCTATAAATCTATACATACCCTTCTCTTCCAGAAACTTCTGCCTTGTACTTTCATAATTACATCTTCCTACCACCTCCAGCTGAAAACTGTTGTAGCTGTTTCTAAAGACAGAACAGCCTCCTTTCCTTTAAAATCTTTAAGATTCCCCTCACCATTCTCCAAAGCATACCAAACGTAGACGTCTCTGCAGCCCTTCAGTGTCTCCTGTATCTCACCAATCTGGACCTTTCTGTCTTAAATCCCTTAGAGCTGGGCTTTTGTTAATTGTTTAAGATCTTTTTTTGTTATGGTGCCTGGTATTCCACCAGCATAATCATATAATGGAAGAAGTCTCTGGATGTGGCAGCAGGAGTCCCATATCCTACCCTAATACTGACTTGAGCTAGTTATATGACTGTAGGCGAGTCCATTAAATGACTTGCAGTTAGCCATGAGCAAGTATTTTTATCTCAGTTTCTTCATCTGCATAGTGGGAATAATGGCACTTCTAGACAACTCTCCAGTTTGTTATTTTCAGTCATTTTAGTCACATCTGACTCTTCATGACCCATTTGGGGTTTTCTTGGCAAACATACTGGAACGGTTTGCCATTTCCTTTTCCAGCTCATTTTACAGATGAGGAAACTGAAGTAAACAGGCTTAGCTGACTTGTCCAGGGTCACACAGCTAATAGATGTCTGAAGTCAAATTTAAACTCAGGAAGATGAATCTTCCTGACTCTGGGTATTATACTCTCTCTACCGCAGTCTCTCTACTAGCAGTCCCGTGAAGAAAGTTTGCAGGCCATATAAATGTGAGTTGTTATCATTATGGAAGTAAGAATGATTCGGATCACTTAGCACTAAAGAGGACATGGTTCTGATTCAGTTGACTTAGAAGGGAAAGTACATACCTTCTTCTAAATAAGCCCAAGGAAAGGAAAGACAGGGATGTATGTGAATGGAATGGAATGTTAATATACCATGAAAAACAAGAAGCACACACATCCACACACAAACATGACGAAATTGGAAAGAAGAATATAAAATGAGATAAAATTATGAGACATTTTTAAGAAGAAAAAGCAAAAGAATTATTGCATTTATTTTGTTAAAGTTATATTTTTAATGAAACATTTAAGTAACTTTCAGTATAATGTTGTAGTTGGGGTTTTATTTTCCATTCAGCTTATTTGATTGTCGGTATTTCTTACAGTTGTTAAGTTTGTAATCAAGTCAAATTTATAATCAAGTTCTTGTTAGACAAAGAGTGAGCTGTTCTGTGTAGAGTGTGACACTTAGAGGTGGGTCGCTTTAACTGGGGTCTGTAGAAATGGGCCAAAGTGTTTTATATTTAAAGCAAGTTTTATGCTATGACTTCAGTGGGGCCAAATTTTCATTGCTTTTACTGAAACTGCTCCATCCTAACTAGTTATTTCAATGGTGGCAGAAATGATCAGGTTTGGGGAAGGGATAGAAATACATTTTAAAAGCCCTGTGCAAAACTTCCAAACTATTAACCGGGCTAGCATAGGCACAGCTCTGATATCATCTGTTTCCTCTCAGACACAGAACTCCTAAGAGTATTAGTCTTTCAATACTTTTGATCTTTCTTCATGGTCCTAAGAGTCTGGGATCCAAAAGACATAGGAAATGACAGTAATTTGACTGGTTATGATTTTTGACTTAAGTATGGAGCCTATGGTACCACTTTTTAACCTAGTGGTGGTTCCTTTTTTTGTAAAGGCTGCCTGCGTCCCGGTGATGCTGAGCAATGGATGGGAGTTACCGTTCTCTGAAGTGATTGATTGGAACCAAGCTGCCATCATCGGGGATGAGAGATTGTTATTACAGGTAAGAAAAGGGCTATGGCCTTCAGCAGATGAGTTGATTATTGCTGCCACCATCCAAAGTTACCAGGAAGATGAATCCAAAAGGTCAGCGCTATAAAAGAAATTTTTATCATGAGAAAATGGTCTGTGTCATGGTGAATATTAACTCATTTAGCAAGGCACCTTTCACTTCCCAATACAACATCTGCCCTGATCGGGGGAACAGCTTTTGAGATGGAAAACACTGGCAAAGAACACCATTTGGGGGTGGGGGGAGGTGGGAGCACGGGAGAAAAGGGGGATATGGATAACACCTCCGCTTAAGACCTCTTATTTTATTTATTTGTTTGTTTATTTTTAATGACAGCAGTAGATTTGCTGTACTCCCACTCCTCACTCCCTATCTCACATTCCTTTCTGCCTGCTTCTGTTTGGCTTAATACTGGCTTCCAGAAGAAGAGAGACCTCTGTAAAAAATGAATGAGTATCCAGAACATCAGGGAAGCCCACCTCAGAGTATTAAAAATCCACTTGCATTTTGTATGAAGAGTAAAAAGTCTCACATCCCTTATGCCTTTGCCTAAAAGCCACCATCCCAACACTGCACTCTTGGCATTCGCAACATCCTAGTACCAACACTTCTTGAGTGAGTGTCCCTGTATTGGGTGTTAAAGTTTCATCAGCCCAGGATGAAAGGTGATCCAGGTATCAAACACCGTTGTTACTATGCCCTGTCCAACACAGCACTCCATCACTGGGTTCAGTATAGATTTTACTTCCTAAAATGCCACCCCCCACTTTAATTGTTTTCCTGACCTTTGTGGTGTGTGTGTGTGTGTTTTTTTTTTCTCCAGCGCACAGGCTAGTTTCTGTACAGCTGCTCCCATGTTGAATAGCTACTGTGCTGTTGCTAACAATGGCTTGAGAGAGCTGGCTCCGAGCCGGAATGTCTGCTCTGGGAAATGTTTTTGTTATGTTACAATTTTTCATTTCCTGTTTTAGAACAGCTAGAATGTTTTTATTTGCATATTGTCTTGTCATCGTGTCGCCAGGAGAGCTTAAGGCAGCTTCCCTGAATCTATTTTGGTCGGTTCAGTTAGGTTTTGTTACCATACATGACCTTTTTATTAAGACTCTATCTAGTGCCACGACTTCCAAAACCACCCTGTCGAATCGGTATTAATTTATCATTTCCCTTTACCTGTTTCTGCAGACAAGCAGATTAATAACTAATAGCCAGACACCATTAAAACTGGGAACTCTGTGTCTTTACAGCCAGGCAAAATCATCTTCTTGAGCAATGGATTTCTCTTGGCAGCATACTGTCAGAGACATGCAGGTATTATAAACACATACAAGTTGCTTCTGACATTGAACTGCATGCTGCAAGTTCGGGATAAGCACGTGGGTTCAAGCTAGAAGAACAAACGCAGATGTTGAAATGTGTCAATAAATTCACCTTTGTGGCCCCATCAGGCACAATTTTCCGGAGAGTCAAGGGTAATAGGGTGATGATGAGGTCTTATTATTCAGTTGAAATGATCTTTCAGGACTATAATATCCAATGTGGATTCTGTTTAGGGATATATATATATATATATATATCCATTCTTTGGTGATCCAGATAAGGCCTAAGTTACAAAACTACCCAACTAAAGTTTCCTTGCCAGCTTTTCTGCCTTACCTGTTGTCCCTGTGTTTTGAGTGGTGCCATGGATGCAGGTGCATACTTTGGTTAGCATCTGGTTTTGAATATTTGCCAGAAGTATTCATCTTCCTTTCTTCTTTTCAATGTGAAACAACTTCATTTGCCTCCCCAAAGAGGAACCAAGAGCCAAAAGACTATGCCTCCTTCCTCTCCTCCCTACTCCCCCACCCCGTTTCCCCCTGGTAGCAGCCACCTGTGGAAATTCAAAGCTGAATCTGTTGATAATGACATGAATCACTTTTTAGAAAAGCATCATCATTTCTGCTTTAGCCTGGGCCTATGTGGCTAGCTGCTTGTTGCACAAAGAAACATACCAAAAGAGATGGGAACAAAAAAACAGATTAATTCCTGTCCCTTAACACCCTCCTCCTTTTCTCTAGGTAAGACCTTGAGAAGGGAAGACCAGGGAGGAAAAAAAGATGTGGAAGAGGGCCTAGGAAACTACAGAAATTCTAGGCAGCATGGTCTCTGAGCTCATGTAAGGAAGCACACAAAAACATGCAGATTCATGTTCACGGGTTCATGTTTTTTCCTTGGACCAGCCAAATCAATCCCATATTCCAAAGATAAATCATCACTGGTGAATTGATATGCAGGACATTCTGCTGTAAATTATCATATGTGCTAAGTTCTGTGGTATTGTGTAAGCTATTTGCAAACTGTTTGAAGAAATAAGTGTATGTGAAGTCTGAAAGGAAATCTGTTACTTATCTGTGACCATGTATGTCCTCCCAGTTGGATGTAAGCACCTTATAGGCAGGGACTGTTGGATTTTTGCCTTTTTATACTGTCATCTAGGAGATTATTTTACACAAAATAAGTGCTTAATGAATGTTTTTTAGGTTTGAATTTGTTTCCCATGCCTAAGGAAGGGAAATTGATCATGGAGGGCTTCCTTTGTTAAAAAACTGGGCTTCTCATCCTGGGTTCTAAGAGAATATCAATATAACTGGGGTTTTTTTGGAAACCAATGTGCTTCGTTTTATGAATTTAAAGACATTATTCTAAGAAGGGTCCATAGCTTTCACCAGACTGCTGAAGGAGTCCAGAATATGTTGTTGTCATTTTTTAGTTCTTTCAATCTTGTCTGATTCTTTGTGACCCCTTTTGGGGGTTTTCTTGGCAAAGATAGTGGAGTGGTTTGCCATTTCCTTCTCCAGCTCATTTTACAGATGAGGAACTGAGGCGAACAGGATTAAGCGACTTACCCAGGGTTACCTAGCTAGTAAGTGTGTGAGGCCAGATTTAAACTCAGGAAGATGAGTCTTCCTGATGCCAGGCCTTGAACTCTATCCACTGTACCACCTATCACATTTTAGGCTATTATTTAGTGTTACCTTAGTCTAGGAGAGCATAGGCAGGACAGATATAGAGAGATCTGGGTCCAAAAGGCTGGAGGAATCCAAGGCAACGTTGAAAAGAAATGGGCTAGAGATAGGACAAACAGGTGGTCCAAGAAAAACTTGACTTAAAGTGTTGTATCTAGAGAAACATCTAAATAAAGAAACCAGCAAGGAACCGTCTCCAGATCTAGGTTCTATTCTGTAAATTTGCTTAATTTTTAAACAGCTCGAACATCTATAACCCTCACATTCTTTAGTGACATTATGACTATTCTACTCAAGGAGATTGGCCTGAATGATAGCTCTTGCGATGACTCCCTCCCTGGCTGGGCGTGTAGCGGTTAGAGGGAGCTCTAGTCATTGTCAAGTCTGATCTTGGAGTGGCTATCAAGGGAGCACCTTGTGGTCATCTGTCTCATCTAGCTGCATATCCTTATTGATCACCAAGGTCACCATGTATTTCCTAGTTCTGTATCAGTATTATTCATTTTTTTAGACTACTGAAGAAGCAGTTGCTCAAAATTTGGTTCCATGTACCTGAGGAGATAACACATGTAGATCTCAGTAGACAGCAAAGTTACCAACTTGGAAATGGGTGGGAGCTGGGAAGAGATATGTTTACAAGGTGGTGGTTTGGAATTTAGGGTGAATGGTTCTATAGAAAGTACGCTTTTATTTAATTTTTTTTAATTTTTATTTACTTTATTTTTAATTTATAGAATAAGACAAATATAATATAGCATAATAAAAAAAAGATGAGGGCGCATGAAACTACACATGGGCCTATTAATGGATGAGGAAGATCTTCAAATTTATATTACCATTACAATTTGCTCTTCTTTTTTAATATATAAAAATAAGAGATAGGGGCAGAAAAAGAAAATATTCTAGCTTTCTTGAGAGACAAATAGGCTTTTTATGAGCCAACATGGCTAGATTTCAGCTTTGACAACTTGTATCCCCAGCTCCCACAACCTTTGCCACAACCACAGTGCTAGCCACCAAGTAAAACAGACATCCTTCCACTTCACAGCCTTGGTCACCCTAGGTAAAGAACATGTGATGACTTGGTGAATTCTTCTCAGATTCCAGAGACTGAGGGAAGCTCTGCCCTCTCCCCAGCTTGATTCCTCTTCTGTATGATGTCATGGAATCCACAGCTGACTCTCAGAGGCCTAGTCCAATCCGTGCCTTGAACAGGAATAACCTTGACGCTATCCATCCTGACAAATGATTGTTCCAGACTCTCTGGCCATTTCCTCTTTACGAGGAAAGAGCAGCTCAGTGACAAATGGGCTTGAAATCTCCCTCTCCCTCCCCTCTCCCCCAACCCCATTCCTCCTCTCTTCTCCATCCTACCTCTTTTTCTCCTTTCCTTCCCTCTTCTTTTCTCTCCTCATCCCTTTTTTTCTTCCTTTTATATGACTTCTTTTTATCATGCATTTAACAATCATCAATACACAAACATTTTAGCATATGAAGAACAGAAAAGAGAATTGTATGCGAAACTCTGAACTTCTGCTGTGTACAACTTTTTTTAAAAAAAAAAGGCCATGAAGAATTTAACAAGGTAGTAATAAAACTGTTCCATTTGTTTTCTCTTTTGAACTTCCTTCCCTCCTGCCCCGCCCGCCCCACTTTGTGTACATTGTCATGTTTTATTGATACTCTTTTTGCTTTTTAAAAAACATCTCTATCAGGTGGCATAGTGGATAGAGTGCTGGACCTGGAGTCAAGAAGGCTCATCTTCCTGAGTTCAAATCTGTCCTCAGATACTTACTAGCTGTGTGACCCTGGGCAAGTCACTTAACGCTGTTGGCCTCAGTTCCTCATCTGTAAAATGAGCTGGAGAAGGACAAGGCAAACCACACCAGTATCTTTGCCAAGAAAATCCCAAATGGGGTGGCAAAGAGCCAGACATCACCAAAACAACCCAACAACCACAAAAAAAGTGATTAGTAATCTTCTGAAAATACTATAGCTCCTTTCTGCCAGCTGTTGTGGGAAACTAGGTGGCACAGTGGATATAGTGCTGGCCCTGCAGTCAAGAAGATTAATCTTCCTGAGTTCAAATATGACCTCAGATACTTACTAGCTGCAAGACCCTGGCCAAGTGACTTAACCTTGTTTGCCTCAGTTTTTCATCTGTAAAATGAGCTGGAGAAGGACAAGGCAAACTACAAACGGGGTCACAAAAAGTCAGATGAGACGGAAACAACCGAACAACAACAAATCACTACTAAATCATTCTCCTAGCCTCAGATAGAAGCCCCACTGTCTAACAAGTAGCATAGTCAAACAAAATACACATGGTGATACATTGGCCATTTATCTGACATTGGTTATGGCAGCAAATGTCTACGTCTCATTATGCATCTTTTATTCATTCTCCCCTGTGCTAAGAGATGGAAAGAATTTTTCAGCATCCATCTTTGTGAAGTCATAATTGTAAATTGTATCGCTCAAAGTTCAGTAGTCTTCTCCTGTTTTATCAGATTAGCAAAACTGACCCCAGCATTGGCCATTTCCAAAATCACATGTCTTATTCTGCACGTTAAGTCCATCACTTCTTTGTCAGAAGGTTATTTTTTGTCACCAGTACTTTGCAAACATGGTTGGTCATTGCATGGATCAGAGGTATTTAAGTCTTCCAGCATCTTAACTATGTTGGCTATGTTGGAAGCTTTCTCTAGATCCATGGTGTAGACAGAAAGAGGATATAATAGTACTTCATACTGTATAATACTATATAATAATACATTCTCAGCACTTGAAACAGTGCCCCTGTTAAACTGGGTACTGAATAAGAATTAAAGATGAACCCATCTCTCTGGTTCCTTTGCACCAAGGAAATAAGTTCAATCCTGTATACCTAGATTAAGAAAATAATCAGAGGTATAAAGAGCAAGTACTGAGACAAATTGACTTATACTTGTGTGTTTTGTTTAGACTAACAGACATATTTCAATAAACACAATACCCGTACCCTATCTATTTCCTGAAAAGTTAATCAAAGTTGCCTGAAAGAATGATGCTGACTGATTGGTACATGCTAGGAGACTAACCTAATATAGACACTTATCTCCATTTTATTATTTTATCAAAATCTGCACCTGTAGGAAGTTCTGTGTTTGTTCCAGGAAGATATAAACTTCTTTCTTTCTCCCTTTTTTTCAGCTTTTGTTAGTATCCTTTGTTTTTACATCACTGCATTTCCCAGTACATACTTCCTTTCTCCCCCACCTAGAAAAATGCTGATGGCTTTTTAAAAAAGAGAGAGAAAAAAAAATAATTCAACAAAATCAACTGAGGCATCCATCAAGTTCCATAGTATATGCAGTGTTCCATTTCTGGCGTACCCCACCTCTGAAAAGAAGGGAAAGAGGTACATTGTCGTATCTTTTCTTTAGGGTCAAGCTTGGTCATCATAATTATCCAGCGTTCAGTATTTTTGTTCATTCCATTTACACTGTTGTGTTCATTGACACGTTCTTCCACCATTCTTATGGGAATCAGAAAAAGGAAACACAAGGAAGGAAACGACGTTGCCGAATATTTATAGGTACAAATAGTCACTTTGCAGATTAGTAATTTCTTTGCATCCGGAGAAAGAACTGATAAATAGAAATAGGTATAGAATGCTTTTACATGTATGTACACACACACACACACACACACACACAGAGGCATACACAGGGACACACGTTGTGTCTAATGGCAGCCATCTCTAGGACAGGAAGAAAAAAGGAGGAAAAAAAGAAATTTATATGATAACTGTATTACATATTTAAAGGAATAGCAAGTTATACATACCATATTTGCAGTTTCATGTGCAATCATCTTTTTTGTTATGTAAATATTTTTAATTTATGGAATAAAATAAACAAAATAAATATTTGTTTTAAAAAGAGAGATCTATTAATGAGATTTGCATTAGACATATATTGCTTTAAAACTCTTCCAATCAATACCGGGTATTTGTATCTTTTGTTATTGGGTTTTTTTTTTTAGAGGGGAAAGGCAGGGCAATTGGGGTTAAGTGACTTGCCCAAGGTCACACAGCTAGTCAAGTGTCTGAGGCTGGATTTGAACTCAGGTCCTCCTGACTCCAGGACTGGTACACTACTAGGTGCCACCTAGCTGCCCCCTATTTGTATCTTTTTTCTTCATAATTTTGCACCTATATTAGTCAGTGTTATTCAGTCTTGCCTGCCTCAAGTTTCTATGCCTCTGTTCAGTTGTATTTTCTGGTAAAGTTCTTGTATTTGCCATTTTGTGAACTCTTTGAGGTCTTAGGGTCTCCATAGTGGGCTTAGAGAAGAGTCTTTTGCTGCTCTTTCGATTCTTGTATCTCCTATAGATATAGAACCCGAAGACCTGATGTCAAATTCTTGCTCCAACTCTCACTTAGCTGTGTGACCTTGGTTGGACAAGGCAGCCTGTCTGAACTTCAGTATCCTCATCTGCAAAAAAGCGGTGTCTGCCCTGCTTATCTCACAGGGCTGTTGAGGCTTACATGAGGGAGTGTGTGAAAGTGCTCTCTATAGAGTGTGAATATAAGAATAAGGTATTATTATTATTATTCAAGAAAAAATTATTTTGTGAGTTTACATATAATAAAAGGTTGCCTGATATAGATCCTTTATGATTTTTGTACATGGACGTAGCAATTTCTGCCCCAGAAATAACTAAGCGCATGGGTCCCAAATTGCACGGACTATCTCATTTGAGCCTTTCAAAAGCCCTTTGCACTACGTAGGACAGGAGGTATTAGCCTCATGTTACAAGTAAGGAGACTGAGATTCAGGTTGGCTGATCGTTGTCAGGCCCAGATCTCAGTTCTCCTGATTCTTAGGTAGTAGCTCTTTTAATTTCAGCATTATTGGTGCAAACTCTTCCTGTTTACTAGAAGCCTAGTGATCAAGCTTTTCCCAGGTTATACCCCTGAGAATTTACTCTTAACACTCTAAGATATAATTATCCCAAGATCTGCCTCATCTCTTAGAGGGAGGGAATTTTTAGACTTCTAACTGGAGAAAATGAAGGACATGAGTTAGCAGCACTGACAGCAATTTTTTAGGCCCTCTGAGTAATCCATTCTCCTAGCAGGCCACCCCTCCACCCCCTCAGAAAAACCCAAACAAACCTATTACTCCATCTTGAAGTTGTCCATTGGATTTCAAACGTTAAAGGTAATTAATACTGATTTGCTATAACTGGAGTCAGGAAGACCTGAGTTTGCGTCCCACTTATGACATTAACTATTTGACCAATTACAAGTCACTTAACCTTATTAAGCTTCAGGTTCCTGTTCTGTAAAATGAAAACAATACTTGTAGTATGTCCCCTACAAGGCTGTAGTAAGGTTCAAATGAAATCGTGTAAACCCGGTGCTTCGCAGACATTAAAGCATTATCTAATGGTACTTGTTGTTATCTGGTGTGTTGTTTGTGGGTGGTTGCACATCTTTGTAGGAGGGATTGCTTATACAGATGAAGCAATGAATTGAAATACACGTGGGTTCTAAAAACTTGCTGTCTGGAGTTGGATACCTATCCTAGCTCAGTTGTGTTGATTTAGTCCAATTATGTTGTTTTGTTTAATAGCTAATTATTTTAACCTTGTGTTGCAGATTCCTTCTACAATCAGGTCTATCCATCAGGATAAAATCCTAGCACTTAGACAACAGACACAGTTCTTGTGGGAGGCTTATTTTTCTTCAGTTGAGAAGATTGTATTAACTACACTAGAGGTGAGTGAAAGCTTTTGGATATTAGTCAGTTCCCTTATGTGCCTTTCCTGCCTCGTGTTTTGCTGTTGAACGACCTTGGTTTTGATGACATGTGATTGGTTTCCCTGTGGGAGAAACAAAGCCGACTCGTATTTGACAATGTCACTTCCCTTTCCTTCTCCTTCTCCCCTCCCTCGCCCTGCCCCCATCTCCCTTTCCCCTCCACCTTTTACCTACCTTCCCAGTCCAAGGAAATGTTTCCTTTCCTATTGAAATCCATACATGAAAATGTACCCGATGAGCAGTGGAAACCACCTAACCTAGAAACCAGCTCTGTATTGAAGCTTTGGGGGGATTTGTACTTAATGGTTGCCTTTCTGTCATTCATGCTCCATGGGATCTTTTCAAAAACCCATTTCCGGAACTTACTCAGAGAAGTTAGCAGCCAGCTGGGGAAAATCCTCATTCTTGCTCCTGTGCCTCCAAACATTCAAAACAGTTTTCTGTGCACTGTGTTCTGGCTGAAGGATTAATACATTTAGTTTTTTAGTCATCTGTGATTCAATTTATGTTAGCTTCCAGGTGATACAGTAAAAAAAAAAAAAGTCAGAATCATCTCAATCTGGTAAACAAGACAATACTCAATCAAGAAACATGTATTAAGCATGTGCCAGGCACTGTGCTAAATACCAGGGATGCAAAGATGCAAAAAGAGGCAAAAGACTGTGCTTGCCATCAAGGAGTTTACAGTCTAATGGGAGAGAAAACACACAAAGAAATACATACATATGTATGTGTATATATATATATGTATACATACACATGCATACACATGCACACACAGAGAAAGTAAGCTATATATGAGATAAGGAGGAAATAATTAACAAAGGGAGGGCACTAGAATTAAAATGAGTTGTTTTATTCATATTTATTAATTTTAAAGTCTTACTGGCCAGATGACATCCAGCCCCAAATTTAAGGAAACCATCCTCTCTCTTCTTCCTTCCCCCGCCCCCCCAAAAAAAGGAAAATGAAATCATATATATGGTTCAATTAAATGCACATTTATTAAATACCTACTTTTTGCAAGGTACTGTACTAGACTCTGGGGATATAAAGACAAAGAAAAACAGTCCCTATTGGGGGACCTATTGGAAGGTGATATAACCTGTATACAGCTATATAAATGCAAAATGTATACAGAATTATGAGAAGTAGCTTCAAAGCCAGGAAGACCTGGTTCAGGTTTTATCTCTAACACAGACTGGTTCTATTTTTGTTGTTGTCGAGTCATTTCAGTTGTGTCTGACTCTCTAAGACCTCATTTGAGGTTTTTCTTGGCAAAGATACTAGAGTGGTTTGTCATTTCCTTCTCCAGCTCATTTTTACAGATGAGGAAACTGAGGCAAATAGGGTTAAGTGACTTCCCCAGGGTTACACAGCTACTAAGTGTCTGAGGCCAGATTTGGACTCAGGTCCTCCCGACTCCAGGGCCAGTGCTCTGTCTACTTACTGCACCACCAAATTGCCTCTGAATTCTATGCCCCTAAACAAATCATTTAACCCCTTAAGGAATTCTCTAGGACTTATAAGTTATGTAGAAGGTGCTGACCTTCATTCATAGAGGATATTTGCTCACCTGGGAATTCTTTATGTCAGTGAAGTCAGAGGTCTAGTCTCTGTACTATAAAACAATTATCAGAAAAGTTCCAGGAAAGACCTTGTGTAAAAATCATGCCCGGAACCACTTTGGGAGTGGAACATGTAGCCATGGCTTGATGATAGGCTAATATAACATGAAATGCTAAGGCTAAGAAATCTCTAAGATGGAGAATTGGGGAAAGCACTGGAAATACTGCTTATGTGGAATAATATAAGAAGGACCTAAAGGGCTCCAGACTTGTAGGAAACTTGCTCCAGAAAAGAAAATCCTTGAAAGCCGTCCAAAGAATTAATGGTCAGTCATGCACTGAAAACATCTGGGGAAGAGAGGCACACACTGTAGCCACTCTCCTACTCTTCACCTAGGCTCTCTGGCTAGACCAGACATTGTGAGGAGATCTGCCTTTGCCTGCTCAGACCTGTACAGTCATACTCATGCTTATATTCTCTCCAGAGTCTGTCTCCTTCCCATCCTCTCTGACTGACCAAGCCTGCCCTAGTCTATGCCAATTTTTCACTTGCTTATTAGCGAGGTCTGTTTTTTTGTACTGAACTGCCCTGAAAGGATTAGCTGAACCCAACTGGCCTTCTTTCTGTACCTGACACAATAGTCTGTCTCCCATCTCTGTTTCTTTGCATAGTCCATCCACTCATAGCCGTAGCATACACAGTGGCCACACTTTGGTAAAAACCATCTTGGCAGATGGGCTAGAGCAGACCTCAAACTGGTCAGTAGGGTTATGTCCACCCAAGCATGTCAGACTTCTCCTGGTGGAATGGGCAGGTGGGAACTTGTTCCAATGGCCGTGAAAGTGTGTAAAGCAGATTCTGAGAAGCACTCAGAGTTTGGTCAGACATTGAAGATGCCATGGTCATCCACTGCACTCCGAGTCACTGTCAGTTGTCCTGACTTTTCTCTTGCCACTGGACCTCAATGACTCTGAAAGAGTGAGGCTGACAACTTTGCACACTTCTGCCTCATTTAAATAAAATTCATGACATCACTTGTAATGTTGTTGGTCCTCTTTGAAAGCAAGAGATGACCAACCACCCCTGCCCCCATAGATGGAATGTATTCCTTCACCTCTGCTTCTTAGAATTGGCTTCCTTCCAAGCTCAGCCCAAATGCTGCCTTCTTTACTTAATTAACCGCTGCCTCAGTTTCCTCAACTATAAAACGGGCATTATAGCACCTGTCTTAAAGAGTAACTGCAAGGTTCAAATGAGACACTATTTGTAAAGCACTTATTACGGTGCCTAGAACATAGCATGCATCTAATAGTCACTCATTTCCTCTCCTCCCCATCTCTCTAGTTCATAGGGCCTCTCGATAAGCAACCTTCTAGAACAATGTTGTTTTTGTCTTTCTATTCCCAGTACCTAGCACATAAAAGTTTTTTTAATAATTGATTGTCTGGAAGTTACTGGTTCTGTGGGATTTCTTAATAGTTATCTTATATGAAAAACTTTCTGTATTCTAAAATTACTTATCTTAGTTAATAATCAATTGGGTTTCCACTTCCATAAAAAGTAATACATAAAGCATAAAAATAAAATAATTATCATTCACTTTTTTATGGATTACAAATTGTTTTCTTTGCAACATCCCAATGAGCTAGAGAGTACAAATATTACTATTATTCCCATTTAATATTTAGGAAACTGAGGATCAGAGTTCAAGGGCTTTGCCCAGTGTCAGAGAGCTAGTCCGTTTTGGAGCTGAAGTGTACCTTTGTTCATCCTAATGTTCCTTATCTCCTTTCCAAGCTTGCCGTCTCATGACCAAAAGTGGAGAAGACACAATCTTAACCAGGTCCTTATGGGAAATTACTCCTTTTGTTTGTGGTTTCACTGCTACATCATCCCCCTCACTTATTGAGTTAGCAGTGTTAGCTAAGGTGTCTTGATATGCCTGCCAGGTAAAAAAGGTTGCGTGTGTTGTGTGGCATCTGAGGAGAGTTTTGAGTCAAAACTGTTTAAATCTGTAGGTTGGCAGTGGAAACACCTTTACCTTGGATGGGAGCCATCCATTTCTCTGGGGATGCTTATGTATTCTAAAATATTGGAAAAACTATACACTTCATCTAAATGTACAAGACCTGCCAAATCTCTTCTTGGAGTCCAGAAAAAGGATTGTAATCATTTGGCATCTTAACCAAGTGCCATAAGAAAGGCATTTTTTAGGTTTCCCCCCTTAGTTTAAATCTCATGTTTTTGTTATTTCTATTATTAATATTAATACATTTAAAAATTTTAGCTGAAATACACAATGAAAGCAGATTAGGGAGAAAACTCTGTATATAGAAGTCTCTGTATCTTTTTTCTTTTTAAATTGGCCTCTTCGGTTTATTAAAACCTTTAAGGGAACTCATACACGGCAAGCACTCATACGGAGGTCGGAAGAAGTGATACAAGGACACACTCAAGGTCTCTCTGAAGAACTTTAGAATTGATCGTGTGACATGGGAGATGCTGGCAAAGGATAGCTGCATCAAAGAAGGCTCTGTGCTCTCTGACTGAAACAGAATTGAAGTAGCTCAAAAGAAATGTGAGATGTTCAAATTTAGAGAATCCACCTCAGATGTTCTCCTAGGACTATTTGTACCTGACCTGTGGTAGAGCGTTGCAAGCTCATGTTGGTCTAATTAGCCACAGTCGGACACACTGTAACTTGATTCTAACGTAGTGATGTCATTTTGGTCCTCTTCAAGAATGAAAGACAGCAACCACCTTATGAGCATCATTGGTCTAGCTTGAAACGTGGGGAGCCCTTGAGGCTTGAGGAGTTTATATCACTCAGTGCTGGAGTTTGAGGAACCGAGAGTGGGCAGTTGGGAACTTACCCCAGATAGCAGGGCCCAAAGATTCTGTAGCCCTAAACCTACTGGCTTGATCATTAACTGCCTAGAGGTGTAGAATCTCCTCCCTGGTTTCATGGTTCTCTATTCTAAGCTACAGAAAAGAAGATTCATAGATCCCTAGGCTGTTGGAAACCAGGCATGTAGACATTCTCCAGGATAGACATTTGAGTTACCAGATGACCTGGTTACTAGAAGACCCCTCAGACTATTCCCACCTTGAAGCTTTGATGATTTAGGAATCTTTGGCAGCCAAGACAGCTGCCCCAAAGCCAACTCTTTGTACCACTTAGATCAACTTCCACATTGATTAATGACTGGAATTTCCACATATGTTATATAATGAAGGAGTAGTTACAGTGAGAGTTCTTAAAGTCTTTCCTTCAGCGCTCACTCTGTTAGGTTCAAGCTTGCTTGAACAGAGGGTGGATGGCCACATTATACAGCACTTAATGGGGATGGTTGTTAGGCAGAATTAAAAAAATGCTTATCTAAAACCAGGATGTGAACCAGTGAATCACAATTAGACATAAAGTGGGTAACATTGAGGATATGGGCTAATGTTATTCAAAGGTGTCTGGTGAGGCATGTTCTTAATTGGACCTTGATGCAAGAAGGTTGCCTTTTTTCTCATCCAAACATTCCACAATCATAGACAATAAACACAGCATACTCTGGTATCTGCTGTTACTGTTGTGTAATATTCACACAATGGCATTTTTTTCCTACTCTCATTCAGTGTGATGTAGAGATACAAGAGTGGCAGATTGCACTGGTATGGAGTAAGGTGGCATATGGTGGCCCAGTGTGTGTGGAACTCAGCATTGTGTTGGTCAGATGACTGAGTCAGGGGCATACCAAATGACGCCATCCTCTCTTCTGTAGGGTTTGTCTATTATTTAAAGAATAGCATGTAGATACAAAGAAGAAAGAAGGGACTGTTAATTTCACGAATGTGGATCTCAAGTGAGAAGCAGCTTCGGAAGCCATCTAATCCAGTCCCCTCATTTTACAGAATACAGAAACTGAGGCCCAGAAAGGTGAATTGATTTGCCCAAGGTCACACCATAAATAGCAAAGTCAGAATTTGAATCCAGGTCCTCCGACTTCAAATCCAGTTTTTTTTTTCCCAGCCTAATCCAGCCACCATTAATTTTGTGGCCACTGTGTACAAAACACTATGCTAGGTGCTAGGAGTACAGAAAACAAAATAAAAGAAGCATAGTCCCTTCAAGGTGCTTATACTTTATTTGGAGACACCTGAGTCTTCCGAGTCATACACGCAAATAGATAAGAAATTGACATCATCATTGTCAGGGCCTCTTGGGACCATAAAGAAAAGAAAATCCCATGTGTACTTTTCTCTTTATGGGCAAGAATTACCCCAGGTCCAAGGAGAGAGAGAGAGAGAGAAACAGAGAGAGAGAGAGAGACAGAGAGAGAGAGAGAGAGACAGACAGAGAGAGAGAGAGAGAGAGAGAGAGAGAGAGAGAGAGAGAGAGAGAGAGAGAGACAGAGAGGGCACATGCATGTGTGCTGCCTTCTGCAGCATATTATAGTCTTTTTTTCCAAGGGTCTATGATGAGATCATAAAATGCTTGCGCATCTTTGTGAAGAATATCTGGTTTGTTTGGTCCTTGAAGCCTGAGAGATAACAACACTGATATGGAATTATGAATGCCATCTGGAACAGTGAGATCTGTGCCACCCAGAAAGTCAAAGTGAATGACAAATTCCTTTGTGACATCTCTGGGTTTTGTGTCATTTGTATTTCCTGCAAATGATTATTCACTCTGTGGCTCTTTGTTCAGATACTACTTGCCCCTAGATAAGGGAATTTGGTGAGAAGAGGAGTCAAGGACACAGACCGACATCATAAGTGGACGGTGGAATCTCTCGGGGTTTGGGATGTATAACTGCAATAAAAAGAATTGACCAAGTAGGCAATGCAAGAGCAGAGATCAATGGAACAGCTAGTAACTTAAAACCCTACCCTTTGCCGATATATGTCTGTTGTAATTAAGGAGCACACCACAGCATTAACTCAGGTCTCTGATGTATAATAAAAGATAAATATTTCAAAGTAACTCCTAACCTAAAATTTCCACACAATTTGCAATGTCTATCCAAACATGTGTATTTAGCAAAGTAGTCTGAGAAGAGCAAGAAATGCATCACCATCCAACTTAAATGTAGTCTTCTAGCTACTTATGTTTACTTCCCTTTTCTCTCTCAAGAGATGGAAAAATAGGAAGATTTTGTAGGAGATTTTCCCTAAAGTTGGTAGCACTTTGAGGATAGGGACTTGTCCCTGTCATTTGTATCTTCATTTACCCAAGTACCTAGTATGGTGCTCTATATGTGGTAGGGGCTTAAAAATGCTTGTTGAATTCAGTTGATTTATTAAGATAAGCGAAGCCCACCTTATTATGGGACCAATTATCAAGGGGAATGAGTTAGGGCATTATTCGCCTTGGACATTTAAATCGGGGAAGCTGGATGGGTCAGTGGATAGAGTGCTGGACCTGGAGTCAGGAAGACTTGAGTTCAAATCTGGCTTCAGACATTTACTAACTGTGTGACCCTGGCAAGTGACTTAATCTGTTTGCCCTAATCCACTGGAGAAGGAAATGACAAATCACTCCAGTATCTTTGCCAAGAAAACCTCATGGACAATATTGACACGCTCTGATCCATGGTCGTGAAGAGTCAAACACGACTGAATGACTGAATAACATTCTTTAAATCATATTACATTAAACAGGACCTTGAAAGATAAAGCAATTTATGTCTGAAACTGCAAAGATTCATTTCAACTTTGCTTTTTTTTATCTAAAAAAATACAAATAGATTGCTGAAGCTGTGAGGCATTGTTAAGTTAATTGTTGTCAAAATGCTTTACTGTGTAAATGATATAATTACACAAGTTTGAAAGTCAAGGAGCAGAGACCTCAGAATGAACTAAGTAGGCTCATGGCTGATAAACAATTTTAAGTGGAAAACATTTGACTCCAAAGGTAGAATCTAATGATCTGCAAGGTCCCAATGTCCAGAAAACCTAATGAAATACCCTGAATGTTAGTCTTCACACCTTTTGCTCATTGTCCTCTTAGAACTTTGGTGGAGATGGGGGGAGCATTCTAAGAAAATGATGCATCACTTCTCATAGTCAACCTCCCTGTGGACCAGAACCTTTTTCTATATTTGCCTGAATAGGATATTGGAAGGCAAATAACAGATACCTAGCATTTTCATAAAATAGCAAAAAGAAGAATTGCTTCTAGTATATGTCGTGGGCTAAATGTTCGTTTATCTCGCTCTCTGCCTTGTACCCATGTATGCATTTACATGGGCATTTATGGCACTTTGCTATAGGCATCACCCTTCATTATATTAAGATGTTCTCTTGGCCGTAGAAGAAAGATTCATTTGCGATGAGGGTCCTTTATTAAGACCAGAGAGTAGATCAATTAAATCCTGAACTTATTTTAAAACAGTATTGAAAGCAAAAGGAATTTTTGGTTGTTGTGTTTGTCCTTCATTTTCGAAGAGGACCATGACATCAGGGAAATGATGATATGACTTGCAGTTGACTTTGGTTTGAGTGAGGGAGGGCTGTGCAAGGTCACCAGCCATCTGGGTCCAGTGGCCATATATTCATCAGGATGACTGGAAATGGCCCAGGATACAATTGTAAGCAAAAGGAATTTTTGGTAACCAGATATCCTTATCTGTAGAACCGAGGCAGCAATGTGGTAGAATGGATAGGGTGCTAGACTCAGAGTCTGGAACACCCGAGTTCAGGTGAAGCCTCGGACACTTAACTAGATTTGTGAAATGGGGCAAGTCATTTAACCTTTTTCAAACTCAGTTGCCTCATCTGTATAGAAGAGATAATAATAGCGTGTACCTCACAGGATTGTAGTGAGGATCAGAAGAGATAATGACTGTAAAGTGAGGGTACTTTATAAATGCCGGCTGGTGTGATTATTAGAACTTCCCTTAATATAAACAGCAACAGAAGCAACAAATCATCTGGGAGTCCTGCTGTCAACATGGATGACAATCATTATGCATCTCCAACCCTTCATATCTCCAGTGCGCACCATGTTTTTGAACTTGAATCTTCTGTAGGGGAAGGGGGAAAATGCTGGTGAAGTTACATAGTTCACTTGAAAGAACCCTCGGCTGGAATCCAGAACTGGGTTCTAATGCAGGCTTTTACAGTTTTAACAAGACCCTTCCTTCTCTGGTCTCAGTTTTCTTTCTCTAAACTAATGAATGGTCCTAGATGGCCTCTGAACTCGTTTCCTACCGTATGATTGATTCTGTGCTTAGTTGAGGAGGTGCCCAACTGAGTCCAGACCCTGGATTGGAAATGTGTCTGTAATCAGCATGACTGCAAAAAGACCAGATATGGAATCAGCCTAGGATCAAAGACTTGAATTTGAATCCTAGCCTAATACCTAAATGATCTTGGGCAAATCTTTTTCCTGATTTTGGTCTCAGTTTTGCCATGTGGAAAATGAGAAGGTTGGACTTACTAACCTCCAAATCTCATGATTTTTTTCTGTTATTTTATAGCATTCTAAGTGTTTAAATGTGTATTGGGTATCTTTTTGTTTAAAGCCATTATTTGGGGGATTGCGGTCATAGTTGGGTAAGTGTTATGTTTAATCTGGCATTTGGTCAGTGTCTTTTTTTTTTTAACTGTGGCCTCTGCTTTTTGTTTCCCAGATTATTCAGGACAGAATATTCAAGCACATATCACGTAACAGCTTAATATGGAACAAACATCCTGGAGGGCTGTTCGTACTGCCACAGTATTCATCTTATCTGGGAGATTTCCCTTACTACTATGCTAATCTAGGTAAGTGAATTGTGCTGCAATTCCTTCTGGAACAAAAATCCAATGGTGCTGCCATTTCTTACTGGGAATGGGTATGTGGGAATGGTTTTAGCAGTAGCATACCCAATTATGAAGAAGAGTTGGGCTAGAGGATCTGTAAGGCCCTGGACTTGGGATCAGACCTGGGTTCAAATCCTGCCTCAGACACCTAGTAGCTGTGTGATTCTGTACTAGTTATGAAATCTCTCTATGCCTCAGTTTCCTCGTCTCTAAAATGAGAGGGTTGGGCTCCATAGCCTCTAAGGGCCCTTTTAGCTCTGAGTCTATGATCCTGTGAAATGAGATTCACTCAAGATTTATGGAGAGTCTTGACTCTGACGCTGCAATGATCATTCATTTGTGATAGTCGCTTGTGATAGCCATGTAGGACTGTGCTTCTGTGTCGTTTTGGGTTTTTTTCATGCCATAATCCCTTGTCCCCATGACACCTCTGTACGAAAGAAAAATGGGCTTAAGAAGGGCTCTCACTTAGAGATGTGCTAAAAGGGAAGGTAGACTGGAGCATAAAGTGATAATGGAGGCAGAGGTGATGTGACTCAGAGAAGAGACCATGCAAAAGGGTCATGCTATTGCCTGTGACACAAAGTTTCTTTGGAGGCCTGTAGTTCTGGTCTCAGTAAATCCCTTGGAAATGTCTTCCTTTTCTCTCACTCATTTCTCTCTCTCTTTCTCCCCCTCCCTCCCTCTCTCCTTCTCCCTCTCTCTCCCTCCTTCCCTCCCTCTCCTCTCCCTTTCCCTCCCACCCCTCTTTTTCTCTGCTTTCTCTCTCCCTCTTCCTCATCTCTCTCTCTCTGAGAACCACTAAGGCAACTTCCTGCTTGAAACTGATTTAGCCAACGTGGCCAATGCATTGGGTTATACACATTTCTTATCATAATACAGCTCTGCCTTTATAGCTTACATGTTTAGTAGGAACATAATAATATAATGAGATAGAAGTTTAGGAAAATCACAAGATGAGAGTATTAATCCTTGATTTAATGAAAATAGTCAGGAGGTCTAGGTGGCACTGTGGATGGAGTTGATGGACCTGGAGTCAGGATGCAAATCCTGCCTCAGACACTTATTAGCTGTGTGACCCTGGGCAAGTCATTTATGCTCTCCTCAGTTTCCTCATCTGTTAAATGGGGATAATAATAGCACCTACCTCCCTGAGGTTGTGAGGATCAAATGAGGTAACACATTTAAAGAACTTTGAAAATCTTAAAGCATTGTATCAATACTATTTTATGAATAAGAATAAAAATGAAATCGCAAAGAGATTAGTAGTTGTAGCAAAACAAATAGAAAGTACAATTTATGCCATTTCTTATAGCTACTTTTGTTACCTGGTGGGAATATGCTCTCCCTGCCCCTCCACTTTCCCCTTTATGTGTTATTTTTTCCCGTTAGAATGCAAACTCCTTGCACGTCCAGATCATCTTGGTTTTTTATTCCCAGCCCTTATCACAGTCAAGTCGGCCTGTAAACAATTTTTAATTACCTACTATGTGTCAGAAGGTGCGCTAAGCACTGGGGGTTGCAAAAAGAGATAAAACATAGTCCCTGCTCTCAGTGAGCTTATAATCTAATGGGGAAGACAGTAACCAAAAGTGTACAAGCAAGCATACAAGTGTACAAGATAAATAGGAAATAATTAAATAGGAAACAATTAAAAGAGAGAAGCATTAGAATTAAGAGGAGTTGGGAATGATTGCCTGTAGAAGATAGGATTTTTCGTTGGGATTTAAAGGAAGCCAGGAGGGCCAGTAGGCTTCACTGAGGATGGAGAGCCTCCAGGCCTGGGGGATAGCCAGAGAAAATGCGAGGAGCCAAGAAATGGAGCACAGCATGTGACACATAGTAAGCACTCAATAAATGCTCTTTCCATCTATTTAGCTATATGCTAATGAATCAGAAAACGTTTATTAAGAACCTACTCTGTGCCAGGTACCATGCTAAGTTACCTATTTGCCATATCTCTTTCAAATGAAAAGACAGCTATTTACAATTAGACTATTAATTTTGTGCAAGTAGGTGATGCTGCAGTACTTAAAAGTGGCTTGGTCATGTAATGTTTCAGTAGATTACAATTGAAAACTGCACCAAGACTTTTGTGGCACTGTTTTGTTTTTCTCCAGTGGTCTTGTTCACAGTGCTTGCAAAGGTGCAGTGGCCTTCCCATTTATTCTTTGTGTGATATTAGATGAGACCCTCCTAAAATATCTTTAATGCAGGCAAAGCCTTCCATTCCATGATTAGAAAGTTTCTCCCTACAAATATCCTGAAAGAGGTAAAACAGTTACCTAAATTCACAGAGGTGTAACCTGTATCCTTTCCTGAGAATAAGTTTTTATATGGGAATGGCACTGGATTCCTCAGAATAGGAACAGAGGGGAAAAGCCAATTTCCATGAAGTTGATGGAAAGGCATAGTATAAGGAGGGTAGGGTCACCAAAAAACAAAACAAAACAGCTTTTCCTTCTTTACAGACACAACTAAGCAATGGCTAATGGACAGCATTGCCCTAATGAAAGAAAGAAGGCAAAGGAGTTGTACCCAAAGGGAACATTTGCTAGAGTGGATCCATGTGGGGAGATTGGGAGAAGGGCAGGATAATTTTCTCTGGTTTTTGAGTGCTTTGTTCAGTAGCTCTGTGATTTTCATTTCAGGTTTAAAGCCCCCTTCCAAATTTACTGCAGTCATCCATGCAGTGACCCCCTTGGTCTCTCAATCTCAGCCAGTGTTGAAACTCCTAGTTGCTGCAGCCAAGTCTCAGTACTGTGCCCAGGTGAGTGGGAACATTTGCTAACCAGCATCTGGCTTTTTAAAACCCCCTCTTCCTTTCCAAAAGGGCATCCTCATCCCCTATCACACTCCTCCCCAAAATAGATCTTCTTCGTATCATGTTAACTGCCTTCTTCTTTCAAGCTCCTTATTTGATTTGAACTCCCTTTTGAGGTCTCTGATGATACCTGGCAAATCTGGCGTGTGTTGTTGGGAGGGTAAGGTGCAACTCTATGGGGGAGACGTACCAAAGATCAGGCAAATGGTGGTATCTAGGTGGTTAGTTAACAACCACAGAGACAGCAGTGGGAGAAGCTGAGGGATTGAGATAGCATAGGACGCCAGGCATCATGAGGAAGTTGTTGTTGCCCTGACTCCTTGCCTAGTGATAGTGACTGCTAATAAACTCCTTGGGAATTAGAACTCCATCTTGTACTTCAAATTTTCCTGACAGTTTAGCACACTGCCTTATACCCAGAAGGCCCTAAATCAATGTTTATGCAATTGACCAAATGGCCAATTGTCCCAAACATGAAGTATTAGGTAGCTGGATGCTAATACAGACAAAACTGCAGACTTGGAATCACAATGGCCAGGGTGCATTCCTGGCTGTGACACTTACCAGTCCTATGGCCTTGGGCAGAGTCACTGCATAGTAATGTAATGCTTTTTAGGACTGACAAAGTGTTTTCCTTAACAACAACCCAAAGAGGTGGAGAGTGCTAGTATGATCAGCCCCATTTTACAGATTAGGAAACTGAGGCTCAGATTCGTAAAGTGGTTTGTCCATCGTCATTTCTAGTAAGCTAATAGATGCTAGGGATGAGGCTCAAGCCTGGGTCTCCTGACTCCTCATCTAGCTTTCTTTTCATTAACCCATGCTGCACGAGTCTGTATCTATAAAATGGAGTTTCTCTGAGCTCGTGGGCAGGAGCAGACCATTCATCTGTGCAAGTTGCAACCTCCCTGTCTATGATTTAATATGTGGCCTTTGAGAGTTGCCTTGCTGTGGCCCCAAAATTCATCACCCTGAACCCAAACCAGAGTGGGGTTCCTTGACGTTTACTGATCTGGTCCTCAAAGCATACAGGCTGTCGCTGAGTCCATCCCATTCCAGCTCGGTAAGACCTGCCTACTGGAGGCAAGAACCTGGGGGTTACCTCCACACCGCAGGAAGGCAACAGCATCGGATTTTAGTGGAGCTTCCGTAAACAGTTGTAAAATAGGACTCATAATACTGCTCATACTACCCATTTCAAATAATAACCGGCATGTATATAGTGCCTCGAGGTTTGAAACAAAGCGCTCTATAAATAGCATCTTGTTTTGTCCTCCCAACATCCTCATTTTACAGGTGTGGAAACTGAGGCAGGCAGTGGGGTTCTTAACCCACTCTTAGGCTGGCCCACGGTGTGAGGCTGAATTGGAGCTCTGGTCCTTCTGAATCTGGCCCAGTATTCTATCCGCAGCGCCACCTAGCTGTACTAATGAATGACTTGTTATCTAAGAACCAGTTACTGTGAAATCACATCCTTTCCTTCTCCCCTCCCCTACATTAGGACTTGAACAGGCGTCCTTTCCAGAAGAAGTTAAACCATTTCTTTCCATTATCTCTTGTTCTTGAAATGGCCAGACACTGAAGGGCTTGTGGATTATCTGCCCCTCCTCTGAAGCCAGCTCTGAAGGCTTTCATTCTGTTTTGTGTAGAAATCTCCAGACTTAATTTTCTCCCTCTGTAAACAAAATGAGTCTTTGTGTCCTAAGCCTGTGTAAGTGCCGGGTTTTTTTATCCAGACATCTAATGAATCACTCTCTCCATTTCAGATTATAGTTCTTTGGAATTGTGACAAACCCCTGCCAGCCAAACACCGCTGGCCAGCCACTCCCGTACCTGTCATCGTCATTGAAGGAGAAAGCAAGGTAGGTGGCCTTCAGGAAGATAGCGAGAGGGCTGCATAGGGTGAGCTCCTGCCGTCATTGCACCCCAGAATCTCTGCTTTCAGTGTTTCCTTGATCTGTGGCTGCTGCATGACTAAGCCCCCTCCTCTTCGTCAGTCCTATCACCCTTGCTAATTTATTCAGCTTTACCATTCACCCAGAGTGACCATCAGCTCCACAGGCTTTTGTTTTGATGGCTTTTCTTTTTTACACCAGTCAATTCTAGAAAGGCCTAGCTGCACCCCTCCTCCCCCCATCGCCACCCCAGGAATAGAATCCTCTTTTGTATCAAAAAGAGTTGAGTAAATGTGACCCTGTTGGACCATGAATGCAACATTCTGCCCTGGTAGCCCCCTACCTCTGAGACAAGAGAAGGGAAGTATGTTTCATGAATTATGCTGTGGCTCCTTGATCATGGATTCATGAGATATGTTCAGCTCTCACATCTAAATGGGACTCATTTCTGTTGGTTTAAGACTTTAATCTATGCCTTCCTCTCTGTCCTCTACCTCCAGCCCTCACTACTTTTTTGCTTGAATTATTCACATGGTAGTTGTTGTGCCTCATACTCAAAGAGAACCAAGATGATATCACTATATAAGGGTCACTGTACGATGTGGCTGATTAGACCAATATGAACTTCGAAATCTCTACCACAGGTCGTGGTCAAATTCTCCGAATGAACATTTGGAGTGGAGATGTCTAAATTTGTGCATCTCTTTTGAGCTACTGCAATTCTGCTTTGTTCATAGAGCACAGTGCCTTCTCTGATGTGGGCACGCCATGCTGGACATTCCTGTGCCAGTGTCTCCCATGTCACAAAATCAATTCCAAAGTTCTTCAGAGAGACCTTGGCAGTGTCTTTGTATTATTTCTTCTAACCTCTGTGTGAGCACATGCCTTAAGTGAGGCCTCTGTAAAATAGTCTTTTAGGCAAATGTGCATTTGGCATTCAGACAACATGGCCAGCCCATCAGAGTTACACTTACTTCAGTAGAGTGTGAAGAGGGCTTGGCAGTTTAGCTGGAGGAAGCATCTCTTGTCCCTTGCCTTAACTTGTCAGGTGATTCACAGAATCTTCCTAAAACAATTCAAATGGAAGAGATTCAAAAGATCTCCTGAGCTGTTGTGATAACTTCATTGTTGTATGATTGAAGCCTATGATTACTCCCATAACCACTTGTTGAAAAATGGCTTGTACATCTCGTCTACTCACGTGATTTAAGTAATAACTCTATGACCTTATTCATGCCCAGTTTCTCCCCTGGACTCTCCCCTGTCTTAATAGGCCTTATAGTAGCATGGATATGATTCTGAACCTGCAGACCTAGTTTTAAATCCTATACCAAACTTTCTAATTGCATTCCTATGGGCAAATCACTTAATGTTCTCTGAGCTTCAGTATCCTTATCCAGAAAATGGGGAATTTGTAGCATCTGCCTCCCCAGGTTGTCGTGAGGCTCAGAGTTGACAATATATGTAAAGTTTGTTAGAAGCAATAGTTCTGTAGAAATGTCAGATCCTGTCTTTGGATATGTCTACCTCAATCTACTGTTAGTACCTCCAATTCACCATGTTTAGAACTGAACTCATCATTTTCTCTCTATCCTTTGTCCAGTCTTCCCTGTTTCCTTCAATAGTAGTGCATCCTTCTAGTCACCCACTCTCAAAATCTTAATCACCTTTGATTCTTTTCTCTCTAATCCCCCGATCCCCCCAATCCGACGGTGGCCACATCTTGTAGATTCCACTTCCAGGGTCTTTCCCACCTGCATCACTTCCAACGTCATCCAATCTCTCATCCCCTCCAACTTTCACTATTGCAGTAGCTTTCTAGATGGTGTTCTTGCCTCCAGTCTCTTCTTTCTCTAATCCAGCCTTCATTCTGCTGCCAATGTTTCCTTTCCAGTGCACATGTCTCATCATGTTATTCCCTGGTACAGAAATCTTAAATGATTCTCTGTTGTCTGCAGGATAAAATCCAAAGTTAAAAACACAGCATTTAATCTTCTACAGTTTAGTGTCCATCATCTTTTCCAGCTTTCGTTCACATTACTTCTTCCCACATACCATCTTGACCAGTCTTAGCCTTGGTTCCTTATCTGTAAAAAGATTTGCTTGGACTAGAGAAGGTCCCTCCTGGGTCTAAATCTATAAAACTGTTCCAGACAGGACACCCTTATAGATCTTTCCTGATCTCAGCCTCATAGGACTTGGACCTTATATGTCATTGAATTTAACTCCCTCATTTTACAGATTAAGAAACTGAGGCTCCAAGATTAAGTGGTAGGATTCGAACATTAAGCTGAGCACTATGCACTATATTACACTGTCTTCCTACATTTGCACAGACTGATTCCCATGACTGCAATGTACTTTGTCTTCATCTCCACCTGCTTAGGTCCTTCTCTTTCTTCGAGTTCTGGCTCCAGAGTAAGCCCTTCCCAAACCCTCACTTCCCCATTCACACCCCACCCCTACCCTCTTCTTCTTCCAGTTATTGTTGAGTCCTCCTTGGCCCTACCTTTTGCTGATATGTGTGCATGCTTTTGTATGTTGTATGTTTACCACAGTGCCCAGCACATAGTAGGTGCTTAATAAATGGTTGTTGACTGACTCCCTACAGTCCACCTTTTGGGAAGGTCCTGGTGCCAGAGGCTTTAGGAGCTTAACTGTTATGTGAGCAGCTGTAAGATGGGAGAGGTTGGGTCAGCTAATGGTGCCCTCTGTTGACAAAGCTAAGAAAGGAAACTACGTCCTCTGAAACCAGCACTAGGTCAGACAAGAGGAGAGAGATCACTCCCCCTCCCTATTTCCCATTTTGTAATGAGGATGCCTGGCCTTGAATTCAAAATTGATGTGTTGGCTGCTTTGGCTGCAAAATCCCATTTTGAATTTACGGGTCTTGTCTTTTCAGTTTTCCCCTGTAGGCTTAACAAGGGGAAAGATCAGAGTCCTGATAAGCTGGCAGCTGATGGTTTCTGCCTTAGTCTCTGGGCATGTAAACAGTATCAGGAGAAATGCTTCAGGGCTGTAATTTGTGACCATTGCATATGTAGTAGTAGTGATCCCTTTTTATTTCATTTTGAAAGGCTAGGGAAGAGGGAACCAAAAGAAGAAAAAAAAAACAAAACAAAACACCTGGCCCGGTTGGCTGATGTGTAAGAACAGCCCTTGGAGCCATGAAAGCTGCAGACGCATCCCTTGAGCTCATGGAGATGTTTTCTGATGGACACTTTCTTTTCTTTAATGTCATAAGCCCTGCCAAGGGGTTTCATCAAATAGAAAACAGCTTCTTAGATGATCCTTGTAGGCTGACTAGCTTTTAGTTTATATTTAAGTAAAAGTTGGTCTGCTTTTAAATGGGCTGAGATTGGTCCATTATTCTTCAGTTGATTATAGGAATTCATATTATCAGAGTCTCTCTCCCCCCCCCCCCTCCCTCCCTGTCCCTGTCCCTGCCTCCCTCCTTCCGCCTCCCCTCTCTTTCCTTTAGTTCCATTTCCTGCCATATTGGACTTCGAGGTTGCTCTGCTACAAGAGTCCCTAACTATAGAGAACTTTCAACACCAGCTGCTTTTTTTCCTTTCTTTATTGAAGCATAGATTTGTTACCCAGAAGGAAGCTAGGAAATGTTTTGTTGTTTTTGTTTGCTTTTTTTTTCAATCTGATTTCTAAGACTATGTTCCAAATGGGTACCAGTAGAGCTAGTGTGAGATTCATAAGCAGGCAGCATAGTGAGGAAAAGATTTGCTCCAAATTCATCTCTAAGGTCTCTTCCAACTCTGAGATTTGAAGATTCTCTAATTCCTGTGGTACAAGGTATAAGCTGACTGCCACACTGAAGGAGAAGGACAGCTTTCTGGCATTGTGCTGAGCAGTGCCCTTTAACAGATATAAAAAGTTAGGGTGTACCTGTGGGGGGAAGAAAGGAAAAATAAAGGGTAAAGTGAAGGAGAGCCTGCTTGCCAACGAAAGAGAGGCTCTTCCTCTCGTCTTACGTCTCCGCTAATGATAAGGGAACTGAGGTTTTTCTCTTACCCCCTTCTCCCTCTGTCCATAGGTCATGAGCAGTCGTTTTCTGCCCTACGACAACATTGTCACAGATGCAGTCCTAAGTCTTGACGAAGACACTGTGCTTTCAACTACTGAGGTGAGTAACGCCCATTAGCCAAAGAAAGATATATTTTTTTTTAAGCGTTTTGATGATTTTGGTTTTTACCTCATAATCATTTTCAGGTTTGCCCACCCTCTACCACGAGCCATCCCTTATATCAAAGAAAAGCAATGAAACAAAACCAACTGACAAAGTGACTGTCCGACAGTGTATACAGCATTCTGCACCTACAGCCCCCCTTCTGCCCACCCCCATGTGTCTACAAAAAAGGAGAGAGGCGTGTCCCATCCTTAGTTTTCTAGGGTCAAGATTGGTCATCATAGTTGCTCAGAGGCAAAGGCTTCTGAGTGGTTGCACTGATCCATCAGGGTTTTCCTGTCACATTCTTTTCCTGACTCAGGAGAGAAGAGAAAAAAAATTTTTTTAAAGAAATTTCCCGCAGTGTCATTTTTCAACCTCACATACTTCTATCAGTGGCCCTGCCACCCCCTGCCCCAAGGAGAACCTTTCTGTCTTTGTTATTGGGGTTAATTAGCCCCTCATTTGCATTACCCAGCCTCCCTTTTCTCTGCCTTTGCCTTGTTTGTTTCTATATGTCACAGCTGTCAGCAGGTAGGCGGAGCCAAGGGGAGTGGGGTGCTGGAGGGGTCCATTTAGCATCATCTTTTAATCATGCTGTCCAGAGAAAATAGTTCCACCCTTCTCTAATCATCTTAATGTATGTGCGGGTGTATGCTGCCTCTGTTATGGAACATTATTCCTGGTTCTAAAAACAGTATTTCTGCCTTGGTACAAGTGTTGATTTTCTTTCACCCACACAAGAGCAAATGGTTTCACTTTAAGTCTGAGATGGAGATCCCTGCTCTTTCAGATGTTCAGATATTTGTGCCAAAAATAAGATTGTACTAAAAGAGAGCATGAGGGGGAGAGCAAGAAGAAGAAAGATAGATACTGTAGAAAACCAATTTTTACAACTAGGATGAGTATTGATCCCTGAAACCTTTCTTTAAACCATCGGGGAGACCAAAGACAGTTATATAAAAATGTAGCATATTGGAAATACATTATTAATGGTAGCTACTAAAAAGTTTAGAGACTTTGCTCCTTGTCCTCCTTTCCCCCTCTCCTCTTCATTTTTCCTCCTCTTTCGTAAGCTTTTTCCTTCTAACTAAACATTAGCATTTGCTATCATTCACTCTCCAGTCTGCAGTCATGATTGGTGGATTCTGTTGGCCTTTTTTTCCTTCCTCCATAAGACTCAGTGTTGATGGAGCTCAGGGACCCACTGTCACTTTCTCACAGCCCAATTGATGCTTCCATTTCCATACCATGGAGTTGAGCAGGCTTCATAGAGAAGTACTAGAAGAGACACAATTGTTCAGGGCTTCCTTCATCTTGATAAAATATTGCTGTTTCTAAGATGAAGAAGGAAGCTCGTGAAGTCAGTTGTGTTGGGTGGGGGTAAACTGGTCAACTAAATTTTGGAAGAGGAAAGCATGCATGGAACCCCAGTTATGGGCTGGCACACATTGCCATTTGGCTACTGTTGCAACTCAGGAGCATGGCATGTGCTGAAAATCCTGTTGCTAAAATGTGATCAGGAGTATTTGATCCCTGCCTGCTTCTTCTCACTCTCCAGCCCTCCTCCCTACCCTCCAGGGCACAAGCGGCCCTCCTGAGGTTGGTGTTTTGTGGCCCACGTTACAACAACTTTTTGCCTTTGTGGTGCATACACATTTCATGTCAATTTCTATTCTCAGAGTATCAGTCCCAAACGCCGTGTCGCATGCTGAGAGGGACATTTGTTGTATGTTCAGTAATTAGAAGTCAATGTGGGTTGAAAATTATATGGAGATTTAAGAGGCCGACAGGCTGATTTGCTCTTCTTGCTGAAAACTAGAGTGGTAATGCTGCTTAAAATGATCTAGGGCGAGAATTTCTTTTTTCTTCCTTTCTTTTTTTTTTTTTGCTTCATTTTCCTTTTTTTTTTTTTACCTGACTAGATACTGGCTTATTTCCCCCTCCCCCAGGGATTTTCAGCTTCTTTTTAGTGTCTCCCCATAGTACAAGGACAGATATTTATATAGTATGCTAGAAGGGACATTAGACATACTTGGTTTATAGTTATTTACATTAATCTGAGTTGTTCCAAGTGATCTAAAGAAAACAGATGTCAGTTTTTAAGAGAAAGGGCCCTAAGCTGACCTTTGATTCTTTGATGTGCTAATGATCTGAAGGATCACAAGAATAACAATTTTATCTGAATTTCTCTTAACTTGCTTTGAAATTACTTGAAACATCTTGGAAATGATAGGAAATCCGTGTGATAAAAGTACCCCATTGGGCTTTCCAGTTCTTGCCAATGTATATATTTCTCTTTGAGGGTCATAAATCATTTTTTAAAAGTGATTACAACAAGGATGTTTCTCTGAAAATGAGCCTGATATAATTTCCTCATCATTCTGGGACGTTTAAATATTAAACACTAGAAACAATGTAGAGGTTGTGACTATGTGATTTAAGCACCCCAAGAGATGTTGGCAGTTCTCAATCTTTAGGTTCCTGGGAAAAAATGAATAGAGCATTGGATGTGGAGTCAGAAACACCTGAATTCACATCATCCTCCATATGCGTAGCCCTGGGTGACTTTCTTCACCTCAGCCTCAGTTTCCTCATCAGTAAAGCAGGGATGATAAGAGTACCCACCTCCCAGAATTATTGTGAGAATCAAATGGGAGTATGTATGTATATGTGTGTATACACAACATACACATATGAATACACATATGGACAACAAACACGTATGTGTACACACATGCATATACATATACACATACAGGTACATATACATATACACATTCCCCTAGGTGTCACAGTGGATAGATTACCAGGCCTGGAGTCAGGAGGACTCATCTTCATGAGTTCAGATCCAGCCGCAAGCATTTACTAGCTGTGTGACCCTGGGCAAGTCACTTAACCCTGTTTGCCTCAGTTTCCTCATCTGTAAAATGAGCTGGAAAAAGAAATGGCAAATCCCTCCAGTATCTTTGCCAAAGAAACCCCAAGTGGAGTAACAAAGATTTGGACACAACTGAAATGACTGAACAACAACAAAATACATATACATATAACAAAATACACATACATATATATATATGTGTGTGTATGTGTGTATACGTGTGTGTGTGTGTATATGTATGTGTATGTATATATATATGTATATGTAAAGTGCTTTGCAAATCTTAGAACACCATATAAATGCTTGTGGTTGTTATTACCCTAAGTTTTTCTTGGAAACAGCATTTGATTAGACGCTTCATAGGTCAAGCTTTCTTGTTATGTTACAGTAAAAGTAAACTTTCTGTTGAAAGTCCAGGATGACAGCCTTCTACTCAGTCCCCTTGCCTCCAGATTCCCTCCTTCCAGTCTCCCCTACGTACCATTTGCCGGATTAATCTTCTTGATGCACAGTTTTGATCAGGCCAATCCCTTGTCCAAACACCTACAATGGCTCCCTGTTGCCATGGAATAAATCTCAAATGCCTTACCTTGGTTTTTAATGCCTTCCACAGTCTTACTTTAATCTTCCTTTCCAATCTCATCATAATAATAACCATTGCTGTTTACGTATAATATATTTTATATATATATGTGTATATATATATATACACAGAATATATATTTCTTTATATGTTTTACTCTATGTACTTTATATATGGTACCTCTTTGGGGCCTTAAAGAGACCTCATGAGTTAGGTAGATGTGTATTATTGCTCTTATTTTACAGATAGGATGGATCAAATAGTGCAAATGACTTACTCTAGTTCACACTAACAGTAAATGGTAGGGAGACTTAAACTCAGATTGTCTGACTCCAGATCTTGTGTTCTCCATTTAAATTTTCTATATTTTTCGATTAAAAAAGCATTCTCTCTCTCTCTCTCTGTCTCTGTCTCTCTCTGTCTCTGTCTCTCTCTCTCTCTCTCTCTCTCTCTCTCTCTCTCTCTCTCTCTGTCTGTCTCTCTCTGTCTCTCTCTGTCTCTGTCTCTCTCTCTCCCACTTTATTTTAAAAGAAAACAAAACTAATAAAGATGCATGGTCAAGCAAAACAAATTCCCACATAGACTATGTCTTGCTGGTGCAGTTTTTTATTGTATAAGTTGTTCTTCCAGTCTTGCTCACATTCCTTGGCATTTGTTCGATCCTTTCTTCTCAAGGTTCTTCTAAACCCATACCTGAAGTCATTTCTTACTGCACAATAGTATTCCATTTTATTCCTGTACCATAATTTGTTCGGCCAGCCTCCAGTGGATGGGCACCCTCCTTCTGTCCTCTTTCTACTGAAGCATTTTACCCCTATAGAGAGGTGTGACCTCTGGAACACAAGGCTGGTTGTTAGATGGTCTCATTTATGGTCTTGGCTGCATCCATCATGGCGACACATCATTTAATCTGTTTCCTCATTTGTAAAATACAGCTGCCCTCCCTGCCTACCTTACAGGGTCACTGGGAGGATGAAAGGAGGGACTAGACATGAAGGTGCTTTGAAACTTCAAATATGATTATTCGTAATGTTTGTATTAATTAAGAACAATTATTGATATTTAAATATTAGTGGCAGTTTTAACTGATAAGATTGATCGATGTATCCGATGAGAGTCATTATGTCATAGTAGACAGAGACTTGACTTTAAAATCAGGAAGACTCGGTTTCAGGGTACTGCCTCTGACATATGCCGGCTATGGAAACCTGAGCAAATTATTTAAACTCTCAGTGCCCCCAGGCAACCATTCAATACTGTAAGTTACAGAAAGGCTGCTTACCTGCAAGATCATTGGAGTATAGATTTAGAACTGAAAGAGACTTCAGACAACAATTCAGCTAGCCCCACCTCCTCATTTTGCAGATGAGGAAATTGATCTCAAAGGACCTGAGAGATCAATTGACTTCTCTTTTGTCATACAGAGATTAAGTGACACATCTGAGATTCAAACCTAGGTCCTCTGATTTCAAATCCAGCACATTTTTCCGTTGTGCAACATTACCTTCCATTGATAGAGGTTCTTTCCCTACCTGGAGCTTATCCCAATGAAATCACAGGATGGGGAACCACCAGCAACCACATGTGGCCTTCTAGGTCCTCAAGTGTGGCCCACAGTCAAGAGGCTCTATTTGAGGACCTAGAGGGCCACATGTGGCCTCAAGGCTGCAGGTTTCTCACCCCTGCTCTAGATCCTTCCCACCTCCAAAATGTTTCTAAACTGCATCTTCCCCAACACTCTGCCCAGTAGGATCTGAATAAATGTTAGTTTGTATTAACAAATGAGATGCTCTAATCATTGGTTTTTGAATCATCATTTTGATGATAATAGAATTGAATGAGTCCTATTGAAAGAGCCATTCTCTCTCAGGCTCAATCCATTGGTTAAAATTTATTCTCTAGAGGCAACACTTCCAGCAGGCATTGAGAATGATGGAAAAAGAAGACCATGCCCTGAAGTCTGTGCCCTCCATGATTCCCCAGAATATTATGTAGCCAGGATCTATGATTCACAAATCTTTGACTGGCTAGTTAAGGCAATGGTTTACTGTGTGTGTTATATAAAGACATATAGTAAAACCTCATTTCTTGTGACCTCCTTGATAGGAAATGTGTGATCAATCTGACAAGGGCTCGATTGAAGTTTGTGTTCAGTCGGTTTTTCAGTCATTGTCTGACTCTCCATGAACCCATTTAGGGTTTTCTTGGCAAAGATACTGGCGTGGTTTGCCAGTTCCTTCTCCAGCTTATTTTTTAGATCAGGAAACCAAGGCAAACAGGGTTATGTGACTTGCCAAGGATCACATAGTAAGTTCCCGAAGCTGGGTTTGAACTCGGGAAAATGAGTCTGCTTGACCCCAGGCCCGATGCTCTATCCATTGCTCCAAACCTTTTCACTATTCATGAAGCAAGGGTATGTGCAGCATTGCAAGGTGATTTCTAAACACTTTTAATATCCAAAATACAATGGAGTATTTTAGAACTAGGAAAAAAATCTTACCTGGATTTTAAATATTAATTTGCTAGCTACAAATAACTCTTGAAAGCAGGACGACTACTTAGAAACTCTAATTGGCCAGGTTACTATATACTCTTGAAACTAACATAGATGCATTGCCTTTAACAAAACAAAACAAAAAAAGTTTAAATAGTTTTGCTGTATATGACTTCTAAATTTCACTCTCTTATGGTATACCTGTACCTGCTGAAAACACTATAATTATCATTCTTAATTATGTCATCTCCACATTGAAATTCCCCTATTAGGACTTAACTTTTTTTTAATCACCTTTAAAAATGCATCTTATTTTCAATACATTTATTTGAATTGATTCCACTTTACTTGGACAATATAGCCAGTGCACCAGTGTTTGCAAATTTATTTCCATTTATTCAACAATACCTGTATGCCTTCTGCAAATTGATAGTCACTTCTGCCACCAGGGGGAAAAACCAAACAAACAAACAAACAAAAAAACCAATATGGTTTCCCCTGGGCAGGCTGAGTTTCTACAAGGACCTGTCTATGAATTTCTATTTCAACTCTGCAATTCTCTGAACTTCCTTTAACAGAAAACATTAAAATGTGCATAATCACAGGGCAAAATGTCAAGTAGTCAGTTTAATTTACTGATGAATACATGGAATTAATGTTTTGCAACAGTCCCCAGATTTTGCATTCTGAATTAGTGGGGAAGGTAATGTTTTGTTGACACTTGTTAACATCGCTGATTACTTGTTTGGCTTGTGTTTTGCCTGCAGGTGGATTTTGCCTTTACAGTGTGGCAGAGTTTTCCAGAGAGGATTGTAGGGTACCCAGCTCGCAGCCATTTCTGGGATAACACTAAAGAACGGTGGGGTTATACGTCTAAGTGGACTAATGATTATTCCATGGTATTGACAGGAGCTGCTATTTACCACAAGTAAGCAAATCGGACGGGGCTGTCCTGGAATGCTGTGTCAGGTTAGGCTCTGGCTGCAGCCGGAGCTGAAACTTGGCAGCCTTATTTCAGATCACTTGTGGGAGTTAATTAGTTAACTTCTTGGCTCAGCTCAGGTGGCCTGGCTGCCCTGTCTTGCATACAGAGAAGCCTCTTAGCATATTGCCTTCTGATTGTCTTAATACAATAATCCCAGCATGCTCGGGAATGGGTTATTCTGGTTAATTGACATTTTTTTGTTTACTCATGGTTAACTTTATGGTTGCAGCTTTTGTCGTTGGCAGTCTTTTAAAGAGAAGTCTGGTGGAAGCCATAAGCTTGTAAATTTAGAGATAGAAAGGAAATCAGAAATGACCTAGTTAAACCCCTCTCATTTTATAAATGAAAGAACTGAGGCCCATGGAGGTGGAAGGACTTGTCCAAGGTCATGCTGGTAGTAGTCCAGAGAGTTGAAATTGACTCCAGGCCCTGGCAGTTACTAGCGCAGCCATGTTCAAGTCACTTCAGCTCTATGAATCTCAATTTCACTATCTGAAAAATGGGAGGAATGATATTTGTACTACCTTCCTCAAAGGGTTCTTGGCAGTGTTTTATTCAACTTCAAGAAAGTGATTTATTAACCTTCAAGCAATATGTAAATATGAGTTGTTTTTAATTAAAGAAAGGAAAAAAATGTGTTAATTAATATGTTACTCTCCTGTATACTAAGGGAGGAAATGCCAACCATAATTGAGTCTTTGATGATTGAGGATCATTGAGGGCCTTGAGGTTATAACTTCAAATATCATTTGGCAAGAGACAGTCGTTAGATTATAGGATTTAGAGCTGCAAGGGATCCTTGTGACCATGTGGTTCAACCCTCTCCATTCATCAGTATGGAAACTGAGGCCCAGAGAGGTCAAGTCTGGCCCAGGGTCACACAACTAGTAAGTAGAGCCAGGATCAATTCAATTCCTTCTTCCATTACACCATTTTGCCTTTAAAGTCCTTTAAATATACAAAACATAGAAGATCGTGTTTTGTGCTACTTGAGGCCAGAATGCTCCCTGAAAGTATCTTTTTTTTTTCAAACAAATTGCTAATTTCATTTTATTTCTCTCTCTTGAAAGTAAAGTCCAGAGGAAAAAATTCTGGTTAATTGAAGGGCCCGGCTTACTCAGTTGCAATCAATCAGTGTTTGCGTCTTTGAAAGATTTGTACTATAGGCCATATGTAGTAGAATACTGTATTCATAGTATCAAGGACAAGTCTAAGCCATGTAATGGATTTCGTGGGTGAGGGATGCTCTATATATTGCTGTGATTGGGTTTGAATTGAAACTACATCTATGGAATCATAAAGCAAGGTCTTTTACAGTAAATAAATAATATTTAACTTATTCCTTTTGCTGTTTTCAAGTGTTCAGAGGTACTTCCCTAACAGATTTGACCTGAAAATGTGTTAGCCTGGGTGAGCCATCACCCCTATTTCTGATCTGTGACAAGCCAATTATAATGATTTGTTTTGTAGTCCAGCTGGCTTATATGTCTTTTCTGTATATGTGTGTCGCATATCATCCCATAATGACGTCTCGACATGAATTGCTATCTCTGTCCTTCGGTTTTGTAGATATTATCACTACCTGTACACTCATTATCTGCCAGCCAGCCTGAAGAATATGGTGGACCAGCTGGCCAACTGTGAGGACATTCTGATGAACTTCCTTGTGTCAGCTGTGACGAAACTGCCTCCAATCAAAGTGACCCAGAAAAAACAGTATAAAGAGACAATGATGGGGCAGGTGAGGGCAGCTGGAACTTACTTTGTCTTGCTCATTAACAGAGGGTTTAAATTTTTCTTTAGCTAAAGAACTCTTAAGCAAGGTCTTGCCAGTTGGAAGATTAATTAAGATAAACTCATTAAACAAGTCCAAATGTAGAGAAGAATATATGAGATTAACCAAAAAATATAACTCTTTCCTCCCCAACCATATCAGAGAAAGGAAGGAAAGAAGGATGGAAGGAGGGAGGGAGAAAAGAAGGAAGGAGGGAGAGAGAGAGAAAGGAAGGAAGGAAGAAGCAAAGAAGGAAGAAGGAAGAAAGGAAAGAAGGGAGGAAAGAAGAGAAAGAAAGAAAAGAAAGAAGGAAAGGAAAAAGAAAAGGCTACTTATCATCCGATGTAGGACACAATATGAAGAAGACTTTTAATAACTCCTCCAGAGTTTGTGTGATTAGTTGTCTCAAGATCTCTATAGTACAAGAATTAAATTGGTTGAACTTGGAGTCAGGAAGACCTGAGTTCAAATTCTGCTTCCAACACTTCCTAGCTGTGTGGCTTCAGGCAAGTCTCTTTTCTTCTCTGAGCCTCTGTTCTCTCATCTGTAAAATGAGAATGTTAGACTAAATGGCTTCTAATATCCCTTGCAACTCTAATTGATGATACTATAATCCTAATTTATATAAATTAATTGTCAACTCTAGGACTAAGCTTTCATCTCAAAGACTCGTATTGATGCAGAGGACTTTGCCCTGTCCTAGCCAGCTAGAGTAGCTTCCAGTATGGCTGGAGAGCCATCCTAGCTGAGATGAGACAGCTTCATCAACACAGAGGTTACAGTATGATGAATTTCTTTTGTTCATACCAATGCTCAGAAGTTTCATTTCGGGTTCAACAAGCTTTTATTAAGTGCCTACTGTATACAGCAGGTGCTGGGTACAAAGACAAAAATGAAACCGCCTCTGTCTTTAAGGAACTTATAATCTACAAAGGGAAAACAGGATGTTAACCCAGATAAAGGAATACTAACTAAAACTGTCTACTAAGTTAAAGATGGAATGTGGTCTGCGTTAGTGAAGGGAGTGCCTACATGGATTAAATTACAGGTCCCTGAAATGTTGATGTGTCGTGGCTAGTTAATTTGATCCATGGATAATGACAGCTTCTTTAACATAGACTTATGCGTCCATTCTGATTGTGGTTTATCTTAATTTGGGACAGGATCATTAACAATCACAATCATGTGATTTAGCGATTTAACTCCCTGCCTGTGTGTCTCATTTTTAACTCCCTCTTGTGGTCCCGATTTAGAATATGATAAATTAATGGTCCTCCAACAAAGCCTTGCTCATCACAGTGTTGAGGCGACCCTCAGCTCTCGAAACATGCTCTCCCAGGTCCTATTGAGCAAGAGAGGCTCAGTGGACGCTATCCTTTGAGACCCTGCCAGAATTTGGGGCCAAAGGGGAAAAGCTTCAGCTATGGAGTCCAAGGACCTGGTTTCAGATCCTGCCGCTGCCACTTACTACCTGTGTGATTTTATTTTTATTTTTGCAAGTAATTGAATCTTTTTGGCCCTTGGCTTTCTCATCATTAAAGTGAGGAGGTTGATGTTTGTGGCATCTGAGCCGTCTTCCTAGTCCAGATCTATGGTCCTGTGACCCTCTGAAAGTTAGGAGATAAGGAGCCACAAGGTGATGAATTTTTTGGCCATGCTAATTCATGAAATGAAGAGAAAATAAATAATGACCTTTAGACCTTATGCCCTTTCTAATTGCTCTAATGATGCTGGTTGAGTGATAGGAAAAGGAGGCATAGGATATGATGCACAGAGTAAGAATTTGTGACATGTATATCGGGAAGGGGAATTCCTTTAGCAAGGAAGTCATAGGTCTTAACCAGTTTTAAATTGCTAGCTCTGTGTGTGTGTGTGTGTGTGTATGTGTGTGTGTATGTGTTGGGGCAGGGGGAGGCAATTTGAGAAAGGAAGGCAAACCTAGATACGCCCAGAAAAATATTTTAAAGTTTTGAGTTCCAAATTCTATCCCTCCCTCTTCTCCCTCTCCCCTTCCCTTCCCCAGATGTTGAGCAATCTGATGGGTTATATATGTGCAATCATGTAAAACATTTCCATATTAGTCATTTTCCAAACACCCCATTCCTAAAGATTATATAGATCAGTCCAGGTAAATCTAGAAATGCCTGACTAGACTTGGTCAATTCCAATGAGGCACGCTTGAACGTAGCATCTTAACACAACTCTATAGCTTTGTCTGGACATCTTGTAGCAGCAAGTAATTGAAAATAATGTAAACTGCTTCTCTTTCACAATAGGCGCAATTCAAGCAAACCTAAATATTTTCAGTTTCTGATTTTTTTCATTCGTTGAATGTGCTTTCCTAAATATCTAATTTTTGTTTATTACAATTCAAACATTTTTTATGCCCATCTTGTAAATTGCATAACTCTTGGTATATATTTTGTGCCTTTTTTGGTGACTTGCTAAATTTGTCTAATCTAAGAGTGCCAGTTCTGATTATACTCAATTTTAACACTATTTGGGACCATATCTGAATTTAGCCAGGCATGTCTAGCTATGCCTACATTTTATATTTGTCATATACAAAAAATACTCAATTTTTGTTCCTCCAATTTGTCTTTTTTACATAATGTGACATCCTGGAATGGTCACCCAGCCTGCTGGCCACAGAAGCATCCTTTTTCTTTCTTTTGTCATCTATTGAAATAGTCCTTTTGTCTTATTTCTTCTCCTTCCCTTGGCCCGCTGATACCTGGGATTGGTTCCATTACCATCTCACATTCCTACTTTTTCCTCAAGGTCTCTGCAGTGGTGGGGAGAAGAAGGGGAAAAAGTAAGTTCATAGTATTAGGACTGACAATAGTGAGGAAAGAAAAGTATTTAATAATAGCTCACATAGAAGTAGAGAGCAACATGGAACAGTGGACAGAGAGTTAACCTCTGAGTCTTACCCCACCTCGGACACATAATGGCTGTGGGATCCTGGGCAAATTGCTTAGTCTCTCAATGCCCTAAGGCTAATTACAGAATAGGTGATGTTCTGCATCAGTGAAAGGAGTTTCCTTCCTAGAAGTTCCCTGCACTGATGAAATCACAGATCTGGCCCAAAATTTGCATAGAATTTTAAGATTTGCCAAACTCTTTCCTCTTAAGAATCCTATAAGGTGACTGTAATTCAGATATGTTATTATCCCCATTTTATAGGTGAAGAAACAGGCCTGGAGAGGTTCATTGACTCCCATTTAGTGTCAGAGCTAAGATTTGAACTGAGGTCCCTGCTGGCTTGAGTTCCAATCTTTTGGCCATTACCTCCAACCCAGTGACTGCTCCTGCTTCCTTCCTACCATCTCTGGCCTAGAGCCAGTCTCAACCTATTCACATCTGCTAACAAGCAGCCCATTCTCCTTATCTGCAGGACCTCACCCACCCCAAATTCTGTTAATGAAATTCTTAGGCCACTGTGAAGTTGTTTTTCTTCTAAAGGGTAGATGTAGCACTTTGAGGTTTACAAAAAAAAAGTTACCTACATTATCTCATTTGATGAATGATACTTTAGAGCCATCCTCTGTATGCCCAAAGACTCATTTTGTTCTTGAAGAAAGGGATTTATGTGTTGAACATGTGTGCTTATGTGTAAGCCTTTGGGAGAGGAAGTGCTAGGAGGAGGCAATCTTTTATCCCCTTTCACAAAATCTTTTATAACAGGAGTTCTTGTGTGTATGTGTGATGGACCCCTTTGGCAGTCTTCTTTGGAAGCCTGTGAACACCAGTCTCAGAATAATGTTTTGTTGCCTACATTCATAATTGAAGGAAATACTAAATTTTAGTTGAAGGTTAGTGAAGATAGAGACGTGTTTTTTTCTCCCATCCAAGCTCACAGGCCCACCAAAACCTATCCAGTGGCCCACTTTGGAATCCATGGACCCCAGCTTTAGAGTCCCTGCCCTAAAAAATACTTTCAAAGGGCTGTGTGGGTACGTCAAGGAAAAAGTAGATGAGAAGCTGTGAGACCGACTTCTGGTCCACAGCAAGTCAGGGAGAAGCAAGACCCTGACTACCAATAAAATATTCATTTTTATATAATAATAATATTATATATTATGTGTAATAATATATAATATAATATTATATAATAATAATTATATCACAATACAAAATAATAATAATAGGATCATAGATTTAGAGCTGGGAGAGACCTTGGAGGTGATCAAGTCTAACCCCCTCAGTTTACAGATGACAAAACTGGGATATGGAGAGGTTAAATAACTTGCCCAGGGAAGATTCAAGCCCGGTTCTTCCTGTCTCCCAATTTCTAAGGCTCTGTCCCATTCTTAAGATGGCACCTCCCTGGCTTCCTTTCAGTGCCAACTAAAATCTCATCTCCTAAAGGAAGCTTTCCTCAATGCTTCTTAATTCCAGTGCCTTCCCTCTGTTAATTATTTCCTATTTATCCTGTATCTAGCTTGCTTTGGTTGTGTTTGTTTGTACATTGCTCCTCACCTCCCTCCACCCGCCCCACTAGATTATAAGGTCTTTGAAGGCCAGGAACTGTTTTTTGCTTCTTTTTGTTTTCCCCATACTTAGCACAGTGCCTGGCACATAGTAGGTAAATAAAAGTACATCAATGTTTATCCAACTGAATGAAATACAACCAGCTGTCTAGCTCAGGACCAAGAAGTACTACCAGGAGTTTATGACGACAGGATCTCTGGCCCCTGTGCTCCCTTCTCCCTCTCTGGAGCCTTTTGCATCTCTCACTACCTTGTCTGGCTCTTCGCCCTAGACTAACCATGCTTGCCAAGTGATTAGGATATCCCTTTTCTTACTGTAGGGTTAATGGGATCCTGAGTTGGAATTTCAGGATGTCTTTGCCCTAAGAACAGTGTCACAAATTATGGAATCATATTCTAAACCCCGGTCTATACTACTCTATGCTTCACGAGTATTGTGGATTCCATGAGCTCTGAGGAGATGACTAGGGAATGTCAATGCCGTTTGTAACATCGTTTCTATGGGAAAATTTGTTCTGAATTCCAGGCGACTAATTTACACATGAACATTTACAGCACAATCTGTTCATAAATCTGTAACTGCCTCTTAGATATACACAAAAGTTAGTTTGTTGAATACTTATGTCAATCAAGCAACATGGGAGGGGGGGAACCATACGTCTTAAGATTAGGACCTGGGTTCAAATTCTGCCTCTTATGACTTTTGCCTAGGTGACCTTGGTAAGTCACCTAATATTTCCAGGTCTCAATTTTTCTCATCTGACAAATGAAAATTATATATCATGGCCTCTGAAGTTCTTTCCAGCTTTTAGATTGATACTCCTATGACATCTTCCAGAACATAATTTAATTCCATGTAAACTGCACTACATTTAAATGGTAACGAGTTTTACTTAGGGAGGAGAGCACAAGCTACTTTGGATTCATCTAAAACATTCAATTAAAGTTTCTTAGGTTGGTTATTTGCATAAGTATGCACATGGAAATTTGATCATTTATCGATAGAAGAGACTCGTCCTTATTAAGAGACGAATGTGGGGCCATTTACAAGTATGAGAACTGTTATTTTTGTCTTGAACTAAGGAAGCCAACTTAGTCTTCATACCCCTTCTTTGCTTTTTAAAATCAGAGTTCTTGAAGCATGACCAATTCACAGACATCTTCTAATAAATTCATATTTAAATTCTGTATTTATTGAGTGCTTAATATTTGTAAGGGAGGTGCTAGATTCTTTGCTGTGTTGATTCTTCTTCTCTCCAGAGGTAAATTGGCATTCACATTTTGAATAGCTTTCTTTTAAAGTATGTTGACTCTTTGACTGGTTTGTAAATGGCCCTAAATAACCCTCTGAAACTGAGCGTGGCCCATCTAAGCAACTACAGACAGTTATACCAGGCTGTGAACGAGTTGGTTTCTGAATAAAGGCCATGTTATTGTCATTCAGTTATTTATCGGTCATGTACTACCATTTGTGACTCCATTTGGGGTTTTCTTGATTGATTGAAACTGGAGTGGTTTGCCATTTCCTTCTCCAGCTCATTTTACAGATGAGGAAATTGAAGCAAACAGGGTAAAGTGACTTGCCCAGGGTCACACAGCTAGTAAGTATCTGAGGCCAGATCTGGACTCAGAAAGATGAGTCTTCCTGACCCCAGGCCCTGCACTCTATCTACTGTGCCACCTGTCTGCCCCAAAGGCATAAATCAATGTACACATCTGCCTATTGACTTATTAGAACAATTTGAATAATCCCATTACTTAGGCTTTCCTCAAATTCATTTTTTCAAGAAAACCTTATTTTCAAGAATCTGACCATTGCCTTAAGTAAGGGCAGCATTTTGGTTGAGTTCAGGGGTTGGCAAACAACAGTAGGAGGGCCAGGCCTGGCCCTGCCACCTCTTTTTGTGAGGCCTGTAAGCCAAGAATGGTTTTTGCATTTTTAATCACAATAAAACTTTATTTAAAATGTAAAATCCATTCTTAGCTCAAGGGCCATACAAAAACAGGCACTCTGTGAGCTATAGTTTGCCAACTAGTGGCATAGAGTAATGAGCACTGAATCTGGAACCAGAAAACTTGAGTTCAAACTTTGACTCTGAATTTTACTACCTAGGTGGCTTTGGCCAAGTCCTTCAACTTTCCTAACCACAATGTCCTCATCTGTAAATGAGGAGGTTGGGCCCCAGGTGACCCTTTAGGTCCTCAAGTGTGACCCTTTGATGGAATGTGGCCTCGAAGCTGGGCCACACTTGAGGACCTAGCGGGCCACATGTGGCCACAAGGCGGCACGTTCCCCACCCCTGGAATAGACAGGTTCTAAGACCCCTTCCAGCTCTGTAGCCATGATCCTATGCCCAATTAGTGCTGTTCAGAACTTCTATGGCCATTTAAAGCTGTTCCTCCTCCCTCTTTTTTTTTTTAAAGTACTGCAAATCCATCAATCGATAAGAATTTTTAAATGTATTATGTCAAGGAATAGGGATACAGAGAAAAGCAGAAACAGTTCCTCCCCTCAAAGAGCCCACATTTAGTTAACCCCAAAAGAAACTGCCATCCTTTCCTCTTCCTCAAAGGTACTTAGAAAGCAAATTAATGAGGACAGCCATCCTTACTACTCATCCAAGATCAGTAATTTCCTATCCTGAGTGGGCAATGACTATTTGCAAAGCTGATTGTGTTTGATAAAGGTACCAGTGGGGCTGAATAAGTGGAGTAAGAAATGCAAAAATCTTTAGTTTCGAAAAGCAATGGTTTGGGTGCAAGAGACCCATAAAAAGAACTTGAAGTTTGTGGCCAGTCTTGGTGAGGGAAAAGAGATAGTTAAAGGCAGCTCATTAGAGTACTTAATAGACACCCCAAGCTTAATGAACATTCACTGAATCTGCCCGTTAAACAAACTTAAAATTTCTTCTCAGCAGAGGGCATTTGCTGAAAGGGAAAGAAAGTTTTCTGATGGGACACAATGCAAACTTTGAAGAAAATGTTTGGGCTTGGATGCTTCCATCTACCTTTGTGCCAGCATAGCAGTTTTCAAACGTTTTCCTACTTAAAAAAACAAAAACAGCAAACAAATATACCCCTTACTTTCCTTTAGTCAAGTTAGTAACAGTTTAGTACTCAGTAGCCAAACTGATGATTGGTCGAAGTAAAGGGCCTCTGAGGGAGCTTCTAACATCATCCTTATCATCATCATAGCTAATGTTTAATTAGCCTTTTGAAGTTTGCAAAGTGCTTTTACATATTCGATCTTCACATTGTGAAGATTTAAAATGGTGTGAGCACAGTCTCTGTTTTACAGCTAGAAAAACTGAAGCCGAAAGGTTAGGTCACTTGCCCAAGGTCACATGGCCAATGAATGTCAAAGGAGAAATTCAAACTGAGATCTTCCAGTCTCCATCCATTCCACTACCTAACTTGCCTTTTAGATTGTGTGAACTGTCTTAAAAAGCTTTATAAGGACTTATTTGTATAAAAATGCTATTAATATCAGCTCTTTTTGTAGTGGCTAAAAATTGGAAATCAAAGGGATGCCCATCAATTGGGGAATGGCTAAACAAACTGTGGTATATGATTGTAGTGGAATATTACTGTCCTAAAAGAAATGACAAGCAGGATGGTTTCAGAAAAACCTAGAAAGACTTACATAATTGGAAACCAAAGGGATGCCCATCAGTGGGAAATGGATAGACAAGCCATGGTATGTGATTGTAATAGATTATTGTGCTCTAAGAAGTGACAAGAAGGATGATTTCAGAAAAACCTGGAAAGATTTATATGAACTGATGCATAGTGAAGTGAGCAGAACCAGGAGAACATTGTACACAGTAATAGCAATACTGTTCAGTGGAGAACTGGCAATGACTTAGCTATTCTCAGCAATACTGGGATCCAAGACAATCCCAAAGGACTAATGATGAAGCAAACTATCTGCCCCCAGAGAAAGAACTAACACTGATTGAGTACAAACTGAAGCATGTTATTTTTTACTCTTTCTTTTTTTCTTTTATTGAAGTCTTTGTGTACAAAATGACTAATGGAAATATTTAACATAATTGCACATGTATGACCTATATCTGATTGCTTACTGTCTCAGGGAGGGGGAAAGAGAGAAAAATGAAAGGGAAGGGAAGGAGGGAGGAATAGAATTTGGAACTCAGAACTTTAAATAAAAATGTTATAAAATTGGGGAAAAATGCTTTATAGCTTTTAGGCATCAGTCAAATTTGTAGACTAGTTGAAGTCAGAGTCCTAAACGTTCTATTGAACATTTTAACAAAAACAACAAAATTGCCATACTTTGTTTTGTTTAAAAAAAAGGCAGAAACAAATTTGGAAATGTGGTGACTCTGGAGTTTGGAATATAATTAGTAGCAATTATAATTGGTGGCATATAGTATAATTAGTAGCATTAACCTTCATTTTATAGCAAAACAACAGCAATGACAAAGCCTAGAAGCTTTGGGAGGAGAACTCATTTCTTCCAGGCCATCAGATCATGCCTTGCAAGAGCGAAATTGGATATTGTGGTTGTTCTAATGCATGTTGTAAGTGATCGACACCGCTGACCTCAGGAATATCAGCTATAGATGTGAATACTTGTGGTTGTATCTGTTGAGTTAACTCAGGCAAGGGCAGAGGCCTGGTCACTCGGATTTAGTTATCTTGTTGCAGGCAAATCTCCTAATTCCTGCTGAGATATACTCTTTGCCAACCTTAAAGCGCTATATGAATGATAGTTCTTATATAAGGGAAAACTTCTTGAAAATTAAAGCTATCTAAAAGTGGGCAGGGCTGCCTCAAAATAGAGATGGTCCCTCTCCTTAGAAGTGTTTGAGCAAAGGTTAGATGGTCACTCATCAAGGTATGTTGTAGAAGGAATAGGTATATTTGTTTTCTGTCATTCATATATTATTATATATTATTTTATTATATTATAGATATCATAAGTTTCTTATTATGTTATATATAATACAGATATAAGTACAGGGGCTCAAAGGTCCCTTCTAGCTCTGAAAGTCTAGGCAGCTAGGTGGCATAGTGGATAGAGTTCTGGGCTTGGAGTCAGGAACACTTGAGTTTCACATCCTGCCTGACATTCACTAGCTTGTGACTGAGCAAATCACTTAATCTCTATGCACCTCATTTTCCTTATCTGTAAAATAAAAGGGTCAGAATCAATGGTCCCTCAGGTTCCCTGACTCACATTGGATTAGAGTTCTGGTGGAAAATCCAAGTTCCAATCCTGTCTTAGACATTTATTAGCTATGTGACCCTGGGAAAGTCATTTGCCCTCTACCAGCCTCAGTTTCCTCATCTGTAAATTGGAGATAATAACAGCACCTCCTTCTCAGGGTTGTTGTGAGGCTCAAATGAGAGAGTGTATGTAAAATGCTTTGTAAACCTGAAAGTACTGTATCGATATGAACTTTATTGTGATTGTTCCGTCCATCCATTATCCTGTGGTTCTGTGACCGAGTCTGGAACCCAAACCAGTATCCTGTGGTCCTCCCCCATGCTGCTACATTTCCATTAGACTCTTAGGTGGTTGGTGTTGCCCTATATGCATGTCAATTCCTTAATAATAACCTCATTTTGGGTCGACGTAAAGCCTCTCAGCTATCTCACCCTCCTTCTCCTCTTCTTTTCCTCCAGACTTCTCGGGCTTCTCGTTGGGCTGACCCGGACCACTTTGCCCAGAGACAGAGCTGCATGAATACGTTTGCCAGCTGGTTTGGCTACATGCCGCTGAGCCATTCTCAGATGAGGCTCGACCCCGTCCTCTTTAAAGACCAGGTCTCCATCTTGAGGAAGAAATACCGAGACATTGAGCGACTTTGAGAAGGAAGTCCTGCCAAGTGGGGGGAGGGGAAGGGAGAAAGGACTGGGGTCAAGCTGCTCTCTCTTCCCAGTGCAGATCCGCTGACATGCGGAGCTAGACTGTGCCAAGTAACAGAAAACACACACACACACACACACACACAACACACACACACACCCCAAAACAAAAACAAAAAACAGACGAATAGAACTAAACGGCCAAGGGGAGACTGACTTCCTGCTCCTGGGATTGATTGCACTGGACTGCAAACTCACCTCACAGGCTTCTGTGTCCCAAGACTAGGTTGTGTACAGTTTAATTATGGAACATTAAATAATTATTTTTGAAATGATTGCTATGCAGGTTTAAACTTTTTTAATGATCAAAACTATTAAAAATCAGAGTTCTTTCTTTAATCAAAATTGTGTTGGTCGTGAATATTTCCAGGCTGCTATTTTATTTTGTCTGTAAACTCCACTCCCATTAGTTATGCTATTTTCTTTGCAGAATTAAAGGCTCAGACACCGCAGAAAACAAAACAAACATTATACTCAGAGTAGAAACAAAAAATCCAAACAACTGCTGAGTATAAGGAAGGAAAATATGAAACGTTAAATTTTGCTCATGAAAATGTGTATTCGTAGGTTAGATTTTCAAATTAATATTCCCTTATTTCTCCAAAAGATCAATGCTTGAAGATGGGAGTATGGCAACTTTCGATAAATCAGCCATAACCAAGACCTATATGTGTCTCAAATAAAAAAATAATATAAGCTTGGCTAACAACAGGAAAACACTATGGAAATATGAATGTTATGTTTACATAAAGAGCTGTCCGAGCCAAACATGCAGCATATGAATAATGCAGGAATAACTTATACCCGACAGAAAGCTGATATCTTCAAATGGAGTGAGTTAGATTCAATAATAAGTGGTTGACCTGTGTGTGATGGTGGCAGACAATGGCTATGATTGGGGGCCTCCTTACAGCAAGTTTCTGAGGGCAGTGCAGAGGAGGAAAGGAAGCCTTTCTACAGAAGAAGCTCCACAGCGAATAGAAAAATCTTGAGCTTTCAGGAATTCTTCCTTTCGAGAGAGGAGGATTCCAAAAGTCTTGCACCATTTTTAATGATGGCAATACCAATGACAGTGGGCATATCACCCCTGGTAGGACTCCATTCCCATTTCTTCTGTGTTTTAAAGGGCAGGAGGAGCAATGTGTCAAGTCATTTTGAGCAAGAATGTGTCAAACAACATAATCGAGAACAAATGTGTGGGGCTTTATTTTATTTTGGCTTTTTAAATCTCCCAAGAAGTGATTCATGCCCTTTTGAAGTTGGTGGAGTGTTGAAACAAAAGAATTTTTGTAGCTGCAAATACTTCCTTATGCTACTTTTTACTGTAGCTTTTGTGGGAGAAAAAGAGTTCTCCATGATTCTCTTAAAAGATGGAGACTTAAGTTTTCGAGAATTCGATTTCTTGGGTTTGCAGGATGAAAAGGTGGTCACAACGGGGAACTGCATTGTCTGGTTCCTCCAAATAAGTGTATTTTAGAAAGGAACCATCTGATAAGCTATTGAATAAACAATAAGCACTCTAGTTGTGCAGTGTATTTTCCCCCTTTAGCCCTCTTGCGTTTTTATGGGAGCACATTCCAATTTTGATTTAGAAGAAAATTCCCTCATAGAGATATGTGGAAATCACTTAGAAAGTCTGGCTTAAATCAGCCAAAGCTGTAAAAATCTAGCAGTTCTTGACTCCTTCCTCTTTGTTAAGTGCTTGGGAGAGAAAAGGGAGCCTAGAGCTGGTAGAGATTTCTAGACTGACTCCCCAATTCTGCAGAGGAAGACACAGAGCCCAGAGTGGATTAGTGATTAGCCCAGGGATTCACATTTAGGACATAGTTGAGGCTAGGTTGCTGAAATGGTCATTTCTGAGACATTGGAAAGTCATTTCATCTTTACAGGCCTCAGTTTCTTCATCTGTAAAAATGGAGGGGGTTGGGTTAAATGACCTCTTGGGTCCCTTCCAGCTTTACATTTAGGTTCAGTGGTCTCTCCACTTCATTGCTAGCATATGAACATCTTAGGGACCGATGTAATATGGACTATAAGAGGAGAAGCCTGAGGGTTAAGTCCTTTGAATTTCATGCAATCACAGATCTATAGCTGGACGGGACCTTCAAAGCCATCTAACCCAATGTCATTTTTCAGATGAAGAAATAGTCTCAGTGGCCTGAGACTAGGAGACAAGGCTCCTAAAATTGTTCCAACTCTGCCTTCCTCCACCTGCTCTGTGACTCAGGAGGTCTCTAAGCCTGCCTTTATCTCCCTTGACTCAACATTAGCCTGCTTGGGGTCATTATGACCTATATCTGTACTGGGTGAGACTTTAATCACAGTGTATTTGTGTTTTCCGCAAAAGATGGGTCATAGCTGTAAGGATGGAGAGGGTAGGCTACTAAACTTGGAGTCAGGAGCACCTAAATTCAGACACAGCTAGCGCTGTGTGACTGGACAAGTTGCTTAACCCCTCTCTGCCCATTTCTTCATCTGTAAAACAAAGCAGTTGAACCTGATTTAGGGCCTCCTCTTTAGCCCTAAATCTTTGCTCTTAAGGCAGTTTATTCATCCAAGTCATCTAGAGTCATGGTTTTCTTGATATTTGAGCTACAGTTCTCAAGGATTGCAATGTCAATTAAGCGTAATAATTAATCATCCCTCAAATTATTTTCTTTGGCCTTTGTCAAATTATGTGTGAATTGGTTTCCATTCTCTGTTTTCCCCTCACGCTACCCTTCCCCATCTAAATTCAGTGTGTTCCTGTGGGCCTGAGCCAGCTTGGATCCACTTATGTTGGCTTTCAGGCTTTCAAAGCTACAGTCCTGACGTGTGAGTTGTTCAGGGATTTGGATTACCTACCACAACGCTAATGGGAGGGATGAAGTCTTTAAAAGTAAGCTCTATAGGCAAGACAATAATTACAAATCAGAGTAGATATCCCACATGCTGTTTTAAAATAATTTTATTGATATATTTTGTTTTTACCCAATTTTTATATTCCTGCCCCCACTGGCTCCCGGAGAGCCATCCCTTATAATGAAGTATGAAGAAAGGAAGAAAGAAAATTCTGCAAAATTAAAGATCAAAAAAGGCTGATGTTATTTGTGTGCAGTCTTCCACATCCAGGGTTCCCTGCTTCTGGAAAGGTGCAGGGAGGGTGTGTCTTTGGGTCCCAACTTGGTCAACCAAGTTCCACAGTTTTCAGATTCACTTGTTTTATAGTTACTGTTCTTTCCATATTTTCCCCTCTAGTTCTGCTTATTTCACTGTGCATCAGTTCATATAAGTCTGAGTCATGATTGTCATTTCTTATAGCATAGTTATGTTTTATTACATTGATGTTGAGTCATTCCCCAGTTAAAGGGCATTTACTTTATTTCTTGTTCTTTGCTACCACAAAAAGTACTACTTCAAACATTTGGTATGGTATACAAGTCTTTTTTTTTTAATTATTGACCTCTGTGGGGAATTTGCCTAGCAGCCTCAATGTGCTTTTTTTTTTTTTAGCACCTTAAGCTTACTAGTAGTTTGAATATCACATCTGTCTGTGAGTGAGTAAATCTTTTTGTAGCAACAGCAAAAATATTTGTTCTTCCACAAGGACGAAATCATATGAACTCTGGCCAGCTGCTAATAGGACGCTTTCCTCTACAATCCCTATGGAGGGTGATGAAGGAAGAGAAGAGGAAAATGGTAACCTCAACTAAGATTCCATTAGAAAAGTGTTGTTTTTCATTGCAACACTTTTCTAAAGCATAACCATTGCTGCAGAAGGTGTAGGGATTTATCTTTTAGCCACATTTGACAGTAACCAATGGTCCCTCTGTGGACCTGTATGTGTTTTTAGTCACTAGTCAACTTTGAAGAATTATGTGGCAATTAGGTTCTCTACTTTCGTTGATCCTTCTTGAGAAGACCTAGAACTGCCGATTCTAAAGGTTACTAGGTGATCCTATCTTTGCATGTTAAGGACACTTAAGAATTGGAATTTGGATTTGCCAGGAGCCTGTGAAACCCTCTGTGCTAGAGTCTTAGGCATGCATCTTAATTTTCTACTGCTACAAATGATTATCTACAAAAGATCAATCCTTATTGCCTCCTTCACTTTTCCTTTGAAAAAAAAATTAACTCTTGTTTTCGTTAAGCAAAAATAAGGTTATATTAGCCTTGATTTTGCAGGTACTTGAATGCCTGATGACTTGAAGGAATATTAAGCATTTGGCCTTTAGTAAAGGTTACTGAACCTTAAATTAATTGGGGGTGTGTGTGGTAAATGAATATGAATAGACCTATACACTATTAAAAAACAAGCCATCTGGGTTTTTTTTTCTTAAGAACTGATGAAATTTTAATCCAACTTATTTAGAGGATAGATGAGAGTAGGGAGGTGGAGACAACTCTGCTGGGTTAGAATTTGAATGAGACCATTGCTGGATAAGACTGAGTTGCTGATGTGGTAGTGGAGGCAGACTTCCCAGAGCTGACCGTTGCTTGGTGTTTTCTCCAATCCCAAATCCCTGGGGGTTGCCTACCTACTGGAGTGTGACTCACTTTCTTCCCATTAAAAAAAGATGTAATTATCGTTATGATTTATTTCCCCCCCCCCAAGTAAAAATGTTTCTGTTTTGTCATGGTTGTGTTATTAGCTTGCAGTCACTGCACTGGTGGGGTAGCTTGTTTAGAAGACCTGTGGATTGCAATTTGTTCAGGTGACTTTGCAGCTCCTGAGGTAGGCTTGACAAAGGCCATATTCTTTCACAGCTGATTCCCTTTCTTTAAGCTTGTTCAATAGGAAAAGAGTTATTTTCAGTTCAATGTTTAAAGGATATATTGAGCTCTATTGGCGGGAGGGATTGGTGGGTGTGTGAGCACAGATGTGGTGTGGAACTTGAATGAGCAGGGAATGGATTATTCACATACTCTGAAACTCCCCATTTGAATAAAAGGGTGGGGGCGAGCTCTGAATCATAGCTTGAAAGCAGAGAGTTTGAGAACTGGTAATAATGTTAGACGGCATCTTGTCAAACCCCCTCATTTTACAAATGAGGAAACTGAGACTCAAGGAAACGAAGTTATTTAGTCACTGTTACATAGCTGGTTAGTTGCAGAGCCATGATCCTATGGAATTCCAGGACAAGATCTCAAGTCTCCAGACTACCAGTCTGGTGTCCCTTCCGTTCTACCTATATCCTGCTACCTCTAAGTCACAATATTCTCCCATCAAATCAGCGATGGTGGCAAAATGCTTTGGAAAGGTTCTGCTCATATATCATCTTCTATGGGAAGCCTCTCCTGATCTATCCAGAAGTAAATTCTCTTTCTTGACATTTACTGAACCTTAAATTAATTTCCTGATCTATCTGGAAGTAAATGCTCTCTCTTGACATTTACTACCTGTACAACCTTGGGCAGCTAGGTGGCACAATGGATTGAGTACTAGGCTTGGAGTCGGGAAAACCTGAGTTCAAATCCAACCTCAGACCCTCACTAGCTGTGTGACTATGGGCACTTAATCTTGTTTGTTACTGTTCCTCAACTATAAAATGAGCTGGAGAAGGACATAGCAAACCACTCCAATATCTTTGCCAAGAAAATCCCAAATGGAGTCATGGAGAGTTGGACACAACCAAAATAATTCAACAGCAACAACGACAAAACGTAACCTTAGGCAAGTCACTTGACCTGGTTGGGCCTCAGTTTCCTTATCTGTAAGAGCAGGTTGTACTACTAGATAAGTTTAAAGGTCCTTTGCCACTCTAGATCTATGATTTTATGTTCTCTCATCAAATTATCATGTATATGCTTACCAACTTAGGTGTTATATTCCCCCTCCTCCTCTAGAATAAAGTTAGGGACTTTTTCACTTCCTTGTGATACCCCTAGCACCTAGTAGGGGCAGCTAGGTGGCACAGCGGGTAGCGTACAGCACTGGGCCTGGAGTCAGGAAGACTTAAGTTCAAATCCGGCTTCAGACACTTACTACCTGTGCCATGTTGTGCAAGTCACTTACCTTCTGTCTGGCTCAGTTTCCCCAGCTGTAGAATGGGGATGACGATAGCACCTATGCTTTGGATTGTTGTAGAGCTCTTAGCACAGTGCCCTTGCACGTAGTAGGGCCTTCACAAATGCTTATCCCTAGAGTGCTGGACCTAGAGTCAAGAAGACCAGGTCAAATCTGGCCTCAATTAATAGCTATGTCACGTGACCTCTGTCTTCCTCAGTTTCCTCATCTGTAAAGTGGAGATAATAATAGTGCCTATCTTCCAGAATTGCTGTGAGAATAAAATGAGATGTTTGTAAAGTACTTGACAAATCTTATTATTATATAAATGTGTAGCAGCAGCAGTAGTAGTAATAGTAGTAGTGGTAGTAGTAGTAATGGTGGCAGTAGCAGTAGTGGTAGTAGTAGTAGTAATAGTAATAGTAGTAGTAGTAATAGAAGTAGTAGTAGTAATAGTAGTAGTGGTAGTATAGTAATAGTAGTAGTAGTAATAGTAGTAGTCTCACCAGTGGCTCCAGGAAGGTGTAGAACGCACAGCAGCCACATCCTGGTAGGACCATTTCAGCAGACAGGCTAAGCCAGATTGAGGGAAGCCGATAGGCCTCAACCCCATTGGTGAGTTAGGAGGATGCCCACCCCAAGCACAGGAAGACATCCCCCGGTAGAATGGGTGGATCGGAACAATTTGTTCCAGTGGCCATGAAGGCAGCTGATACAAGTGTTGTGGAATGCTTAGAGCTTGGTCAGACATTGAAGACACCGAAGTCACCTACTGCATCCCAGACCATTGCCAGTCTTTCTGACTTTTATCTTGCCACTAGACTCCAATTACTCTGGAAAAGAGAGAGAGGCTGCTGACTTTGTGCAACTCTGCCTCACTTAAATCCAATTCATGTGCGAGTCAAGACATCCCCTGTGATGACATCGGTCTTCTTCATAATGAAAGAGGGACAACAGTAGCAGCTGCATTATTCGTTGTGCAGAGTGAATCCTGAATAGATGCTCGTGGCTTTGGATAGAAAAACTGCTACTGACATCATCCCGAGACCGAAAACATCTTTGAAAGTGTTTCCTCTTTCCTAAAGCAAAGGATTTCATCCACAATCATGTGTGTTACAGACTGGTCTCTACATTTGTCAAACTCTACAGATCCTTGTCCTGGCTCAGCCAGCTCTGAGAGAAAGATAGCAGTGTCAGCCTGGAAGACTGAACCTTTAGTTAGCAACGTCTCACACTTATCTGAAGCCCAGTCAAGCTGATATTCCTTTGTTTTTTTTCCCCTGTTATCTGAATGATTCCAAGCCTGCTGTGGAACCAGGTTTGTTGTTGTTTGTTTTTCTCTAAAGTTGGAGCCCGTCCATCTTAATGAGAGGTTCTTCTTAATTTGTGTTAGTACTGTACTCTGAAATTATGCTGTTTGCTGGGTATGGCCACATTCATTTATTATCTTCATTTACTTTTAGAAAAACTATTTAGTGTGTTTGTTGAGAAGGAAAAGAAAGGGACCAAAAATAAAAAAAAAGATGGTCCGTAGATTTAGAACTGGAAGAAATAGCAACCTGAAGGTCATTTAGTTAAACTCCCTCATTTTACAGATGAAGAAGACTGAGGACCAGGGACATTAGGTGACTTATCCAAGATCACATAGGTTGTAAATGACAGAGGCAGAATTTGACTCTGACTCCAAAGTGAGGACTTTTTCTGAAGTACCATGCTGCCTCCCTGATGATAAACTATAAGGAAAAAAAAAACCTAAGCACATTTAATTTTGCATGTGATACAGATTTAGGGCACAATTTTCTTTTTTTGTCATAGTGGGGGGCGGGGAAGCAGAATCTTGTGATAGGTCCTTAACCCCATTGGGCATTGGTTTCCTCATTTGTAAAATAAAGAGATGAGACATGATGGCTGCTGAGGTCCTTTTCATCACGAGATGCTCTGATGATGTAACCATGTTTTTAAAGTGATCGTTGAATTACCACATCTTTTCCCTAAGTATTTCCTTATTCATTAGTGTGTTAATGATGTCATACAGTAAATTTTTAAACGTCGATGAGAGAGACAGACAGACAAACAGACAGAGACAGACAGACAGACACACAGAGAGAGAGACTTAAAGACAGAGACAAGGAGAGAGGGAGAGAGAGAGACAGAGAGAGACAGAGACAGAGAGACAGAGACAGAGACAGAGAGAAAGAGAGAGACAGAGAGAGGCAGAGACAGAGAGAGAGGGAGAGGGAAAAAGAGAGAAAGAAAGAGGGGGAGGGGGAGGGGAGGGAGTAGAAGGTGAGTAATGGGGAGGAGAGGGAGAGACAGAGTGTTAGAGGATCTTCAAAACCGCAGGACTTGGTATGCTCCATTAACCTACATCACTAACTATATGGCTTCACCATCAAGCACTGGGTGTTTTAGAGTGCTGCCAAAGACATTTTCTTCAGATTTAGTTTTAAAAAATTGTTAATAAATAGCGTGACTTTCCATCTGTGTGGATTTTGTTCCACTTTTATTAATGCCTATAGAAATGTAGATGCAAAACCACCCATTTCCAAATCAGGATCCTGTTTTCAGGGGTATTTTGGTACACCATGGAAGGACTCCAGTGGAGAGAAGAGATCAGAGTGAGGAGGCACAATGGTAGTCAAGCACTTGTCAGTCTAACACCTTTAGAGGGAAAGCTTTGATGCATGCCAGCAACAACTGTCTTCCTACTCCAATTGCAGCTGGTATCACTGGAGCTTGGCCCATGAAAATGATGGTAATGTGCCCAATTCATGATATTCTTCCACATCACTGCCCAGAAACATTGTAGAAGAAATCAGTTCTAAAGCAGCTGGATTTTGACAACTGTGAAGTTGGTGCCTTTGGTTTTAAGTAGCCATACATGCTCATGAGTAGTAGGAATGCCAACAGATCATCAAAAGATATTGTTAGACTATATTTCTCAATGTGATTTATGCATTAAACTTTGATACCATGAGCACTTATATTAAAAACCCATCTAGGCCTCAGTTTCTTCATTTCCTGTAAAATGAAGGAGTTAGACGAGATGACTTCCGAAGTCTTTCCTATCTCTAAAGTTATGATCTTCTGATGCTGATGCCATTTGGGGATTTTATATAAGGTGCCCCAAAAGTCTTAATAGTTTTTATAAGCTTTAATAGCTCACAATTAATAAGTTAGTTAATAGCTTTTATAAGGTGGCTTAAATTAATAAGATTAATATCCTAAAACTGAACTAAGACTTTTGGGACATAATGCATTAACAATGAGTCTGGAGGTTTTATGTGTTCAAGAATGTAAGCTCCCTTGAGGGCAGGGATTATTTCATTTATTTTCTTGTCACAGAGTCTGGCACATAGGAAGTTCTTAATCAATATTTGTTGAATTGTTTGATGTATTCCAGTGGGTCAAAAGCCAAATTGGGTATTAGGGTTCTCCTTAGAAATTAGGCTGGCATAGTAGATAGAGCACTTGACTTGGAGTTAGGAAGTCTGTGGTTTGAATTCTATTTCAAATCCTTTCTTTTTTATAGAATGTCTTTTTCTTTCTCAATTACATGGAAAAACAATTTTTAACATTTTAAAGATAATTTTTGAGTTCCAAATTCCATCTCTTCCTCTACTCCTCTCTCTTTGAGAAGGCAAGCACTTTGATATAAAATGTAGTCATGCAAAACATATTTCCATATTGGCCATTTTGCAAAAGAGATCACAGACAAAAAAAACACAAACAAACACAAAGAAGAAGTAAAAACGTTTGCTTTGATCTGCTTTCAGACTTCATCAATCCATTCTCTGGAGGTGGATAGCGTTTTTCATCATAAGTCCTTAGGAACCGTCTCATATCATTGTATTGCTGAGAATGGCTCAGTGATTTACAGTTGATCATCATACAATATTGCTGTCACTATGAACAATGATCTTCTGGTTCTGATCACGTTCCTTTGCATCGGTTGACCTAAGTCTTCCTAGATTTTTCTGAAACCATCCTGCTCATCATTTCTTGTAGGACTATAGTATTCTAACACAGCCATTTGTAGACACTTTATGGCTATATGATCACAGGTAAAGCACTTAATCTTTTTGAATCTTGGTTTTCTCATCTGTAAATGGGGCTGATAGCACCCTCCCTCTCATGAGAGTGCCACCCTCTCATGGTTGTTAAAATAGATAATGTATATGAAGCATATTGCAACTCTTAAACTGCTATTTAAATGCCAACGATCATTAACGTTATATTTATTTGCTGTGAGATCATTTTCTCTGCCTGTTTTTAAAAAAATTTTTACTCTTTTATTCTGAACTTTAACAAACACCAAATAAAAATGAGCATTTCCATAGACAAACTAGAAGACAAAAAAGATTATATGGGCAGATGAGAATCTCTATTCTTCACGTACTCTTATAAAATGGGAGTGATGATGGCAACCCAGAGTTACCTCACAGAAGATGGTGTTTAAATGAATGAGATGATAAGCAACATAGTGCTTTCAAACCTTCAGAGCAAGCCACTGGATAATGGTAAGGCAATATGTTTTCATTCTAAGCTTCTATACCAAATCATGTCCTAGGAGCTGGGTAGAACCTAGGATCTAGCTGTTTTGTAAGCCATTCGCCTTCCAAAAGCAGATCCTATACCCTTGCCTTGAAATTTCTATTTTAAATATTCTTTCTCTGTATTGTGATTTTAAAGAAATGTTTTCAGTGAAGATGTTGGAAATTCAAATGTGGTCCCAAGCCTCCTCAAGTTCTGGATAAGTATTAAAGTCATATGACCCTATGGTTTGGATCAACTCTTGTTCGTTTTTTAAAAACTGATTTTATTATAAAAGTAATCTTCAATAAATGGAAATATTTCAACATGCAGAGTAACAAAAAAGAGAGTACTATATTAAATCATCAACTTCTATTAGGTGTATATTAAACTTAGCAAGATAGTAACAAAATTGTTCTACTTCCATCCCCTTCTGCAGTTCCTATTATCTATTAATATTAAATGACGATCTCGTCCAAGGAGAAGTAATCATGTGCAAGGATGACATGATGCTGAATGAGTAGTATGTACTTTTCCTCCTAGCTCTAAAATTCATAAGGAAAACAACCTGCTTTGAATTCTCACTTGAAATACATTTCAGGTACTTCAATATAAAAATGAACTCTCTATGTTCATTTCCCTCTATCTGATGGTTTCAAAGTAAATCAAAACCTAAAATATACATATATTAAAATGAAAACCATTTAACCAAGTTGGATGTTCCATTTCAGGTTGGACCACAACCAGCCTTCCTCTCCTCCTTTCCCACTTCTTGGCTTAAACTTAGTTTTAAAGGGGCTTTAGAGTGTGTCTTCACTCAAAATAATCCAGACCAATTTGTCTTGAAGTTTTAGGAAAGAAAAGTGGGGCTATGAGCATAGCTATAGCCATTCTCTGAGATGTTTAGAGTGTTATGGGTCATATTCTTTTCTCATTTTTTTCCCTTTGTTCACTCACTCTAGAGTGATTTTTATGCTTCCACAGCATCCTAGATCTGGAATTGAAAGGGGTCTTGAAGACATTTTACATAGGAGGAAAATGACTTACCCAAGGTTATGCAGATATTCCATCTCAAAGGTGGGGAATGTTGGTCCTCTAACTCAAGAATCAGTGTTATTTCCACCATACCTTGCTGCCTTATAACCTCTGACGTTCTTTAGTAGGGGCTATCTTGTTGTACCTGACTTAATTCATATTCTGCCATATAATTCAGATCTTCCTTTGGTAAGTGTGGCCCCCCCACCCCCCCTTCTCTCTTCTAATAACTAGTCTTTTAACTTTTACCAAGGGAATCAAAGACCATTTAATTTGTAAAGACAATTTTTAGTCAAATGTAAACATTTTCTAAAATCAAAACCTAAATCATACTAACTGACCGTTGTAGACTGTTGCCAGCAAACTTCTAAAGCAATAGTTTCCACTGGGATTTTCTCAAGAGGTTATCTAAATGATAGAGTAGGAACACAAAGTACAAAACCATCACAACTTACATTATGCACTCATTTTTTTAAGAGTAGGTGCCCCTATCTTGCCCCACCTGAAAATACGGTGGCCTCTCACAACATAGTCCTACCATGGATCAGCACTGGAACTTTGACCTGCTCCATTTCTGAACTTGATGGGATTGTCCCCTTTAGGCAATCTAGTGTATTCCTCCCTCCCAAATTCCTGGTGACTCACTCTATTACTGTTGAAGCTTAGTGTGGCTATGGGAATGGTATAGCCCACTGTAGCTCAGAAATCCTGAGCTCAACAGATTCACTAGCCTTAGCCTCTCCTGTAGCAGGGATTAAAGATGTTCACCATCCTGCACTTGCATTCAATTGCCAAACACCATGGCATATATATTTATACTCATTCTATCATTATCACTATCATCTATATCAAATATATATATTCTGTCATTTCCCCCCAAAAACCAGGACAATTAACTCTTTTGTCTCATGTAGTTTCATTGATTATTTCTTTAAATAGAGTTCTGGAAAACCAGGCTTTGATAAAGCCCATTGGGATTGAAATGAAGCTACTTGACTATGGTTTAAACCCAAATCACTCTGGCTGTCACTGATTGTCCAATAATAAGTCCTAGCCCAAGCCTCACTTGGTCTTTGGGTTTTGATGGTTCAGAGTGAATGTAAATAGCAATTGTTTCTGTTCTGGCCAGAAACCCTAAGGTACTTCCCAGCTTGATTTTTTTTTTTGAATAAGCAAACTAGGTCACCTTTTGTCTCATTTCTAGCCTACCCTTAAGACACTGAATCAGTGAATAGGTGTTGCCTCAGACAAGCTGAGACCTGGGAAAGACCTGAGCTTAAAAAGGCCAAGGTCTCTCCACTGTATATGTGACCATCTCTAGTTTTCCTGACCAGTGTCTTGCCACTGGACGCAGATGACTCTGAAGAAGAGTGAGACTGGTGACTTTGCACAGCCCTACCTCATTTAAATCCAATTCACTGGCAAGTCATGGCATCGTCCTCCTGATGTCTTTGGCCCTCTCTGAGAATGAACAGCAACAATGTCTGAGGATTCATTGTGACATAGATTCTTGAAGTTTATGCCAGTAGAATGCAAAAAGACGCTGGTAGGTCCTTCCAAGTCAAAACAGCTAAATTTGGAGAAATTAGAGGCCGGCTAATTCATTTTTCATCAGTATAACTCTCAAAGACTCTCTATCATATAGACATTCTTTAGCTCCCACTTGATCATACTGTTTCTTTATGTTATCACTTAGCACAATGCCTGGCACCTGGTAGGCACTTAATAAATGCTTATTGATTTCACTTGTTCATCACAGCTATTTCCTAAACTTCTTTTAAAAAGACAGTTATGCTCGTTACTTCTATTTTTTCTTGTCTCACTCACTTCTCATCCCCTTGAAATCTGGCTTCTGATACTAACTCTCAACTAAAACTGTTCTCCAAAGTTGCCAATAATCTTTTAAATTTCAAATCCAATGGTCCTTTCTCAACTCTCATAATTGACCTTTCTATAGCATTTGACACTATTGTCCAACCTCCTGCTCCAGATAGTCTCTCCTCCCTGAATTTTCATGACACTGCTTGAGGCAGCTAGATGGTACAGTGAATGGAGTGCTGGGCCTAGAATCAAGAAGACCTGAGTTCAAACCTACCCTTAGACACTAGCTGCATGACTCTGTTAAGACCACTTAACATATGACTGCCTCAGTTTCCTCAACTATAGAATGGGGATAATAATAGCACCTACCTCCCAACGTGGTTGTCAGCATCAAATGCAGATAATAGTTGTAACGCACTTAGTACAAAACCTGACACATAGTAGGCAATTAATAAATGCTTGTTTCCTTTCTTTCTGATCTTTCCTGATTTTCCTCCTACCTGACATTCCTCGGCCTCTTTACTGAAATATCATCCATATCTCACTTTTGATTTGGGGTTTTGATTTGGGGTTTCCCCCAAACGTGTTATGCCCTCTCTTCTTTTCTTCCTCTCAATTTCTCTCCACTATCAGGGAGCATAATGGCCTATTTTCATATTTTGGGAAGATCAACATGGAATAATGGAAAGAGTTCTAGTTTTGGAATCAGAAGAAATGCGGGTTCAAATCCCGCCTGTGACGCTTCCTGTCTGAGGAACCCCAGACAAATCAATTAACCTCTACGTACCTCAGGCAATTGTCTAATACTTTTCTACTAACTCATAGATGGGTTGCAATTTGTGTTGTTGAAGAGTCTGTGTGCTGAAAAAAAAAATCACAAAACATTTATGCAACATATGACTTCCTGGGTTGGCTCAATGAGATAATGCTTGTAAAGTGTTTTGCAAATTTTAACTATTGTTGTCATTAACATACTCATATTACCTTGTTCTTGTCTTTTTTAAAATGGAGTTCATGTAGAAATATTCTGAAGAAAAGGGTATATTCTTTATATTATTATTTTCTATTTTTATTCCTAATATTATTCTTTTGGATTTAATGTTCTGCAGATTCCTGTACGGTTAGATACGATGACTGCTTTTTATAACTGAGTAAGAGATTAGCATGTAAGCTCAAGTTCTATATTCTCAGGGAAAGCATGTTCAGGACATGCTATTTCAGTAGGAGACAAGATGACCAAGATGACCATGATACCATATGCTTCATCTTGGCCTCACATAGTTTTAATTTCTTCCACTAAATCTTTATATTTTGAAAGCTTTTGATTCCATGTAGTTTGGATATTATGTGTAGGTGGTATGGCAACATCTTTTAAAATGCCATTCTTAAAATATTTTTAATGTTTTTTGTGTGTTCAGGACCTTGAGAGGAAATAGTTCTATTTACTCTAGTTCCGGTAAAGTTTATTTAGTGAATTTTCATAGATACTTTGGGATTTGTATTCAGTATATGGGGATTTGTCATTTGTTAGTTTATTTTCTATGTATCTCACGGGTGCAATTTAATGACTAGCAGCATTGAAAGGAAAGAGAGAGGAAGACTGAGGGATAGAGAGATAGAGACAGAGAGAAAGAAAAAGAGACACCCAGAGAGAGACACAGGGAGGTTTCCAGATGAGAAGGAAGAAGATCAAAGTAACAAGAAGAGGGGGTAGCCTTGGCAAGAAGGAGAGCCATGTGTTCCATAGCCATTGTAGCAAAGGTAGAGACAGAGGTATAATACAGAGGGGCAACTGGCATTTTACTCCAGAGTACCAAAATGTAAAGGGCTGTGTAATAGTTCTTGCAGTTTAGCAGCATAGAACAACTGAACTTAGCACCTCATTAGCAAGAAAAAAATTAGTTTTAAAAATAAACTACCAGATGGAGCTACTTCCTCATCATAGCCGCCCCATCCCATTTGAGTTCCTTCTCAGCCTGTGCTGCAGCTTCCCCAGCATCACATGTGAGGGTGCATTTTATGTCACATGCCCTATGGGCACTTGCTCTGGATGCAAAAATTCCTAGTTACATCTCAGTGGATAAAGGTGAAGAATTTTGAGATGTAGAATAGAAGAACTAGGAGAACTCAGGACAGATGGCTTTAATTTTCTCAGCAAGAGGTTATCTACTGAGTGAGAGGGATAAGAGTAACACAGAAGATTTGAAGAAAGAGAAAGAGGACAACGGAGAGTCATAAACTCTTAGATAGAGAGCTAGAAGAGACCTTATTGGTCATATAATCTAATTCCCTAATTTTGAAAGATTTTTTAAAAAAATTAAAAGTTTATTTAAAGCTTTGAGTTCTGAATTCTATCCTTCCCTCTTTCTCTCCTCTCTCCCCTCCCTGAGATGGTAAGGAATCGGATATAGGTTATACATTTCCGTATTAGTCATTTTGTACAGGAAGACTTGAATAAAAGAAAAAAAATGAAAGAAAGTGAAAAATGGCATGCTTCAGTCAATTCAGATATTCAATAAATATCAGTTCTTTCTCTGGAGGTAGACAGTATGCTTCATCATTAGTCCTTTGGGATTGTCTTAGATCATTGTATTGCTGAGGATAGTGAAGTCATTCCCAGTTCTTCACTGAAAAACATTACTATTACTGTGTACAATGTCCTCTTGGTTCTGTTCACTTTGCTATGCATCAGTTCATATAAATCTTTCCAAGTTTTTCTGAAATCATCCTTCTTGTCATTTCTTAGAGCACAATAATCTATTACAATCATATACCATAACTTGTCTATCCATTTCCCACTGATGGGCATCCCTTTGGTTTCCAATTCTTAGCCACCATAAAAAAGAGCTGCTATAAATATTTTTGCACAAATAGATTGTTTCCCTTTTTTAATGTCTTTGGGAGGTAAACCTAGCAGTGGTATTGCTGGATCAAAGGGTATGCATAGTTTTATAGCCCTTTGGGCAGAATTCTCCACCAACAGTGAATTAGTGTCTGTTTTCCCACATCCCCTCCAACATTCAAAATTTTTCTTTTTTTTAAATCATGTTAGCCACTCTGATATGTGTGAGGTGGTATCTCAGAGTTGTTTTAATTTGTGTTTCTCTGATTAATAGTGATTTAGAGCCTTTTTTTCAAAAGACTATAGATATCTTTTATTTCTTTGTCTGAAAACTGCCTATTCACATCCTTGACCATTTAACATTTGGGGAGCGACTTGTATTTTTATAAATTTGACTCAGTTCTCTATATATTTGAGAAATGAGGCCTTTATCAGAGATACTTATTGTAAAGACTCCCCCCCCCACTTTTCTTCTTTTCTTAAAAATTTGGTTGCATTAGTTATATACATTTGTACATAAATTCCCTTATCCATGCTCTCTTAATTTGCTTATGGTATCATCTTTTATGTGTAAATCATGTATCCATTTTGACCTTATTATCTTGGTATACAGTCTAAGATGTTAGTTTATATCTAGTAGCTGCAATACTGTTTTCCAATTTTCCTAGCAGTTTTTGTCAAGTGCTGTGTTTTTGTTCCAAAACTTTCAATCTTTTACTCTAGATGACTATGATCATTTACTATAATGTAATTTCTACCTAATCTATTCCACTGACCCACCACTCTATTTCTTAGCCAGTACCAGATTGTTTGGATAATTGCTGCTTTATAGTACAGTTTAAGATCTGTTACAGCTAGACCACCTTCTTTTGTATTTTTTTTTCATTTATTCCCTCGATATCCTGTGGTGTTTAATCTTAAAAATCTTCCCCTCCCATTCAATAGGCCTCAGGTGGAACTAGTTAAGGGAAGCTTCATTAGGAGAGGCTTGATTGTAGGCAGGCCTACACTCTTTACTTACTAGGTAAGAAGCCCCAGGTCCACACCCTTTTGCTAATTAGGTCATGAGAGGCTGTGAAGCCCTTGGGCCCTTAAAAGAGAAAATATACCCAGAAGATAGCCATTGAGGAGTGAGAATTCAAGAGTCAGAAGAGAAGCCAGAATTCAGAATTCAGCCCAAGAAGGAGTAAGTGGCAAGATAAAAAATAAACCCAATAAAATCATCAGCATTTCTATATATTTGTATATATTTGTATGTTTTCTGGGTTTGTCTTGGAAGGCACACTGTAGTAAGAAGGCAGAATTTATGATTTCAAAGAGAATCATAAATATGTCTGAATGGTTCAAAACTGCAGGATATAAGGAATTCTCTAAGTAGAAGGCAGAAGGATTAGAGCATTTATTCAGGCTCCAAAGTGACAGACCCACGAACCAGCCTCCCCATTTTGATATTTTGATCAAAAGCTTCCAGGCCCAATAAGTACGCCTTATAAGAGTAACCAGGAGGCCACAGAAAAACATGATGGTATTAAACCAAATCATATTCATGCTAACCCTCTCCGGTAAGAAGATTACCCACTGCCCTCAAGTCCTTGCTTGGCCTTGCTCCTCGGTCCACACACAGGTTAGCTCTGGAGTCAACACCTCCCCTTAGCCAGCCCCACCTTGGGCCCCACCTCCATCATCAATCCACACCCGCATAGGTTTTACACCTAATAGGGCTTTGGGCCTGGGGCTTAGCACTTAGCAAGATTCAATGAAATAGCTGAATCACTCAAAGCAAACAAAAGCCAAACTCCTCAAGGGCACCTGTTGAACTAAGTGCTAAGGAGCCCATTTTGCTTACCAACACACACACTCCCAGGTATTTTATTTTCTACAGTTACTTTAAATGGAATTTCTCTTTCTACTTCTTGCTTCTGGACTTTGTTGGTAATATATAGAAATGCTGATGATTTTATTAGGCTTATTTTTTATCTTGACACTTTGCTAAAGTTATAAATTATTTCAAGTAGTTTTTTTAGTTGATTTTCTAGGATTTTCTAAGTATAACATCACATCATCTGAAAAAGAGCGATAGAATTGTTTCCTCATTGCTGATTTCTAATTCCTTTAATTTCTTTTTCTTCTCTCATTGCTATAGCTAACATTTTTAGTACAATATTAAATAATAGAAGTGATAATAGGCATCCTTGCTTCACTTCTTATTGTATTGGGGAGGATTCTAGCTTATACCCATTACAGATGATGCTTACTCATGGTTTTAGATAAATATTACTTATCTTTTAAAGATAAGCTCCATTTGTTTTTATGCTCTGTAGTGTTTTTAACAGGAATAGGTGCGGTATTTTGTCAAAGGACTGTTCTGTATCTATTGACATAATCATATGATTTCTGTTGGTTTTGTTATTGATATGCTGATAATTTTCATAATATTGAACCAGTCCTGCATTCCTGGTTTAAATCCCTCCTGGTCATAGCATATGATCCTTGTAATATATTGCTGTAATCTCTTTGCTACTATTTTATTTATAATTTTCACTAGAGAAATTGGCCTATAATTTTCTTTCTCTGTTTTGGGTCTCCCTGGTTTGGGTATCAGTACCATATTTGTATTGTAAAAAATTTTGTTGGGACTCTTTCTTCATCTATTCTTCCAAATACTTTATATAGTATTGAGATTACTTGTTCTTTAAACATTTGGTAAAATTTGCTTGCAAATCCATCTGGCCTTGGGGGTTTTTTCTTAGGAAGTTCATTGATGGTTTCAATTTATTCTTCTAAGATTGAGTTGTTTAAATATTTTATTTCTTCTTCTATTCATCTAGATAATTTATATTTTTGGAGATATTTGTTCATTTCATTAAGATTGTCAAATTTATTGGCATAGAATTGGGCAAAATAGCTCCTAACAATTGTCTTTCATTTTTGATACTAAGAATTTTGTTTTCCTTTTTTCCTTTTTTAAATCAAATTAATCAAAGGTTTACATATTTTATTGTTTTTTTATAGAACCAGCTTCTAGTTTTGCTTATTAGTTCAATGGTTTTCTTACTTGCAATTTTATTAATCTCTCCTTTGATTTTTAGGATTTCCAATTTGCTGTTTAATTGGGGATTTTTAATTTGTTCTTTTTCTAGTTTATTTTAGTTGCATGTACAATTCACTGGTCTGCTTTTTTATTTATGAAAGATGTAGAGATATACATTTTTCCCATAAGTACCCTTTAGCTGCATCCCATAAATTTTAGTATTTTATCATTTTCTTTAATGAAATTGTTGATTATTTCTAGTATTTGTTCTTCAACCTACTTGTTTTTTGGGGGATTATATTATCTAACTTCCAATTAATTTTTAATCTCTTTCCATTGTCCATTATTGAATGTAACTTTTATTGCACTATGATCTGAAAAAGATGCATTTACTATTTCAGCTTTTCTGCATTTGGTTGTGAGGCTTTTATGTCCTAATATGTGGGCAATTTTTTGTGTAGGTGGCATGTTCTCTTGAGAAAAAGGCATATTCCTTTCTATTCCCTTTCAGTTTTCTCCAGAGATCTATAATATCTAACTTTTCCAGAATTTTATCCACCTCCTTAACTTCTTTTTTTTTATTAGATTTTTCTATTTCTGAGAAGGGAAAGTTGAGGTTTCTCACTAGTGTCCCCCACTTTTATCTATTTCTTCCTGCAACTCATTCAATTTCTTCAAAAATTTAAATGTTATACCATTTGGCAGATGTATGTTTAATATTGATATGACTTCATTGTCCATGGTACCTTTCAGCAAGTTATAGTATCCTTCTTTGTCCCTTTTAATAAGATCTATTTTTATTTTTGCTTTGTCTGAGATCATGATTGCTATCCCTGCTTTCATTGCTTCAGCTTAAGCATAATAGATTCTGCTTCAGCCCGTCTTTGCCTTTATCCTGTGTGAATCTCTCTGCTTTAAATGTGTTTTTTTATAAAAGACATACTGTAGGATTCTGTTTTTTAATCCATTCTATCTACTTCCATTTTATGCGTGAGTTCATATTTATAGTTATGATAACTAAGTACGTATTTCCCTTCATGCTTTTGTTCGCTTGTTTATCCCCCTTTCTCTCTTACCCCTACCCTTTCCCTCCTTGTAAGTGTTTTACTTCTGATCACCACTTGTGTTGGTAAGCAAAATGGGCTCTTAGCATTCATTCAACCAAGTGCCCTTGAAGAGTTTGGCTTTTGTTTCCTTTGAGTAATTCAGTGTATTTCATTGAGTCTTACTAGGTGCTAAGCCCTAGGCCCAAATCCCTATTAGGTGCTAAACCTATGTGGATATGAACCTCCCAGGGTCCTAAGGGGAGGTGCTAACTCAAGAGCCAATCATAGGAGCCTAAGTTCTGGACATTCAGATGATGTTTGATGATGTCTGAAATGCTATAAGAAGAGAAGACAGAGCCATTTGTGTAGGGCTCTCACTCGTGGTGGTGCTAATGTGGAGACTCCAGGCAGCTGTAGCTAAGAGCCCTTCAGCTTGTAACCTGGATGCTGAGACTTTGTTAAACTCTGGTAACTATGTATTGGAATTTGAATCAGACAAGGTCTGTCTGTCAATGTTTGTACTTTGTTTGTATTTTGCTCTGAAGTTCAGGGTGCTGGTTTTTTCCCTTGAACTAAGTGAATGATATCTGTATGCTGAATTAAAGTAAGCTTGTCAATCCCTTAACGTTGCTTTCCTTACTAAAGCAGATCAAAAGAACCTGTGCTTTTGCAGTGTGCTGGTAGCGTTCTTGTTGGTGGGCTTGTGTTGGTCTTTTGCCCCCAGAATAGCTGCTAGCCGGATTGTTGAAACACCACTTTCCTCAATATATTCTCCCTTTCATCAGTCTCCCTCCCTCTTCTACTATTCCTGTCCTTTTTTATTTCCTTATAGGGTAAGATAGGTTTCTATATCCAACTGAGTATGCATGTTATTCCCTGTTTGAGCCAATTTTGATGAGAGTAAAGTTTAAACTTTGCCCGCAACCCCTCCCCCCACCTTCCCATCCATTATAATAGTTCTTTCATGCCTCTTTTATATGGGATAATTTACCCCCTTCAATATCCCTTCTCCTTTTTCTTTCAGTGCAATTTTCTTTTTTACCCCTTTATTTTATTTTTCTGGGTATCATCCCATCAGAGTCCCCTTATATCCACACTCTCTGTCTGCATATACTCCTTCTAATTACTCTTGTAGTAATAAAGTTAAGAGTTACAAATATTATCTTGCCATATAGAAATATAAACTGTTTAATCTTATTGAATTTCCTATGTCTTCTCTTTCTTGTTTCTTTTTTACCTTTTTATGTTTCTCTTGAGTCTTGTATCTAGAGGTGAAATTTTTTATTCAGCTCTGGTCTTTTAAATAGAGATGCTTGAAAGTCCTCTATTTTGTTATTATTAGAGTTTTTATATTTTATTTTTTCCAATTAAATAAAAAACAATTGTTAGCATTCATCTTTTAAAAATTTGAGTTCCAAATTTTCTACCCTATCCTTGAAAAGGCAAGCAATTTGATATAGATTAGATATGTGCAGTCATGCAAAACATATTTCTATATTATCCATGTTGCAAAAGAAAACAGAGACAAAAAAAAAACAACCCCAAGAAAATTTTTTAAAGGTTTTAAAAAAAGTATGCTTCCTTCTGTATTCAGACTCTATCAGTTCTTTCTCTGGAAGTAGGAAGCATTTCTCCTTATTTTTGAGATGAAGATATTCAGCCCTGAAAGGCATAATGATTTACCCAAGGTCACACTGGTAGTAAATATCATAGCCAGGTTTCAAACCCAGGTCCTCTCACTCCAAAACCAGCCATCTGTCACTGAACCATGGCCACCCACAGTAGTCAGGAAAGACTAAAAAGATTGCTGTGTAAATGAGGACCCAGGAGAGGTTAATTATAATGAATTCATTGTGGTCCCAACTGCATGTTTTCCTCAAATGGCAGTCACTAAATTGGGAGTAGGAGAGGTTGAAGGAGCTAGTTCAGTATTTTGAGATAGTGAAGTATTATTGATCATGGGGGCTCATAGTTTTTAATTGTAAATGTTAGTGTTTCACTTAGGAAAGTTACTTTTGGTCTTTTCTGTGTTTTCTCACCTTACTGGCCCTAAATCTTTGATATCTATTCCCTAAAACTTAAGCATATGGCAGAGGACAAGAAAGACTAACAGCCTGAGTCTGTGAGGGAAGAACTGAATGAAGAAATTGGTTTGATCCAATTTACATGGATTTCTCAAGGATAACGGGAATTGGGATTTCTTCCTGGATTTGTGTCCTGGTGCTTATGAAGTCTTGAAATCTGGTTGTATTACCATCCAAATGGTGGTCATATCAGATTCTACTGGTCTCATAAAACTGCAGCCATAGAACTAGAGCAAAGTGTCAATATGCAGGAGTAGAAACCTCGTGAAGACACTAATAGTCCCTGGATCCCAGTGTGAAACATGTGACTCTGAAAGGAGGTGTAAGAACATCTTTTAGACTGGAGCAGGCTATTGCTATAGCTTCCTAATTGGTCTCCGCTGCCTCTAGTCTTTCTCTCTCCAATTCATCCTTCACATAGCTGCCAAATTGATATTTCTAAAACATAAATCTGACCACACCACTGTGCTATTCCAAAATCTTGAACGGTTCCTTATTATTTCTAGAATAAAATTCAAATCCGTCCACAATGTGGCTCCCACCTACTCATCCAGCCTTGTTTTACATTACAGACATACCTCACTTTATTGTGCTTCACAGACAGTTTTTTTTTGTTTGTTTTTACACATTGAAGGTCCGTGGCAACCCTATGTTGCGCTAACCTGTTGACACCATTTTCCCAATAGTATGTGTTCCCATCATGTCCCTGTATCACATTCTGGTAATTCTCACAATATTTCAAATATTTATTCCTATGATATCTGTTATGGTGATCTCTAATTAGCGATCTTTGTCAGTGCTGTAATTGTTCTGGGCTGCCATGAACCACATCCACATAAGATGGAGAGCTTAATCAATAAATGTTGTGTGTTCTGACTGTTCCATTGGCTGTTGCCCATCTCTCACCCTCTCCTCAGGCCTCTCTATTACCTGAGACACAACAAGATTGAATTTTGGCCAATTAATAACCCTACAATGGCCTCTAAGTGTTCAAATGAATCCATGTGGCAAACTTCATTTTTATCTTATTTTAAGAAACTGCCACAGCCACCCCTGTCTTTAGCAACTGCCCCCTTGATCAGTCAGCAGCCAACAACATTGAGGAAAGACCCTCTACCAGCCAAAAGATTACTACTTGCTGAAGGATCAGATGATAGTTAGTATTTTAGCAACAAAATATTTTTAAATTAAGGTATGTACATTTTTTAGACACAATACTATTGCACACTTAACGGACTACAATATGGTATAAACATAACTTTTACATGAGCTGGGAAACCAAAAAATTCATGTGACTTGCTTTATTGTGATATTTACTTTATTAAAATGGTCTGGAACTGAACCCATAATATCTCTGAGGTGGCCTGTATATCATATTCACATAATCTGTTTTAGTCCAATTAGCCTGCTAACTGTTCCCCCTACATGCCATTCCCTCTCATTTGCAGAAATGAGCAGTTTGGGGGTAAAGTGGATCAAGTGCTGAATTTTGGAATCAGGAAGAATTGAGTTTTAAACCTTCTTTAGACACTTGCTGGCAATGTGACCCTCAGCAAATCACCTAACCTCTCTCAGCCTTAGTTTTTCTCATCTTTAAAATGGGGGGGGGCAGTAATAATAGAACATACCTCACAGACTAATCATGCTGATCAAATGAAATAAAATATATAAAGGACTTTTCAAATTTTGAAGCACTATATAGATGTTAGCTGGTATTATTATTTAAGAAAAGATGATGATTGATCGAGGATTGGAAGGGGCCTCACTGAGGTTATCTAGTTGATTCCCCCTTTTCTTTCTACAGATGAAACTGAGATCCAGTAAAGTTAAATAACTTAGTGACTTAGCAGGTCACAGATAATAAGCATCAGAGGTGATATTTGAACCTAAGACCTCTTATTGTAGGGCCAATGCTTTTTCCATTGTGTCACTCTACACCACAGGCTCTTGTTCCTCACCTCTGCCTTATAAAAGCCACTCGTTCAGTCATTTTCAGTTGTGTCCAACTCCTTTGACCCCATTTGGGCTTTTTTGGCAAAGCTACTGCAGTGGTTTGCCATTTCCTTCTGCAGGTCATTTTATAGATAAGGAAACTGAGGCAAATAGGGTTAAGTGATTTGCCCAGAGTCACACAGTTAGTAAGTGTCTGAGGCCAGATTTGAACTCATGAAGAGGAGTCTTCCTGACCCCAGGCCCAGTGCTCTATCCACTGTACCATCTAACTGGCCATAGAACCCATAGCTGCCTTAATATTGGCTTGGCTTCCTTTTCCCACATGAGGCTTTTATTTATTCCTCTCTCTTGAAATCACTTTGTATTACTTCAGATTTACTTCTATATATATTATACACCCCTCCCCCCACCCAGTAAAGTCCTTGAGGACAGTGATTGTTTCATTTTTGTCTTTGTATTCACAGTACCTAGTATAGAATTTTGCCCAAAGTAAATACTTAATAAATATCTGTTGTATTGAATTGAAAAGAAATAGAAAGAACAACCTTGGGCAAGTTCCTTCACCACTCTGGGTCTCAATTTCCTTGTCTGTAAAATGCGGTGATTGGGTTATCTGGTCTGCATAGCTCCTTCCAGCTCTAATAGTCAACATTTCTAGATCTTTGCTTCTAGCACTGGCAACCTTGGACCACAAAACAGACATATCTGTGCTTAAATGATGGATGACAGTGATCCGGGGCATTTGCCGTTTGAATGCTGACAGAGCCAGATGGCGCTGTCCAGCATCAGAAATTATACCCACGCTGTGAGCCGAAGGGCAGAATATAGATATGGCTGATTTGTTGCCCTCGCCTTCCTCAGAAGCTGCGCAGTTCAGTCCAGCCAAATCTCTAAAGCCCCGAAGAAACAAGGGACCTCAATGTTTATCTTCATAATTGTCCTGCTCTCATCTTTGCTGAAAGATTTCTCAGTGAAAAGTCTGAGTGCCTGGAATAGAAGCGGTCCTTTTGGATTTGCTCTTTCTGGGGACTCCTCCCTCCTCCTTGTTGCCACTTAGTAGCTCTGTGACCTTAAAAAGTGGTAAGATGAGTGATCTTGCGCAATCCACTTCATTTCTCTCAGCCTCAGTTCCTTATCTATAGAAATGGGGACAATAGTATTTGTACTGTCTACCACATAGTGCTGTTAGGAGGAAAGCGCTTTACAAGCCTTAAAACACTCTACAAATGTCAGGTATTTTTTGATGTCTGGTCCTGCCCAGTGTGCGTATGCATGTGTGTGTGTGTGTATGTGGGTGTTTGTGTGTCCAGCCCTTTGTCACAATCGAGTCTTGTCTATGCTTTAGGAGAATGTCCCTTCTTATAACATCATAGATTTAGAGCTGGAACAGTAGAAGACGTTGAGGCTACCTCCACCTCTTGGTTTTACAGATGAGGAAACTGAGGCCCATAAAAGTTAAGCTAATTGCTCTGGATCACTGAGCTAGCAAGTATCTAAGGTGGGATTTGAATCTAGGTATTTATGTCCCTAAGTTTAGTGTCCTATCCACTATACAATTTATCTATCTATCTCTGAAAGGAACCAGGAGGAACCTAAAGAATTCTAGGTTCTGGTGTGATCCAAAGTGAGATTAGTCTATAATTCTATTCTTTGCATTCCTGCCTCTGTGTGGACTGGTGCTTTAAGAGATTGAGCCACCACAAGTGTCTTTTGCTAGAGGGTAAAATTTGGGAAATAAACAGAAAGTATCACAATGATGGCATAATGTAGTTTTTCTCATCAACTCCGAGTTCTAGTCATATAGACATAGCCACTGAGATCTTCCAAGATCCAGAATTACATGTTTTGCTCAGTAGGATTGTTTATTTTCTTATAATATCTTCCTCAAAACTGGATTTCAACAATTCTAAATACATTTCCTCACCCAAATTAAGTATAATTCCTACTAATTACAGTGTACTGATGCCACCAAATCCCCATTTCTTTCCTGTTATTTCTGCTTTCACATCTAGAGATTGGGGGAGGGAATGCACTTCAATTATCTGAAACTGATAAATTATGTGTGGTACAAAAAGCAAGGTTTTATTTCATTGAACAAAGTAAGAAGCACAGTAGCAAAATAACCAAATATCTGAGTCGATTTAATCCTAATTAAGATCAGTCATACAATAATAATAATAGTATTAATTTTATTTACATTGTACTCTGAAGTTTATAAAATTTTTTTTTACTGCAAGTATGTAATGCAGTATTGCTATGTAGATGGTAGGTATTGGTCAGGATTCCACTGCTCAACCCACCCACCACCCAAGTCATAGTATTGATCTGATAAACAAGAACAAAGAAGGATTTTACTCTATTTTCTTTTTATGAGGACCAGATCAGTGCCCCTGTACTGAATAGTTCTCTTTTCTTCCCTTTCTTGACCCCTTGGTAAACCAACTCTATACTATCATCTATCCTTGATTCTCTTGCCCTTTGGTCCTATTGGCAGTCTTGATTTACCAAGCCTCAACCCTGATTACGACCACCATGCATCTCTTACATTCTTATTTGCACTCTGTTGAATGGAGCTGGAAGAAACTACAAAACTCAGTTGACTGGACCCACTATAAATTTTTATTATCTAGTCTCAACTGGGCCCTCACATCATCAAGGCAAACATTCTATTACTCTCTAATTGTTTTTACTATCTCTTTCTCTGTAGCAGTTGTTCCAAACCTTATCTCTCCTTGTTTCCCATGGCATCTTTTCCCCATTCCTTCTAAGCTGAACATCTTACCTTATAACTCACCCCATCCCCAATTGAGACTCTTAGCTGAGAGCTTTCCTTTCTCCCCTCTGTCCCACCTCACACCATTTGGATATCTTCCTCCACTCTTTCTTCCTTTACTCTTGCCTTAGATGAAGAGGTGGCTCTTCTCTTTCTCAAGGAAAATCACTCTACATGTGCCCTTGATCTCATTTCCTCACAATTTCTTCACCAAATTGTCCCCACTACCATCCCTACTCTCTCTTATCTTCAATCTCTTACTATCTACTGGTTCTTTTCCTGCTACCTATAAACATGTCCATGTCTCTTCCATCCTAAAACAAAATAAACACATTTCATCTGACCTTTCCAGCTAGCTATCATATAATTCTCTCCCCTTCATGGCTAAACTCCTCGAGAAAATGGTCTCCAATTTGCATCTCTACTTCTTGTCCTCTCATTCTTTTCTAAACCCTCTGCAATCTGACATTTGATCAATGAACTGAAATTACCCTCTCTAAAACTGGCAGTGATTCTGATCCCCCTTGACCTCTGCAGAATTTGACACTGTTGATCGCCTCCTTCTGGATAATCTCTCCTCTTTAGGAATTCATGATATTGACCTCTCTCCTGGTTCCCTCACATCTGTCTGATCATTCCTTCTCAGTCTCCTTTGTTGGATTTTCATTCAAGTTATGTTAACAAATCATGGCTTTCCTCCAAGGATCTATTTTTAGCTCTCTTATCTTTTTGATCTATAGTAACTCAGTTGGTGATCTCTTTGGCTTTCATAAATTCAATTATCATCTTTATGCAGATGTTTTCCCTATTTAAATATCCACTTCTATTATGGGCTATGGTCAAATATCTTTAACTGACTTTCATACATCTCCAACTGGATATCCTATAGGTGCCTCAAACTGGACATGTCCAAAATGGAACTAATTATCTTCTTCTCCACCATGCCCCTTCATCAACATGCTCTGCCTTTCTCATTTCCCCATTCCTATCAAGAATAACACCATCCTAGGGAAAAAAAATTGAACAGGCCATAAATGAGCTTCCTAAGGAAAAAAAAAAGCATTGGGACTGGATAGATTTACAAGTGAATTCCAGCAAACATTTAAAGATTAACTAATTCGAATATTAAATAGATTATTTGGCATAATAGGCAAAGGAGCACTATCAAACTCCTTTTATGAAACAAATATGGTGCTTATACCTAAACTAGGAAGATCCAAAACAGAGAAAGAAAATTATAGACCCACCAATGAATATGGATTTAAAAATCTTAAATAAAATACTAGCTAGGAGACTAAAACAATATATCACAAAGATTATACATTCCAACCAAGTGAGATTTATACCAGGAATGCAAGGATGGTTTACTATAAGAAAAACTTAGCATAATTGATTCTATTAATAATGAAAATAAAAAAATAATATGATTATGTCAATAGACTCAGGAAAATTTTTTTTAACAAAATACAACACTCATTTCTATTAAAACACTTGGAAGCATAGGTATGAATGGGTTTTTCCTTAAAATAATAAGAAATATCTATTTAAAGCCACCAGCAAACATTATTTGTAATGGAGATAAGTTGGAAGCTTTCCCAATAAGAACAGGAGTAAACAAGGATGTCCATTATCACTGGTATTATTTATATTGTATTAGAAATGCTAGCAATAGCAATGAGAAAAGAAAAAGAAATTGAAGGAATGAGAATGGGCAATGAAGGAATAAAATTATCTCTTTTATAAATGTTACGATAATATACTTAGAAAATTCTAGAGATTCAACTCAAAGCTCATTGAAATAATAATTTTAGCAAAGTAGTAACATTTAAAATAACCCCCCATAAATCAGTAGCATTTCTATACATCATCAACAAAGCCCTGCAAGAAGAGATAGTAAGAGACACTCCATTTAAAATAATTGTAGACAGCATAAAATACCCAGGAGAATACCTGCTAAGACAAATCCAGGAGCTACATGAACTACCAAACACTTTTTATACAAGTTAGATTTAAATCATTGGAGAAATATTAATTGTTCATGGGTAGCCAAAGCCAATATAAGAATAATAATTCTACCTAAACTAACTTATTTATTCAATGCTGTCTCAATTAAATTACCAAAAATTATTTCATTGAACTAGAAAAAATAATAACAAAATTCATTTGGAAAAATAAAAGTTCAAGAATATCAAAGGAATTAAAGAAAAAAATTAAAGAAAGATGATCTAGCAGTACCAGATCTTAAACTATATTAGAAGGTGGTAATTTTCAAAACTATCTGGTACTGGCTAAGAAATAGAAAGGAGGATCAGTGGAACAGAGTAGATATACTATACACAATAGTAAATGATTATAGTAACTTTGCATTTGGCAAATATAAAAATTTAAACTTTTTGGATAAGAATTCATTATTTGGTAAGAATTGTTGAGAAAACTATAAAACAGTCTGGTAGAAACAAGTTATAGACTAACATCTTACATCATTTACCAAGATATGGTCAAAGTAGATACATGACCTAGATATAAAGGGAGATATAATTAAATTAGTACATAGAACGTATTACCTTGCAGATTTATGGATAAGAGAATAATTTATGAATAAATAAGAGATGGAGAGCATTGTGAGATGTAAAGTAGATAATTTTGATTACATTAAATTAAAAAGGTTTGTACAAATAAAACCAATGTATCCCAGATTAGAAAGAAAGTAGAAAGTGTGGGGGGGGAATTTTTTATAGATAGTTTCTTGGATAAGGGTCTCATATTTCAAATATAGAAAGAACTTTGTCAAATTTATAAGAATATGAGTCATTCCCCAACCAATGAATGGCTAAAGGAAATGAACAGGCAGTTTTTGGATGAAGAAATCAAAGTTATATACAGACAAATGAAAACATGCTCTGTCATTATTGATTAGAGAAGTGAAAATTAAAATAATTTTGAAATATCATCTCGTTTCTATCAGAATGGATATAATATAGAAGGGGAAAATGATGTGTTGTAAAGGATGTGGAAAAAATGGAACACTAATCCAACATTGGTGGAACTGTGAATGGATGCAACCATTTTGGAGAGCAATCTGGAATGCCCAGACAATTATAAAACTGCTATACCCTTTGACCCAGTGATACCACTATTAGGTCTTTCCCAAGGTTATCAGGGAAAAAGGGAAAGAACCTGTATATTCCAAAATATTCATAGCAGCTCTCTTCATGGTAGCAATGAACTGGGAATTGAAGGAGTGCCCATTAACTGGGGAATTGCTAACCAAGTTGTGGTATCTGATTGTGATGGAATAGTGACATCCTGTAAGAAATGATTTTAGAAAAACACAGAAGGACTTGCATGAAATGATGAAGAGTGAAATGAACAGAACCAAGAGAACATTGTATATAGTAACAGCAAAATCGTTCAAAGAATAACTGTGAATGACTAAGCTATTCTGAGTATTATAAAGGCTTAAATCAGTTGTAAAGGGCTTATGAAGGAAGATGCTATCCACCTTCAGATAAAGAACTGATAAATAAAAGCATACATAGTATGGTTTTACGTATATCTGTGTGTGTGTGTGTGTGTGTGTGTGTGTGTGTGTGTGTGTGTGTGTGTGTGAAACAGTGGCCTTTTCTAATGCAGGGAGGGAGTTTGGAACTTAAAATGTAACAAAAATAAATTGAATTAGATAATAAAAAAGAACACCATCTTCTTAGTCACTCAGGACCACAGTCTCAGTCCCATCCCCAACTCATCAGTCTCACCCACTGTACATATTCTCCATACGGTATTGCCAAATCTTGTTTCTATTTTTTATAATTAACAATGGACACCTGTTTCTATTTTCACAGCATCTCTCATATACGTCCCTTTCTTTTCAATCATATAGTCACAACCATAGTGCAGAACCACATAATCTTTCATTTGGACTACTGCAATAGCTTTGTAACTAGTATCCCTTGTCTGAAGTCTCTTCCCACTGTAATTCACCCCCATTTACTCAAGGTGGTATTTCTAAAGTACATATCTAACCATGTCACCCCCACCTCCCATCCCCTAGCTGATGAATTCCTGTGCCCTCTCTAACTTGAGGATCAACTATAAACTCCTTTCTTTGGGATTTAAAGCTCTGCATAACCTGGTCCTTTCCTACCTTTCTGGTATTCTCAGTCCTTAGTCCTCTTCATGCTCCCTATGATCCAGCTACACTGTCATTCCTCAAATAGGACACTTTTCCTCCCATCTTCATGCATTTGCATTGACTGGCTCCTGTGGCTACAATCCTTTGCTCCCTCATCTCTTCCTCTTTGGTTCCCTAAATTCCTTCAGGATTCAGCTCAAATCCCATTTTAATAGAAGGTCTTTTCTGTTCCCCTTATTGCTAATACTTTCCCCTCTCATGATGTCTTCATAGTCTCTCTCTATATTTTGAAAGTATCCCATTATTTACACATTGCATATCTTCTCAGAATGTATTTTCCCTCAGGGAAAGGATCGATTTTTGCCTTTCTTTGTATCCCCAGCACTTGGAACAACAGTACCTGGCACTTTGTAAGAACTTTATAAATTCCTGTTGACTGACTCCTCTAATCCACCATTAGTCAAGCCGTCTGGTAGGAGAGCTACTTGCCCAATAGGAGAGACTAAGTAGGGAACAGCCCAAGAAGAGGCAGTCAGGAAAGGCAGCTCTTAGAAGAGAACTAGATGTGGATTCAAGAGACAATTAGCCCTGGCTAAGGAGTTGAACTATGATGGGGACCAAACCCAGGGAGTCCATTTGAAGACCCTATTCACCAAAGACCTCTGCAGGAGAGAACAGCAAGACTGGATATGACATTTGAACCCTGGAGTGCCAGAGTTACTATTTACCTTGGCCAATGTGTTTCCTATATGTGTGCCTCACTACCAGTACAATCTATATATGGGTGCCCACTATTCCCATTAATGTTTAGTGTTCTCTAGTGCTCTCTAAGCTTTAAGGGGGACCCTTTGTAGCTAGTCTTCTTACTACGCCATCATGGATTAAATGGCTATTGCACTAAATGACTACTGAGGTGCCTTCCACCTCACAAATTCTGTTTTTAGCAAATGTTTGTACTTTGAGCTAATTCTATCTACTGATTGACTATAAAAGATGAGTATATTGGTGGGGGCTCATAATTGTCTTTGAACCTAACGTAGCTGCCCTGTGAAGGACCAATTCTGCTACCTAGAAATATTGAGTTGTGGGCTAGCTCTGGAGGGCCCACCACAATTTTTCTATAAATGAGGAAATTGAGCCTGAGAGAGATTAAGTGACTTGCCAAGGGTCATAAAGTAAGTGTCAGAGTGATACATACCAAATTTTCCAGGTTCAAATCAAGATTACTAGACTTTAAAAATAGTTTATTTTTTATACAGAATATTTTTAGTTAATGTTAACCATTAGAAACAAATGTAGAAACAAACATCCCATGATCCTTTCATTAAATCAAATACATGTGTTGGTCGGAGAGGGGGGTCAGGGAGATTGGGTGGTGGTCATTAATGTTTTATTGTTGTAAAAAATCGTTTCCCAGAATGACAACCTTTGTTTTCATAGAATCTTTCCCCGTGAAGCCATATCCTGAAATGTGTTGCCCTGTCTTTCCGTGTTGAGCATTTGTTGTTGGATTCTTTCCTAGAGCTGCCATGTCAGCTGACTCTTATTTGAATTCTGTCCCTTAACCTAAACAGGCATCTCTCTTAAGGAGAGGAAAGATGTCAGACAGAAAATGCTGCTCCCCGGTTAGGGAGAGGACTTTCAGAGAGTTATAGTATATTGAATTTCCTGACCCTTCTCTGTTTCCACTAAAAAGGGAAAAATTTCTCTATAGCAGACACATCTCAGTAACATTGCATTATGTTTCTTCTCTTTTGCTTCTTAGGTTCTTATTTATAGCTTTCAGATATTGGCAGGAACAAGTCCCTCCAGCTATTTTTTTTGCATAGCTCTGCCTATTTGAAAGTCTTTTCTCCTTCCCCCATCAGTTTCTACTGCCTCTTTACACACACACACACACACACACACACACACACACACACACACACACACCAAATGACTTTTAAGACTCACATATATCACTGAATCTTTCATTTGAATAACAACTATTCTCTGATACTATTTAAGTAACTATGTTCTTCACTCCCAATGGGTGCTAAGAAATATATACAACAAGGTCACCCAAAAGTTTTGCGTAGGAGAAAATGTAGTTGGGGGGAAGCAAAGCTCATGAAAGGTTGGATTGTGGGTGAACATGGACAAAGGACAAAAAGAGAAATAGTAATCTGACTGAAGGCCCATTCCTATTGGAGTAGAGGCCTTTGGAGGATTGAAATTAAAGCAAAGGCACAGAAAGTCTTCTTCCCTGTTTTGCTTTTCTACTCTTTTTCCCACGATGAGTGTATAAGACACACAAACATACGCCCGCAGAACCCCTTGGGCAATAGTAGGTCGACTTGACCATGGCACCATGAGTCAATTTTTGGGAACTCCCATAGATTCTTTTCATCTGTGCTGTGAGAACAGTGGCTTTCTCTCATTCTTTATGTTGACATAGAAAAATAAGGTTTTAGATTGCATCTACAATCAATCTTGGCATGCCTACTGCTCAGAAAAGGAACATTAACAGGTAAAACAGGAAGCCAAGGCCCTTTAGCCTCTCCTGTTTTAGATATTCACTTTCCTCTTCTCATACCACCAGATGGGTAGTGGTTCAGCCACTGATATTTTTAGGATCCTGGATCATAAATTACTGCCCCCTGAAGAGGGGAAGGGGATGAGTGTTGAAGGTATAAAAAAAGACCAATTTATTACAATTCAAGTTACTCACTCCCACCTCCCCCTTCTTGGCAGTTGCCAGATAAGACAGTGACCTTAACTGAAGCAGAAAGTGAATCAGAATTAAAGAAGGCTTTTGGGTAGGGCTAGAATCAGGGCCTAGGCAGTGGCATAGGCAGACAGTTCTAGCGCATAGTAACGGGAGAGGGTGTGGGATTACTGGGATGGCTTAGAGTGTGAACAAGGTCAAACTATACTTGAAAAAAACCCAGCATTTTCTTTGCGATTTTAGGAAACCTGTCTTTATGCTTTCTGCCTCAGGGGAAATCTTCCATCATTTTGTAAAGCTATAAAGCCTTTGGTTCATAAATGGGTGTCAGCAGCAGCCATAGGGATAGCTCATGCTTTTGGTTTGGTTTTGCTTTGGGTTCAGTTTCTATTTGTGGGACAATCTTCACATGTTAAGAGGAATAGAGGTAAAACCAATGTTCAGAAAGGTTTCCAGGATGCAGAATCAGAAGTGCCTACTCACAGACTAGGGCCAATTATTAGTTGGTTGAGTTACCTTTATTTACCTTTGCTATACCTGGGACTTTAAAATAGATTTTTTTTTAAACCAAGTCATTCAATTCAGTTCAGTGAGTATTTCTTAGGCTATGGTAGGTCGACATCGTACTAGGCACTGGGGCTAAAAGAGAAATAATCTTTGTTCTCAAGAGGCTTATATTCGTTTGGAACATAGATGATAGAAACCACTACTGGAACTGGTGATAGAAACCATTGCTTCAGTACAGAAAATGTGGTCATCTTCTTTTATTTTTAAATTTTTTATTGCAGGTAACAGGAAGGTAATGGGCGCTTATTAAGCCCTTACTATATGAGAGGCACTGTAAGTTCTGGAGGCACAAATATAAACAAAAAGAAAAGCAGAGACTGCCCTCAAGGAGCTTACATTCTAATGGAGGAAGATAATACACAAAGAAAGGAGAGAAAAGGGAACTCACCAATGGGAGAAGAGGGGTGGCATGATGAAAGGATATCATAGGATGAGAAAGTCCCAGGCACTTCAGATGAGAAGGCAACTGAGTCGTGGTAAAGACATAGAGTCAGGAGGAGGGAAAATGCTGTGTTTTTATCTCATGTACATTTCCCAATATACCCCCAATATCTCTCCTTCCTCCTCCCAGAGAACCATTCCTTGTAATAAAGATTAAAAAAGAGGGAAAACAGTTTAGCAAAACTAACCAGAACATCAACCAAGTCTGACATTGTCCCAGGGGTGGGGAACCTGCAGCCTTGAAGCCACATGTGGCCCTCTAGGTCCTCAAGTGCAGCCCTTTGACTGAATCCAAATTTCACAGAACAAATCCCCTTAATAAAAGGAATTGTTCTGTAAAACTTTGGCTCAGTCAAAAGGCCACACCCAAGGACCTAGAAGGACACATGTGGACTGTAGGTCATAGATTCCCCGCCCCTGGGTAGTGTCTCATGCCTCATAGTCCCTATCTTTCCAAAGAAAAGAAAGGAGTATTATGTCTTCTTATATCTCTTTTTGGATTCAATCTTCATCTTTATAATTTCACAACTTCTAATTTTGTTCATTTACTTCTTTCCATTTACATTGTTGTAAATCATTGTATGTATTGTTTTTCTGGTTCTGCTTACTTCACTTTGAATTCATTTATCTAAATCTTCAGATCCTTTTCTGAATTCTTGATTTTTGTCATTTCTTTATAGCACTGTAATATTCTATGATATTTGTATACCACAACCTGTTTAGGCATTTATCTACCAATAAACATATACATTGTTTTCATCTCTTTGGTATAACAAAGAATGATGCCAGGGGTGGAGCCAAGATAGCAGCTGGGAAGCAGTGACTGGCGAGAGCTCCCCACCAAGTCCCTCCAAAAACCTATAAAAAATGGCTCTGAACCAATTCGAGAGCTGCAGAACCCACTAAGTGGCAGAGGGAAGCAGGGCTCCAGCCCAGGACGGGCTGGATGGTCTCTGGGTAAGATCTGTCCCCCATGGAGCTCTCAGCTCCCAGCTGAGGGGAGCACAGCTGAGCCTGGCGCGCACAGCATGAACAGCCAGACGCGGACCTATCAGACCAGGAGACGAGCGGAAAGTGCCCTAGCATCCTGAATTACTGAGCTGTGGCATCCACCAGATCTCTCAACCCACAAAGAGCAAAGACAACAGAGAAAGTTAGTGGGAAAAGCTGCGGGACTGAGTTTGCGGTTCGGCCACCACCCCTGGGGCAGCAGAGGTGGGGCAGCTTTAGAACTACCGCTGTAGTTGCTTCTGGCCCCAGGCCCACCTGGTGGGAGGAATTAAGTGGAAGATCAGAGCAGGAGTGAAGAGCCTGCTGAAGATTTAAGCCCAGTCCGGGTAGGGGGTTCTTGGGGAAGGAGGAGTGCTGGTGAGGCAGCGCATCCGCCCAAGCGTGGAACATAGAATTCTTTAGTCTACAAGCAGTCATACCCCGCTGAAAAACTAAGTTGGCTGGGAACATGGCCAGGCAGCAAAAACACACCCAGATTCAGTCTCAGACTCTGGAATCTT
>CM053622.1:108174316-108196647 GCA_028646595.1 Phalanger gymnotis
GGAGGGGAGAGCAGACTGGGGAACAGGGCAACCAGAGTGTATGCCATCTTGGAGTGGGGCGGGGGAGGACATGGGGAGAAAATTTGTAATTCAAACACCTGTGAAAATCAATGCTGAAAACCAAACATATTAAAAATAAATTAAAAAAAGTAAATGACTCGGCCAGGGTCACACAACTAAAAAAAAAAAAGGAATGACGCCATAAATATTTTGATTTGTGGTATATGGGTCCCCTTTTTATTTTTATTGTTGGCTTCCTTGGAGTATATACTTAGCAAAATATAAAAATAATGATAATAATAACAAAAATAAATCTTTTAATAAAATTGGCCTGCAAAGAACACCAGATTGCAATCTCATATTCTATACATATGTCATCATGGAAAGAGAAATTCTTACTGCCAACCTCACATTGTTTACCAGACTCTGCTTGGACAGTGATCTGGGTGCAAAGTTGAATTGGAGCAGGAAAGTGGGCTGGATCATGTCTGGGAAATTGTAAATTACTGTCCAAGATACCAGAGTATTCTTGAACACCAATATTTTCTTAGTAATCCTAGATGGCTCTGAATCATGTGACACTTATCTAAAAGGAATCAAATTTTCAGACATCCCAAGAGGCAGCAGAAATACTTGTGGTCAGAGTGAGTAGGCTTCAGTATGTTACTAGGAATTATTTGAATTTGAGAAATGATACAAAAGACATTATCTGCAGTCACTCCCTATTGTTTCTGGGATAAAAATATACGTACTCCTTAGTAGTCTGGTATTTAAAGTCTTACATAATCTCGCTCCAATCTACTTTTCTGCACCTTCTTTACTTTCAAGCATTCTGTGTTTCAACCAAGGGGGCTATTTGATGTTAGGCAGACCAATCACTGGCTCCCACCTCCTTGTGTTTACAAAGGCTGTCCCTCATATGTTAAACGCACTCCCTCCCCACTTGCATCTCTTACACTCCTGATCTTTCTCTTTATCACTCAGCTCATACACTATCTCTCATGAGAAGACTGAGAACAGTCATCAGAAAACATTTATTGAGTGCAAGGCCATATTTTTAGTCACTGAAGGAGATAAAAAAGATGAATAAGATAGAATCCCTGCCCCTCAAGTAGCTTGTAGTTAGTTAGAAGAGAAAAAGTAAGTACACAAATAACTGTAACATAATGCAGAATGCAATGTGTCATGTGGGACATTGGGGCAAACTGCTAACAGAGATTGCAGAGAGGCAGGTCACATATGTTTACGAAGCCTTCATGGACAGTATGACTTTTAATCTGACCCTGAAAGAATGAGTGGGATTGTGACGGACAAATATGAGGAGGAGTTCCAAGAAAGGGGAACAAAATGAACAAAAGTAGGGATGGTGTATTCTAAGGTATAGTCAGGAGTCTGGGTCATTTAAGAATGAAATCAGATGTCCTTTCCACTCCAGCATATTATCTCCTCTGTCTACCTATATGTGACCTTCTATAGACCTTCTACTTTTCTTATGTCTTGTTATGGTGTGGAGGTGACTGTGGGTTCTCAAAGACTATTTTCAAGGAGCCTGCCATCTGTTAAGTTCATCTGAGCTGGAAAGGCTCTGACTATAGTCCTTGCAACAAGCTCTGTTTTCAATTTGAAGACCAGCCTTGCTAAGCACAAAGAGCCTCATGACCCAGACGTTTGCTGCTTGGTAACAAATTCTTGGACTATGATGCCCCAAGAATGTGTTATGTGCGTATTATTATCAAGTGCTCACAAATTATCCCTTTGACAATATGCTCCAGATCTAGAGAAAGAACTGACAAATAGAAATATGCATAGTATGGTCTTACATATGTGTCTATCTATATGTATGTGCAGGCTTCTAGATATGTGTGTGTATGTTTGTGTGTGTCAATGTTTAATTGCAGCCTTGTAGCCTTCTCTAGGGTGGGGTCAGGGTGAGGGGAGAAAAAGTAAAAAGTGCATAGCAGAGAACAAAAGAAAACCTAGAAGGAAGCACAAAAAGTTGGGTTGCTTTGAAAACAATGTGTAGGATTTATGACATAGGTTTTTGAGAAATGGAAATTCAATGTTTTTTATTAAATCCTCTCATATTCCGCTGGAAACATGAGAATGAAAAATAAAAATAAAAGATTATATGCTCCAGAATTTTGCCATAGATTGACTATTAGCTCAGTGACCTGCAATGTGAAGAATCTATTATCATCTCCTCTTTTGTAATCAGAACTACATGTACTTGTCTTTAGTCCTACAGGATTGCTGTAACTCTCCATAATTTTTCAAATAGGACTGAAGCTTGGTGTGGTGGTATACATCTGTAATCCATGCTATTGGCAAGGCTAAAGCTGGTGCATCTCATGAGCTCAGAAGTTCTGAACTTCAGTAGGCTAAGCTGTTTAGGTATCTGAACAAAAGCCAGCACCAGCATGATGAGTACCCAAGAGTGGGAGACCATCAGGATGCCAAAAAAGGAGCAAACTGATGCAGGTCAGGAATGGAACCGGTCAAAACTCACATTCAGATCAGTGATGAGAATGGGTTGATGAGTGGCCATTGTACTTCCACAGCCTGGACAAAATAAAGAGACCTAGTATTAAAAAAAAAAGATCCAAAGATAGCTGGTTGATGAATTGCATCCCCAGAGGTTTCCTTTTACTTCTTTTCAGTCTGCTAGACTCCAATTAGTTTTTAGTATTTACTACAAGGGCAATTAATACTAATGCCACCTCTAAAAGTTCTGGGGCACACTCTCAAGTAGAGTCTAGGGGAAGAGTGAGTGTTGAGTATGATTGTATAGAGGCAATATAGGAAGAGAACACATGTGCCCAAAGAGTAAACTCATGACTCATAGTAACTGGAAGTTCTTTCTTGAGCCCAAAGATTATATTCTTCAATAGTACAGAGTCATGCTTTTTGAAGTTGCTTCCTCCCTTGGGGAGATATCTTCCAACATCTATCTGTGTTTGTGAAGAATAAATATGCACAAATTAGGAAATAGACTAAGATTTGCCCAAATGAGACTAACTTAGTGTTTCGGAAAGGCAAGGTGGGCTCCTTAGCACTTAGTTCAATAAGTGCCCTTGAAGAGTTTGGCTTTTGTTTGCATTGAATGATTCAGCTATTTCATTGAATTTTTTTAAGTGCTAAGCCCCAGGTCCAAGATTTGGGTGTCCTTGGTGCCACCTTGCCTCAGGGGAGGGCTTAGTTTAGACATGAATTTGAGTGACATGTTTGGGACAGCGGGGGCTCTTGGACCACGTGGGTTTGAGTCTGCCTCTTTGTGGCGATTTTGGGTCACGTGGGTGAGTCGCATATGTGACTCACCCCTGACGCTGAAAAAGATATAAAAGCCAGGGGTTGGCCTCTTCTTCCTGGGAGCTCTGAGACGCAGCAGGAATGGCTCGTGACTCTGAGTCAGCCTTCTTGAGCTCCGGGTTGAACTCAGATGTTGATGGTTCCTTGGTAACTATGAATTGTATTGGGTCTGAAGTTTGTAATTTGTTTAAGGGCTCTTGAGATGGTGTTGATGAAGAGACTCTGGGCAGCTATAGCTAAGGAGCCCTCCAGCTTGTAAACCCGGATGCTGAGACTTTGTTGAACTCTGGTAACTATGTATTGGGATTTGAATCAGTCAAGGTCTGTCTGTTGAAGTTTGTAATTTGCTTGTATTTTGCTCTGACGTTCAGGGTGCTGGTTTTTTCCCCTGAACTAAGTGAATGATATTTGTGTGCTGAATTAAAGTAAACTTGCCAACCCCTTAACCTTGCTCTCCTTATTAAGGCATATCAAAAGAACCTGGGCTTTCTGGCTGTCCGGCAGCTTTCTGGGTGCTAGCTGTGGGTGGATCTGGACCCCCCCCCCCCAGAAGCTGCTAGCCAGATTGTGGAAACAGTTAGTAGGAGCAGATTACTTGAATTCAAATCTTCTAATTGGTGCTCTTTTCACTATAATATGTGGGTTAAGTTTCCACTATAACCCGTAGGGTAAGAAAGAAAGAGGAATCAAAGATGACTAAGTTTTGGAGCCTGGATGGATGGGAAAATGTTGGTATAATTAACAGATACAAGGAACTCGGTAAGAGGAGCTGGTTGAAGGGTAAGATGTTGAGTTTTGTATTCACTCTATTCACATAATTATGATTTCTTTTTGTCCTTCAGCCTATAAAATGAGCCAGTGGAAAAGGTAGAAATAAAAGCAAAATGCTTGATTTCAATAACCTTGTAATCAATAAATGTACTTCGGTATCATGGCACCATATTGGTACTTATCTTGAAAAATATGTGTTGAGGATGACTGTAAAAGCAAGCTTCCTCACATCTTCCCCCCTGCTTCTAGGAGACACATCTCTAGGTATATCATGTCTTGGAATGGAAGCCACAGTGGCCATCAGTCTATCCTAGAATCATAGAAATTGTTTTGTTTTTTAAAAGTTTAGGTAATTATGATGATTATAATAAATAAAATTTACATAAATACTTTGAAGTTTGAAAAGCACTGTACAGCTATTACCTTACTTGATCTGTGGGAGATGTTATTATAATCTCCATTTTATAGGTAAGAAAACTGAGGTTAAATGACCTGCCCAAGGTCATGTAACTAGGAATTATCAGAAGTAAGGTCTGAGCTCAGAGTTTATTACTCCAAGTCCACTACACTTACCCACTGCACTATCTACCTATCTCTGTGGCCATTATTTATGGTTTTTGTCATTTCTGGATATAGTGCCCCCCCTTATGTCCCTCCCCAGCAACTCATTCCTAAATAAACCCACCTTTTAACAAGAAACTAAAATAAGCATAATTAACAAGCACAGTCATTATATCTATGACAGTATATGTAACATTTTACAGTGTACCACCCCCCTCTTGCCACCTTTCTACTGAAAAGAGAAAAGTGCTTTTTCATATCTTCTATGAGACCAAGATTAGTCATTACACTTATTCCACATTTGGCTTCATTTTCATGTTCTTTTAATTTACATTATTGTATTGTATTCCAAAATCTACAATTTGGAAGCAATGGTAGAGAAGTGGGAATGAATTTAAAAAATGAAATTATTCTATAAGAAAATGTGGAGTTGTCCTAGAAGAATATCGTCAGGACATAGTGTCTGACAATAGTGTCAGATCAAGCTGAAGCTTGCAGTGGATGCTAAGGAAAAGGAAAAAGGACTTTCATCATGCATATTATTTTCTGGGTTTTGCTTACTCTGTTCTATATAAGTCCATATAAATCTTCATTATGCTTCTCCAAATTCTTCCTATTTATCATTTCTTCTGATGTAATCATGTTCTGTTACATAATTTATATAGCCAATCCCCACTTGGTTTTCATTTCTTTGCTACCACAATAACATTTTTCTTATTCTTGATGTGTATTGGATCTCTCTATCTTTGACTTTTGTGGGATAAAAACTTAGCAATGGAGTCTCTGAATTTGAAGGATGTGGACACTTCAGTCTTTCATTTTTATCAGACTATAGAAGCCTTCTCTTTCTAGATTTTCCTTGTCTAGTAAGTTAGTTTCTTAGTTGTGGAGACATGGATGAAGCTCTTTCATGGGCCATACTAGGCTGTGGCCCAATACTCTCATAAGTCTTAGTTTACTCCTATTTTTGTCAGTTGGCCCAAGCTTTCCGTACTGAAATTCTTCAAAGAAGAAAACAAGCCTTTGTGCCAAACAACCACAGTCTAATTGGTCCAGAGGGTCAGGGTCTAGGAGAAAATGGGCTTGGAATCTGATCTGCAAAGCCAGAGTATCTGCTAATACGTACTGGTGCTACCCATATGTTCCACAGCCAAGCCCGCCTAGTCTGTGTATGGCTGTGGGAGGCAAGAGTCTCGTGAGCATTAAGTTTCCTCCTCAGGACCCTTGCAAATAACCTACCAAGCTTTTTATTAAGCGTAATGCATCCACTTTTAGTGAACAACAAAATACAGTTTGTAATAAATTAAAGGCTTCCAGTGTCATTGGAGTACTTCCAGTTATAGTTAATATGCTCGGGGAACAAACAAAGCAATTCTTATACTGGTGTACATCAATACAAAGAGCCATTTCATTCATTCACTTCACTCATTCATTAAACAATCACTCAGGGTCTGCCATATGCCAAGAAACATGCTAAGTCCTAGATTACATCCAAAGACAAAAAAAGAAACAGCTATCCTTGCTGTCAAAGAGATTACATTCTAGTGGACTCTATAGGTTCCTGAAAAGCAATATGAAATTGGGATTTAGAACATAGCAATATACTTGAAGAGTCTATAGGAAGAATGGCTATTAAAGGAGCCATTGGGGAGGCAAAAAAAAGTTATGATGTGTTTCCCAGCTGCAAGATAATACATTAGATAGAGCATTAGGCCTGGAACTAGGAAGACCTGAGTTCAAATCTGAACTCGGACACATCCTAGCCATGTGACTCTGGGCAAGTTACTTATCCTCTGCCTGCCTCAGTTTCCTGAACTATGAAATGGGCATAATAGTTTCACCTATCTCCCAGGGTTGTGGTGGGGATCAAATGAGATCTCTGTAAAGCACTTAGTGTAGTGTCTGGCACATAGTAGGTGCTCAATAAATGCTTTTCCTTCCTTCCTTTCTTCCTTCCTTCCTTCCTTCCTTCCTTCCTTCCTTCCTTCCTTCCTTCCTTCCTACCTCCCTCCCTCCCTTCCAGGGCCAGCTCCTTTAAGTTACCTTATGTATACTTTGTGTATAACTATTTTTGCACATGAAACTGTTGTATCCCCTTTAAATCATGTTGTCTCTCCAATAATAATGTACAGGTCTTGAGGGTCTGCTTTTACATTTTCTTTGTCTCATGCTTAGCACAGTGCCTGGCACACAGAAGACACTTACTAGAGGCTTGTTTATTGATTCTATAGGTCTGATTTTTTTGTGGAGTTATCACATTTAGGGCTGGAAGGTACCTTCCTTAGAGATCATCTAATCCAACTCCATTAGTTTTGTAAAGGAAACTGAAGCTCCCAAGAGGTGAAACAGTTTGCCCAATGCCTCCCAGATGAAGTCAGTAGTGTCAAGATTCAAACCTGGGTCCTCTGTTCCCAACACTTTTTCTCCCATACCACTACACTCCCTTTCTTGTATGGGGTTTTCTTTAAACAGGGCACTCTGACTTGCCTTCTTCACTTGGAGCTGGACATAGTTTCTGCAAAGAGATAACTACAGGATTCATGTCCTTTTGCTGCAGAGAAACCAGATGAGTTTGGAGAATTTTAGCTACATATTCAACAATATAAATGGACTGAGGCCCTAGATAGAATTTTACCTTGGCTTCCTATTCCTCACTACTCCTTTACCCAGAATCCCCTAGTCACTTTAGGATGGTGGACTTGGAACCTGTCTCTGCTCTCTGAAGCTCAGAGCTAAACTTTAGATCGATGTTTTCAAAGTACTTTTTGCTTGAACTGTATTGTTGTAGCACTTTCTCTCCCCCCAACTACACCACTAACATTGGTCCAGGGTGTTTGAGTGCATGGCATACTCCCAAGAAAAAGGGGATCCAGGAAATTTTGGAGCAAAATAGAGAAACTTAAACCAATATTCGTACTGAAAAATGACTCCTCATAAGTATTCTTGTTAAATACATAATTCTATGTTTAAATATTTTATAGGGCAATATATAACTAGCATGAAAATTTCTTCACAGAAATCCAATTTTACTTCAGTGAGTTTATGAGGTTTCTAAAGAATACAGTTTGGGAAATAATATTCATTCATTTAATAAGCATTTACTAAATGCCTACTATATGAAGAACTGAGGACTAAGGAGGTGCTGATCAACTGTGGAATAACTAAACAAAGTGTAGTTCATGAATGGAATGGATTATTACTGTGCCTTAAAGATAATGAAAAGGCTAGGATCAGAGCAACCTGGAAAGACTTGTGTGAATTGATGAAGATTGAAACGAAGAGAATCATAACAATTTTCATAATAAAAATGACATTGTAAAAATGAAGGACTTTTTTCAGACTTAAGAATTCTGATCAATACAATAATTGACTGTGATTTCAGTGGATCAGTGATGAAACCTGTTTCTCACCTCCTAACAAGGAGGTGATGGACTAAATATGCAGAATGGGACTTTGTTTGGTACGTGGCTTGTGTGGGAATTTGTTTTGCTCGACTATATATATTTCTTACAAGAGTTTTCTTTTCCTTTTCCTTTTTTCAATGAAGAGGGTGTAGAAAGAGAAAATAGTTGTTAATTGAAAAAATAATTTAAGAAAATTCCTAATAATAGTTAGTTAAGGTTTGCAAAGCATCTTATAAATATTGTCTCATTTTATCTTCATTACAACCTTGGAAGGCAGGTGTTGTTATTATGCCCACTTTATAGATATGGAAAGCGGGGCAGACAAAGGCTTTTGTGACAGAATCACAAAATTGGTAAGTGCCTGCCTGAGGCATGACGTGAAAGAGAACCAATCACTTCTTGGTCAAAAGATTATGCTATTAAGATCCCAAGGAGTATGGGGGAATGTTTCTAGGGAGTGGATTTGTGGTCTGGCTCCTTTTCTCCCTTCCCTGGACAGCAACATGCCTCTTGAAATGAATCATTCATTGGCTTTTGGGTTATCTGCAGATGGTGCCAGGTATACTTCTGCCAGGAAGGGAAGGTACTGTCTGTGTGGCCCTCACCCATATTGGAGAATCCATCAGAGACCTAAGAGGCTGGAGGATAGAAATAGAGCAGGAGAGAGACCCTGCTGAAAGATTGACAGCTCAACAGTCTGGCCTTGGCATTCATGGCAGTGGAATTGGGCTCATCGATTTTGTAATTCTCCTGGTGATCATAGCTTCCCATTTGACATCTAGGACTTTCTGCTTCACTAAATTGAGAGATCTGCATTGGAAAAAAATCCACTTTATGCATATATATTGTCTTTTGTCTCGGAGCTGAAAAGATGCACTTTCCTGTCAGAATTTAGGTGGTATGATAGCACTCTATAGTGCTGGGAAGAGTCAGGAAAACCTGAATTCAAATCCAGCCTCAGAAACTTTTTAGATGTATGACCCTGGGCAAGTCACTTAACCTCTGTCTTCCTCAGTTTCCTCAACTATAAAATGGTGATAATAACAGTACCTGCCTCCTATGGTTGTAATGAGGATCAAATGGGATAATATTTGTAAAGTTCTTAGCACAGTAACTGCATATAGTAGGCACTTAATAAATGCTTCTGCTTTCCCCCACCCTCCTTCACATATTCTACATTCCATTCAAACTGGGCTACTTGCTATATTTCCCACATGAGGTGTTTCATACCCCAACTTTATGTCTTGGTATAAGCTGCCCTCCATGCCTGAAATGTTCTCTCTTCACTTCCACTCATTGGAATCTGGAGTCCCTTCAAAACTTAGCTCAAGGCGGGCCACCTACAGGAGGCCTGTGCTTATCTCCAGCAATTGTCAATGATCTTTTTTAAACCCCCAAATTACTCTGAATTGTTTAAATATTTTACATTTGAATTGGTTAAATGTTTTATATTTATATATTGTTGCAAATGAAATTTAAAGTAAACTGAGGCACAAAAGCTCCTCATCTAATCAATTTATTAGCAAAGTATGAATCTGTCAATAAATAGCATCTCAGTCGCCTTGGTAAGAAAGACTCTGAGTGAGGGCAGAGAGGTCATTTTTATAGGCAAAAGGAGGAGCATCCAAAGGAGAGAAGGCAGCATTATAGATTGGTAAAGCAGTATGATTGGATACGAAGTCTGAAACATCATAGGCATGGGGGACAATATGATTGGCTGGGAATGGGAAATGCAGGGCTAGCAACAACTTATTGTTAGTAAATTTGGACTGATTCATTTCACCTGCAAAACAGGTTAGTGGTATAGAGATAACAGAGCAGATGTTCTTGAATTGAAGCGATCAACAGAAAAATGGAACTTCTAAACTTAACCCAGAGACAATGAAATGTGACTTAAGCAATTATACAACATGTCGGTGGTTGATACAGAATAGAATTAATTACAAAACATAATTAATTGGATTCTCTCTCTGTATATACACATATACATATTATGCGTGCTTTTGTTCACACACACACACATATATATTTAATAAAAAAATCACAAGTCCATGAGACATATGTTGCAACTAGATTTGTTACAAGAGAAAGGCACGTGCATGTGAGAAGTCCTTATACCAAGGAGTCCAGTGTTGCAGAGAAATCCTTGGGTATTTAAGTTATAGGGAAATGGGGAAGTCATAGGGCAGGTGAAAAGGACTAATCCCTTCCTAAAAGGGAGGAGAAAGGCAATGGAAAAAGCAGTGTTCTTTTCTCTTCATAATTGCTAGATCATGAATTCAGGATGGTCGACTTGTCTATAAGGGTCCCAGTTGCACCCACATTTTCTCAGTCTGATGCAGATGGACTGGTACCTGTCTTGATTCCCAATGACCCATAGGAAGTCCAGCTTAGGGTGCAAATCACAAATTATGTCAGCTCGGAGTGGGCTTTGTCCTTACATGTTTAGGCTCTCCTCAGGAAGACTTGAGTTCAAGTAGAATCTTGGACATGTATTATCTTCGTGACCCAGGGCAAGTCGCTTACCCTCTGTTTGACTCATCTGTGAAATGGGGATAATAACAACGCTGAGGATAAAGTGAGATAGTATTCATAAAGGTTTTGCAAACCTTCAAGTACTATTTACACATTTGCTATTACCACATCACCATCAAGTATGTACATACAGGGTGTCTCAAGAGTCAGGATAGTTTTAAGCTTTAATAGCATTAGAACTACTGGGGACGAAAAAATGACACACACACATGCTCACAATGCACATGCAGAAACCATATGCACATACACGTATGTGTATATGAATACATACAAACATTACAAGCATATACATACACATGTACATACATATACACATACATACACATATATACATACACATACATACATCTGTATCTCTATCATCTCCTCTTATAGGTGTCGCAAAAGTCTTACGGCATTTTAAAACTTTAGTAATTTAACACTATTTGAGAGGAAAAAATGACACACACACATGCTTACAATACACATGCACAAACAATATGCACATACACGTATGTGTATATGAACACACACAAACATTATAAACATACATACACATATACATATATACACACATATACATGTACATACATACATCTGTATCTGTATCTGTATCTATGTCTGTATCTGTATATCTATCATCTTCTCTTATAGGGTATCCCAAGAGCCTTAGGCCATTTTAAAACTTTAATAATTTAACACTATTTGAGAAGAAAAAATGACACACGCGTATGCATACATATAATGCGCATATATAATACGCATCTTATAAATCTTATAAAGTATCTCAAAAGTCTTAGTGCTTTTTAAAGATTTAATAGTTTAAAAGCAGACTAAGACTTTTGGGACCCCCTATAAGCAGATGCATGTATATATATGTGTGTACATTTACACATCTATCTATCTGTATCTGTAGCTATATCTCTATCTATATATGTACATGCTTTTCCTCCCCAGGGGAATGGCAGCTCCTTGAGGGCAGACAGGCATGACTATGCTTTTGTCTTTCTGTCCACAGTGCCTACTGAAGTGCCTGTTACATACTTAATAAATGCTTATCAACTTAATTTATAACTAGATGCTTAATCCAATGTTTTTCTTTCTACTGTTCTATATAGCCTCTTAGGCTATAGAAGGAATAAGCTCTTTGGGAGCATTCCTAGAGAAGGTACTGTAAGTATGGACAGGATGGGTCCTGGAATCCTCATGCTAATGTGCATATACCTCTGATCTCATTATAAATTCATGTTGTTTCTCATTTATAGCACTTCTTATTACTGTTTTTTGCGGATCCTGAGGGAGTGATGAATTTAGCCTGTGACTTTTCTAGTTGTATGTAAACTGCATTTAGAATTACAGTAGGAAAAAAATAGCAAGCTGGCCCTTGAAATCTATTCCGTGGCAGTATGGTTCTAATCTAGTGAGATGATTTTCATTTATAGTCACTGTGGGAGGTGAAGGAAAAGATGTTACTGTTGGGAGAACTTGGTAGAATGTCCGCTTGTCACTGGCAATCTCTCAATGCTACTGTGGGAGAGAAAAGTTGTGCCTGGTTCATGCAAGTGAGTATGCATTTGTGTGGTTGCAGAAAAAAAAATATAGTATGTTGGCAATCTGCCTATGAAAACTGATTCAATCAAATTGAATGGGCCCATCCTTCACTTTAGCAAATGAAGAAAGCAGTGGGTAAAGTGCAAAGAGCCCTGGGTTTTGAGTCAGAAGTCTTAGATTCATATATTAGGACTGCTGCTTATTATCTGGATGACCTTGGGCCTCAGTTTCTTCATCTGTAAAAGGAAAAGGTTGAATTAGATTAAAAGTGAAAGAGCGTTTCCAGCTCTAAATCCTATGGCCCTGTTGAACTATAGTTGCTAAAATAGCAAAAGAATCTTCCTATGACACAGCTTTGCCTAACATGTTCACCTTATGGCACATACCCTTTTTATTCTAATTCTTGATAATGTCTACATTGAGGGCAGTGATACCCAATTATGGGGCTCTGGAGTGACATTTTCCAATTAGTATTAACCAAAGAACCATAGTACTACTGCATCCCCTGTACCAGCTATAAAATATAGGTGCAACCCATTACCCAGAATCTCCAGTCTTGGGTTCATGTGAATTAGTCCATTTATATCTTTGGCCCATTTTATCCTCATTTAGATTTGCTTTTGGGAAATCTTGCATAGGTTGAATATAAAGCCAAGTCCTGATTAGTGCATGCAATGAATCCTGTGAAGTAGTTACACTATTTGAATTCACATAGCAAATTTCCATAGAGTTGGAACCAGTTACTGTATTTTTTATAATTATGACACCAAATAGTGTGAATTATAATACGTGTAGCAATTTCAAAAGATTCATCATTTGTACTAATCGAGACCTAGCTGGAGCTCGTATCTAGATGTCTACAGATAGGGTTAAAGGCTTCTCCACCTCTCATACAAGCACTTAAGTTAACTCAGCATATCAGACATATTTGATATTTAGTTATTTTTAGTCATGTCCAACTTGTTATGACCCCATTTGGGGATTTCTTTGCAAAAATACTGAAGTGGTTTGCCATTTCCTTCTCCAGCTCATTTTACAGATAAGGAACTGAGGCAGATTGGGCTAAGTGACTTGACCAGGGTCACACAGCTAGGAAGTGCCTGAGGCCAAATTTGAACTCAGGAAGATGATTGCTGACTTCAGGTCTGGGACTCTATTCACTGTTCTACCTAACTGCCTTATATCAGACACAAGACAGCCTTTATTTTGTCTCATAGAAAATTCAAGAAATATGGAAAGAGCTCACAGCCAAAAAACATCTTTACTGTTCTCTGGCTCTCTTCAAAAAAGGGACAATTGATGTAATTGTCCTCTCTTTCTGATGAGTTCCACCTTTTCCACAAGACCTTCTGCATTCTCTGGGACTAATAACAACCCTTCTGAAGGGATGGCTAGAGAGGTAAATCCCTTACACTCCTTGAGGACAGTAACTTTTTTTTACTTTTGTCTTTGTTCTCTAGGGCTTCATGCATTATCTCTGTTTAATAAAGGCTTATTGAATAGTATGAAGTCTCTATTGCTAGAACTTTGCCCTAGGAACAGAACCTTTTCAATTTTTTTTTCTTGTGAATGACTTTCCTTAAAAAAAAAAGAAAAAAAACCCTCACAATATATCTACTTAGACATCCATAGTAGCAAATACTGACCCAGTGGGACATCTCCACTAATGTCCTACTTCTATTTCCCATAGCAGCACGGAGATGACCCTGGGATCTCAAAGCCTATGCCAACAGAATTCAGATTTTGGTAGAACTAAACAATCTGGAGAGGTTTAGAGCACAGGCTTAGTGAATGACTTCACGTTTGTTTCCTTTTTAAAAAATATCTTATTTTTTCCCAATTGCATGTAAAAATAATTTTTAACATTAAAAAAAATTTGAGTTTCAAATTCTCTTCCTCTATCCCCAGCCATTCTTGAGATGGTAAGCAATTTGATATAGGTTATACATGTGGAATCATGCAAAACATATTTCTATATTAGTCACGTTGTGAAAGAAAATACAGACCAAAAAAATCCCATGAAAACACAAAGTGAAAAATAGTACACTGTGATAGGCATTCAGTCTGTATCAGTTCTTTCTCTGAAAGGATTCATCATGAATCCTTTGGAATTGCTTTAGATCTGAATTGCTGAGAAGAGCTAAGTTGCTCACAGTTGATCATCATACAATACTGCTGTTACTCTGTACAGTGATTTCCAGGTTCTGCTCCCTTCACTTTGAATCAGTTCATGTCTTTCCAGGTTTTTCTGAAATCTACCTGCTTGTCATTTCTTATAGCACAATAGTATTCCATTATAATCATATACCACAGCTTGTTCAGCTATTCCCCAAATGATGGGCAACCCTTCAATTTCCAATTATTTACCAGCATCAAAAGAGGTGCTATAAACATTTTTTTTGTACAAAAATACAAAAAAAGTGACATTTTTGTACCACTTAAAAAAATTTCTTTGGAATACAGACCCAGTAGTGGTGTTGCTGAGTCAAAGCATATGCACAGTTTAGTTGCCTTTTGAGCATAGTTCCAAATTGCTCTCCAGAATGGTTGGATTACTTCGCAACTCCACCAACAGTATATTTGTGGCCCAATTTTCCTATATCCCCTTCAACAGTTACCATTTTCCTTTTCTGTCATACTAGCCAATACGATAGGTGTAAGGTGGTACTATAGAGTTGTTTTAATTAGCATTTCTCTAATCAATAGTGATTTAGAGCATTTTTATATGACTATAATAGATAGCTTTGATTTCTTCTGAAAACTGCCTGTTCATATCTTAAGCCATCTCTCATTTGGGGGAATGACTTGTATTTTATAAATTTGACTCAGTTTCCTATATATTTGAGAAATGAGGCCTTTATCAAAGAGATTTGTTATTAAGTTTTTTCTTCTGATCTTGGTTGCATTGGTTTTATTTGTGTAAAACCTTTTAAATTTAATATGATCGAAATTATCCACTTTACATAAATTCTTTCCTTATCCACAGATCTGACAGTGTAACTATTCTATATTCCCCCTAATTTGCTCACGGTATCATCCTTTATGTCTAAATCATGTACCCATTTTGACTTTATCTTAGTATACTGTGTCAGATGTTGGTCAATACCTAGTTTCTACCATTCTGTTTTCCAATTTTCTCAGCTACATTTGCTTTGTAAGAACAAACCAGCTAAGTCTGAAAAGCATATCACAAGGTTGACCACTAGATGATCATTTTTCAACTCTAGTGATTCTCAAGGCACAGAGGGGGGAATTAGTGGAGAAACACTGGTGAAATCACAGATTCTTAAAGTTTGAGATTTTTTTTTTGCATTATAGCTATTTGGAGGGAAATATCCTTCTCTGCTTTAGTAAGAATTAATTGATGTAGCAAGTGACTCTGGCCTCACTTTTGAGCAAGACTGACCATACCTTCCTTCCTCAGGATCCTAGGAGTAGCTCTGAAGGGTTAGGAAGCTGTTCTCTATTGCTGTTGGCTCAAGCCTCCACTTTCACTGTGTTCTCTTCACTATTGGCTACCAGTAAGTAATGTTCTATTCCATTTAACCAATAAACACCAATTCTGGAGAAGTTACTTCCAGAACTTCCACTTAAGGAAGTTACCTTACCAGCCATCCTCAGTGCAAACCTGACTCAACATGATTCTTTGGATTACCGTTTTATCTTGCTCCCCCCGCCACCCCGTACATGTACTTTCTTTCTCACTTCCACCTCCAAGTTTCAGCTCCCTTGTGTATATTGCCTTCCTCCATTAGAATATAAATGCCTTGAGGGCAGGGAATGACTTTCTTTTTACTTGTATATGTATTCCCAGCACACAGTAAGTGCTTAATAAATGTATCTTTTTATCTATCTATCTATCTATCTATCTATCTATCTATCTATCTATCTATCTATCTATCTATCTATCTACCTACCTACCTATCTATCTGTAATTTAAATCAATCATCTATCTGCCTGAGTAATTATCTGATTAGCTTTTACAAAGAGTTATTTACTTTGAAGATATAGCAAGATTTTAAGCACAAACATTTCTCTCCCAAACTTCAAAGGCACACTCTCCTTTATAGTATCTTGATATCTGGGAACAGTGGGTTCAGATTTAAGCCAGCTTCCTTTTTATTGTCACATAATCATATATAGTTTTTACGATTTTCTTTTTTTTGTTTTTGGCAGGGCAATTGGGGTTAAGTGACTTGCCCAAGGTCACACAGCTAGTACATGTGTGAAGTGTCTAAGGCTGGATTTGAACTCAGGTCCTCCTGACTGCAGGGCTGGTGCTCTACTCACTGCGCCACCCAGTTGCCCCATTTTTATTGTTTTCTTGCTATTTCATATGTTTATGTTTTATGTCCCCAATGGGATTATTAGCTATTGAATATCAGAGACACATTTTTGAAAAAAGTTTTATTGTATTTTTTTTATATTACATTAACAGGTTGCCACTTCTCCCTGAGAAATCTGTTGTAACTAAATAAAACAGTGAAATAAAATGAATAATACAGTAATCTCATTTGAAAGTGCATGTGATATTCTCTATCTGTAGCATCCCTTCGACCTCTCTATTTTTAGATTGTTTTTTAAAAATTAACAGTAACCTATATTTTCTCTTTTCCACTCCTCATGTTGAAAAGAAAAGAAAAACAAATTCCTTATAACAAAGACCACAAGTCATAGCAAAGAACCAGACTTTGACCCTTATGTGTGACACTAGACATCTGAGTAGAAAAAAAATGTCATGCACTATAAAATTAAAAGTCAGGTCAGATCATCACATAGCCATTTCTTTGGTGGGTGTGGAGGACAGAAGACTGGAGAATAGGTTGCAGTCCAAAGTTCTCACAGGAATCAACAAAGGGTGTATCAAGCCCTCTTCTTTTTTCAGTTTTATGTCTGTTTAGTGATCCTTGGGTTCTGGAAATAGCTATTTTCTTGGGGAAATGATTTTGAAAGCTAGATGAATCCAATCACAACTCACTTTAATCCTTTGTGTCTGTGTGTGTTTGTAACAGAATTTTTAGGATTTCCTATTAGAAAATAGATTTGCCCATCCATAGAAATTATTTTTTAAAATATGCATATTTGTATTAAACTAAAATTTCACCAAAGCATTAAGTATGTATGTTAGTCTCACATTTTTTTATTAATAGAGTTCATGTCTTTCAAAGAGTCCTTCATGCATATGTGTATTTTCATGCATATTTTATGAAGTCTGGGAAATGGCACCAAGTTTGGTGTATTGGATAGAATATTGGGTTAGGACTCAAGAATCCTGAATTCAAATTCTGCCTCAGATACTCACTGGCTTTGTGATCTTGGGGAAGTCAGTTCAGCTTTCTGAGCCTCAGTGGCCTCATTCGTAAAATGAAAGGGATGGACCCAATGACCTCAGACATCCTTTCCAGCTTTGTCTATAATCCTATGAAAGCTAATATAATAAACACTATTCATCCAATGTATTGATCACGAATATGGTCAATATGAAGCTGGCTTCAAAGAGGATATGGGGGCACAATGCTAATTAGAAATCATGCTTACCCTTCTCCCTCAAATAGATATAATAACATATTTTGGCCTTTGATTAAATGTGAATGTTTCTTACTTATCCCTGCCCTGGGGAAAGCAGTCAGAGCTCAAAACGATAGCTGATATCATAGAGCATGTTAATAGCATATCCCAATGACCCTGCGGGATAGAGATTTTTTTGTTTGTTTTACTTCTAGAACTCCTTGTGGGAAACTTTTCTTATCACTGAAGATGCAAAATTCGTTTGTAACTTATGATCTTAGAGAGTTGCTTGGTGGCAGTGAGAGGTTAGGTCAGTCAGTCAGTCAATAAATACATATTGAGCACTGGTGTAGCAGATAGAATGCTAAGCCTGGAGTCATGAAGACCTGCGCTCAAATCTGACCTCAGACATTTACTAGCTGGGTGACCCTGGGCAAGTTACTTAACCCTGTTTGCCTGAGTTTCCTCATCTGGAAAATGAGCTGGAGAAGGGAATGGCAAACCGCTCCAGTATCTTTGCCAAGAAAACCCCAGATGGAGTCACAAAGAGTCAGACACGACTAAAAACGACTCACCAACAACAACTATGTTGCTAGGCGATGTACTAAGTACTGGGGATATAAAGAAAGACAAAAGACAGTCCCCGCTTTCAAGGAGCTCACAGTTTAATGGAAGAGACAACATGCAAACAACAGTATACAAACAAACTACAAATAAGATAAATTAAAGATAATCAACAGACGAAAGAAACTAGAGTTAAGGGAGATAGTGGAAGGCTTCCTACAAGATGAAATTTTAGCTGAAACTTGAAGGAAGCCAGGGAAGTCAGGAGGTGAAAATGAGGAGGGAGAGAATTCCAGGCATGGAGGTCAGTCAGTGAAAATGTCCAGAATCAGGAGAGGAAGCATCTCATGCAAGGAATAGTAAGATCAGTGTCACTGGATCATGGAATATATAGGGAAGGCTGGGTAGAAGTTATAAAATGACTAGAAAGGTATTTGTTGGAGGAGAGAGGTTATTTTGCCCATATAGTTTTCACCATGCTTCCCCCTTTGGGTTTCTGAATGAATTTCTTCCTTCCAGTGTTGCAGGCAGCGTGTTTGACATCTCTGATTTGGTAGATAGAGAGTTGACCCCCAGAACCTAAAAGATATAGTTTCGTATTTGCATTGTTAATGTATTTTTGCTTAATGGGAAGATCTTTCCCATCCATTAATAAACCCATGTGACCTGCTTAAGTCATATGGAAGCCTAAGTCACATGAGTTTGTGGGTCATGAGCGTTGTGATGCCCTCTGACCCTGCATTTTGCTTTGGGGCTCACTCATGGGAAGAGTGTTCATGTGATGTAGCCAGATGAAACTCTGGGTAGCCTTTAAGGAGCCCCTGGCTTTGAAAACCCAGATGTCTGTGCTTCTCTCTCTGGTAACTATGTATGCATTGCTTTTGGTCAGACAGTTGGAAGCCCTGTCTGTTGGTCTTTGCTGCTTGTATTTGCTCTCTTTACATAATTTCTGCCTGTAATTTCTGTTTGTATTTTCTCTGTAGTTCAGGGTGCTGACTTTTCCCTTGAACTAAGTGAATGATTATACACACACACACACACACACACACATGCACATGCGTACACGCACACATGTGTATATGTATATATGTATATGTACATATACATATATATATATACATGTATATGTATGTAACAACAATTTTGCTAGCAGCTGTTGTGGGAGTGAAAGACCAACAACAAGAGCACACAGAAGGGCTTCTAGGACAGGTCCTTTGATCTGCTTTGCTAAGAAAAGCAACTTTAAGGGGTTAACAGTCTCACTTTAATTAAACATACATATATCATTCACTTAGTTCAGGGGAAAAAGCACCCTGAACTTCAGATAAAGCACAAACAGAAATTACAAGCAGAAATTATATGAACAGAGCCAATAACACAAATCAACAGACAGACTTCTGTCTGACCATAGCAATTCATACATAGTTACCAGAAAGAAAAGCACCAACATCTGGGTTTTCAAAGCCAGGGGACTCCTTAATGGCTACTCAGAGTCTCCACACTCTTCCAATGAGTGAGCCCCAAACAAAATACTAACCTCAGAGTATATATACACATCTTCAGGTCAGAGCACTTCACACCTCCTGGGGGTTTCACACCTTTGTGACCTAATTAGCAAAAGGGTGTGAGCCTTTCTACAAAGGCAGGACTCAATCAAAGGCATTCAATTGCCCTAGTGCTGGGAAGCACTCTAAAACAAAAGACAACAAAAAGTCTCACTTTGCCCTTACATTGTTTGATTAAAATAAGATTGTTGACCCCTTTTAAGTTTCTTTCCTTTAGAAAAGCATATCAAAGAACCTGTGCTAGCATCCCTCCTGTGTGCTAGTGTTGTTGGTCTTATACCCCCACAGCAGCTGCAGATAACATTGTTGTTAAAACATCCTACTCTTATGTGATTGGAGGTGAACATCCCCTGTGTTTAATCTGTGGCAAGGCCTGTTGATTTTGCCTTTGTAGCATCTCTCCTGTATGCCTCCTCTCTCCTCTAATCCTGCAACTGTACTCCTGCAAACCCTCTTCACCACACAACTGGACTGCTGATTTGTCTCTTTGCCACAAGTCTCCCCCCACCCCCACTCCAGGCTATCCTCTACTTAGCTCTGACCATGTTACTCTTCTACTCAATAAACACCAGTGGCCCACTATCATCTAGGATCAAATGTAAAATCTACTCTCTGGTATTCAGACACTATCATAGTCTGTCCAGAGTGTAGCTAGAACCAGATTAAAATGGAATTGGGAAATGTTTAACAAAAAACAATAGAAAAGAAATAATGTTACTGTGGTTTTCTTAGTCAACATGTGACCCTGTAGGTTTAGTAGGCCCCCTTTCTATTTTAGTTTGACACCTCTGTCCTACACTGCTTCCCAAGTTAGGTAGGTAATGCAAGTATTACTATTTATATTGTACCAATGAGGAAACTGAGGGTCAGAGAAAGTATGATTTGCCCAGACAGTAAAGATTATAGTGGGGCAGGTAGGTGGTAGAGTCGATAGAGCAGGACTAGGAATATATGCAGTCGATAGATGGGCTAGGAATCAGGAAGACTTATCTTCCTGAGTTCAAGTCTGGCCTCATACATTTACTGGCTGTGTGACCCTAGGCAAGTTACTTAACCCTGTTTGCCTCAGTTTCTCATCTGTGAAATGAGCTGGAGAAGGAAATGGCAAACCATACTCCAGTGTCTTTGTCAAGAGAATCTCAAATGAGTTTATAAGGGGTCATGACTGAAACAACTCAACAAAAAAGGATCATAGCAAGACTCAAGCATAGATGTTCTAAGTGCAAATTTAGCCTTCTCCCCCCTTCATGAATTAATTCTCCTTACTGCATTTACACAAAGGTGCCTGGTGTACTAAGAGTTAGAGCGACTTGCCCACAGTTTCCCTGTTGGGAGTTCCCTATCTCAATGAATCCATGGGTCACAAATAAATGAAAGAAAGAAAGAAAGAAAGAAAGAATAAAGTAGTATTTGTAAGGCTCTGAAAAACAGGAACAAAGTTTAAAATTACTTTGGCCAATTAGAATAGTATTACCAAAACACAACGTAAATTAGTAAGAACCAATACAAGGTAGTAGTATGCTACCAATTACAAAGGCAACAACACAATGCAGAATGAACACGACTGAGGTAGTCAGTAGAAAATGATCTCAAGATTATGTTTGGTCACAAGCTGAATTATAATTACCAATATAATTCTGGTATTAAAAAGAAAATGGGATATTGGTACTAATAAAAAGGAATGCAATCTAATAAGGACTAGGAAGTGTCCATTTCCATTATGATGCTAATTGAGTAGACTTTTAATATTCTCACTGTCTTTAAAAAGATGCGGAGAAAGTGGAGATTTTTTTTTAAACCTGTAATAAACTATTTAAACCTGAGAGACTTTAGCGAATAATTCAAATGGGTTAGATAACATGGAGCCCAGCTTTTCATATGAGAGAAAGTTAAGGAAATAAAGGTTTTTCAATCTAGAGAAGGAGGAATCAGTTAACTGGGGGTGGGGGGAGGGAGAGGATCTATAGCAAATTTCTTATATAAAGTTCTCATTTCCAAGATATATAAGAAAATGATTCAAAGTTATAAGAATAAGAGTCATTTCCTAATTGATAAATCATCAAAGGATATGAACAGTTAGTTTTCAAGTGAAGAAATCCAAGCTCTCTATAGCCAAATGAAAAATGCTTCAAATGACTAATAACTAGAGAAACTCTGAGGTTCTATCTCATAGCTATCATATTGACAATATTGATTTTTTTTAAAGGAAAGGAATCATTACTACAATACACTCTATAAGAAGTCATCAGCTTACACTTGAAGACTTCTAATGATAGGGAACTCACTAGCTCCCGAGGCAGTCCATCTCACTTTTGGACAGCTCTAATTGCTAGGAATTTTTTTCCCCTGACAGCAAGTCATTCTTCTCCATTAATATACCCTTAGAGGTATCAAGTCCCCATATTCAATGAAATACCTGATATAAAGGTAGGTTTCTTCCTTTTCTGAACTCTACTAATTGCATTGTAGAAGCTTCCAAGCAGAATATTCATTTGTCTTCTGTTTTTTTTTTTTACACAAACCTCAATGAATCACCTGAGGAAGCAGTATGGCCACTTAAATGGTCACTGGACTGGGGACTGACTTA
>CM053622.1:108196747-108245886 GCA_028646595.1 Phalanger gymnotis
ATCAACAGACAGACCTTATCTGATTCAAATCCCAATACATAGTTCCCAGAGTTCAACAAAGTCTCAGCATCTGGGTTTACAAGCTGGAGGGTTCCTTAGCTACAGCTGCCCAGAGTCTCCTCATCAATACCATCTCAAGAGTCCTTAAACAAATTACAAACAGACAGACCCAATACAATTCATAGTTACCAACATCTAGGTTCAGCCCAGGATCTCAGAACAAGGGCTGGCCCAGAGTCACGTGCGCCACCACTGCCGCGGCAAAGAGGTCCAAGGAAGAGGAGGCCAACCCCTGGTTTTTATATCTTTGTCAGCGTCAGGGGTGAGTCACACATGCGACTCACCCACATGACCTAAAATCGTCACAAAGAGGCAGACTTAAAGTCTAAGAGCCTCTGCTGTCCCAAACATGTAAACTAGGCCCTCCCTGGAGTTAGTGCCACCTTGGGCCCCACCTTAGTTGCCAATCCACAACCACATAGGTTTTACACCTAATAGGGGTTTGGGCCTGGGGCTTAGCACTTAGTAAGACTCAATGAAATACACTGAATTACTCAACAAAAACAAAAGCCAAACTCTTCAAGGGCACTTGTTGAACTAAATGCTAAGGAGCCCATTTTGCTTACCAACACAGGATCTTACACTGTATCTGGAGTCTTTGTGCTTAATTATTATTGACAATTATCTCCTAACTGAGTTATCTTCTAGATGCTTGAAATAGGTAATAATGTAAGCCACCCCTCTTCTACCTATGTATAGGAAGGATAATATATCTCAGAAAAGTAAGCATCAAGTCATGAGGCTTGTTTTCTGTTGTTAACTAAATTGGATGAATTTATTTTCAAATTAGATTATTCCTTGAAAAAAAGGGGATACTTTACTGACACTCAGACCAGCCATTGAACTTAGAATGTAGGAATATCATGGTGCCTCCAAAACTTAGGGGAGGCTGGGGAGCAGCCTAGAACCTTCTAACAAAGAAGACATGCCTTGGCCAGAATGGCAGTAATAGGAGGGGCTTCATTCCTCTCTGGGCTCCATTCTTGATTCTCCAGATTTTTTTCACCATGCCACAGAAAGCTTCTTAGCTCAAAAGTTGTCCATATGAAACCTTCACATCCTGTAAATTCACTCTGCCCCTGTGGTCACTTTTTCTAATTGGTTGTTTTCCTCCCAGAATCTCCATTTTAAGGAACATGTCCAGGCTGATCATATCTTCATTCCTCTACAGGCTCTACTCTGAACTTTCCAGGCTTTCTCTGCCATTCCCTCCTTCCCAAGCAGGTACCTTTCCCACTCCTACTCTTCTACCCCACCTAAGCCACATAGAAAGAGGGTAACATCCTTGATCTTGCTTTCTCTCACAAATGCACAACCTCTATGTTCACAAATTCCAAAATCCCTTTATCTGACAATGATCTGTTGTCTTTCTACCTCTCCCTCAGCCTTCCCTTGCCAGACCCTGACCTTTTTCCGTACTGTGAACTTCAATTCTTTGACCCTTCAGTTCTCTCCCAGGCTGCTCTAGTTACTATCTCCTCTTTTCTCCCCTTTGATCCCTTTGTGAACCAGTTCAGCTTTACACTATCCTCTTCTCTTGAGTCTTCTGTCCCTTCATCATATTACTGATTGCTTCCTGTCAAGCCTCAGTCTTGAATCATTCCCACTCTCTTATACCTTTACTCCTACAAATGTGCTGCTCAGTAAAGGTGGAGGAAACCATACCACTATTCTGATTCGGGCCATTACAAATTTATGTTACACAATCTCAACTGAGTCCTCACTACCATTAGGCATTCCTACCATACTTCTTTTATCAACTCACTATTCCATTCCCCACAATGGCTCTTCCAAACTTTTTCATCCTTAAATCTTCCATTGCCTTCCCTCCCACCGCCCTCTCAGCTGAGAATCTTGCCTCATATTTGTAGAAAAAATTGAGACCATTTTGTGGCCTCTTCCTCATATAATATCACTGATACACCTTCTGCCTCTATTTCTTCCTCCTTCACTCCTGTCTCACATGAAAAGGTGGGCTTACTCCTTACTAAAGCTAAGCCCTCACTAACCTCACATATCTCATTTCATCCTGTCTCCTTGGTCAGATGATCTCTTTGTCATCCTCACCATCTAACTTATCTTCAATCTCTCCTGGTCTCTCCCTATTGCCTACAACATGCCCATGTCTTCACCATCTTCAAAACAGTCTCATTTGATCCTTCCATCCTTGCTACCATTCTATATTTCTTTTGTCCTTTGTGGCTAAATTTATAAGTGCCATCTGCAATAAGTGTATCCATTTTCTCTCTTCTCACATTTTTCTTAACACCTTAAAATTTGGCTTTTTATTTTATCATTTCATAAAATCTGTTCTCTCCAAAGTTATCAATGATCTCTTCACTGCCAAATCCAATGGTCTTATCTCAGGGTTCATTTTCATCCATCTATCTGCAGCCTTTGATATTATCGATCACCCTCTTCTCCTTGATACTTCCTTCTCTCTAGGTTTTTGGGATACCACTCTCTCATGGTTCTCCTCCCAACTATCAGATAGCTACCTCTCAGTCTCCTTGCTAGATCCTCATCTAGATCACATATCTAACTGTAGGTATTCTACAGGATTCTGTTCTGGGTCCTCTGTCCTCTTCTCTTCTGTTCTCTGTCCTCTTCTCTTCTGTTCTCTTCTCTTCTGTTCTCTTCTCTTCTGTTCTCTTCTGTTCTCTTCTCTTCTGTTCTCTTCTCTTCTCTTTGTCTTCTCTTTCTTCTCTTCTCCTCTCTCTCTATACTACTTTATTTGGTGATCTGGTCAGGTCCCAAGTATTTCATTACCATCTTTGTGTTGAAGGCTCGCCTATCTACCATATCTTACTTTAATATCTGTGTTGACTTTCAGTATCACATCTCCAACTGCCTTTAAAGAAATCTTGAACTGGATTCCAGAGGACATCTTAACTAAATATGTCTAAAACATAACTCATTATTTGTCCCCCTTCCCCAAACATTCCACTTGCTAGCTTCCCTAGGTAGAGGGCAACACCATCCTCCTAGTGCCTTAGGCTCAAAACTTAGATATCATCCTGGACTCCTCCCTATCTCTCATTTCCCTCCTTCCACATATCCAATTTGTTGCCAAGACCTGCCAACTTCATCTTTGTAACATCTCTTGCTTGTGCCCCCCTTCTCTTCTCTGACACTGCCACCCCTCTAGTGTAGGCCCTCATCACCTTGAACTTGATCACTGCTGATAACCTACTGGTGGTTTTGCCAGCCTCAAGTCTCTTCCCATTCCAATTTATTCCCCATTCAGCTACAAAAGTGACTTTTTTTTTAAAAGCGCAGGTCTGACCATGTCACCTAGTTTATTGAGTAGACTCCCTATCATTTTCAGAATCAAACAAAAAATCCTTTTTGGCACTGAAAACTTCATAAACTAGCCCCCTCTTACTTTTCAAATCTTATTATGCCTTACTCCCCACCACTTTGAGATCCAGTGACATTGACCTTCTTGTTGTTCTAGGAACAAGACTCTATGTCTCATCTCTGGGCTCTGACTATGCCTGGAATGATCTCTCTCCTTGTCTCTGCCTACTGACCTACCCGGCTTCCCTTAAGTCCAAACTAAAATCACATCTTCTCTAGGTAGCCTTTCCAAACCTCTCAATTCCAATGACTTCTCTTTGTTAATTATTTATCCTTGAATAGCTAGTTTGTACATATATCTTTGTTTGTTGTCTTCCTCATTAGCTTGAGAGCTCCTTGAGGGCAAGTTCTGTCTCTTGTCTTTTTTTGTATCTCCAGAACTTGGCACAGTATTCTGCAAATAGTAGACACTTAACAAATGTCAATTGACTGACTTCTCCACCCCACCTCCTTTACAGTTTCCTTTTATGTGTTGTTTTGCCCATTAGAAGGTGGGGAAGGTCCTCCTAGAAGGCAGAGACTTTTTTTTGCTTGTGTTTGAATAATTGGCTCTTAGTGCTCTGTCTGGCATATGGTAAGCACTTAATAAATGTTTGTTGATTCAACTTAGAAGGCACATAAGTCTCCTTGTCATTTTCTTTCTTGTCTTTCCTTCCTTATCCTTCCTTCTAAGCAGCTAAAATAGCAGCAGACCCAGGCAGTTTTCTTCACTTTTTTTCTAAAGCTCTTCCTGGTGGGCAAATGATAAACAGCAGTGTCTCTATGTTTCTTTGTCTTGTTCTTATGTGACCTGGTGTCAAAGTCCACTCATCTAGATGCAAGAGAAATATTCTAATTTCATCCCATTCATAGGAATTCTTCTGGATCTTGTTTCTTTAGAGTTACTTTGAGAGTTGCATTCTCAATTTATATATAATTTTTTATAGATTTGTATAAAAAACTCATTGATAAAATCTCAAGGTCCAAATAGTACAACAGAATAAAAATTATCTCTATGAGATGCCCATTGTTCATCTAGCCTAGTGGTGTCAAACTCAAATAGAAATGGCTCTATAATATAAGTTCTATTTTGACTTAGAAAAGTGCAAATTATCATTATTAATTTTATGGTGAATTTTGATTTATTTTGTTAAATGTTTCCCAATTACATTTTAATCTGTTTAGTTCAGATTGCACTGGTCAGAGTTTGACTCTTCTAACAGACTTTGATTAAAGACATCTATGGGGAAATACATGTTCTGCACAGATGCTCTTTTGTTCCTACTTTCCTCCAGTTCTTAAACCATGAATCATGATCAAATAAACTTTGCCATTGTTCTTGAATGGGTCCTACCAATATCTTTCCTTACAATCTCACCATCCTTGTAACTTTCCAGACTACAAATCCCCTTTCTCAACATCATTCTCTTTTTTGTATCATCTTCCTTATTAGAATATCAGCTCTTTGAAGGTAAGAACTCTCTTTGTTTTTGTTTTTGTATTCCCAGTGTTTGACACTTAGTAAGTGCTTAATAAATGCTTTTTTCCCCATTCATTTTTCATTCAAGGCAATCAATTCTCCTTATAGACAGTTCTAATTTTTAATTCTTGCCTTTGCTACTATCTTTTGTTTTCTGTACCACCTTAGTTTCCAAATATATTCCTCTTTTCTTTTCCTCCACAGTATAGATAGCTCTAACTTTAGGATGTTTTATGACTTGTTCTTGAGGGAGCTATGCTGAATCTTTGAGATCATTGTTTTCTACATATTTGCTAAGCATTCCCCTAATTATAGACTGTAGAATTTTGCCAGAAATCAAAGTCAAACTCATTGGTCTATAATTTGTAGGCTTACTCTTTTCCCTTTTAGAAAATCAGAATTGTTGTCTTTCTTCCAGTCCTGTAGCACCTCTTTCGTTATCTATACTCTTATAAAGGTCATTGACAGTGGTTGAGTGAGCATAACTGCCAGTTCTTGGGAAACAGTCTATTTGGGCCTAGTGACTTGAATTCATCAAGAACACCTATAGGCTCTCTTCCTATTTCCCTAATCATTTCAGTTTTCAACTCCAGATTAGTCATTTTCTTCTATCTTTTCTAATCTGAAGAACATCCTTCTTTTGGCAAATCAACTCCAGATTAGTCATTTTCTTCTATCTTTTCTAATCTGAAGAACATCCTTCTTTTGGCAAATCATCAAATGAGATAATGTTTGAAAAGTGCCTGACACAAAGTAGGTGCTTAATAGAGCTAGTTTTCTTTCTTCCTTCAAATAAAAGGGAAGTGAAACCAGGGTTGAATAGTTCTGTTTTCTTTGTATTGTCAGACACCAGCATCTCTACTCTAAACGATATGTAAATCCTGTTTTTTGAGACTCAATTTCCCTTATAATACAGCTTTTTTTAAAAAAAACACTTTTTGTTGTACCTAGCTTATTTCACCATCCTCATACTTAGCTTTAGTACTATTTTTATAGGACCATGCCACACTTTGGTGTTAATCTACTGTTATCTTCCCTTGCTTCCATTTTCTCTACATGCCTCTTAAAAAATGAGATTGCTTGGTGAGTTGCCTATCAGTTTCATTGAATACTCTTTATTGGAATATTTTATTTTTGTGCCTTCAGAATTTCATTTTTGAGAACTTGCCATCCTTCCTGCTATGACTGAAGAATTTTATTCCATGTGGCCTTACCTATTCTTTTTCTAAACCCTTTGAAATCTGTTCTTCCCAAATCTAGAGTACATGTCAGGCTAGGGTGCATGTCTGAACTTTTCTCTCCTTCTGTACCTCAGATTGTAACATGGTTGTCTTGCTCTTTGCACTGGCCATTTCCTATAACTGAAACATCTCCCTTTTTACCTCTGTCTCATTGAGCTTCCCTTTCAAATCAAGATGGAGCTCAAACATCATCTTCTACAATGAAGTCTTTCCTGACCCCTAGAGCAACTATTTTTCTCCCTCTCAAATTACCTTGTATTTAGGAGTGAATGGGTGTTCAGGGAGAACTAGCTCCGCTGGTGGGATGACTTTCCAAGCCGTTTTTGAGTCTACTTATCAACCTTTGGTATCCACCTTCATCCATCTTCACCTGTAGCTCCAAGATGCTGTAGCACGTGCAGTGGCCATGCCTCAGTAAACCATCTTGGCCAATGAGCTAAACCAGTTTGAGGGCAACTGACAGGCCTCAGACCTGTAGGTAGGTTAGAGAGATATCTACCCCAATATATGAAGACTTCCCCGCAGTGGAATGGGCAAATGAGAAGTGATTTGTTCCATCAGCCAAAAAGGCAGCTGAAGCAGGGGCCATGTAGTACTTAGAGCTTGGTCAGACATGGAAGACTCCAAGGTCATCCCCTGCATCCTGGATTATTGCCAGTTGTCTTGACTTTTGTCCCGCCACTGGAATTTGATGACTCAAGTGAATGAGGCTGTCAGCTTTGCACACCTCAGCCTCACATGCTTAAGTCAAGACATCACCTGTGATACCACTGGTATTCTTCAAAAAAAATGGACAAACAATGGCAACAACAACAACAACAACAACAACAACAACAACATCTTGTATTTAACTACTTGGTATGTTTTAGTATTTATTTATTATATATTTGTATTGTACATGTACTTATATATGTGTGTATTATGTGTCTGATATCCCTCTGAAAAGCTTTTCACCAATCTCTTGTAAGGAAGGATTGCTTTATTCTTTGTACTTCTATTGCCATTACTTAGCACAGTGCCTGGTGCATAGTAGGAGCTTGTTAAGTAATCATTATTCACTTTGGTTGAGGCATTGCTGCTCCAGCATACAGTTATTCCTTGTTGGATTCAAAATAAAATTTGTCCCTTTCTTTGCTCTACCACCTTTTGAAAGTTGAAATTACCATTATGTCAAGTCAAGAAATTATTAGCTACTCTGTTATTAATAGGAGTGGAGCTGTAGAAGATACTTGGTTAATTGACATTCCTTATAATTACTACATTATGCCTCTGTGTCAGATTTGTGATCATTTCCTGAACTCCCTCATTTATTTTTTCTTTTTGGCCAGGTGGCCTATAATATGTTCCAAAAACAATCTGCTTGTGCTTCCCTTGATTTTCACCAAAATATTCTTGATTCTTGCTTCAGGAGTCCAAAATACCATGATTCCTTCTTTGAATGGATTTCTTCCCTTGAACATATATATATATATATATATATATATATATATATATATATATATATTTTAAAATATGCAGCACTACTCAACCCCTTCTTTTATCTATCTTTTTCCTTTTAATTAAGTGATCCCTTCTCAGAGCTCTAGTCCCATCAAGTATCTCGTCCCACCAACCTTAAGTGGTCACTTAACTTTCACTTCAAGATTTCTTGTGATGGGGAACTTTTTACCTTAGGTGGTGTGTTTGAACTTGAGGGGTAAGCACTAATTTTTAGGAAGTTTTTCCTTTCACCAAGCCAAAATCTGCATCTTTACAGCATCCACCCACTGCTTCTAATTCAAGAAGCAAAAGCAGAATGGAGCCAGAGCTGGGTGCTTTTCCTTTAGAGTTCTCAGATAACTGATCACACAAGAGTTATTTAGACAAGTGTCTGAAGGCACTTATATAGTCACATAGGCTGCAAACTTAGGTGATACTCTTGGGCTCAACTTATATACCTTCATAAGTCTGAGGAGTAAGAGAGTCCAGAGATGAATCTTAGCCTCAATAAAAGGCAGATCCAAATGGACACTATCAGGATTGCCAGTCCCAAATTATTACCTACAACGAAATGCTGATTTATACCTGATTTGTAAGTGTGCAATCCATTGAATCAGCAAATGTTCTGCGAATGTGTGCTAAACAGAATTTTAAATGAGTTTCCATAATGCATGTAAACATAATGTATGGCTTTTAATTTAGTTGATAATGTAAAAATATTGCCCTGGATGGGGAACAATTCAGACAATCTCACTCAATTCTAATGTAACAACTTTCTTTATGAGAGCCTTCAAATAGGGCTTGGGCTCTGAATATAAAGTAGTTATAACTTGGAAGTGAAAACTTGGAGGGATGAGCTCACTCTGAAGCAACCTTGCTGGAACTGGTTCCAGGGAGAAGCTGACATTTTTGCATTTCCCTGGTGAAGGAAGATATAAATGCTCTGAATACAACTGGAAAGGTGTTAGTGTGACACTCTAACAGCCTGTGGTTGCCACTGGCTAGTTACGCAATTTGGCATGAACACTAGCCTCTAAGGGCCTCAATTTATTTCTCTGCTAAATGGGGATGTCACATCCCCCTGCCTGTCTCACAGAGGTACAATGAGGAGTAGGGTAATGTTTATGAAAGCATTTAACATGCCTTTTCGAAGATTCTTAGAGAGAAGGGCATATGACATGGTGTAACATAATGGAAAGACCACTGGGCATAGAGAAAGATGCTTGGATCTGGGTTCAAGTCCTCTTCCCCCTACCACCTCATTTATAAGCCATATTCCTATGGGCTTGTAACCAAACTACTCTGAGATTCCTCATTCTCTTCCTTTCCTCACGTAGGATACTGTATTTCCTATCTCTGCGCCTTCGTATTTGGCTGTCCCCTATGTCTGAAACATGCTCCTTCCTCACTTTTGTCTCTTAGAATCTCTAATTTCCTTCAAAATTTCACTCAGTTGCTCACTTCTACATGAATCTTTTTTTCATCTCAGCTCCAAGTATCCCAGAATTGTTTTGTATAGACTTATGGGTATATGTGTTGTGTCTCCTAGCAGAATGTAAACAGTTGGAGGGAAGAGATTTTCATTGTTATCTTTGTATCCTGTGTCTAGCACAGTGCCTGGCCTCTTTTATTGTTGTTGTTTTTCAGTTGTGTCTGACTCTTTGTGACCCAATTTGGGGTTTTCTTGGCAAAGATACTGAAGCAGTTTGCCGTTTCCTTCTTCAGTTCATTTTACAAATGAGAAAACTGAGGCAAATGGGGTTAAGTGACTTGCCTAGGGTACCACAGCTAGTAAATATCTGAGGTTGGATTTGAACTCAGGAAGATGAGTCTTACTGACTTTAGGCCTGGTGCTTTACCCAATGTGCCACCTGGCTGCCCCATGTAGTTTGTTAATAAATGCTGGTTAATTGATTTATCTATAAAATGGGCATAATAACCCTTGCCTCCCTCATAAGAATGTTGGGAGCACCAAATAAGATGACATGTATGAAAATTTGTAAAGTAAGACACAAATGTAACATGTCATTTATCATTAAATAAATCCCACCAGGGTGGGCTTTGGATCAAAACCATGAAATTGGCAGTTTGTCTATGGCCCCTTTATATTCTTTATTAGGTTCTTTTCCCTTCTTCCTAGGATCTCTTTACCAGGTGTTTATCCTGTGTCCCATTCCTTTAAGGTCTTGCGCTTAGTTATCCGTCAATTAAATCGCCAAATTCATAGATCGATATAACTGAATTTGGATACTATTCAATGGTTTCCAGGCTTTTAGAGTATAAGAACCCTTTTTTTAAAAGTAAAAATTCTGGACATCATATTGCTTCATTACACATTATTAGTGTTTAATTTTTTTTTATCAAATTCATTTGAAAATATGTAACAAAAATCTTTTGAATTCAGTCATGTTTTCAAGTGAATTGATGTTTTAGTAATCACAGGAGCACCTACAAACTTTAAAAATATTAATACATATATTATGACTTATTCACTCTACAGAAGAAATCAATTATAGATTTGCTGACTTCTTGCAATAACTGTATATTGCAGGTTGGGAAATCATTGATCTTGTTATAGAATCACAGATTTTGCAATGGAAAAGATTTCAGAAGATATCTAGCTTTGCCTTCTCATTTTATAGGGGAGGAAACTGAATTCAAGACAGTAGAAGTAGAACTGGAAGCCAAATTTTCTGACTCTTCAGCACTTTACCTGGTGTCCCACCCTACCTTTCTTCTGTTCTACCAGTTGACCTCCTCGAATGGTACGCTATAAGTAATCCCTTATTCATGTGGTCAGTTTAAATCTAGTTTTCACATATGGATTCATGTCACTGATTCTATGATTTGACAGAACTTCTAGCATTCTATCTTTTTCTTCTGTCTTACAATGTGACCTCACTCATGTTAAAATGAACATTGGTTCTCTGCTGGATGCAAACAATGACGTACTTACCTTATCTCAGAAAACCATACCCTGACATTGTAGTCAAGACACTAGGTATTAGGAAATAGATTGTAGTATGGAAAGCATTGTGCATTTCTGACTTGTGTGTGAACAGGAAAATTGACCTTTCATGCCAGTCTATACACTTGCACAAACTTCTTTTTTTCATGCTAACTTGGAAGTTATGTTTTGAAATAGCATATAGAAACCCTTAGGCATTTATTTATGTACCTCTGCCTCTTCTATGTGGCTCTCAACGTTGCTTTGCAGATTTCTGCTGGAGTAAACACCATAATTCAGAATTGTCAATGAGCAATCAAAGAATTCATTAGGTGTCTGCTATGTTTTAGATAATCTGCTGCTTCCTGGTGATACAAGTACTATGACACAGTCCCTTCTCTAAAGAAGTTTACAATTATGGAATCTTCCAGTTGGTAATGAACTGTGAAATCATCCGATGGAATCCTTAGCTGGAGGTAGTTCAGAGAAGGGCAGCTAAAACAATCAAGAAAATGAGGGTAACGGGTGGGGCTGCCTTATGCAAATTGACCTTAGATGTAAGGAAGATTGATCTAAAAATCAGTTACCTCCTAACGTGGCTGGCTTTGATAGGCATTGAGTTTCCCGTCACTGGAGACATCGAAGCAAAGGCTGATGATCTTTTGTCAGGAAAGTGGTAGAAGAGATTCATAACTAGATAGGAGTCATTGAACTCAATGACTTCTGAGAGCCCATCCAATAATGATAGTGCAGGAAGACAGCCAAAAGTGATTAGGCTTCTTCAGCTGAGAAAGACAAAATACTGGTTGGCCACAAGATCATAGAACTTAGATGGACCTTAAAGTTCTAGACCAACTCTTTTTTTTCCCATTGAGGAAACTGAAACCCAGAGAAGTGACTATAATCCCACAGCTATTAAATATCTGAGGCTAGATTCAAACCCAGATTTCCTGACTCTAAAGCCAGCTTTCTTTCCTCTATGCTATACTGGTATATATTAAAACTACAGATAGATTTAACAGAAAGATAAATTTAAGCATAAAAGGTTTAAAATTATTAATTAATAGAAACTAAGATATTTGGGAGATACTAATTGACTTTTAGGGTCACATTAAGGAATATCATACTATTTGTGTGATCTGGAGAAATCATTTCACCTCTCAGGCCTCTGTTTCTAACCTGTTAAAAGAGTGGATGAAACTAGATCAGGGTTTCTTAACTCTTCATAGACTCCTTAGATAGCCTGGTGAAGCCTTTGGGCTTTTTCTCAGATCAATATTTTAAAATATACCAAAGATCATTTAACCATGGGGTTTTAACCAAGATTTTAAAAAATTGGATAACTACTTTGATACAATTAATTTCTTTTTAAATCCTAAGTATTTTATTTTAAGTTGCTTATCACTCTAAATCTATGACCCTATAATCCTGCCCCTGACAGAGCAAAGTTTTAATTTAAAGGGAATATGGGTCTACCTGTGTAGCTATCCTTATGAATTATCTTGGGCCAATTTTTAATCCTCTGCCAGCTTCTCCCAGTGTATAATAGTCTCATGTCACCTCCTCAGACTTCTCAGCTAGATTGTGTGCTGAGAATGCAAATTGAAACAAATGTCTGAGCCAAACCTAATGAGCAAGGATAAGCTTCTACTTCATCTCCATATAAAGAAGTCCAAAGTTAATTTGGGAGGAGGAGAGGATAAGCATGCATTGGCTCCCTTCTCCTGGTGCAGATAATGGAGAACTGGCAATAATTCAGCTCTGGGAGAGCCAGAGTTCAGTCTCCTTGTGAGTGCTACTGACCATTTCAGTTCATGTAACTTAGTACTTGGCATTTTTCCTAAGCTTAAAAATCCACATGACTTAAAACCAGGGTGGAGAGTTTGCCAGCATATAGCTGAAACCCCTTCAGTGGTTATGCTTAGAACCCTCCCTGAAGTATAGCAAAGCAGGGTGATTTGAAGGCCCCTTTACTTCTAGTGGTGCTAAAAGTTCATAGGTATGTATAGGTAGGCCTATATAGTGATGTGCAAATTAACTGGGTGAAAGTGAAATAATTATTTATTGACATAGAAGAAACTTTTTACATCTTTAAAAAGTTTTAAATATGCAATGTTTCTTTTTTTGCTGCAATCACTTATTTTTCATGATTTGGCATTGCATTCACAAAGACTTTGATACTTATTCTTTAATTATTCGCCATGAAACCATATGTTTATCGCATGGAGGGTTAAGCACATGTTTGATGAGTGGCCTGTTTTTCCAAATCCTGCTCAATTGAATAGACCATAGATTTTCAAAGGGGGTTAAATTGGGCAAGTTCTCTGGCTCCTGAAGCATGTTTATCTTCATATGTTAGATAATTTTTATAACATTACATGATGTGTGGCATGTTGTAAATATATGTTACAAAATTCCATCTCCTTTTTGAAATTTCTGCAGTTCCAGAAAATTTTACTTCTCAGTATATGTATAAAAATATTTATCAGAGGTCCTCAGTGAGGATAAAACTTCCAGGCCTACTGGAAATCAAAAAAATGTCCTCTAATTTTTGGGTGTGTATTTCATACTCTGATGAAGATGCCCAGATACTTTGGGCTCACCTGTAGTACTTCTGACTATTGTTTCAATAGGGTCTTGTATGAGAAAAAGTGAGTTTCATCAGTAAAAATTACTTTTTTCTCAATCTTCAGTACTTCAGCATTTGTATTATCTTGGCTGATAAGCACTTTTTTTCTTTATAGCAACTCAGTATTTTAAAAGGAATTATCTTCTCACTCTTATTCCAACTTCAAAAAGCTCATGTGCCACTTTAGATGAATCACTGATAGCTGATCCAGTTGATAGGTTCTTTTGAAGGTCTTTACTTGTGTTCTGATATTAAATTGGCTGGTTTTTCTTTGTTTTTTTTCTTCCTCTCACCTTTCTGTCCTTTCTTCTTCCCTTCTGTTCCCTTCCTTTGGCTTGTCCTTTGCCTTGTCTTCCTTTCCCTTCCTGGTCCAACCTGAAACCTGCAAATGATTAGAGTTTGAGTACAAGTCATAGAAATAGTTCAGAGAAGACACTTATACTTCTATAGGTCGACCAGTCAGGGCCCCCTGACATACTGCAAATTTTTAGCAAAGGCATTTTTAGTTAAGTAGGTAAAGTATCAGTTCTGTCTTGGTATATGTCCATAAGAAGAAGGTAGATTATTCTAACCAAGGCAACGTAGTTCAGAGGTTGTAGGTAATTCAATAATTTGTAGGCAGATGGACTCTTTCTTTTGCCTTATTATAACTGTTATAAAATAATTGGGTCTTGACTTTATTGCATGTTGAGGCTATGACTTGTTCAGTATTATCACAACTCTGAATTGTTCTTTGCCTCTCAGGGGATCTTCTTTCTCTATAAAGTAGGATTTCCCTGAGGGTGAGCCAGTCTCTCTGTACTGTTGACATTTCCCTATGTTACAAAGTATAAATTCAGGGGCTGTGATTATTGAGATGTGTCCCGGGCCCTGACCAGAATATAACCTAATGAATCACTTTAAATATGGATATGTTGTACTCACTTTTCCGATCTATAGGATCATAGACTATTTGAGTTGGAGATCACCTAGCCCAGTGTATTCATTTTATGGATGAGGCAAAAGAAGCCCAGGATTATTAAGAGGCCCATCTAAGGTCACATAACTAATCAAGGCATGGCTGAGAATCATCTATAGCTATCTTGGAACAAAGCCACTTAACAAATTAAGTCAGAGATGAGACTCATCTGTAACTAGGGTGGCAGTGAACAGGGTTTTGTCCAGGGTGCTGAATTTACAAGGCACTCAAAGTGCTTTCAGTCCCCCATTAGCTGAGAAACAACAGTACTTTGCATCTAGTTAGCAAGAAAAAAAATTAGTTATAATAAGAAGCCACCAGATGGCCCTTTTCCTCCTTCTGTCAGCTACATTTCAGGTGAAAGCTGACCCCACAAACACCACCTGTGGTGTCTTGGTTTAAAAGTTGAGTTGAGGTTTATTATTACTGTTCTTAAAATTTTCAACTACTTTTCCCAATCATTCTGTGCTGCCCCAAGCACAAAACTTTATAGTTATGTTGGGAATAAAACTCCAGGGTCTTGGTGTTCAGATTACTATTTTAATCACTGTTTCAAGCTGTTTTCTTATACTTAAGGAGAATTTGCCTGTAAAGTGGTCCCATAGGCAAGATGGCATAGTAGTGAGGTTCCAGCATACTTCAAGTGTTTCATTTCCCAGTTATTTCCATTTTATAGAAACTAATCAAGAGAGTTGTTGTTGTGTTTGTTTGTTTGTTTGTTTGACCTGGATCTGAGATTTCATTAATGTAAGGATTTCCCTCTACCTATTCAGAACAATGATTATTCAGCCACTTAGTCTTAGAGAATTGTCTGGGACGCTAAGACATGCCCGGTTTAACACAGCCAATATGTGTCACAAGTTCAACTTTAACTCAAGCCTTTCTGACTTACTGGGTAGCTCTCTATCCACCATGCCACACTGTCTCACATTCAACATGTACCAAAGGGAAAAAACCAAATAAATATATGTATAAGATAGAAGTTGCTTTGTATCTACAATGCCAAGTATCCAGTTAATCTTTTCTTAACGTGGCTTGACTGGTAATGGAAGAAGCTGGTAATAGGATTGTTCCTTCAGCCCCTTTTCTGCATATATGAATTTGAACTTTCCTTTGTTAATGACAAAATTCTCCAGTAAAGTCCTACGCTGATGATTCTGGTGGGTTGAAAGTGATGCTGGGTTCTCAAAGGCCATGCTAACATAATATAGGATCAGAAAGCTCATACTACATTTGGGGGATTGGCTTTACCTTCTTTCTTTTTGTTTTTAGTTATCATTATGTAGGAGTGAAGTGGAGTGCAATAGGTTTCCCCTCAATCTAGCTGATGTAATCACAGAAGGAAAGGGGCAGATACTAGAGAAGAGGTGTTAATGGATTAAACAAAGTCTAAAGCTGTGTCTATGACTTGTTACCCTCAGATGAAGGAAGGAGGAATTCTCTGTGCTGGAATTGGAGAGGCAATTTGCCATTGGCTGGTTGAAGACTGGCCGCTGGTGGCCTTTGAAAAGCTCAGTTTGCTAGTTCTAGGGATTGTCAAGTTAAGGAAGCAGTTCTGTGGCTTGTGATCTCTGTGCCTCTGCTACAGTGCAGCCATTAGAGCAGCTGGGAGAAGGAGGCAAGTATTGCTGATTTTTTCCCTACCACCCATGGCATGTTGCATGGGAGCTCTTCACCCAGTAGGAGATATAATATTGAACAGTGAGCAAAGAAGGTTGAGCCGGTTTGAAAAATAGCTATTGCATCAGAGAAACCACCCGATAGATTAAAGAGAAAATTAGTCCTAGCAGTTAAGAGCTGACCCACGGAAAAGAGCCAGCCCACGGATCCTGGTTAAATGACCTTCCCAGCATAAATACTTTGCCCTGAGAAGAACAGAGTCAGGACACCCCAAGAAAAGACAAGACTTCAGGGTGCTACATTGATGCTGATGAATTCAAATTTGCCCCCTTGAATTAATACTATAAGTTCTTCAGCCTTGTTACCTAAATTTTGGATGTTTGCACAGGTGCTTGTATGCAGTTAGGTGATGTAGTGGATAGAGTACCAGGAAGACTCATCTTCCTGAGTTCAAATCCGGCCTCAGACATTTATTAGCTGTGTGACCCTGAGCAAGTTACTTAGCCCTCTTTGCCTCAGTTTCCCCATCTAAAATGAGCTGGAGAATGAAATGAAAAACCACTTTAGAACCTCTGCCAAGAAAACCCGAAGTGGGGTCAAGAGGAGTCGGACTTGACTGAAATGACTGAACGACAATAGATACTTGAGGCTATGGGTTTTGCTTCTGGCTCCTTCCTTCAATTTCACCTCCTGTGAACATCTAGGTACCTCAACTTCTGTTCTTTGTATTTAGAGTCACTGGACCTCTGTTTAAATCTTGCCTTTGTTCCTAACTACCAGTGGGACCTTAAAGAAAATTGCATGACCTCTCTAAGTTTCAAGGTCCTCATATGTAAAATGAGGGACTTAGACTAGATTATATCTCAGATTCTTTCCAGCTCAAAATCTATGATCATATGCCACCTTGTAAAAGAACATTAAGAGAGTGCAGTATAGTAGAAAGAATATGTGAGTCAGAAAATGTGGATCTGGAAGTGCCTCTGATACCCTCTTTTGCATGATACCCTCTTGCTCTGTGCAAGTCACTTAACCTCAGAGAAACTTCAGTAACATTATCTATAAAATGGCATGAATTTTTGTATTGTCTACCTTATACAGTTGTAAGGAAAATGTTCCATAAACAATATAGCTTTAGATAAATGCTTTCTTCTTTCATATAACTTTTCTCTATGGTCTCTAGCTTGGTTGACTTTGGACAACTCTGCCAAAAATATATTACTCTTCCTATCTTCCCATAGCTTTTCTAGTACCAGATTCCTACTTTAAAAGATCAGCTTTGCCAATCATAGATCTTTTAAAATGTACTCCAACACTGATAATAGTACATGACAATATCATAACACTGATATGATAATGAAAAAGTAAACATTTCCATGTGGGGTATGGGGCCACAGTTTCTTTCTATATTCCTTGAATACTATTTTTTATCTTCCATTTCCTATTCCATATTCTCCAACAGCACAAGGATACTAGTTAGGACGGGCTACTTGCTATTCTGCACATTTGGCACTCCGTCTCCCACTGCCATGACTTTGTACTGGCTGTCTCCCATGTCTGGAATGCACACCCTCTGCCTCTTGGAATCCCCAATTTTCTACAAAATTCATCTCAAAGACCACATTCTATATGAAACCTTTCTGAATCTCCCAGCTGTTAGTGCACTCTCCTCCCTAAATTACTTTGTGCTCATTCTGTATACATTATGCATTTACCACCCAATTCATTTTCTCTTATGGCCTCTAGCACCATTTGACCTGGGACTCCAGAGGAGAATGGTGAGTTTCCAAGCTTGGGAATGCGTGTCTGAATTTTCCCCAACTTGGTACCTATTATATCATATGCTTCATTAGAATCCACCCCAATTTGATGGGACTTCACAGCCAGAGCCTGAAATTGAGAGATGCAGTTCAGCTATTTGCATACAAATATACTACAATTATTATGAAGTATAATCCATTATAGAATTCAGTTTAGCTTGCATTTTAGTTGAAACCATAAAAAGCTGCTTAGAAAAGAGTTAGCTTTATCAATTACGGATTCAAGGCTACAGTTTTGTTTTTTAAACCTTCTAGATCGACAGCTCTCAAGGAGGGGGAGAGAGCTTCCAGAAAGGGTTGTCATATTAGCAATGTAAATCTGAAATTGAAATTTGAGGAGAAGTTTAAGGCTCTTTCAAGTGAGCATGACTGAAATCCCAAGTTCCCCCATTGGCTTTAAACACTCCCCAGCGCCTCTCTTGGTGTTTGCATCTGTTGTGTCAGGACCCACAAGGAAGCAATAAATCTATCACTGGAGTATTATAGAAGGCTAGGCTTACCTCTTATGTCTCTAACTCCAGTTCTCTTCTCATCCCACCGTAAGGGAATTAGTCTTTCATGGACCTAGTCTCTTTCACACACACACACACACACACACACACACACACACACACACACACAGTGAATTAATAGCTAACAGAGTTTAACTGTATGCATTATAAGCCATACCTTCAGATGACCTTTAAACCTCAGTTTAGTGAGCCTAGAAGAGAGACTCAAAGTGGAACCCAGCTTCTGAGGAGTCCTATACAAGGTGTAAGGAACCGAAGAAGGAGAAGCAATTCGCACATCTAGTAAGGCTGTTCTTTAGGTAGACACTCAGGAACCCAGGATCTGGGAGTTCTCATAGCACAAAATAGTAACTTGCTTTTCAGTATGAGCTGAAACACCTGAAGAGAAGTACCTTTCTGATTGGAGTCTTGTTGCTGGAAGAGATTTCTGATTTCTTCTTAACTTGGCTGGGTCATTCCAGAGCAAGAGGATTAGATTCAACAACTGGATCTGGCAGAAGTAGATGACTGTTGTTCTGCCATGACATCTCCTTTTATCTGTCTGACCCTGAGTATTTCCCTTCTGCTGCTTTATTATCAATTCTCATTGCATCTCTACTCTCTCGATTCTTGTCTTTTCCTCATTGGCATACAACACTGGGTATGTTAACTGGCTGTCCTCCAAGCCTGGAATGCTCTCCCTCCTTATCTGTGCTTCTTGGAGTCTCCAGCTTCCTTCAAGTCCCAGAAAAAATCCGCTTCCTGTATGAAGCTTTTCCTAATCTCTCTTACTTCTGGTACCTTCTCTCTGTTGATTATTTCCTATTTATCCAATAGGCAGTTTGTTTACAGATAATTGTTTGCATATGTCTCCTCCATGGATTGTAAGTTCCCTGAGGGCAGTGACTATCTTTTGCCTTTCTTTGTATCCTCAGAAGCTTAGTACAGTGCCTTGCATATACCAGGCCCTTGATAAATAGTGGGAGGGACAGGCAAAATGAGAAGAGTGCTACATTATGGCCTCAAAAATTGGCAAAACCTTACATTCTTCTAAGGATCAGGAATTCTCTTTAAAAAAATAAATGTTTTATTGATGCTTTCTTTTTCGTACTATTTCACTTTACCCTTTCAGTTCAGGATTCAATCCAGTGTAATATATGCTATGCTAACAGATTATTTATGATAATCAAAGAGCAGAGGTCCCTCCTTTGTAACAATGACGTATAATTAAGCCAAACGAAGCAAGATATTGACTGTCTATGCCAATGTATACCTCATCCTGCACTTATATTTTACTATCTCTCTTCTGAAAACAGGGAGGTATGCTTCAATATTAGCCCTCTGAAGTCACAACTGGTGATGGTATTGATCAGAGATTTGATATATTTTGTTTTCTCATTTATATTATTGTGGTTATTATATAAATTCTTCTTTTTTCTTTACATAGCTCTACTGTAGCTAAGAAAAGTTTTCCCAAACTTCTCTAATTTTTTTATATTCATAATTTCTTACAGTACAATCACATTGTAATACATTCATTTACTGCAATGTTTGGCCACTCCCCAACTGACAGGTACCCATCTTGCTTCTGATTCTGTATTACCACAAGAGTACCGCTCTGAATATTTTCATATTTATGGGACCTTTCTTTCTGTTTTACATGACACAGTGCCTGGTGTATAGTAGGCACTTAAAAGTTTGTTGATTGATTCATTGCTTGAAGGACTTGGACTTGAACTGGATATAATCACTGACTCTCACCTTTATGGTCAAGTTGTCTACATAGTCTACCACCCTAGACTGTTATCTGGCTCTGTGGTGCCATGTAGAGTATTATACTTGAAAACGAGATCATATCACAGTCTCAAGACTCCTTAGCATTGGGAAGGAACTCAGAGCTCATCTAATCCAGCCTGTATATGATTAAGAATTCTCTTGTCAACACTGAAGACATCTAGGGAGAGAGAACCTCTCGGGAGCCTCCTGACCCTAAAGATTATCTCTGGCAAAATAACGACTAAGTTTGTGTTGCTGGCTCAGAAATTAGAGTTCTTAATATTATTTTGAAGCACAAACCACACATAAAATGAATAATATGAGCTTAGCCAACGGCTAACTGGGTGTGGTTTTTCTTGAGGAATTAAGGTGGCTATTTCTTTCTTTCTTTTTTTTTAATTAAAAAATGAGCTACAGCAAGGAAACAGAATCTGGTTTGAATCTTCTACTAATATCAGGCTTCCAAGTGGATAAATTCATTTCACAGGCAAATAATTGTTAAAACAGCTCTGCATCCTGAGTAACATATACAGAAACTAAAATTCTGCAGCCAAAAGCATCTTCAGAGGACAAACAATATCATATCAAAAATAACCTTCAACAAAGCAAACTTTCAGACTAATTTTTCCAACAGAAAAGAAACTGTAGGAAAAGAGTAATCAGTGACCTGTGTTTGGCCCAGAATCCCAGGGAATTTTCCTCTTCCAAGATGATGAAGAGAGTCTCTGTCATGCTTTACAAACACTGCCTGTGGGGCAGAAGGATTGAACTGATAATTCTGACCGCAGCTAAAATGAGTTTGGAGAACTGCCGAGTCATTTCTATTTCATAAGGATTCAGAGATGACCCTACAAGAGCTGATATAAGTATGGGAAGGATCTTCTTGAAGTCTTCCTCAATGCCTCCTCTCACCTAACCCCCATCCTTAGTTAATCATCATGAAGTGGCAACATCTGGAGAAGCAATTAAAGGAAGTCTTCCTTTTAAATGACTGACATTCCTGGCCTTCTCTTTCACTGGCCAGAGTTCATATGGGGCCCAACTACTCTGAGTCATCTTGACTCCCCCAATGTTCCATGGGCATGGCAACTATCTCCCAGGTACATTCTCCCCAATACTTACAGGGTGCATTTTGGGGGGAACAGACTGCTCAATATCCTAGTATGAGAGTATTTTTGGCTGTCCAAGGCCCCCAGAAGAACTATAGAAGTCACTTCCAGAGTGGTCTGGTGGAGCTGTTCGACCAGCAATTATCGGACTGTGTGATGACTGGTCGTGAATCCTAACATGTCTATAGCTCATTATATCTTAAGAAATAGGCATAAGTTGGTGTCTGCATCAGATATAAAGAAATTATTCAGCTAAGGAGCTCTTGAGAGAGACTATTTACCCAGATGCAAGAACAGTCACGTCATAATGCTACACAAAAGATATTTTGGTATCACCTGGGCTTTACCTTTTTTTTAAATCGTAGCCTTCTTCATATCAGGAATTTCCTAATATCTCAAAAATTTTGAGTGAGTCCCTTCCCCTCTCTGGGTTTAAATTTCCTTATTTGCAAACTGTAGGGCTTAGACCAGATGGCATTTTAGATTCCTAACAAGTCTAGATCCTTGATACATCAGATCATGGGGTCACAGAACATAAAGATGGAAAGACCTTTAGACATCATCTAGCCCACCCTCTCATTTCACAGATAAAGAAACAGGCCCAGAGAGGGGAAGAGACTTTCTGAAGTTGGCATAGCTGATAAATAACAGAAATAGTAGTGCTTTCACAACCAAACTACACTACCTCCTTCAGAAGTACAGATTTAAACACCTTGTTTTTGCTGGATACCTCTTGTTATCCATTACTAATCAATCAAAAAACTCTTAAGTGCCCGTTATGTACCAGGCACATAGTATACATTTTTGAGGCACCTAATAAATGCTACTAGGATTCAAAGATTAATCCTCTTATTACTTTTAATATAAAAGGCCTAAATAAGAGTTAATGAACTGAAACTACTATAATTTGGTTTTAGTTAAGGGTTTTTATATATAATAAAGGGCACATATAAAGTTTATTTTGCAGAAACATAGACCACACACAAACAATTGAGTATTTAATTTGGTCAACGTTGTTCCCACCACTTCTTTCCTTCTTGCTAACGCTCAGTTCAGTGTAATGGCTTATTTGTTCTCATTCAGTCAATAAGCAGTTATTGAATGCTTACCTTGTGCCCTACCTCTGGGTGAGGTGCTATGGAATATATTGAAACATAAGATATAATTCCTATCCATAACTATTTCTAAGTGCCTACTTGGCATCTCCCTATGACATCCCAGCAATTCCTTGCAATGAGCCCACCAAAAACCAAGCTCCTGCCAGCCCAAACTTATTTCTTCTTCTCACTCCCCTATTGCTGCTCTCTTAGTTACCCACCTAAATATGAGACTTGAGTCATCGTGATGCCTCTTTCTCTTATTTCTCTACATCCAACCAGTCACCAGGTCCTGTCCTTTCTCACAGTAATGTCAATTCCTGCCTTTCAGTTTCACTAACACCACTCTAGACAGAAACCCTCATCATCTCTTACCTGGCCTATTCCTAATTGTCCTTCCTGCTTCTAACCTGATAACCAGGAATCCATTGGAAATATAGATATCAGTTCCAAGGAATGATTATCATCTGAACCTCCCCAAGTAGGAGGGGAAGAAGCAACAGGGGCTTACCTCCCTTCCTCCAACTCCAGCGATGCTGCCAAGTGGTCTGGTTTCTTGAGAATTTTTGCTCTCCTTCCTTGTCCTACCCCTGACATTTGGATTGTGATCATGCTAGAGAAGACAATTTTTCTTATTGTATTTGGCTGAGGCAGGGCTATTGTGGGTGGTTTCAATATTTAAGCCTGGAGCATAGGAAGTATTGCACAAATGCCAGGAATTGAATTTTATTTTTAAGTCCTGATTTTTCACAGAATCTGGAAAGCATGGTCTTCTCTTGTTACGTGGGCCCACACATAGAAGTGGTGACCAAGCGACTTTGCCAGGCCTGTGGTAGGGAGCAGGTGCCTTTGTCACTGTCTCTATCCCTCTTCAGGCTAGCCCCTCATCCTGTATTGATGTTTACCTCAACAAACAAACATGAGATCCTTTCTGATAGAGGTAGATGGTTTTGCTATTCTTGTTGGGGGAAAAACACATTATGGACACATGCTATAGTGGAAAGAGAACTAGACTATAAATCATAAGACTCATGTCCTGTGACACTCAGCTGCATGGCTTTGGCGAAGTTACTTCCCCTCTTTGGGTCTTGGTTGACCAATTTGAAACAAAAGGCATTGGACTAGAATCAGGGGTTGTTAACCCAGGGTCCATAAACTTAAAAAAAATTATTTTTGAGGGGAAGGAGGGAACAAGCATTTATTAAGTGCCAGCTAATTATTTTACTATTATTATCTCATTTGATCATCAGAACAGCCCTGGGAGGTAGGTGCTATTATTATTCCTATTTAACTGTTGAGGAAACTGAAGCAACAAGAGGATAAGTGACTTAACCAGAGCCATACAACTAGTAAATGTCGGAGTCTGGATTTGAACTCAGGTCTTTCCGACTCCAAGTCCATATCCGCTGTTCTCCCTAGCTGCCTATTCCATATGTGGAACTATTGGGTACAGCAAATGGAGAAGTTCTGAATGCTGTGGATAAGTTCACTTAACTTGGCCGTGTATTTTCCAGGGATGTACACATTGATAATGTGATTGACGCACACATTGCTCTGGCTAGCTCAGTGTTTGGGAGGTTCTAAAGGAAGGTGTGGGAAAGAATAAGTATTAGACTGGCTACCAAACTGAAGGTCTACAGAGGACATTGTGCTGACCTCATTGTTGCATGCCTCTGAAACCTGGACAGTCTACGAGCGCCATGCCAGGAAACTGAATCGTTTCCATTTCAATCGCCTTAGGAAGATTCTGAAGATCACCTGGCAGGATAAGGTACCAGAAACTGAGGTCCTTACTTGAACTAAATTGCCAAGCATTCGAACTCTACTTCAGAGAGCACAACTCTGATGGGCTGGCCGTGTCGTTCGAAAGCCAAATGTATGCTTGCCAAAAAGACTATTTTATGGAGAATTCACACAGAGTGAGAGTTCATATGGTAGTCAGAAGAAGTGATACAAGGACACTCTCAAGGTCTCTCCTAAAAACTTTGGAATTGATTTGTGACATAGGAAACACTGGCGCAGGACTGCCCAGTATGGTGTGCCCTTATGAGAGAAGGCACTGTGCTCTATGAGTAAAGTAAAATTGAAGTAGCTCAAAAGAAACGTGAGGTGTGCAAATTTAGAGAATCTGCCCCAAATGTTCACATGGACTATTTGTGCCTGACCTGTGGTCGAGCATTCTGAGTTCCTATTGGTCTGATCAACCAGTTAGACACACAATAACTTGACTCTAACCTAGTGATATTGTTTTGGTCCTCTTTAGAGGGACAACTAATTTTGATAAATGCATTTAAGTGACTTCCTTTATAATTCTCTGTAATTTATTTTATGCATTTCAAAATCTTATTTGAAAATGGGGTTCATAGGACTCACCAGACTGCCAAAGGGGTCCATGTCACAGAAAAGGTTATGAACCCTTGGACTAGATTATTTCAAAATTTGCTTTTAGTTCAAATATTCTATGATTTTGTGTCAGTGGTTCACTACTCAGAGTTTCTACATTTATAAACCTCACCAGTTGACAGCACTGACGCTGTTAAAAAGCCAAAGGCTGTGTGACTGGCCCACATAGGTTTCTTATAAAAGAGATATTCAGAGGGTAGCCTGAGTGGTGGGGGAGGGCTTGGAATTGTCAATCAGTGAAAAGCTCAGTTACCTGTGTACTTACTACTTGGCTCTTGACCTCTTAGCTTGATTCAATAGTTTACCCTTGTCAATATAGATGAAGGGTCTGGGAGCTCTGAGTGATGATCTGACTTGTACTCTTGACTCCCCCATTTGCTATTTTTACATGGCAGAATGACCCTCTCTGACTCTTCAGCTTGAATTCTCGGCTTCCTGCTATCCACTGATTTCACTAGCTCTTCCTCCACTCCTCTGCCACACGGAGGGCTATTTCCATTAGCAAGATACCCAGCTGCTAACCCCTTATCCTTCCCGGTTTGGGCCAACTGTGTTTCTATCATGGATGATGAGGATGGTGCTAATGAACATTTACTGATATAAAGATTATAATTTCCTACATGTTTTATATACATGTAAATGTACATGTAAGAAGCGGTGTTAAATGACAGGTCTGACAGTTGGGGGACAGATGGCATTTACTCATAGTATTAATGTAAATCATCACTAAATATTTGTTATTGTTTTGATGGGTCTATTTGTGTGGTTTTCTCTGTTTGAATGTAAACTTCTTGAGGGTAAGGACTCTTTTGCTTGGTGGTATTTGTATTCTCAGCAATTTCTTGTCGTTCGGTCATTCAGTTGTGTCCAACTCTTCATGACCTCATGGACCACAGCTTCCAGGCACTTCTACCCTCCACCATCTCTCAAAGTCTGTCCAAGTTCTTGTTCATTGTTTCCATGACAATATCTGTCCTCATCCTCTACTGTCTTCTTTTCCTTTTGCCTTCAATCTTTTCATCATCAGGGTCTTTTCTAATGAGTTCTGTCTTTTCCTTATACGGCCAAAGTATTTACACTTCAGTTTCAGTATTTGACCTTCCAGTGAATAGCCTGAATTCATTGAAGTATTGACTGATTTGACCTCTTTGCTGTCCAAGGGACTTTAAAAAGTCTTTCCCAGCACCACAATTTGAAAGCATCAATTCTGCAGTGCTCAGCCTTCCCTATAGTCCAATTCTCACAGCCATACTTTGCTACTGGAAAAACCATAGCTTTGACTATATTGGCCCTTGTTGGCAAGGTGATGTCTCTGCTTTTTAGTATGCTGTAGAGAATTGTCATAGCTTTTCTTCCAAGGAGTAAGCATCCTTTAATTTCATGGCTGTACTCGCTGTCTGCAGTGATCTTTGAGCCCAAGAATATAAAATCCATTTCTTTTCCCTCTATTTGCCAGGAAATGATGGCACCAGTTGCCAAGATCTTAGTTTTTTTAATGTTAAGCTTCAAGCCAGCTTTTCTACTATTCTCTTTCACCCTCATCAAAAGGCTTCTTAATTCCTCTTCAGTTTTTGCCATCAGAATGATATCATCTGCATATCTGAGATTGTTGATATTTCTGCCAGCAACCTTAATTCCAGTTTTTAATCATCTATCCTGGCATTTTGCACCATGCACTCCTTTTACAAACAAACCAGTCAGTTGTTCTGTGTTCGGTTCTAACTGTTGCTTCTTGGCCCACATACAGGCTCTCAGGAGACAAATATGATAACCTGTTATTCCCATCTCTTTGAAGACTTGCCATATTTTGTTGTGATCCACAGTCAAAGGCTTTAATATAGTCAATAAATCCCAAGTGGGTGTTTTTCTGGAATTCCCTTGCTTTTTCCATAATCCAAATAGCATATAGTAAATGCTTAATAAATAGTTTTTCATTCATTCATTTATTCATCTGTTACCACAGTATAGGTATTCCCTCCAACAATGCAAATTACAACACATTCATACTTTTCAAGTTTATGGGATTCTTGTTAATGTTCCTATGAGAACATACTATTTAGAGGTAGACCACCCAATATGTTGGCATCCTTCCTCTAGATCTCTTGATATTGCATGGATAACAATGGAACATGTGGGTTTGGTTATCTCTCACTCTTGACACAATTGGCCTACTTCTTCTTCTGGCCAGACATTTAGATTTAGAATTAAGGAATCTTGGGGCAGCTAGGTGGTGTGGTGGATAAAGCACTGGTCAAGGGGTCGGGAGGACCTGAATTCAAATCCAGCTTCAGACACTTACTAGCCCTATGACCCTGGACAAATCACTTAACTTTAATTGCCTCTAAAAACCCCAGAATTATGGAATCTTAAGAGTTGGATGGGATCTCAGAACCCTAGTCTAGAGTCCTTTCAACATGATCCACAAAGTGTGGTCATCCAGTCTTCATCTGGAGCTCTCTTGTGTGGAAGAAACCAAAATAATTCAAGACAGTCCATTCAACTTTTGGATAGCTTTAATTGTTAGAAATTTTCCTTACATCAAGCCTAAAACTGACTCTCTATGTCTTCTTCCTGTTGTTCCTGGTTCTTTCATCTGGAATCAGAAGGAAAAGTCTGACCTTCTTCTACATGACATGCCTTCATATTCCCCTTGAATCTTCTCTTCTCCAGGCTAAGCTTCATTAGTTCCTTCAGCTGATTCATGTATGGCGTGGTGTCAAATATCTTCCCATCCTGATCACCTCTCTCTGGATGATCTCGAGCTTATCGATGTCCTGCCTATTGTATAGTACTAAAAACAATATTGCAAATGTGATTGAATCAGGGCAAGGTCCGTGGGGACGATAACCCCCCTTATTCTAGACAGTATGCTTCTCTTAATGCAGCCTCGGATTGCTCAAGCTGTTTTGATTGCCTTATCTTATGTAAACTCTTCTGGTATTTGCAGTCTAATGAACCCCTTAGATTTTTTTTTTAAAATAACTTCTCTCTAGTCATTTCTTTTCCATCTCGTATTCATGAAACTGATTTGAAAATCTAAGGACATAACTTTACTTCAAGTTATAGAGATCCCTATGGGCTACTCCCAAACTTGTACTCACAGGTTGGGTCCCTGGGAGGATGACTACCCTAGGTTCAAGGTCTGTACTCATAAAACTATAGCTCATGAGCCCCCATTGGTGAATTTATTTTCAATAATCTGCTAAAGCCCACAATTAGCTCAAAATTCCCACCATAAAACTGGGACACAGACTACAATAAACATAATACCACATCAGTGAAAAGAGTAGACACATACATACAGTACACTACGAAAGAGACATATGCTTAAGGAAAACATGTGGCTAAGCCCATTCATATTTCCAATATCTCAGGATTGCAATGTTCTTTCTTTTCTTATGCTGTCTTCATTCTGCTCCACATGCATGGGCATAGTATTTCTGCTCAGCAGGTCATTTAATTGTACTCCTTGGACCTATGTTTTTGTTCCTGATAGGTATAATTCTTTGTAGGTTTATAAAGTTTCATTGGTGTTCTGCTTTCTAATTCCTTGCTGGGTGAGATTTCTGCCGTTGATGAATGGCTCCTCTGACTGGTGCCATGACCAATGTGAAGAGAGAAGAGAAGTAATCTGTCTAAGAGGAGAGGAGCAATACCCTCCCAATGACTTGGTTCTTCTTTCATCCATGGCTTTCTTTTTAGCTTCTAAAGCTTACACTCCCTAGAACAATCTCCTGTGCTGTCTACTCCCCAGAAGATATGTTCTGTTTTTTAAAGCTCGCCCGGGGCATGGTTAATCTTTCAACCAGTCAATGGACAGACATTCTCTAATTTTATCAAATTAGAGTGAAAGAGCGATTTTTGAATCATGAAAGGGTATCAAAGTGTAAAGTGCTCTTTGTTTAAAACGTTAAAAGAACATTATCTTTGTCATTGTCTCTTCTCTCTTATCTTCTGCAATTTCTTCAGCTGGGCTTGAGGAGAAATCAGTTGATGAGGGGTGTTATGATTAACTTTATTTCCCTCTTCTAACCACATATATTTACATTTGAAAGGCAGTATGATATATAGTTAAATCTGGAGTCAAGAAGACTGGGTTTAAATCTTAACTGAACTTTTACTAGCTTGATGACCTTGGGAAAGTCAAGTAAGGCAAATCAAGTCAAGGTACAAGCATTTATTAAACACTTATGTGGCAGGTACTGTATTAAGTGCTGAGAACACAACTACCAGTAGAAAGAAAGCTCATGGCTACAAGGAGCTCAAATCTTAATGGGGGATGTCAACACATAAAAGAAAGCGAAGGAGAAGGTACCTGTATAGGAGGGATGGTAAAGGAAGTCTAGACAGTCAGGCGTGGAGCCCTGAGAAGAAGGAAGACATGGTTGACTGTGGCATTTTCCTTAAAATGGAAGTTCAGAGGAAGAGCCACAGAGGCAGAGTGTGCTTCCAGTATGAGAAATGATATAATAACCAAATGAGTTTTCAGACTGAGAAGTCTACAGGGTCAGGGTGAACTTCCAGAATAAGAAGGCTGCTGTGACATGATGGAGAAAGTCTAGAGAGTCACGAGTAGAATCTCTCTGAGCCTTTCTTCATCTGTAAAATGACAATAATGAGTACCTATCTCACAAGGGTTATGCTTAGGACTAAATGAGATTGTGTATTTAAAGTACTTTGCAAATCTTAAACAAACAAACAAAAAACCAAATCAAGTGAAAATGAAAAAAATCCCCAAAATGTTAGATCATGGTCAGGGATTGTCTTTTGCCTTTCTTTGTATCCTCTGCTTAGTACAGAGGCTGGCACATAAGACGAACTTAAAAATATTTAATGGCTGACTGACTAAAGTATTGTACAACTATGAGCTATGAGTTATCAGGATACCTCAGGGTTATTGTGAGCATAAAATGAGATAACATTTATAAAGCACTTTGCAATCATCAAAGCACTATATAAATATTATTATTATTATAAATTATTGCTGTATTCATTTCAGTGTTTTAGCTCGTTGGTTTCCTTTTAAATCCTGACTGTCATTCAAAGTGTTAACTTAGTTTTATATCATCTGAACATTTGAATGTATGCCATTTATACCTTTTATTCAAGTGACGGACAAAAATATTAAACAGCATAGGGCCTAGCACAAACTCTGGAACCACTCCTCTGGAGTGCATCTTTCACATGTGCATTGACCCATTAGCAACTACTGATTGGGGTTATTCATCCAATAAGTTCCAAATCTACCTAACCATACTATTGTCCAGCTCTCATGTTGACAGCTTTTCTACAAGCAAAGAGAAACTATATTAAATTCTTTGCTGAAATCTGTATAAACTATATGTCATCATCACCCTAATTCCCTGTTCAGTAACCCTGTCAAAAAAGGAAATGATGCGAGTCTGGGATAACCTATTTTTTAAAAAGTCTTATTGGCACTTTGTGAACACTGTTTCATGCATTGTATGTTTACTAGCTCTCCTTTGATTAATGTGTTTTCAATCTTGCCAGGAATAGAAGTCAAACTTCACTGCAAATTCTCCTTAGCCATTTCCACGACAATCTCATGAACTGCCTTGCTACGATGAAGGAACATCTGTCCTAGCGCCCTGCTGCCCTGGTTGAGGATCTCCTCTCTATGGCTACTATTTCAGGAAAGTCCCAGCTCTGGTACTGCCTGTAATTCCACTTTCTGATCTCTGGATGTTCCTTCCACAGTCTCATCAACTACTGTGAATGCATGCATATCCTCCCCTCTTCCCTCTGTATCTGAGGGCCGTCTCCAGTTATCCTGATCTATATCTTGCCACTGGACCCAGATGACTCCAGAGGAGAAAGTGAGACTGCTGACTTTGCACAGCCCTCCCTCACTTAAATCTGATTCACTTTCAAGTCATGGTTTCTCACTTTCCTGATGTCATTATCCTCTTCGAGAATGAAGGACAAACAACAACCCTCCAAATCTAAAACCACGAACCACAGTTAAATCAACTCTGGTCTTATTCCTTCATGGGCTGTATCATTCTACTTTTCTTTGATTCCACTCATAATCTCCTAACTTTCGTACCCAGGTACCCATTTCTGGCCATGTCTCTCCTCTGTTATGCTGTCTCTCTCAATAGAATGTAAGGTTCTTGATGACAGGGACTGTATTTACTTTTGTATTTTTATTCAGAGAGGCCAGCATAGTACTTAATAAATCAATAAACACTCAATAAATGCATTCTTTTTTGTTTTCATTCATTCAAACCTACTTGCAGAAGAATTTTTGAAAGATAAAGAGGAAAAAGACATTACTTTTATCTTCTTGGATAATTCTTTGTATGTGAATAGCTGTCTCTGATGCTACCTTTTATGCCACCTTTCTTGCACAATTCATAGTTGTTAATGTATTGCAGTCTGCCCATACCCTACCACATGCCTTTCTATGACAACCTTGTCTGGTAGGTTTGATATATTGAAGAAAAAGGAAAGAAAAATAAAGTGGTATCAGAAAGTGGAATGAGCTACATTGGTAGGTAGTGGAGGTCATCATCACCAGAGGTCTACAAGCAAGGCCTGGATGGATGATTAATTGTCAGGTATATTAAAAAGATATTCTATTTCAAGTTGAACTAGAGGATCTCTGAGGTTCTTTCACTTATGAGATTCTGTGATATTGGGAGCTGAGGCTTAAAGGAGTATAAAGATTCTGATAGGTAGAGGTGATGAGGGAGTGCATTCCAAGCATGGGGGAGTAGATAGAGGTGGTTTGTGAAAATGCGTGGAGATAAGGAGATGGAGCCCAGCTCAGGGAATGATTAATTGATTATTTTGGATGAAGTAGAAAATGTGAAAGGAAATGATGGGAAATGTCTGGAAATGTCTTGAAATCCACTTAGGGCATTTGTATTTTATCCTGAGGCAATAAGGAACCGTGGAAGGTTTTGGTCAGAGAAAGCACAGTATCTCAGCAGGGTTATTTTAGCAGCTTCAGGGAGAGGATTAATTCAAGCAGAGGTATTAAACAAGTGTCCATCAGGCTATATAAGGTATAATACTGACAAACTTGATTAAAATGTAATTTGGAAACATTAAGAAAATAAATAAAAATGCAATAAAACAATACATTCTTCCTTTTATTATTTATTTAGTATTTTATTTTTCTCCAAATGCATATAAAAACAATTTTAACATTCTTCTTTAAAATTTTGATTTCCAAATTCTCTTCCTCTCTCTCCCTACCCAAGCATTGCATTTTAAAACTAAGTCAATATTCTGCCTGCATGGATCCTTATGTAAGGATTAATGGCCCCAGTTTTTTTGAGTTTGACACCACTGGATTAGAGTAGTGAAAATATTGAGAGAGCAAGACTAATTATGAGGCTATATGAGTAGTCTAAGTAGCAGAAGATGAGGGCCTGAATTGGGGTAAAAGAAGTGAAGGGAAATGGCGGACAAACTCAAGAGTTGTTGTGGAGGTAAAATTAACCTCTTGATAGCTGATTAGACTATTTGGCAATGGGAGTGAGGGAAAGGGGGAGAAATGGAGAAGAGTAAAGGATGACTTTGAAAGAAATAGCTCTTAATTAAACTAGTATTGATTATCCTGTTGATTTATTTTAGCTTATAAGGTCTAAGTCAGAGAGTTTTTAGGTTAAGAGATGCATAATCATTGTATTAAGAGATTAAGTTCCTCATTTCTGCAGAGCTGAATTCCTGGCACTTGAGCTTCTGCAGAGTTGAGCTGGCATGGCTGCTTCCTCATGTTGTGGTAATCTTCATTTCCTTTTGTGGTAGTCTAAGTTAAACTCTCAACCATGCTTAACATAAATGCCTCACCTTCTAGCTAGCTCACTAGTTCATGATATCAATTGTAAATGATGTAATACTATAGCCAATCAGATAGATAGTTTTATGATTGCTCTTTACTTGAAATGCCCCCCCTAAGACCCCTAACATTTCATCTAGCCCAATATTACAAATCAACCAGGTTCCTCATTTAAATCTTAGTCAACTCCCAACTAATTGGAAATCAATCAAAACATGTTACTCAAGATTGACTATTAAAATGCTCTCTGTAAACCCTTCACTTTGTCCTTGATTACTGAAGAGGCTTGGATCTCTTTTATTGGTGATTGCTAGCCTTGTTAATAAACTGATCATGCTTGAAACTCTGTACCTCAGTTTCGCTTTATCACCAATTTTTACTGTGACAATTTGGATAACTAGGAACATGAAGTTTGGAGGAAGGAGGAAGATAAGTTCAACTCCGGATATGCTGAGCTTGAGTTAACAATAGGGTATACAGGTGGAAATGTCTAGTGAGTAGATAACAAGACTCAAGGAGAGAGATCAGGACTGGAGTTCTGGGTTGAGCCAGCCCTCCAACCATTTAGGCTTAATATTGGAAAAAATGAGACACTCATTTTGTAGGTAATTCAATAGTTAACAAAAGGATGTTTACTTAGCCATATTAGAAGAGAGATACTTAGCAAGGATAGGTATTGAGAACCATTGATTCAACTGAATGAAACTCCCCTTTCAATCCACTCTCCAAGCACCTGAGAGTCTCTTGGTGTTCCTTGTGACTACTTTGTACTCAAGCAATGAGAAAGTGATGTCAACAATGTAAGACCTTAGACTCCTGATCCAACCAAGGCTCATGGAATGGCCAAATACCTATAAATGAAAAACCATCTTGACCTGCATGGGAGGAGAGGTTAGGATATTATTTTTTCCACAGCTGGAAATACAGATCTGGGAGTCATCATGTTGACACAAAATGGAAATAATATTGGCCTCCATAGGAGCTGATGAGGATAGAGAGATTAAAGGCATAGAGTCATAGGAGCATAGATTTACAGTTCTATGAGACTCCAGTGGCCATCTAGCCCAGCTTCATTTTACAGCTGAGGAAATTAAAGCCTTGGGAAGAACATGACGTCAATAGGTAGTGTCAGAAGTGGGATTTGAACCCAAGTCATCATCCTTTAGATTTAGCACTCTTTCACTATAGTACACACATCCATTTTCTGATAGAGCCTGGAAAAATACCCCGTTCGTAGGGAGTAAGAGATTGATTCATTGACTGGGAAGCTTCTATTTTTTTGGTGAAGTAGAAGTTGAGATCTCAGACTGAGAAAGAGGGGAAAGAAGTAGGGTAGAAAGTTTGAGGAAAGAGGAGGAACCTTGAGAGTATAATTAGTTTAATTTGGAAAGAATAAAAAGATTGCCAGGTAGCAATAAAGGCCTAGCTGAATCTGGATAACACTGATTTATAATGGGCCAAGTCTGTGGTGTTAATTAGTGTTAACACAGTTCACATTTATGTAGTTTAGTGTATGCAGAGTGCTTTATATGTCTGATCACATTTGCATCGTTTATAACTCCACCCCCAATATGCCTCATGACGCTAGGGAAGGCACTCACCCTTTCTGTGCTCCAGAGTCCTGTTGCTGATGTAGGGAGGAGAGCAGTCACTCAGCAGGAGGTTGAAGGAAAAAAAATCCACAGCCTGTAAAACTCTTGAAGATGCCTGGATGAGCAATGAGGTAAGGGCACAGAGTGCCATTATTACCATCCTGTTGTCCTGACAGCCTCATTCATTTCTTGTAATTGCTTAGTTGGAGCAATGCCCTGGTTTGCAGTAGACATCCAACATGGTGACCAGGTCTGGAAAGGTGACCCACAGTGCTGAAATTCAAAGGCAGCTGCTTGGGAGACTTGGGAAAAGTCACTTAGGTTCTTTATGTAGGTTTCCTCTCCTGTAAAATGAAGATCTTGACCTATTCTAATAGAGGATATAGCCAAGATCAATTAGCTAATGCTAGGCAAGTGCTAAGTGGTGTTATTGATTTGGGGTTGTCATCTTTCTCCCTTCATTCACTTCTGCCTTCCACAAGTCCATGCGTCCTTCTCCAGTGAAACATGGCGCTGTCAAGCAGCCCAAATTGGAAAGCCACTGGAAATGTTACAGATCAACTTCTTGCTTCAGCAGCTTGCCAGGGCAGACTCCATTCCAGAAGGCAATCCAGTTGGCTGTTATCTTCTCTCAGAATGTGCTTGTTTAGTTTCCCAATTCATGTTTGATTTCTGAGTTTGCTTAACATGGGCCATTAGCTCATCTTTCATTATTATAAAGTAGAACATTCTGATGAAGTAGAACAAAGAATAGGGTGGCCTAGACGACGGGCCTTTCTGCTGTATCCTGAAGGTTTAGCTCTTAGCCTGTCTAGAAGATCTTGAAATGAGGAGAATCAAGGCTCAGAAATACTTCCCTCCCTCAAACTGATGCAAGTTCAGAAGAAAACTCAGAAAAGCTGAACAGCTTTGAAAGTATAATGTTTAATTTATTAATATATTTTAAAATGCAAAACATAGGTAATATAGGTAACATTTTCACATATAATCTATTCTTCTCTATATACTGAAGTATTCTTTTATTTCTTTTTGGTGTTCTTTAATTCAGAATAATTTTTAATTGAAAAAAATATTCCTTTTCCTTTAAATACTTACTGTTTAGAGTTTCAAATGATTTCAAGAATATTTCAAGACATTAAAATATCTGATAATGTGTAGCCTGTGACATTAGTGTACTTTGAGAACAAAAAAAAATACTGGTTGTTAAATAAGCAAACATTTGTTATTTTATGAATGTGTGTTTTCTCTGGGTATTTGAGACACAGTAAGCAAAATTATAAGGTTCAACAAGAAGAGACATGAAAGCTTCATTTTAGGGAAGAATAGTCAAGGAAATAAACATTTTTGAGTGCTTACCATATGCCAGACCCTGTGCTAAATATCTCATTTGATCTTCACAACCCTGAGACATAAACACTGTTATGATACACATTTTAGAATCGAGGAGACTAAGGTAAACAGCATCACATAACTAGTAAATATCTCAGAACAAATTTGAACTCAGGTCTTCCTAACTTCAGGTCCAGTACTCTACTCACTTCACCACTAGCTACACTGGAAATAGGTGGCTTCAAGTTGCAGGGACCAAGTGAGGAGTCTAGCTTGAAGAAGCAGGGCCCATACATGAATCCTGAAGGTCAGGGAGGCAGTGAATCAAAGAAAATCCAATTTTACCTCTTCCTCCTTAGATGGCTTTCTTAGCTGCACCACCTCTGGCTCCAGTATTTTTTTTTTGGTCATTTTTGTTCCTCTCAGGTGCACATACGATTTGGTAAAAGGGATGGTTTGCTAAGTCTGGGTAGAAGAGAGATTTATTCAGAAATTAAAGTGATATAAAAACAAAAGATGTCAATAAAAGTAAAAAATACACACCATTCCTTTAAAAGAGATTTAAAAGTACATTTTCTTGGACAAAAGAATGTTTGTGAACTGTCCCTTCTATAGCTAAAAATGGTAGACTGAGTAGCCTTACTTCTCCAAGCTTTGTCTGAGTAAGCAGTAGAGGTGGAGAGACAACATGGGAGCTTAGGTTTTAAAACTCATTACTGAGTATAATTTCTGTATTTACATTACCATTCATTCTCTTTACAAAGAATTGTACCCATTAAACTTTACTATATCAAGTAGCTAATAAGAGAGCAAGCTTGGGAGTCATGGAGTGCTAGAGAGGGTGGGGCAAAATAAAATTAGTTTGGTTGTCTTAAAGTTCCCCGATCCTATAGGTATTTCTGTGGATAGTGTTGGATTCAGAATAAGAAAGACCTGAATTTAAATAATGTCACAAATACTTATGAACTGTGTGAACCTGGGTAGGTCATAACTTCTCTGAGGATTAGTTTTCTCACCTGTAAAATGAAATTAATAATAATTATTCATTCAATTGCAGTAAGGATCAAACCATATACGTGTCAAAACACTTTGAAAACCTTATATCATTATATATTAGTTATTATTTTCAGCAAAAATATTTTGGGCATTTTAACCAATGAATTACTGATGGTTTTTTTTCCTGTTACATTTTTGGATTGTTACATAGATACAGCCCAGATTTTGTTCATTACATCACCTGTGCTGTGAAAGCCTTTCCATCTACATCTCTCCTAGTTAAAATCTTACCCCCTTTTCAAAGTACTGTCCAAACACTATTCCCTCCAAAAAGTCTTCTGTTATACCAATAACTCCTAATCCAGAAAAGATCTCTTCCTCTGGTGAAAACTAAGCATTTGGTATGTAGTCCATAGACATTATCTTTTGAATGTATTTCCAGAAGAATCTGGCCCTCTTTTGTTGCCTTTCTGAGTCTTCCAAGAGACCAGGATAATTTACAGAGGAAGCCTGGCCAAGAAAATTCTGAGATTCTGCTACAGGAAAAGGATTGTTCCTCCTTCCCTGCTGTCACAAGGATCCCTTTGTATCAAGGATTGAAGAGATAGAGGCTTGGAAGGTTAAAAGAGACTATGACTGGAATTTTGACTTCTGATTTGGCCTTATTGTTGGGAGAAGAATGGCAAAGCTGATGGCAAGAGCTGTGGCTCTGAGAAGCAATTAGTGACCAAAGATTCTACACCACTAAACAGACTGTGTTGAGGACTGTGCACTGGTCATGACTGGACAAGTGAGGTAGAGAGAGTTCTCCATGTATTCCAATCTCTCTCTCTCTCTCTCTCTCTCTCTCTCTGTGTGTGTGTGTGTGTGTGTGTGTGTGTGAGAGAGAGAGAGAGAGAGAGAGAGAGAGAGAAAGATGGACACAGAGAAACAGAGAGAGACAAAGAAAGAGACAGAGACAGAAATAGAGAGAGACAGAGAGACAGAGAGAAAATGGGCTTGAAGGAGAAAGAGATGTCTAGTGTGTATACTCAGAAGCTACCATCCAAACTCCCACTTTGCACTGATTACTTGTGTCTCCAGACTGTTGCTACTACTTGTCCCCTCAGAATCGAGAGGTAGCCCTGAAGGTCTTGGGGTTGCCTTCCTATTGCCATAACTGATGAGCCCCCATTGGAATGCTTCCTTATTCATCTCTAGACTGTACTCTGAACTTCCTCTACTGTAACTCAGCAAGGATGCTGGTAGAAAAATGAGAAGGCCAAGATCCTCTGAATCCTTTGAAGTTCACAAGTTTCACTCCAATTGAGACAACAAGCAAGGCAAAAGTGTCATGCTGGTGGGATGCTCCTCTCTCTCCAACTGGACCATTCCCTCATTTCTGCTGCAAGTCACCCCAAAAATCTTGATTCCAATGAGTTCAATGGTCGACAAATCCCAGGGGTTTGTCCAAGTCCCTGGGTGAATCCAAACAGATTTCTTTTTATATCTAGAGAGATATTCAAGTCAGGTTCACACCTACTGAACGACTGAAGAAATGTGACCACCTGATAAATATATTAGGACTGAATGGAGAGGGGCATAAGCTCATCTTCATTTCCCTTCTGGTCCCATTCCTGGCTTCTGGACTTCAAAACCATACCTCTGTCCTGGGTACCTACATTCCTCCGGCTCTTTAGCTCCTTTTAATGTGTTCTTACCTTCATTTGAATATAAGCACGTGGTTTGTCACATATATACACTCTTTTCCCCTACCTATTCAATTTTTAAGTCTTTTGAAGTCAGAGACAATTTCTTACTCATCTTTCTAGTACTCTTCTTCTCCTGTATCCCCCCCCCCCCCCGCCATCAGCACCTAAAACAGAGATTTCCTGGGTTAGTAGATTTTCAGTAATGTTTGTAGAATGGAATGAAATATCTCTAATTGTGTTGATTGAACATAAATTAGTTTTGTAAAATCAAAAGGGACAGTTGAAAATCCCAGGAAATCAATGATGCATAGCTCCCTGCAAAAGCGAATCCTCTACCTAGATAAAATCTCATTATCCACATACTTAAAAATGTACCTCCATTCAGATGGGTTGGACATGGGAAGTTGGATGGGATTAGTATGTATAAGATAGAAAGCATGAGAAGGCTGAACTTTGATTTAGGAAAGGCCCACAATTCAGATCCTACATCAGAAGCATGTAAGTGATATTATTCTCCTCTGCCTCTGAATCATCACATTTAGCTATGTCACATACTGATTAGCCATTACGGATTATAATCTCTCCTCCCACTCCCCAATAGAACATAGTAGGCTTTTATTCAATATTTTCCTGAATTTGTGATCTTATCAATAAGACCCTCCTTCCAGTTGTACAGATTGTAACTCACCCAAACCTTCAGACCTTACACCTATTGTAACTTTTGACCAGTTCCTCTCATAAATTCTCCATAGGAAACCTAATGAGTATGCAGTAGGCCTTCAAAATTTCCTGCCACTATGTAGGTACTAATGCAGCAGGCATTGCTATCTATCTGTTATCCTGTACTCTTGATACATGGCCAGTCTAGATTGGTTTCCAGTCATATATCTCATTGATGATATCTCCTATACTGCTCTGTGTGGGCAATCCGTCATTGGTAATATGGTGAAGACAATTTATGCTTACCATGCATCTCTCCATTGCCTTTTGGGTGACCTGTAATTTGATTCCTTTGAGATTGTGATATTCTATGAATCACAATCATAAAGCATCCCTAAAAGAATATTTGTGTTGAAAAGATGGGATTTTCTTTTCATTGAATATCTCAGATAAGAACCTAAAATATATAGGGAACTAAGACAAGCCCGTAAGACCAAGAGCCATTCCCCAATGAATAAAAGGTCAAAGGATGTGAACAAAAAAATCTTGAAAACAGAATTGCAAACTAAATGCTATTATATGTAGAAAGACAAATAAACAATTGGTGGATGGAGCTATGAATTGGTTCAATATTCTGGAAAGCAATTTGGAATTAATGTAAATAAATGACTAAAAAAAAGCTATATCCTTTGACTCAGAGATAGTAGTGCTAGTCATATATACAAAAGATGTCAGAGAGAAAGAAATTTTCAAAATGCACCAACATCATTTATAGCAACACTTTTTTTTTGGTAGGAGCTAACATTTAGGAGCAGATATTCATGGATTGGGGGATTAGCTTAGCAAATTATGGTACATGACTATAATGGAATGTTACTGCACTATAAGAAACAGTGAATATAGAGATGCATTAGAAGACTTATATGAACCAATGAAAATTAACGTAAGCAGAGTGTAGTAGGAAGGCCGAATTTATAATCTCAAATATAATCATGTATATGTTTGAATGCTTTGAAGTCGCAAGGTATGAGAGATTCTCTAAGTAGAAAGCAACAGAACATTTATTTAGGCTCTAAAGCAGCAGATCCATGAACCAGCCTCCCCATTAGAACATCTTGACAAAAAGACTCCAGGCCCAGTAAGCCCGCCTCACAAGAGTAACCAGGAGGCCACAGAAAAACAAGATAGTATTTAGCCAAATCATATTTACTGGCCTCAAGTCCTTGCTCTCACTCCTGGGTCTACACACAGGTCAGGTCAGCTCTGCTTCCGCAGCTTCCTGCTTCAGCTTCCACTTCTACTTCTGCTGTAGTTGTCTCTTGGCTCCCCTTTCCTCACAGCCGAGCCTCTGGCGTTCTCAAGCTCTGCCTCAATGACCAGAGACCATTGGTTGCCGAGTTGGCTCCTCTTAAGTCATCAATCTACACCCACACAGGTTTCACATCTGATAGGGCTTTGAGGCTGGGGCTTAGCACTTAACAGCTGAAAGTACTTTCACTCAAAGTAAACAAAAGCCAAACTCCTCAAGTGCTAAGGAGCCCATTTTGCCTTACTGACACACAGGGCCAGGAAAACAATATAAACAATCACCTCAAAAATGTAAATGGAAAAGACAAAAAAAGTAAAAATTCTATTCTACTCCCATTCTATCTTTATCCTATCCTATCCTATCCTATCCTATCCTATCCTATCCTATCCTATCCTATCCTGTCCTGTCCTGTCCTGTCCTGTCCTGTCCTATCTTATCCTGTCCTGTCCTATCCCATCCTGTCCTGTCCTGTCCCATTCCATCCTGTCCCATTCCATCCTGTCCCATTCCATCCTGTCCCATTCCATCCTGTCCCATTCCATCCCATCCCATCCCATCCCATCCCATCCCATCCCATCCCATCCCATCCCATCCCATCTAGTCTAACATTGCCCTGAAGAAGACAGGGAGAAAATATACTTCTCTCCCTTCTTTGCAGAGGTGATTTTGAAAAATAAAATGATAATTTGCCTCAGGTCTATGAAAGCTTTCCTATTCCACCCCCCCTCCAAGATCTTCCCCTCAGATCACTTTATATCTATTTGAATATGCCTGAATAGGTACATATTGCCTACTCTCTTTAGAATGTAAGTTTCTTGAAGGCAGAGACTTTCTCGTCTTTGTATCACCAGCCCCTAGAACAGAACCTGACACATAGTAGGTGCTTACAGCTTGCTGTTTTATATTAGAAGTGGCCTTAGTTTTGCTAATCAACTCTCATAATGTTCAAATGTCATAAGCAGCTTAAAATGTTATTTCCTTTTCCTCCTTCCCACCCCCAATATTTCTTAAACCTTAACTTCCTGGAATGAAATATAAGAAATCCAGCGTTATGTGGATCGATACTCAAAGAACTTCAACTGCAATTCTCCTAAGTAAGAACAGAAACATCTAATAAAGTTCTAAAATATTCTCATTTCCTTCCACTCCTTATAAGAAACATTCGATCTTACTAGTGAGTAATAATTTCTCTGAAACCACCAGCAGCGCCACTGTACTTTATTGATAGGTGTAGATTACCATGATAAGGGATGTGTTTTATTTGCAAAAGAGAAAAAAAATTCCATTTAGTAATTGAAGTAACTTGTTCTTTTACAGCCTGTAAAGTTAATTATCTTTCCTCCTTTTCTTTTCCCCCTTGAAAAGAACATGTTTTAATCATCTTTGCTAGATCCCTTGTTTAATGTCTGCAGCTTCACAATTGATACAATGCCTGCTAGTGAGATTTTAAAAATAGGTTTACATTACTTTTGAGAGAGACAATTCTCAATTAATTATAAATGATTTCATTTCAAAACTCAGAATCCTACTGTGAATCCTGAACCTAATACTTATCTTTTCTAATTGCATGATGGGGAATGTAGAAATAAATTTGGTTGGGATTGTAATTGATATTTTTGAATTTGGATTTACTGTATTAGTCCCGAGATTATAAGCAGCCCCAGAAATGTGGAGAGGTCTCCACTCCCACCAAATGCATTTGAATTTTTTTAGAAGGAAATGCTTTAAAAGCAGAAGAACAGATAATAGGAGTGGGTGGGCCTACCAGCAGACTGCAGGGAATGGCCTAGAGAGCAGATTCTCACTAGGCATAATCTATATCTATCTGTGTGCTTGCTTTTTATGTTTGCCTTCAAATTCATTTTTTTTCTGAGCTATAAAAAAGTGTGAAAACAGCCACACGATTTTTACCCAGCTTCCTCCTCCTCCACCACCTCCTCTTTTTCTTCCTCTTCCTCCAGCTTAACCTACTCCTTCTTCTCCTTTCTTTACCTTACACTAAAATGCTTCTGTTGAAAATAGAAAAAATGTGGGTGATTGAGAATGTAGATCATTTCTCAGATTTGAATAATCCCTCCATTGGAAGAAAAATGCATACATGTCCTCAGTAAATGGAAGGGGAGATGGAAGGAATATGCATTCATTAAGCACCCACAGTGTGCAGGCACTGTGCTAAGCATTTTATAAATTTCATCTTGTTAGACCTTTACAATAAACTTGAGAGATAGGTCTTAGTGTATAAGACATGGGATGATCATGGATTCTCTCTTCTCTGAATTGAATAGCACCAAAGTAGTATTTCTTTACAGGGCAGCTAGGTGGCTCAGTAGATGGAACACTGGACTTGGAATCAGAAAGACTAGCCTTCATGAGTTCAAATCTGTCCTCAGCCACTTACACAAGCTGTGTGACCCTGGGCAAGTCACTTAACCCTCTTTGTCTCAGTTCACTCATCTGTAAAATGAGAAGGAAATGGCAGGTCACTCCAGTATCTTTGCCAAAGAGTTGTACATGATTGAAAAATATGTCTAAATAGTATCAAAAATGTTTTTGGTGTAAAAAAGAATCCAGGCATAATGGAGTGGAAAAAACCATACAAATGAGAGTGAAAAACTTTGCTTCTGGTGCTGGTTTTTACATATTTCCTCCCCCATTAAGAATGAGAGAGCTCCTTGAAGGCAGGAACAGTTTTTGTCTCTATCTTTAGCATAATGTCTGGCATGTAGGAAGCATTTAATAAATGCTTGTTGACTGAGTTGTCTTTGTTTTTATTTTTTACCGGTGATGACTTAAGCAAGTCATTTAAATTTCTTAAGTTTGATTTTATCATTGGAAAAACAGAAACAAATTACCTTTGTTTTCCGTATCTTCTAGGAGAAGGATTTCAGGGAAGCTTCACAGTGGGATGACTTTTCATCAAAAATACTCTTCAGTTTCTCACTGCCTACTTTGACTAGTTCCCTGGTTCCTGGGAAGTTTTGGAGAAATCACTGTATAATTCTTTTTTAAAAACCATGTTCTATTTAAGTATAATTTAACATCTAGATCGAGAAGAAAGCCCTTTTAAAAATGAGTGGGTTTGAAAGGGGCTAGGACCTTGCTCTAGTGGTTAATGAATGACATTAAATAGTTGAGAAAATTAGAATTTTAAACCAAACTGGACTTCAAAGAGCAGGAGAAGCAACTCAAAAAACATCTCATGATCAGAATAAAATGTAGCTGTTAAGTGTTACCTGAGGCCCTGGGCTCCAATGGACCAAGTTCTGAACCTGGGAACATGGTGCCCTAGGGGCCAAGTTCTTTCTTGGGTACACTGTTTCCCTTTTCCCCATCTTAGATCAATATTCCAGGGGAAATCTTCAAAGCAAAGCTTAAATATCGTTCTTGTCTTAAGTCTGCTCAAATGTAGGCTACATGATCCTTTCCTGAAATGTAAAATTGAATGTAAAATATGAGTAATGGATATGAGACAGCATTTTTCCCTCACGACCAAAAATGTACAAGATGCAAAGGACCCAGAAGTAGATACACATAGGATAGGTAAAAAAGTTAAGAGACCCACTGCATTTATTAGACTCTCCTAAAAGTGAAGTAACTTTATAGTGAACCAATCCTCCCTATTTGCTTCATAACTGCACAGAGTGAGTCATTCATAGCATTATTATAGACATTTGACAAAGTCCAAAAGTCTTATTTTCTAGGAGTTTGGCTTTGGTCTGCTCACTACAGAATCATCCCGTTGGTGGCTTTCTTCTAGAGAAGTTTGCTATTAAAAAATATAGTGTCCCTCACCTGGCAATTGACTCGAACTCAGGAACTCTCATTTCCTGGAACACTCAAGTTTAGAAACTCTTGAATTCAGGATTACCCCTAAGGAAACTTCCAAGGTTAAAATATCTGTCTTCAGCATTGCAATTCTTTGTCCTGAGCTCAGAAAAGGAAACAGAAGGCAGGCAGTACTGGGAGTTCTAGGAATTCCTTTTCCAGATATATGTAAGCATATATTCCTTATGGTCATATGTTTCTGCAGTAGGTTGTCAATGCTGCCCTATGTGGAGGTGGGGAAAGAATTCCCCTTCTCATCTTGTTGTACCCAGATCTGGAAGTATAAGAGGAAAGGGTCCAAGGGGTGGGTTATTGTATTGCTTTCTCTTATAGACCACAGATGGAATGTTTCATCTAAGTAAGGCTTTACCTCAGTCAACTAGTCATCAGGTGACAACTATAGTCACCAAGGAGCATTTGGAGTAGCTCCTTTGCCTTTTCATTAAGAGGCTAGGGTTCATGTCTAACACTATAGGAGGTGTTCCTTTTAGATAATGGTCTATGCCTTATGCTTTTACATACATTATATAATATACTATTTGACCAAGTTTTGGCATTTTGTTTGATTCTCATTCTCTCTCTCTCTCTGTCTCTCTGTCTCTCTGTCTCTCTCTCTCTCTCTCTCTCTCTCTCTCTCTCTCTCTCTCTCTCTCTCTTTCTGTCTCTCTCCCTCTCTCTCTTTGTCTTTCTCTCTGTGTCTGTCTCTCTGTCTGTGTCTTTCTCTGTCTGTCTCTGTGTCTCTGTCTGTCCATCTCTCTTTTCCATTTTTCTCTATTTTCCCTAAAATAAAATAGGTTTCTTAACCTTGCATGTAAAGCTCTCCACAGTCTAGCTCTATTCTACTACATGACTTCTATGTTTCCTTTCAACTTTTAATTTACGATCATACGGTCCTATCTTTTAGATCTTCTTTCTTTGTACTTCTCTTCATAATACTCTAAATTCCAGACACATTAAATTACAGCCTGTTTCCCAAACTCAATAGAGGATTGTTTACATGTGGGCATTCACATGTGTTTTCTTTGCCCTGAATACATCTTCTTCTCATATCAACCTTCATATACATTATTTTCCTTTAAGGCTCATCTCAGATACCACTTCCTCTGTTTAGCCTGCCTTAGCTCCCTAGCCAATAGCATTCTCTCAGTCTTCACATAGTCCTTAATAAATTTGACTCTTTTTTAGGCCCCCATCGCTATACCTTTGTGACATTTGATTGCATACATGTTGTATCCATGTCCATCCCCTCAGTAAAATGTACATTTCTAAGTGCAAAAGCTATTTTTATTGTCTTTTTATTCCTAAAACCTAGTAGAATGTTGTACATAAGTGCTTAATAAGTATTTACTAAATTGAATTAGTTGAATTTAAGCATTTCATAGGGGATGGAGATATGATAACCCCTAATAATGGCATAATATGCCACTTTAAAGTTGGCAAAGCAATTTATATATACTACACCATTTTGCTTGATTATCACTGCTATGAGGCAGATAATGAAGGAAGTATTCCCATTTTACAGATGAGGAAACTGACTCAGAGAGTTCAAGTGGCTTGCCCACAATCACAGAGCTAGTGAGGGTTAGATTGAGGAATTAAACTCAGGTTTCCTGAATCCAGTTCCAGTGTTCTTTCTCTTACACAATGTTGCCTCTTAGTGATCAGTTTCCTGAACAATGAGATGTATTGTATGACTTCTAAGGTCCTTTTTAGCTGGAAATTGGTGATTCTATTATCATATTGTTATTATAGTTAGAATGTATATAGTTGGAAGCTATTGTGGAGGTAGTTATTTGGAGAAGGGACTCATCACCCATTTTATCCATTATCCTTTGCCAAGGATGGGGGATTTCATGCAGCAGGCATGATTTACATCTCTGTGACTTTTGTTGGATTGAATTTTTTTAAAGGAAAAACTTCCTGTGAAAGCTGTTAGTTGTCACATGGCTGATTCTTGAGTGAGTCATCTCTGGGGCTGGATACCAGTCATGGAATGCTTCAAGCCTGATACAGAAGGATGCACTATGCCAGCCAAGAAATCTGGTAGACAAGCATTGTGATAAAGTCATTTCTTATTTGACTGCTTTTCTTTTTAAATAGATCCTTCTGTTACTCACAGGAAGGTGCCAGCAGCTGTTAGCTTCTGTACCTCTCCTTCCTTTCCTACTGCTTCAACACCATCCTACCCCTTCAAGAAGAACTTGATATGATAAGCAGCCTGTTTATATTGTTCTTTCCTCTGAATTAGTAGGTCTTCAGCTTGTAGCTGAATGTTCATTTGGGGTAATTCCTTACAAATAGAAATTATGATCTGTCAGTGATGAGGTAAAGAGCATGGAGTGATCCAGATTGCTCCATCGACCCTATTCCTAGTTGAAAGTACTAGTGAAAAAAGAGGTCATATTTTCAGGAAAAATGATGGCAATCAATATAAAACATCCTTTAGGTTCTCAGCTTCTCTACCCCCAAACCAGGAAAATGAAGATACGTCATACAGTACCCATAAGCTATGAATCTTTATAGCTTCTATAGCCTATTGGCTACTGGGTCAGGAAACCTAGATATCCCCAAAGGACTTCCTCAGTACTGTGAGACAGCAAGAGCCCGATTTATTCTCAAGCCACATTTTTGAAATAGTTCAAGGTGATTTAATCCAGGGGTGAGTGGGAAAAGCTAATCACTAGAGCTAAATTAGGGTCAAGTTAATGGAAGTATAGTTTCTAGGACTAGAGAGGCCAAAATCCTGCTGCTTCACTCCATGCAGATCACATCTGTAGTTTCACATTCAGTCCCATGCATTGTATTTGAGATAGGTCTTAACAAATTATAGCACGTCCAGAGAAGAAAAACTGGAATGGGTGAGAGGTGGTGCTAGAAAGAATTGAAGAAATTAGATATCATTAAGCTCAAGAAGGCAGGGGACACATTTACTGTCTTCAACTATTTGAAAGATTGGTACATGGAAGAGGGATTCGACTTGTTTTCTTTGAGCCTAGAAAGTAGAATGAGAACCAGAGATAAGGCAGCAGCATATGTATGAAAAATTGTCTAAAATTAAACGAGATAAAGCAATTCTTCATCACTACAAGGTCTTTGATATGACCTTGCCTCTGATGCTTACTGCCTGTATGACCTTAGCCAAGCCACTTAAACTTCCTAGGCCTCAGTTTTTGATAATTCAAATTCAATGCCCCAGATGAGCTCATGATCTTTCTTTCTAAACCCATCCTTTCTCCACTTTCCTACTTCTATTAAAGGGTTTAGAATCCTCCCAATAACTCAGGTTCAAAATCTCCAAGTAATACTTGTATAAAAATGGTGGGGATTTAGTTCTTCCCCCTCACATAGGAAATGATGTATTAATATATTAATGGTGTGTTCCTCTTCCCTCCTGTGTCTCCTGGGTGTGAACGAATCTTTCCTTTATTGAATTGGAAAGGGGCAAAGCCAAATGCCAGATGACAATTGGCCTTGCCACTGGATGCCTTTAGATAGCTAAGGCTTGTAGTACTGTAGTATCAACATTTCAACAGTTGAAGTAGTCCAGGCCAAGGGTAGCTTTTTGGGTCACCTATATCAGAAGGCAACAGGGTGGCAGAGGAGGGGATTTCTTTCTCTTTCCTTCCTCCATCAGCCATAGTATGTAGAGTAGAGGTACTTGCTAAATAACAGGCATCCTTTCTAGTAGTTTGAGAGCTTTTCGGTTCAAGTGAATTTAGGCTGGAGCCAGCAATTGTGTAGAGACATACACTCCGTGGAGATAGTGCTACAGGAGGAGCAGTCCAGGGGAAAACAGATGATGAAACCACCCAACAGAGACACTGTGGCCAGGGGGAGACTATGGGGAGGACTCCAAAGAGGAGAAAAAAGACATCAAGCTCTGGCAATTACAGAAATATGGCTTGCCGTGGCCACATGTATTTCCTGTATGTTTGTTGCATTATCATCGTATTCTAAGTTTGTGCGCACCCTTTCCGTGTATATTCTATGTATTTGTGGGAGAATGTTTCCCAGGTTTATGGGGGAAATATTTTGAAACGATTGCTCTTACTATGTAATTTTGGCAAATGTTTTTGCTTTGACTGACTTTTAAGAGGAAGCAGACTGATGGGGGCTTATAAGCTATTGTATTAGAAGTACAGACCCTGTGTCTGTATATGTTTTGGTATAGAACAAAAGAGAGCAGCCGCTGCTCCCTAGATATTCAACCTGTGAATGTGAGTCCAACTTGCAGAGGTAGCCCAGAGGAGGTGCTACACTTGACTCTTCAGTCTCCCTTATTCTTTCTCATATCTCCAATCACTTTCCAAGTATTGACAATTCTACCTCCATAACATTTCTTTTTTTAAATTTTTTAATTTAATATACTTAGTTTTCAGCATTGATTTTCACAAGGGTTTGAATTACAACTTTTCTCCCCATTTCTACCCTCCCCCCCACTCCAAGATGGCATATATTCTGGTTACCTTGTTCTGCAGTCAGCCCTCCCTTCTGTTACCCCACTCCCCTCCCATCCCCTTTACCCTTCCTTTCTTATAGGGCAAGATAAATTTCTATGCCCCATTGCGTGTGTATCTTATTTTCTAGTTGCACGCAAAAATTTTTTTTTTTGTTTTTGAACATCTGTTTTTAAAACTTTGAGTTCCAAATTCTCTCCCCTCTTCTCTTCCCACCCACTCTCCCTAAAAAGGCAAGCAATTCAACATGGGCCACATACATATCATTATGTATAACCCTTCCACAATACTCATGTTGTGAAAGACTAACTATATTTTGCTTCTTCCTAACCTATCCCCCTTTATTGAATTTTCTCCCTTGACCCTGTCCCTTTTTGAAAGTGTTTGTTTTTGATTACCTCCACCCCCATCTGCCCTCCCTTCTATCATCCCCCCTTTTTTTTATCTTCTTCCTCTTTCTTTCCTGTGGGGTAAGATACCCAATTGAGTATGTATGGTATTCCCTCCTCAGGTCAAATACGATGAGAGCAACATTCACCCATTCCCCCTCACCTGCCCTCTCCTCTCCTCCTACAGAACTGTCTTTTCTTGCACTTTTGTGCGAGATAATTTACCCCATTCTATCTCTCCCTATTTCCCCCCTCAATATTTTCCTCTCTCATCCTTTAATTTGATTTTATTTCTTTTAGATATCTTCCCTTCATCTTCAATTCCCCCTGTGCCTGCTCTCTCTCTCTCTCTCTGTCTCTCTTTCTCTATATAAATATATATATATATACACATACATATATACACACTCATATATACATATATATATACATAAACATATATATATATATATATATATATATATATGCATATTCACTTCAGCTACCCTAATACTGAGGTTTCATGAATCATACACATCATCTTTCCATATAGGAATATAAACAAAACAGTTCAACTTTAATAAGTCCCTTGCAATTTCTTTTTCTTGTTCTTTTTCTTGATTACCTTTTCATGCTTCTCTTGATTCCTGTGTTTG
>CM053622.1:108245986-108269379 GCA_028646595.1 Phalanger gymnotis
CTCTTAATGTAGAAGCTGCTATATCTTGGGTTATTCTGATTGTGTTTCCACAATACTCAAATTGTTTCTTTCTGGCTGCTTGCAGTATTTTCTCCTTGACCTGGGAGCTCTGGAATTTGGCAACAATATTCCTAGGAGATTTCTTTTTGGGATCTATTTGAGGAGGTGATCTGTGGATTCTTTCAATTTCTATTTTGCCCTGTGGTTCTAGAATATCAGGGCAGTTCTCCTTGATAATTTCTTGAAAGATGATATCTAGGCTCTTTTTTTGATCATGGCTTTCAGGTAGTCCAATAATTTTTAAATGATCTCTCCTGGATCTATTTTCCAGATTAGTGGTTTTTCCAATGAGATATTTCACATCGTTTTCCATTTTTTCATTCGTTTGGTTCTGTTTAATAATATCTTGCTTTCTCATCAAGTCACTAGCTTCCACTTGCTCCAATCTAATTTTGAAGGTAGTATTTTCTTCAGTGGTCTTTTGGACCTCCTTTTCCATTTGGCTAATTCTGCCTTTCAAGGCATTCTTCTCCTCATTGGCTTTTTGGAGCTCCTTTGCCGTTTGAGTTAGTCTATTTTTTAAGGTGTTGTTTTCTTCAGTATATTTTTCAGTATATTTTTGGGTCTCCTTTAGCAAGTCATTGACTTGTTTTTCATCGTTTTCTCGCATCCTTCTCATTTCTCTTCCCAATTTTTCCTCTACTTCTCTAATTTTTTTTTCCAAATCCTTTTTGAGCTCTTCCATGGCCTGAGACCAGTTTATGCTTTTCTTGGAGGCTTTTGTTGTAGGCTCTTTGACTTTGTTGACTTCTTCTGGCTGTATATTTTGGTCTTCTTTGTCACCAATGAAAGATTCCAAAGTCTGAGACTGAATCTGGGTATGTTTTCACTGCCTGGCCATGTTCCCAGCCAACTCACTTGACCCTTGAGTTTTTCAGTGGAGTATGACTGCTTGTAGACTAAAGAGTTCTATGTTCCAAGCTTGGGCGGATGCACTGCCACACCAGCACTCCTCCTTACCCAAGAACCCCCAACTAGGACTGGTCTTAGATCTTCAGCAGGCTCTTCACTCCTGCTCTGATCAGCTACTTAATTCCTCCCACCAGGTGGGTCTAGGGCAAGAAGCAACTGCAGCTGTAGGTCTGTAGCTGCCCCACCTCTGCTGCCCCTGGGGCAGTGGCTGAACCATGAACTCCTTTTTACACTCTGTCCCCAGCAGCTTTTCCCACTAACCTTCTCTGGTGTCTTTGGTGTTTGTGGTTTGAGAAGTCTAGTAACTTCTGCAGCTCACTGATTCAGGGTGCTAGGGTACGCTCTGCCTGGCTCCTGCTCTGGTTGGTCTGTGCTGCCCATGCTGGGCTCTGCTCTGCTCCACTCCACTCCCAGCTACGTGCAGGATAGACCTTACCCAGAGACCATCCAGGCTGTCCTGGGCTAGAGCCCTGCTTCCTTCCACCACTTTGTGGGCTCTGCAGTTCTTCTCTGTTGTCTTTGGTGTCTGTGGGTTGAGAAGTCTGATAACTGCCACAGCTCACTGATTCAGGGCTCTAGGGCACACTCTGCCCGGATCCTGTTCTGGCTGGTCCATGCTGTCCATGCTGGGCTCTGCTTCGCTCCCAGGTCTGTGCTCAAAGGACCTTACCCAGAGACCATTCAGGCTGTCCTGGGCTGGAGCCCTGTTTCTCTCTGCTATTTTGTCCTGCAGCTCTAGAATTGGTTCAGAGCCATTTTTAATAGGTTTTAGGAGGGACTTCGTGGGGAGCTCACGCCAGTCCCTGCTTTCCAACTGCCGTCTTGGTTCCCACAACATTTCTTACATCCATCCTATTCTATCAACTGCTTCTCATCTATACAATTTCACTAGACTCTTCATTGATCTCCTTGCTTTCAGATTCTCTCCTCTATCCATCCCCTAGACAACTAGCAAAAGTCTTTCTAATACATTGTTCTGATCATGTCAATTTCACCAGACAGATATTTCATGTTACTCTCCTTCATGAGCTCTATATTCTAGCAAAACTGCCCCTACCTTACTCTTCTCCAGACTCTGTATACCACCTTCCATCTTTCTACCTTTGCACAATCTGCCCTAGTGTTTAAAATGCACTTCCTCATTACCGTTACGTCTTAGAATCCCTAGCATCATCACGGATTGGCAAAATCTTTCCTGATCCTCCTAGTTGGCAGTGTTCTTAATCTCTCCCTAAATTATCTTGTATCTATTTATCTCTCTACGTGTTGTATCTTTCAAATAGCAAGTAAGTTCCTGGAGGGCAGAGATTTTTGTTTTTGGCTCCACGTCCTCTGTAACTTGCACAGTGCAGGGAAAGAAATTGATGCTTAATAAATTTTCACTGGATTCAATTGAATTAGGAAAGATATGAGCATGCTGCAAGAACATGCCAATGATCTCTATATCTTCTATTCAATGTTAATGGCCCTTGTCCATTTACTTGGTACCTTTATGGAATTCGTTGCTGAAGCAACTATTTCTTTTCCATAGTTCTGTACCCTAAGCTAGTTGTAGAAATGTGATGTGATGCCTAGACCAATGGTTAAGCACACACACACATGTGCCTTTCAGCTCATATGCCTACTTTGTTTTCTGTCATATGTTAGATTTCAATATTGCTATATCCTACTCTGATGAAGGCAATGCTGATTTTCATTGGCTATGCTGAGAAGGCAAGTTCTGGCAGGTCTTACCTATATATAACAGGCTTTGAACATAAGCTTAGTGACAGACTAGCTATTTGTTGTCAAAGAAGTAGCCTGGTTAAGTTCAGAGGGGGCTCTTTACCAGAAGGCTGACCATTAGTTTGGCCATCATTTATTTTGACGCATAAACTCATGATACCATATATTCCACCCCAATTAAATATTAAAGAATTATAAAATATTGGAGCAGGAAGGAGCCTTAGAGATCATCTTGTCCAACCCCTTCATTTTGCGGGTGAGGAAACTATTATGGTCCATATTCATAGAGGGAGTTGCCCAGGACAATGAGATCACCCTTCCTTTGAAGTACAAATTGAGAAGTATCTGTAAGGGGTTTTTTCTATGTTATCTCATTTGATCCCCACCACAACCCTGGGAGAGAGGCAGAGTAGGTATTATTTTTTACTATTTGAATATGAAGAAAAGAGATACAGAGAGCAAAGTCGTTCATGGTCCTGCCACTGGCTAATGAGTGATATGACAGGGACTCCTAAAGCATCCAGGACTATTTTCATTAAAATATGTTGCTACTCATATTGCTTTTCATGCTTGGAACTCCTCTACTCTCAAATAAGACAATATTTATAAAGTCCTTAGCATGGTGCCTGGTACATAGTAGGTACTTAATGAAGGCTCATTCCCTTCACCTGCCCTCTACTCCTTATGTTGTCAGATGAACATAGATGAAATGAAGACTCACAAGAGGCAGAGGAGAGAGAAAAGAAAGAGAGGGTGTATCAAAGATGGGCTAACCAAAGCACAGACTCACTACCTGAAACTATCTCATTGTCTGTTGGGGAAGAAATGGCATAGCTCCAGAATCATTCATTTCACATCATTCCCAGGGCATCTAGAGTCACTTAGGAAGAAGGCACATGAAGTCTGATAAACATTAGCTTATAGGGGACTATGCAAAGAAAATGCCACTTCCATTCAAAGTGGTGTAATTGTTTTAGCATTGTACAAATTTAATTTCAGGATGAGAACGTCTCTAGCCTTTCCTGTAGCTTCTTCAAGCCCTGGGATTTACTTGGTGAGCAAGACTATTTAGATAGTTTAGGGCTATGCATTTGCAGATGGGATTTTGGAGGAGAGAGTATAATATCCAGAAGTAAATTCTAAACCTCAAAGTTAACAGCTGTCAAGACAGTGGAAGGGCTATTTTAGACAGCTTAGCAAGGCTATTTAGACAGCTTAGGGCTATAAATTTGCAGATGGGATTTTGGGGGTGAACTAATGGAGGCAGTGATATTGGCACAGTGAAGAAAGATGCTGCAGAAGCCATAGGAAAGCCTTTAGGCAGCCTCATCGTTATATCAGTGGAAAGGATATTTTGAAAATAAAAGAAAGTATTTTGTATACCAGTAGAGCAAGAGTACAACCCAAGTATTCTCAGAGTCCCTGATGTAATTTGTTCTTAAATTTCTCTACCATTCTTTTGACTAGGGAACTTTTGACTGCTAGAAGATTCATGAGGAATTTTCTGATTCCACTTGCCACCTCCCCTCCAAACCCCAGTACTTGCCCCACACACATACACATGGAGGGAGAGAGTAACGGGTGGGGATTGACTTTCCATGAAAGACATCTGTGAATACCACTCAAGCTATCACATTTTTCTAGATCACATAATATAGATTGATGTCAAGGCATATCACTAATGGGATACAGTAATAGGACCCCATACGGAAATAATTTTATAGTTCTTATACTGAAAAAAAAGCCCAATGCCTAACAATAGGGACTAAGGATTAGGGAAGAAAACAGTGATCTGGAGGTGGGGACTGGCGGTTTCTGGGTATTAGATATTGTATGAATAACGTTGAAGAGTTGTCTATAGTGTAACTCTGATGTTTTGTTGCACTTTATAAGTTATCCTGAGTTCTCAAAGGCTATGTAAATGGAGCACAAGCTCTGGCAAGTCCTGCTCAGCTGAAAAGCCTCCAAAGAAAGGGTCAGTGATGTTTAAGGACCAGCCTAGCTAAATATTGAGAAAAGAATTATCAGATTAGCTACTGGGTGAAAAGATTTTGGTCATAGCAACTCTCGAAGACCATCTAAATTTGCAAAAGACTGTGACCTAATTTGGTGGAGGCAATCCACATACCAATGAAATAATATGTTATGGGAATGTGATATTCAAATTCATCTACAGATTAAATACTTGTTGTTAAGAGACCAGATACTATGTTCAACAGGATTTTCACATGGCCCTTTTTATGTTTTTAATGGATTTGTGATTTTTTTGATGGATTTGGTTATTTCTATCAATGTGGATCCTCTCTCCAACTATGCAAATTGCAATCCATCTGAGTACTCTTATCTTATGTCATTTCTTCTCATAAATCTTTGAAAGAGGTTCATCATGCTGGGAATCTTCCTCTAGATATCAATGAAGCATGTAGGTTTTTCATCAGTTAACCTTCATTATTCTATCCATGTGGGATGGACCCCAATGTAAAATATATGGCAAACATGAATATACAAGATAGTCAGGCATACATGGGCTGTGATTTGCATCACCAGAAGGACCATCTGAAACAATGAGGTCAAAGATTCACTTGATTACTTAAGAACATCCTTGACTTTGGCCACATGATGGTCCCACCTTCTTTTACAGTTTTATATATCTTTGATGACATCCTTTATGTGACTTCTCTTGTGTAATTCTTATTTGATAACATGTAGCTAACTCATGTGCAGCACATACCTCTCCATCACCCTTTGGGTGACCCTCACTTTTAATTTCTCAGAGGCTGTGTGTATTCCATAACTTTCTGTACATATCAACAGTAGAAGGATATTGTTGAAGTGAGCAATTTTGGACTTATGTCCAAAGAATTATTAAACTGCCTATACCCTTTGACCCAGCAATACAACTTCAGGGTCTATTTCCAAAGATGACTATGGAAAAAGGAAAAGAAACTGTACATTCTAAAATGTTTATAGCAGCTCTCTTTGTGGTGGCAAAGAACTGGAAATAGCAAGGATGCCCATCAACTGGGGAATGACTGAATAAGTTGTGGTATATTATTGTGATGGAATACTACTATGCTATAAGAAATGAACTCAATGATTTTGGAAAAACATGGAAAGACTTGCATGAAATAATGAAGAGCAAAATGAGCAAGACCAACAGAATATTGTATATAGTAATAGCGATATTGTTTTAAGAATGACTTTGAGTGAATAAATTATTTGTATATCACAAATACCCAAATTAACTATAAAGGATACATGAAGAAACTCACTATTTTCATCCAGAGAAAGAACTGATCAATAGAAGTATGTATGGAATAATTTTACAAATATATACCTATTTGTTTCTAATGGTAGCTGGCTCTAGGTGGAGGGGCAGGGGCCAAAGGGAAGGAAAACAAGGAAAAAAGAAATTTACATGATAATTTTGTTGCACTTTTTTTCAATTAGAAACTATTTATTTAATGTTTTTAGTTGTCAACATTGATTTCTGCAAGATTTTGAGTTGCACATTTTCCCCCCATTTCTACCCTCCCTGCAAACCAAGATGGCATATATTCTGATTGCCCCTTTCCTGAGTCTGCCCTCCCTTCTGTCACCCCACTCCCCACCCCTCTTTATCCCTTTTCCCCCTTACTTTCTTGTAGGGCAAGATAGATTTCTATACCCCATTGCCTGTAAATCTTATTTCCCAGTTGCATGTAAAAACACCTTTTTTTGAGCATTTGTTTTTAGAACTTTGAGTTCCAAATTATCTCCCTTCTTCCCTCCCCACCTACCCTCCTTGAGAAGGCAAACAATTCAACATAGGTCACACATGTATCATTAGGCAAAACATTCCCATAATAGTCATGTTGTAAAAGACTAACTATATTTCCCTCCATCCTATCTTGTCCCCCCTTATTCAATTTTCTCCCTTGACCCTGTCCTTTTTCAAAAGTGTTTGCTTGTGATTACCTCCTCCCTTGATCTGCCCTTCCTTCTATCATCCCCCCTCTCTTATCCCCTTCCCCTTACTTTCCTGTAGGGTAAGATTCCCATTTGAGTGTGTATGTTATTCCCTCCTTAAGCCCAATCCGATGAGAGCAAGATTCACTCACTCCCTTTCACCTGCCTCCTCTTCCCTTCCATTAGAACTGCTTTTTCTTGTCACTTTTATATGAGATAATTTACCCCATTCTGTCTCTCTCTTTCTCCTCCTCCCAATATTCCTCTCTTACCCCTCGGTTTTATTTTTTTTAGATATCATCCCTTCATATTCAACTCACCCTGTGCCTTCTGTATATATTCCCTTCAACTACCCTAATACTGAGAATGGTCTCATGAGTTACAAATATCATCTTTCCATGTAGGAATGTAAACAAAATGGTTCAACTTCAGTGAGTCTCTTATGATTTCTCTTTCCTGTTTACCTTTTCATGCTTCTCTTGTTTCTTGTATTTGTAAGTCAAATTTTTCTATTCAGCTCTGCCGTTTTTATACAGAAAGCCTGAAAGTCCTCCATTTTATTGCAAATCCATATTTTTCCCTGGAGTATTATACTCAGTTTTGCTGGGTAGGTGATTCTTGGTTTTAATTCTAGCTCCTTTGACCTCTGGAATATCATATTCCAAGCCCTCCAATCCCTTAATGTAGAAGCTGCTAGATCTTGTATTATCCTGATCATGTTTCCAAAATACTCAAATTGTTTCTTTCTGGCTGCTTGCAATATATTCTCCTTGACCTGGGAACGCTGGAATTTGACTACAATATTCCTAGGAGGTTTTTTTTGGGGGGATCTTTTTTCAAGAGGTGATTGGTGGATTCTTCCAATTTCTATTTTTCCCTCTAGTTCTAGAATATGAGGGCAATTTTCCTTGATAATTTCTTGAAAGATGATGTCTAGGCTCTTTTTTTGATCATGACTTTCAGGTAGTTCGATAATTTTTAAATTATCTCTCCTGGACCTATTCTCCAGGTCAGTGGCTTTTCCAATGAGATATTTCACATTGCCTTTCATTTTTTCATTCCCTTGGTTCTGTTTTATAATATCTTGAATTCTCATAAAGTCACTATCTTCCACTTGCTCCATTCTAATTTTTAAAGTGGTATTTTCTTCAGTGGTCTTTTGGATCTCCTTTTCCATTTGGCTAATTCTGCTAATCTTCTTTTCATTGGCTTTTTGGAGCTCTTTTGCCATTTGAGTTAGTCTATTTTTAAGGCATTATTTTCTTCAGTATTTTTTTGGGTCTCCTTTAGCAAATTATTGACTTGTTTTCATGACTTTCTTGCATCACTCTCATTTCTCTTCCCAATTTTTCCTCTACTTCTCTTACTTGATTTTCAAAATCCTTTTTGAACTCTTCCATGGCCTGAGATCAATTCATATTTTTCTTGGAGGCTTTTGATGTAGGCTCTTTGACTTTGTTGACTTCTTCTGGCTGTATGTTTTGATCTTCTTTGTCACCAAAAAAAGAATCTATAGTCTGAGTACTTTTATGCTGCTTGCTCATATTCCCAGCCAACTACTTGACCCTTGAGCTTTTTGTCAGGGTATGAGTGCTTTCAGAGTGGAGAATGCTTTGTCCCAAGCTTCAGGGGCCTTGCACTGCTGTTTTCAGAGCTACTTCTATTCTAAGGTGGTATGTTATACTCCTCTCCTGGCCTGTACTCTGGTCTGTGAGTGCAAGCACTCCTTTCTGCTGTGTAGCCACCAGGAGGATTCCCTCTCCACAGTCACCACAAGTTGTGCCACACCAGTGCTCCTCCTTCCCCCAAGAACTGCCAATTAGGACCTCAACCCAGATCCGAGCAGGGCAAAGCAAGAGAACTCTGCCTCTGCACCAGCAAAATGCTCCCTGCACTCCCAGTCTGATCTGCCCTTGATTCCTATCACCTTCTGGGCCAGTGGCTCCAGAAGCAGCTGCCGTTGGTGCTCTGGAAGCAGCCACCAGAAGTTTCTGTTGCTGCCACAGCGCCACCTCCGCTGGCCCTGGAGCTGGGGCCAGACTGCTCACTTCTCTCACCCAGATCCAGCAGTTTTCCTATTGACCCGCTCTGTTGTCTTTGGTGTTTGTGGGTTGAGAAGTCTGGTAACTGCCACAGCTCAGTGATTCATGGCCCCAAGGCCTGCTCTGCCTAATCTACTCCACTCCTGGTCTAACCTGGTGTGGTTCATGCTGGGCTGCACTCTGTTCCCAGTATGGTGACCCTTCCCAGAGACCATACAGGCTGTCCTGGGCTGGAGACCTACTTCTCTCTGTTATTTTGTGGGTTTTGCAGCTCTACAATTTGTTCAAAGCCATTTTTTACTGGTGTTTGGAGGGATTTGGGGAGAGCTTAAGTGAGTCCCTGTTTTCCAGCCACCATCTTGGCTCCCAATTATGTTGCATATTTGAAAGGAATAGCAAGTTGTGTATAGGAGATTTGCAGTTTCAAGTGCAATCACCTGTTTTATTGTACTGTGTTATGGAAATGCTTGTTTTATTTAATAAATTTAAAATAAAATATATTTAAAACAAAACAAAACAAAAAAAAGAGATGGACTTTTGTTAGAGTGAGAAAATTGGATTCTTTAAAAGCACTGTATAGTTTCTCAATCTAGTCTGTTCAATGCTAAGTCCAGCTCATTGTCGATGTGCCATGTTTATCCAAGATATCTGTGATGAAGGACCAGCACTATAAATTTATCTATATAACTGTATATCATAATGTGGACAATAGGCACTTTATCCACTTGGTTTTTCTTGTATGGATAGTTAGATCAAACTCTTTTGAGTGATTATGGATCCCATTTAAGAGGCTCTATAATCTAAGGTTTGATGTAGGCAGCATACTGTCATTCTCAAAGAGGAGTATTTGGAAGATCTCATCTTTCCTCAACTGAACTTTACTTTGGTTCGTTCTTTCATGTTCTATATCCATGCTGTCTATCACTATGGGAATGATGCATTGTCAAGCCTTGAGTCACAACCTTGACAAAGAAGAGATTACTGTAATTCTCATCTATATCAGAGGTGTCAAACTCATGGCCCACAAGTGTGGCCAAAACCAAATTAAAGTGTAAATAGGAAATAGTTACCAAAATAAATCAAAATGCAATGGAACATAGATAATGTTAAAATGTGGCTTTCTAAGTCAATATGTAGCTACAGGGATTTTATGTACTATTTTGTGGCCCCCATTTGTATTTCAGTTTGCTACCACTGAGTTAGAGGGTCTGAATGGCCCCCAACCTTTCCCTTCAAGTTTTAACTCAGCTGCATTCTTTAAGGACATAGACCCCTGTAATGAACCACACACTGAGTCTGATGTAAATGATTTCTTGCCTCAAAAGAATCAGATCCAATAGTAACCTGTCAGGGTCCTTTTTTAAAAATTCAGAATCCTCCTACATGGTGCAGAGTCAACCAGATAACCTTGGGTTGCTTAGGAATAAAAAAATTTCAGAAAGTCTTCAGGGAAATAAAAGTTCACAGAGTGTCTCCTTATGTCGTTGAACATTTTCATTGCTTTGAGTATATCTACGTATGAATCTCCGATCCCTTGTCTCTATTTGCTTAAACCACACCTGCAGCATTTTATTCATTTCTAGTTGCCAAATTTTACGAAGGCTTTGATAGTCTAGAGGTGACAAGACTAGGAAGACAACTGAGGTACATTCTATATGAGAAGCTGGGTCAGGATGGGGCTCAAAACCTGGAGAAGAGAAGGCTCAGGGTGAGGGAATGATAGCAATCATTGAAGTATCTTGTGATAAGGCTGTCATGTGTAAGTGGAATAGTACTATTTCTTCTTGGCCTTAGAGGCTTGTCTCTTCTTTAAATAAGTTTGTGTGCCTTAGATCCCATTGCCCATAAATGATGGGGAAATTGGGAAATTGAGGGCTGTCCAGGCTAATTTAGAAAACTCTATATAGGGAGCTGGAAAAAATGGGAGGTTGATCAACATTGTATCCCTGAGGAACTTTTTAAAAATGATTTTTATTGACTTTTTTACATCATTATAGATCTCGCTAGTATTCCTTCTACTCCCCTTTCAGATAGCCTTCACATATAACAAATAGCATTTTTTAAAAAAGAAAAAAGAGGAAAAAATTATCATAAGCTATCAATACATTGAAGAAGTCTGAAAACATGTACAATATGTACAAAAGTATGGTTTCAGGCATGTTCTCTCACATCTTTTCATTTGAATCATGTTTGATCTTTTTAGCTTTGCTACAGTCACTTTTGGTGTGTGTGTGTGTGTGTGTGTGTGTGCTTTCCATTTACATTGTTATAGTCTGTGTAAATTGTTTTCTTGGCTTTGCTTTTTTTTTTTTTTTTTTTGGAGTGGGGAAGGCAGGGCAATTGGGGTGACTTGCCCAAGGTCACACAGCTAGTAAGTATGTCAAGTGTCTGAGGCCAGATTTGAACTCAGGTCCTCCTCACTCCAGGGCAGGTGCTCTACTCACTGCACCACCTAGCTGCCCTAGCTTTGCTTTTTCCACTCAGCATCACTTCATGTAGATCTTTTCATGCTGCATTGTAGTTAACATATTCATAATTTATTACAGATCAGCATCATTCCATTACATTTACATACCACAGTTTGTTTAGCCATTCCCCAACTGATAGGCATCTACTTTGTTTCCAATTCTTTGCTAACACAAAAAGTGTTGCTACAAATGTTTTACTGTGTATGGGGACTTTTCTTCTTCTCAGTGGTTTCCTTGGGGTATAATTCCAGTAATAGATTCTCTGGGTCAAAAGGCACAGACATTTTAGTTGCTTTATTTGCTTAATTCCAAATTGCTTTCCAATATGGTTAGATTACTTTATAGCTCCACCAACAATGTACGAGTGTGCCTATCATCTCATAGCCTCTCTGACATAAACTATTGCCATTTTTATTATCTTTTCCAGCTTTCAGTTTGTGAGATGAAACCTCAGGATTGTTTCAACTTGAATTTCTCTTATTGTTAGTGATTTGGAATATTCTTCCATGTAGTTGTAAATATTTTTCAATTCTTCTTTTAAGAACTGTTTGTTTTGGAATATGTAATATATGTACATATATTTTATTTATATCATATATTTTAATTATTTATATATCTTAGATAACACGTTCTTATCAGAGAAATTTGATATGAAGATTTCACTTCTCTCCACACACATTCAACTGCTTTCGTTCTTATTCTAGGTGCATTAATTTTATCTACGCAGAAATTTTTCAGTTTCATGTAATCAGTTGTCTATTTTATCTATTTTAATTGCCTTTATTGCTTTGTTTAAGAAAACATCTTTTAACCATAACTGTGATATATATATATATATATATATTATACTTTTTCTCCTCATTTTTATAGTTCAGTCTTTAATATTAAGGTCACCTATCCATTTAGAATGTATTGTGGAATATGGTGTAAGCTATTGCTGTAAACTTAATTTCTGTCTTATCCAATATCAATTCTTTCTTAGGTAATTTTTGTTTTCAACTTTATCAAATATTGGATTTTGGGGATCCATTGTTTCTCATTCTCCTTTCTTTAGTCTGTTCCATTAATCCACTTCTATTTTTAGCCAATATCAGATGCTTTATAATATAGATGGAGGTCTTTGATGTTCAAAATCTTTTATTTTTCTAAATGAATTTTGTTATTATTTTATCAAGTTCTACAAAGTATCCAGATAATCACGTGATTTCAGGCGTTTTGGTTTTTAATATTAACTGTGTTAATTTTTTCCCCTAATATTGAATATTAACTTGAATCCCTGGTGTAAATCCAACCTGGTCATAATGAATGATTTCTTGGATAAATTACTATAGTTAATTTGACAAGATTTTGGTTAGCGTTTTTGAATTGATATTCATTAATTATATTAGCTTATAGTTTTCCTTCCATTTTTAAAAAATCCTTCTTTGGTTTGGCTATTAGGACTATACTTGCCTGATAAACAATTATAACATAAAGATTATTTGCCTGACAAAAGTAGGGTGCTTTCTCAATTTTTGAGAACAATTTGTATAGTGTTAATTGTTGAATACTAATTGTTCTTTAAATATTTAATCAAATTTTCCTGTCGATCTCTCAGGACCAAGATTTTTTCCTTTACTAGTTAGATTGGGTTACTTAAAATCTCTATCTTGATTGCTTACATAATTTCTTATTTGTCACTGGAATTATTCAATTTGACCACTATATGTTTTATAGTTTGCAGCCTTATTTTTCTTCCTAGAGGTTATGGATTCTTTCAACTGACACTCTATTTTTTGTGTTTAGAAGTTCTAGGCAGTTTTCTTATATTATTTCCTGCATTACAGTGTACTCACAGTACTGTGATTATTTTCCGTCCCTATAAATGGAGGGCTAGAGGGTAACGTAAAGAAGTTCTCCCAAAGCTTCCATTAAAGAAGGCTTCCAGGCCAGCCATTTCTTCCTTTTCTACCAGCTTGCCCTTCTTAGACTAAACTCTCTCATCCACCCAAAAAAACTCATCATCAGGAAACTCATCATCTCTTTTGTTTCTTTGGTAAGACCTGCCATTGCAGATCCCAATTTTTCTATTCTATCCATTATTTCTGCTGTGTGAGCCATAAATTCTGCCCTCATAATTCTCGTTTCTCTTTTATATCCCACTTAGGAACACTATGTTGTGGTTCCATGGGATCATCAAAAATCATAGAGTTTTTTGCCTCACTAAGATGTTGAATAGTTTTCCTTTGTTTTACCATATTTATTTATAGATGCTTGAATTCATTCACTAGATGTGGAGGCCATATTTCCTTCTGCTACTAATGTTTTCTCTTTTAGTTTATCTGCTTGTGGTCATGGTCTTTGAGTTTTCTTCCCACTGAGATTTTTGGTCTTTTCAGTCTTTTCTCCTTATTTTCACCTATTACTTTATTGTTCACTTTCTAAACTGACCTCCTATGGTAGCTTCCCTCAGGGCTGAATCTCAAAGTGTTTCAATTTCCTCCCTGCTCACAATTCATGGTTCACTAGCTTACATCTTTGCTCCTAGTGACTTTTGGGGAGACAGAATGGGCCCCAGATAGAGGCCGACCTCTTTCCCTTGGGTTCAGTGGAGTGTCACACAGCCCCCACACATGTTGGCCTACCCCTTTCCTGTACCTCTTACCCCACTGCCACACTGCTGCCATCACAACCTGGGCAGACTTCTACCTTTGGAAGTTTTGATGATCCCAGCACTGGGAGGAGCTGAAGATCAGAAATCTGTTGCAGCACAGAATGACTAGTGCAGCCTCAGCAAATTTCTTCAGTTTGGAGTTTGGAAAGAGGGAAAGGAGGAGGCACCAAGGTATGGGGTTAGGTTCTTTCATACAATCAATTTATGCAGCCTTGCTTGCAGAGGTGTAATAGACAGTGGGAGGACGGGGTGCTGAATGAGCATGAGTTAGGCAGAAGTTTATGGATTTTTTAACCTTCTTTGGGTTCTAGGCATCTCAGACTATGGAGATAGCTGAAATTGCTTAATGTCTGCCATATAATTTCTCTTTCTGTATATATTGGATAGCATGTTGGTTCTCTTGTGAATTTCTGTGTCCTTAGGGTCAGCATGTGACCTGCTGCCTTTAAAAATTGTATTTTTTTTCAAAAATAACCAGTGTCTTTCTATATACATATTTGTTGTTTTTCAGTCCTTTTGGGGTTTTCTTGGCAAAGATACTGGAGTGATTTGCCATTTCCTTTTTCAGCTCATTTTACAGATGAGGAAACTGAGGTAAGTGGGGCTAAGTGACTTGCCCATAATCAGTCAGCTAGTAAGTCTCTGAGGCTGGATTAGAACTTAGATCTTCCTGACTCCAGGCCCAGAGTTCTATCCACTGTGCCACTTAGCTTCTCTATGAGTTGGAGGACCTGGGTTCAAAACCTGACCCATCTCTTTACTGCCTTGTGCGCCCTTAGGCAAATCCCTTACCCATTCTGCTCTCCAGCCTTCTAATCAGGGGAGAAAACTGAGAGTACAGAAGAGATGTTGAGCATCAAAGTGGAATTAATCTCTAAAATAATGAGATTTCAGGTGGTGAACTTATCCTAGGGGAGGCATGATGGTAAACGAAGTTTATTTGTTATATATGATATATAATATGTACACATATGTATATGTACACACACATACATACATATGTGTTTGCATTTGTTAAATATATCACATATAGAATACTTTGGTACTCATGCCTCATCAGTAACCTTAGTACCCTCTTCTCCTCTGATTTGAGGTCTGGAGGTCTTGGGAGGCAAAGTAAAGAACACCTCCCAAAGTTTCCCCTTAATGAGGGCTCCAAGGCCAGCCCTGTCTTCATTTCTCACCAGCGGCATTCCTTTGAACAGGATGCCGTAGTATTCTCAAGAAACCGCTTGACTGGGAAACTCATCATCCTGTGACATTACATCAGCATCGGTACTAACATCTCATCAGTAACCTTGCTACCCTCTGCCCCTCTGATATGAAGGCTAGAGGGATGGAGTGTGGCTGGAGGGCTGAAGGAAAGAACTCATCACGGAGCACCCATTCTAAGAGGACTCCCAGGCTAGCCTTCCAATCATTTGTGTTATTTATATCTATCACACATTCATTACATGTCACGTTTTACCCATGTGTGTAATGCATGTGTGATGTGTCACAATTAAGTATGTGCAATATATAATTTATTATGCTTACGTTATGCCATAGGTTTTGTGCTATACAAGTTAAATATGTTATATATTATATAGGCATGCTATATATGTCATGTAAATTTGTTCAAATATCACATAAATGTATGTAGGCATATATACATGTATGCATGTATTTATATGTGTGTGCATTACAGCAGCTTTTATTTTCACACTTCATCAGTATCCATTGTCCATCTGATTAGAGGGCTGAGTGCTAAATAAAAATCTCTCAAAGTATCCATTTTAAGACGGCTCTCAAGCCAGCTTTCTATTCATATCTATCTATCTATCTATCTATCTATCTATCTATCTATCTATCTATCATCTATCTATTTATCTATCTATCTATCATCTATCTATCTATCTATCTATCTATCTATCTATCTATCTATCTGTCTATCTATCATCACAATACCTGTCATGTCACATTAGTCATGCATAATAAATGACGTGAAGCATATGTAACATGGCACCAATTAGGAATTAGGCATAGATTATTTATGCTATGTAGTGTATGCTCTATATCTTAAATATGTGTTATGTAGATTATGTAAATACCACAAATTCTGTATATGATATGTGTTAAATATATCACACATAAATATTTGTGTATATGTGTGTATATGGTCTAAGTATGCATGAAGGATTTTCAAGTACTTCTTTGCTCTACCATCTACCTCTCTAGCCCTCTAATCAGGGGGTACTGAGGATACTGATGCTGTGTGAATACCAGAGATGATGTAAATATGTACACACAAATATATTGTATATAACATATATCACACACATATAATTTATATAATATAGAGCATTTTGGTATTTATATAACCAATATGACATGTAATACAAGTAACATATGTATACATATAACATCAAATTTAACACATAAAATATACATAGATTAAATGGCGTGACCATATGACACATAGGTTAAATAATCTCACCACAGTATAGGATACTGGCAGATGTTCAGCACATGTAAAACAAGTTGTATATTACACATAGGTAATACATGATATGTAAAGCATGTATGTAACGGGTAATCTCTCCCTCTACGTTAATATCTGTATCTGTACCTACATCTCTACCTATATTTATACCTATAGTTATTTCTCTCTCTCTCTGTGCATATATCTATACAATATATACAGATATAGATTACAATATAGAATATAATACATGCACATAAAATATACAGTGTTTATATGCATTTTCCCTTTAACGTATACAGTAGACTTATAACCCATATAACACATTTAACTTATATAACATACAATATGTAGCATAAATGTTCAAGCATAATCAATGAAACTGTAGCGTGCACTAAGTGATGTCACACAGGTGATATATCTCATTTATGACACTGGTTATTAAGTGCGATATACAATAGAATACACATGTGTTGTTAGATTTTGAATGTATTATGTGTCATACATGTATATTTTATGTTATATAAATGCACAGATGATAATGTATTATATATCAATAGTATGTATTTGTTGTATCTCATCCACCTGTATGTGAATATGTATACACATATACATACATATCAGCTTTGGTACTCACAGATCATCACTAACCTCAGGTACTGAGTGATATATGCATATGCATCTCTATATGTGTATATATTTCTATATATTGTATGTACACAGAGAGAGACTCATATATGTACATGTAGGCATGTGGGTATATGAGCTTTGGGATTTTCAACTCATCAGTCCTCCATATCACTATGATTAGAAAGTTGGACAACTGGAGGTCAGAGCAAAGAAGTCTATAGAGCGCCTCTATTTCAGAGGGTTCCCAAGGCAACTCTGTCTTCATCTCTTACCAGCTGCACTCCTTTGGACTGGATGCTATGCCCCCAAGAAGCCTGATTACCAGGAAACCAGTCATCTAGTGAGCTCGCATCAGCTTTGATACTCACATCTCATCAGACCTTCCATACACTTTGGCCTTCTGTTTAGAGGGCTGAAATGTTGAGGCGAAGAGAAAAGAATGCCTTCCAAAGCCTCCATTAGGAGAGAGTCCCCAGGTCAGCCATCTATTCTTATACCTTACATATCATATGTGAATCACGTGTAATAAATGTCATTTCACATGTGTGAGTGTCACTTATCAGGCATGCACAATATGCCTCATTATATGATATGGTATATGTTATATATCTTGAGTGAATGATAAATGTGTATTTTGTTTATTTTCTACAAATGCCACAAATAAATATTATAGAACATACATGGCATATGTGAGATACATTTCTTATGTATAATACTCCTACATGTGAGCATGTAAATATGTTTGTCTACAATACATGCATATATGTATAGATACGTGTATATGCATGAATACATACATAAACACATATATACATACAAATAAGCTTTATTGCTCATATCTAACCCTCTGGGTTACTCGTGCCTTAGTAAGGATTACTTTTTTAGTCCTGTTTTCGATGATCAGAGGTGGTAGGGCTGTTTTGGCTGTGGGCACGGGTTACTTGACTATGTACGTGTTTGGGGCAAAATTTATATGAAAATGTCCTATCTCCAAGTTTAACGCTCTATTCGTTATGTCATTCTTTCTCAAAATTTAACATCTTATTGATTGAATGAATGAATAATTACAACTGTCTAAAATAGAAGGAGCTGTGAAGTAATAAGTTCTTTGTCCCTGGAAGATGACTACTGACGGCCACTTACCCCAGCTGTAATAAAGAAAGTCCCTGTTTTGGCAGAAGGTTTGAGCTGAGCGACCTCTAAGATTCCTCTCAGCTTCAAAGATTCCATTCTAGTATTTGCTTTTCTCCTTGCTTTGTCCTTGCCCTTGTACCCCACTTATGCATCGCACCCTCTCATTCTGGATTTAGGCAATTGTGATGTCATTCGACTTTCTCTTGCTTCCAAGAATGCAGACCTGCCTTTGCCAGCTCCTAGGTAGACTATGGAGACTGACAGCTTTAGGGATGTGGAGAAATGCTGCCATGCTTTAGATATTGCTTCCAGAAGCTCAGCTTTCAACTTATGGTAGCTGTTATGATTTATTGCCCTAGTCTATTGCTAACAATGGCTTCCTGGCATGCCACCATCTGTACTGCCCAACTAGATGAGTTAGAGGAAGAAGAATATAGGCTATTAAAGTAAAATTCCAAGAGAGAAGACATGAAACACAAGGTCTTATGGTCCTTCTAACCAGAGCTAGTGCATACCAAATTGCAGTAATTGCCTGGGATGTCATTCTTTAGAGAGATCTGTACTTCATGCTTGATCAATAACCACAGAGACAATTAGTGATGGGTGGAGAAGCGGCTAATCAGCTGGCATTATAGAAAGTCCCGACGTTTTTTTAAATATATTTACATGGGGGTATATTAATTTGTAGAATAAGTAATGAGAACCCAAGAGTTAATGAAGATGAGTTCTAATGGCTTTTATCTGCCTTGAAATTTGCCTTCATTTTAAGAGATGACAAACAAGTATGATGTCATAGGATATCTATGATCATGAACATTTTTTTAAAAAAATTATTTATTTTATTCTGAATTTAAGAAATAAAACAAGCATTTCCATAACATAGTAGTATTAAAAAGAGATAATTGTACATGAAGCTGCAAATCTATTAGGTACAACTTGCTATTCCCTTTAAATATATAATAAAGTTATCATGAAACTATCTTTTTCTCCCCCCTCTCCGAAATGGCTATTTTTAGGCACAAATATGTGTGTGTACATGTATATGTATGTATGTGTCTACATACACACTATATATGTTTGTGTATATGTATACACATACATGTACATATATGTGTATATATACACATGCACACCTATTCTATACATCTATTTATCAGTTCTTTCTCTAGTTGCAGAGGGTGTCTTTCTTTATATGTCCTTTGTCCTTCATATGTTCATATGTCCTTAGAAAGTTGGACAACTGGAGGTCAGAGCAAAGAAGTCTATAGAGTGCCTCTATTTCAGAAGGTTCCCAAGGCAACTCTGTCTTCATCTCTTACCAGCTGCACTCCTTTGGATTTAGGTATTTATAATAGTCAAAATGATTTATTTACTCAAAATTGTTCTTCAAACAGTATTGTTACTGTATATAACATTCTCTTGCTTCTGCTCATTTTGCTCTTCATTATTTCATGCGAGTCTATCCATGTTTTTCTGAGATCAAGATCTGTATCTTGCCACCGGACCCTAGATGGCTCTGGTGGAGAGAATGAGGCTGGTCACTTTGCATAGCCCTCCCTCGCTTAAATCTAATTCTCTTGCCACCCGTGGCATCACTCTCCTGATTTCATGGTCCTCTTCAAGAATAAAAGGCAAACAACAAGATCATAGACAAACTAGTAGGATTTCATAGAACATCTCTGATGAAGGATATATTGTGCTGAGTGGCAATCAGAGACATAAATAGCAATTGTTTAGCTTTGACAGAGCCAATTGTGTGGGGATGGTGATACAGAGGACAATCTGAGGTGGGGAAGATAGGAAGGAAGGAAAAAAGGAGAAAGGAAAGGAAGGGAGGGAGGGAAACTAGCATTTATTAAGCACCTTCTATGTGCCAGACACTGTGCTAAGTACTTTAAATAAATTTCCTCATTTGATCCTCACAACAAACCTGGGAGGTAGGTGCTATTATGATCCGCATGTTATAGCTAACAAAACTGAGTCAGAAAAAGGTCAAGTCACTTGCCAGGGTCATACAGTTAGTCAGTGTCTGAGGCTGAATTTGAACTCAGGTCTTTTTGACTCCAGGTTCTATCTATTACGCCACTTAGCTGCCTTGTTGTGTAGTGGGGTAAGATGTAGTGAAGGACCAGAGGAGAGTCCCATTTGAGGAAAGAGAGCATGGCAGTACCCCCCTAGACAGTTATATTGAGGATGCAGTTGTATGATAGTGTGGTCCAGGGCAGGACAGCATGGCCAGGAATGGGAACAATAGTCTGTCCTAGGAAGAAGTAGATCCCCCTACTAGATGACAGTATCCTGAGGAAAGCCCCACTATGCTAGCCTATACCTCTGCTGGCACTGTGCCACTCTACTGTCTCTCCTGCACAGTTAAATAAATTAGAGCAAGATGCATATGGGTTATAAGGGTTTAATTCTGAAGGAGTGACTGGGAAATGCATGCTCTTTCCACATTTCCAGCAAGAGCTCTACCTCACCACCCTACAGCAAATTTAAGGCCCTTATAAATATCGCCTTTGGGGTAGGAGGGAGAGAGCAAACCAGCACTTTTTTGTTTTTGGTTTGTTTTTAAATCACAAAAAGACTACATGAGACTTGTAAATAGTTACTCATCAGTTCACTCTGGCTAAATATCCTCCACAAATTATTTTATTAAAAGAATATTGTTTTCATTTAAGGGGGAAGAAGTGCTCCTAAAACAGTATCTGTGCTCATTATCTATACTTCCAAGGATTAAAGTGTTGGCATCCCGTTAGATTCATGGAGACATCTAGCGTAATGTCTTACGCAGAATAGGTGCTTAAAGAATTTTTTTAATGTACTTTAAATTTAAATACATAATAAGAAAAAAAGAAACATATTATAAACTTAAATACAAAATAAGAAAAGAAAAAAAAACTTTGCCAGGTGCACAGCAGAATGTAAGAGAGCATTCAAAATATACGGCAATAAATTTCCATTTCAAGAAAGCTTATATAATAAGTACTATGCATTGTGTACATCTTTTGTTTCTTATAAGTTTTCTTTTGTTCTCTGCTTTGCACTTTTTACTTTGTTCTTTTTCCTCCCTTCCTTCCCTCCACCCCAAGAAGGTACAATTAAGCTCAATTATATATATATATATATATACACACACACACATGTACACACACACACATACATATAACATAGGCAAATGTAGATAATCTATGTACACACATATGTGTATGCATGTATATTTACACACATACACATATACACATATATATGCCTATACATATATACATATATCCTTACAAACATACATACATATGCACAATGATATATACCTGCATATACATATACATACATATACGTACACATAATTTGATATCTATAGTCATGCTCATACATAGACATATGCATTCATCTGCATCTATCTAAAACCATACTGGACTTATTTGTCCTCCATTTCTCTGAGAGTACATAACCTCTTCCATCATAAATTCAAGTCGTTCCTTATTTTCTAAGTCTACCCTTGTCATTTCCTACACCATAGCAATATTCCAACCTTGTACTGTCTAGTTATTTTAAATAGTCTAAAACAATATTGATTAATATGGCTAACATCTAGAGTAATTTCTCTATTTTTTACTTATGCTTAAGTCTATTTTAGCTTTAACTTTGTCTGAGATCATGATTACTGCCCTTACTTTTTTCCCTCATAAATTCTACTCCTGATCTTTATTTTATGTTTGTGTGTATCTCATTTCTTATCCCTCCTCACTCCTCTACTTTGCTTCTACCCACTACCTTACCCTCCTATTATTTAACCTACCCTCCACTCCTAAGGATCCCTCTCTTATCCTCCCATTCCCATAAATCACATACCCCACCCTATCCTATTCCCACACTCTCCCCTCTAGTGATCCCTCCCTTATTCTTTGCCACAACTCCTTAGTCTTTTATTTCTTTTTAAATTTAGAAGACTTTTATACCCTTCTAGATATAAATATATTGTCCCCTTTTAAACCCGTTCCTGAGAAAACTAAGTTTCCAGAACTACCATTTCTCCTCCCCCATCTATTTCCTCTGTTTTAGTTTTTTCTCTCATACCTCATTGGTATAAAATAATGACTCTTTTTACCTGTTCCTAAATGATTTTACTTTTAAAAAGACTCAGGTCTTTCCCAGTCTTTCTTATGAACTACCCAATTACTAATAACAATTTTAGACATACATTTTACATTTCCTCTTATAAAAGGTAAAGAGTCTGTTCCAATTGAGTCACATGTAATTAGTCTTTGACATGTGCCTTATATTTCTCTTGGATCTTATATGTCAAATTTTCTATTAAGCTCAGGTGTTTATTTAAAAAAAAAAAACAAAATCCTAAAAGTCTGACAATGTATTAAATGTCCATTTTTTTCTGTTCAGGATTATGCTTAACCTTGCTGGATGTGATATTTTCAGCTGCAATCCCAGTTCTTTTGCTCTTCAATATATAGTGTTCCAAGACTTGTGGTCTTTTATTGTTGCAGCTGCTAGGTCTTGTGTGATTCTAACTGTGGCATCGCCATATGTAAATTGTTTTTTTTTCTTGTTACTAATAATATTTTGTCCTTGAGCTGGGGGTTTCAGAGTTTAACTGTGATACTCTTATAGGTTTTCCTTGCAGAATCTCTTTCAGGTAGTGAATGGTGAATTTTTTCTATTTCTACTTTCCATTTTGTTCTAATGCTTTAGAACAATTTTCTTTAATTATTTCTTGTATTATTGTATCAAGATTCTCTTTTTAATCACAGCTTCCAGGTAGTCTGATTATTCTTGTGTTTTCTCTTATTGATTTGTTCTCTAGGTCAGTTGTTTTTATGTTTCACATTCTCTTCAATTTTTCATTCTTCATATTTTGTTTTATTATTTCTTGGTCTCTTATAACTTTGCTGGCTTTCCTTTGACCAATTCCAATTTTCAAGGAGTTGTTTTCTTCTTTAATATTCTTATTTTTTTCTCTAATTGGTTAACTTTCTTTTTATAATCTTATTTTTCTTGGATTGTTCTTATTTTAAAAAAAAACTTTTCCTCAGTCTCTCTCATTTGTTTTTAAAGTCTTTTTAAAGTTCTTCTGTGAATTATTCTTTGGGGTAGGAGAGGCTTTTTTTGCTTCAACACTCTCCTCTGAAGACGAACTCCAGTCTTCTCTATTCCCATAGTAACTTTCTGTGGTTGAATTCTTTTTCCTTTACCTGCTTATTTTTTTTCCTTTTTTTAAAATTTATTTTTAATATGTTTAGTTTTCAGCATTGATTTTCACATGCGTTTGAATTACAGATTTTCTCCCCAATTTCCACCCCCCCACTTCAAGATGGCGTACACTCTGGTTGCCCTGTTCCCCAGTCTGC
>CM053622.1:108269879-108293157 GCA_028646595.1 Phalanger gymnotis
CCAAGCGTGGAACATAGAACTCTTTAGTCTATAAGCAGCCATACCCCGTTGAAAAACTCAAAGGTTAATTAAGTTGGATGGGAACATGGCCAGGCATCGAAAACACACCCAGATTCAGTCTCAGACTCTGGAATCCTTCTTTGGTGGTTTCTTGGGTCTAGCCTTTCTTGAGACAGGTTCTCTTTGCTTTAGACTTATCCCTTCCTTCTGCCTGGTTACTGCCACCTTGCCCTACTCCTGGAACTCCCATGTTTGGCTGAAATTTTCATTCTCTATGCCAGGGCTGTCCAAAATATGGCCTGCAGTGCGATTTTGTGCAGCCTGCTTATGGGTTTTAATTTTCATGAGCAAAAAAATAAAATAATAATTTGCACGGAATGTGTATTAGATTTTTAAACTCTAGCACTAATAAATAATCTTGTTTATTTTAATTTTCTTTGGTGTTTTTAAGCAGTATTATGGACAGAGCATATTGCACGGAATTGTCAATCAACCTACGGGATGTGTTCCATCTGTATGATGCAGACTAGTCAGTATGCACCTACCTTTACACTGTTGTGTTGTCGCTTTGTTGTTTTGTATTTGCTTTTGCACTTCGCACCTTCACCTGTCATATTGATGACACACATTCCCCTGCTTTCTGTTAGTGTACTGTATTTTTTATTCTGAGTGTGGCCTTTGAATAATTATTTTATTTTAATGCGACCCTAAGATAACCTAAGGTTGGACAGCCCTGCTCTATGCAAAAGTACTAATTGATACCTCCTTGCTGGTGATATCAGAGGTGGGAAATCAATCATATAGGTCTGAGGAAGACCTCACTGTTCCCTATAAAACACTTCAGTGCAAAGTGGCCTTATTGTGTTCTGGTTGGTTCCAGACCTGAATTTGAAGGAGAGCCAAGAGCTGGTATTTCCCAGGCACCAGTTGGGAGAAATACCACTTGACTGAATACAGATTCCCTTCCTTTATGTTGTCTCCTTTGAGTTCTGGACTGGTTGAGTCACAGACGTGTAGCCCACATTGGCTACGTTTTTCTTTTCTTAACTCCCACTGTCACAGATGAGTCAGTTCCTAGAATTAAGCTAGCTACATTTTGTTCTTTACATTCTAGGACCCTGAGATTCTCCTGTGGAGTCAGGGGTAATTTTTTAATGCTATTGACTTAAGCCCTCATAAGTATGCTTCCCTACAAGATTATCAGTTGAGAATTATTTAGTCATGTGTTTTAAGTAGCTTTTAGAAAGGAGTATTTACTAAGTTGGTACAAGAGTAGTTGGTAATATATAATACATATATACACATACACATGCACATACGTGCACATACATATGTATGTATATTCCTCTGACATGCTTTCCCACAATATGCAGAGAGAAGTGGCCTCAGGTTTTAAGAGTCTGTGTGGCCACGGGGTTCCTGCTTGCTATTTCTTCCATTCCTGGGGGTGTTCAAAAAGTACCATTCAGGCACGTAGCACCATAGTCTTCTTGATGGGCTCCTGGTAGAGCCATGGGTCCATAATTTGTTCTTGGCCCTTGATGACAGACATTTCTATCAATTGATCTGGGGAAGCTATTTAGGAAACCAGTGAGAAGATGGGAATTCCAACATCTTACAAATACTTTGAAGCTGGAAAGTCCTCCTCCAGTTAAAGGTGAAAAGGAGAGGAGATAATTAGAGGTCTTCTCTTCCCCGCATTACCAGATAGTTCTTCCTCGGGAATATACTTTCTAGTTTCTGGAAAATTCTTCCTTTCTTAAATTGTTTGATAAGTTATGGAAGGTCCTTTATCCTCTATTCTTTAATTATTCATTCTTTCATCCAAATATCCTTAGGCTAGATTGTCTTTCAATATTCAGACAATTGGCTTCAACCCTCTTATTAAATGCTTGCTATGTGCAACCCTCTGGTGACATGCTGATTTCATCAAATCCCAGAATACTATGGAGCTGCCTTGATGAATTCCATGACTCCTAAAATGAGAACAACTTGTCTATGTGAGAAAAACAAAAACAAACTAAACAAATGAATGGAGGATAAGCTGTTGCCAAGATGATAATGTGAAGCTGGAATGGTAACTTACCAAATTATTCCATTGAAATGTTTATAAATGTGCATAAATATTACATGTATAATATATACACATATGTGCATATATGTTTGTGTTTATATATTAAAAACAGATACACATACTTTGGACAAGTTCTAGAGCTGTACAATGAATTGGGCCCAAGAATGAAGGAATAGAAGGAAAGGAGTAGATTGGATTATATTTGGGAAATTGCATAGCACTTTCATTGACCTCTAAGCTACATTCTGGTCTAAAAATCATCATCTTTTAGCATCATGATTCTTGTTGTTTTGCTATATGTCTTTGAATCATGCAATAACACAATCTCATAATAATTTGTGATATCAATACCTAGCTTAGTACCTTACACATAATAAGTACTTAATAAATATTGGATATTTATATAGGGCAGTATTTTGATAAAGCTTGGCAGTAGGTACATGGAATTAAACCCACTCCTGTCTTTTAGTTGTTATAGTACAATGGACTTGCCCAGGTACAAGAAATTTTGCTTCCAGATGTAGTCCAGGAGCAGGTCTGTAAATGGGAGCATTTGAGCATGTTCAACCTACACAAGGAAGCCTGTTCACCCCCAATTCCTGTTACTTATATAACACCTGCTCCAATCCACTTAGTGGATAGCATTCTGAAGATCCTGCACTCTGTATAAGAAGACATGAGTGCTGATTATCTGAGATACTGTTGAACCATGTTGCTTCCTGACCAAAAGAAGGACTTTATTTGGTTGGTTGGACATTTACTCTAAGACAGGGTCTTGAGAGAACTGGGTTGGAAGAAAGGCAAGAAATGAAAGTTGAATGGCAGACTAGAGAACCTGAATGGCAGACATGTAGGGGAGCTTCCCCTCCTCCATCATGTCCTTTGATTTTCAGCATCGACATCCTTAGAAACTAACAAAAACAGATTTCTTACTCCCCTTGGTGAAATGTGCCCTCATGAAGTGTTACATCCAGACAATTGAACAAAAGTCTTCTCGACTCATGAAACACTGGCTCTGTGTTCTCTCAGTCATATCTTGATACATGCAGCAGCACCTTCATGTGGGAGTGGGTTATAATCACTTACATTTTGCCCTATAATGATGATTTCATGAAGCATAAAACTTTGATTGAAAGGCTGAAAGTCAAAAGCTCTCTTTTTATTCTCAAGAGAGTTTTCTGTCACATTGTCTGGGGGCAACCTGGACTTATAGTGCTTCCATATTCGGTGTCTGTAATTCCGTAATGCAGCCCATAAGATCCCTCTTCCAAGTGCTAGACTTCCCAACTATTTCTTCTGGTCCTTGAGTTTTCTTAGACCACCTTTTCAAACGCTGTCTTTCCTTCCTAGAAAAACAAACCAATGATATTTCTGTCTTCGGCCATGATCCATTTTCCCCCTAGTAAATGCTGAAATAAAATATCCGTCCAACTTTCCAGTAATGCCTACTGCCCCCAGGAGTTACCTTTCTCCTATCTCTCTGAGAAACTACTGGGGCCCTCAATTGACCCATTCCAGGAATAGTCAGGAAAAATGTTTTATTATTTATGTCTCCTCAAACAATCTTCATTTTACTCTCTACTTTGCTTTTCTTATCATTTCAATGCACTCAACCTCATTCTGTCCTTTTCTTCCTCTGAATAGCACCTATTGTGTATATATTTTACAACTTCTGTGGGTTTTTCTTATCTCTGATTACTTCTTTTTTTGATAGGGATGAAATTATCCCAAGCTGTTTTGGGGTACTCTAAGTCATGATTTCTCTGGTGGTGTACTGAACTTGGCATAAAGGGTCTCCTAATATTGCTGACAGTTCATTTGAAAAATGCTGACTCCCATGGGGCCGGTGGTTGGAGAGTGGCGTAACCCTGACTCCAGTACTATGGTTTCCTTGCTAAGCTGAGTCTTTCAAAAGTTAATACAACGGGCTGAGATTTTCCCTGAGCAGAATTATGAAACACATAGAGTGATTTTTCCATTGCAAATTGCATGGTAGGACCATTAAGCAGGACAACGTTCAAAGGTGACCCTGAGTTTCTGAATTGAGGATATGGTTTATTGGAACCAGTCCTGAAAATAGTTTCCTTGACATAATCTCTGTCAACTGATTCCCTGAAAAATGTCAGAAAGGGTCATATACAATACAGCCCTTTAGTGTAGCCAGACTCTGCAACATCGAGTTAGAATTAAACTATTAAACTCTATTATAGGCACTAGAGTGGTAGCTAGATGGCTCAATAGATAGAGAGTTGAGCCTGGAGTCAGGAAGACCTGAATTCAAATTTGGTCTCTGACACTTACTAGCTGTGTGACTCTGGGTAAGTCACTTAACCTCTTTTTGCCTTAATCCATTGGAGAAGGAAATGGCAAACACTCCAAGATCTTTGCCAATAAAACCCCATAGACAGTATTGACATGCTATGATTCACAGAGTCATGATGATCTATCGGATATGACCAACCAATAATAACAACATAGGTGTTACACCTATATATAGGACCATCATATTGGGCTGGTGATGTGTGGAAGATAAATTTGGTAGGAACTCATAATGAAATCCTTTTCCAGTCTCATGAGATTCACCTGCTGACATATAAGTGTGAGTGACTGTAATATCAATTAATTCGGGACCTCTTTACTGCGTTAGAATGATAAATTAATTAAGTATCTTTGATCGAGCCTTACTAGGTGCAAAGCCCCAGGCTCAAACCCCTATCTACTAGATGCTAAGCCTATGCGGTCGTGAAGCCCTCGGGGTCCTAAAGGGAGTTGCTAAGACTAGAGCCAGTAGTAGGAGCCTAAGTTCTGGTTGCTCAGATAATGTGTGATGACAGCTAAAGAGTGTATAAAAAGAGATAACAGACCTATTTGCTGGGCTCTCTCTCCTGGAGGCACATGACTCTGGGCAGCCATGCTAGGAGCCTCCCGGCTCACCCAGCTGTTAATGGTTCCTTGGTAACTGTGAATTGTATGTGGTCTGTTTATAATGTGTGCTTGTAATTTGTTTGTATTTGCTCTGAAGTTCAGGGTGTTGGCTTTTTCCCTTGAACTAAGTGAATGATATTTGTATGTTGGATTGAAATAAGATTGTTAACCCCTTAATGTTCCTTTCCTTAGTAAAGGAGATCAAAAGAACTTGTATTGGCAGTGTTCTTGTTGTTGGGCTTGTGTTGGTCTTTCACCCTCATAACAGCTGCTGGCCAAATTGTTGCAACGGTGACCCCTAATGTTGGAAACTCCTGTGCTAACACTAAATAAATCCTGTGTAAATTCTATACAATTTCAGTTCATAAACCTGGAGAAAAAAGTTAAGACCTGTATTCAAAATTATAAACCTAGAATCTAAGGCAGGAAAACCTTCCTCTGCTTTCTACTGCTTATCTATTTCTGTGTTTTTCAGTCAGTCAGTAAACATTTATTAAGCACCTATGAGTCAGGTCCTGTGTGCTAAGTGCTGGAGATACAACTACGAATCAAAACAAAGACAGTCCCTGTCCACAAGGAGCTTAAAATTAATCTAATGGGGGAAGACAACACAAAAAAGGAAGTTGAAAAGTGGGAAGTGGGTGGAGGACAAGGTGTAGGGCCAAGATGGAGAGTTCCAAAAGAGTCTCAAAGCAGTGTGCCTGGTGGGAAATGGGGAGAAAAATTGGTCTGAGTTCATTCTTAAGTAGAGACTCCCCTCCCCACTCCCAGCATGGGCTGGGGAGGAGGGCATAGCCCTGCCCTCAGTCAAAGGGCAGAGGGTCCTGATGAGAGATGAGTACCAGGCAGATTCAATCTTAAGCTATAAATCTTTTTTTTACTTCTTCTCCCCAAAACTTCTACTTTTGTATACCACTATACCCTACATTTTATTGACTTGGGGACTCTAAAAATATGTCCTTGAGGTCTCACAAGCAATTGTCTGTAAAGGAGAAACTTTTCCAAAGTCCTTTTTTTGAGGATTAGGAACTGGACCTATTTTTAATTAGTATCATGTAATGACTCCTTGGCAAGGAGAGTCTCTCTGCCAATGAAGGTTGGCACTTGTAGCTGGCTTTCTTTTCACTGCATGACATTGCCTCTCAAAGACAAAATATAAAGGCAGTAAGAACAAAGTAATTTGGGGTGGGAGTTGAAAGAGATTACTAATGACTTGTGGGGATCAAGAAAGGCCTTACACAGAAAGTGGCAGTTAAACTGAGCTTCCAGTGGTACTAGGAATTCTAAGAAGTAGAGGGTAAGGAGAGAGGATGTTCATTCTGGGCATGAGGCATAGAGGTGGCACAGGAGTGCTCAAAGGCTCAGACAATTGGGTGATGACATAACCTATATGAGAACAACAAGTAAGCCAGTTGGGATGAAATGTAGAATTTTGAAGGTGAGAAAAATGAAACCAGTCTAGAAAGCTAGGTTAGAACCAGATTATGAATGGTTTTATATGCCAAATAGAGGAGTTTCTATTTTATTCTAGAGGCAATAGGCCTTGGAAACCTCTTCCAATCTTGGCTGTAATAGGACCCAGCTCTGACACTTATTTGTGTGACTATGGGTAGGTCACTTAATCTGTGTGAGTCTCATTTTAAAGTATAGGTAATAGCTGCTCTGACTACTTCCAAAGGTTGCTGTTAAGAAAGTGCTATGCAAAGCATAAGGAGCTGTATAAATGAATGTCTATTGCTTGAGAGGCAAGGTGGAGTATTGGCTAGAAGGCTGGCATTGGAGGGAGGAAGACCTGAGTTCAAGTACTACTCCGGGTATATACTCGCTGTGTGACCTTGGGCATTTAAATTAACCTTTCATTGTTCTTCCTTCCCCCATCTAATATTGTAAGTTGAAGAGAAGGTGCCCACCTGTATAGGTTGAGAGAGTTTCCTCATCTAGGACTTGCCTGTATCAATGAAAGCACAGGGCTAATCCCTATTACTATTATTATAGCTTGTGACATTACACGGCCAACCTGCAAAGGAGTCCGAGAGATCACCAGCTGTGATGAAAATTAATCTGTCCATTGCCTTGTAGCACCCTCAGAAACACTGTGAAGGAAAATGTAGGGGGATCAGGCAGCGCTGCAGACAAACCTGTACAGGACAATCAGTTCTTGCAAAAAAATGCGTATTTTCAGCTTTTAGGCAAAAGATATTATTTATTCATGGAATGGAATTTTGTCCATTGTAGACATCATAATTGAGTCTCCAGCCATCTATGTCTCCTGTTTTATCCAGCCTGTTTTACTCTATAGGTATAGTGGACAAAAAATATGCTTTGTGTACTGGGACCAGGAACAATAGTGAGGTTTGCTTTCTCTAGTCTACCATCTTTTGGTAATTCAGTGACAACCTGGGAAACATTTATTAATCAGCTTCTATAAACAAGGAACAAGGGATACAAAGGCAAAGCAAAGAAAGACCCTGACCTTAAGGAATTTACATTTAACAATTCGCCTGTCTCCTAACCTCCTGCTATGCCTTTGGAGTAGATGATCTTCTACCTTGTCTGTGCAAGTCTAGTGTTATACTTTAAAAAAATATTCTTCCCCATTGCATGTAAAAGCAATTTTAACATTCATCTTGAAAAATTTTGAGTTCTAAATTCTCTCTCTCTCTTTCTCTCTCCCTCTCTGTCTCTCTCCCCTTCTTCCTCCCCGATACAGTAAGCAATTTTATATAAGTTATACATGTGCAGTAATGCAAAACATTTTTCCATGTTAGTCATGTTGTGAAAGATAACACAGACCAAACACACACACACACACATGCAAAGTGAAAACTGGATGCTTCAATGTGCTTTCAGACTGCACACTCTTGGGAGGTGGATAGCATTTTTCATCGTGAGTCGTTTGGAGTTGTTTTAGATCATTGTATTGTTGAGAATAGCTAAGTCAGTCACCAGTGATCATGGTACAATATGGCTATTGCTGTGTACAGTGTTCTCCTGGTTCTGCTCATTTCACTCAGCATCAGTTCATGTAAGTCCAGGCTTTTCTGAAATCCACTTGGTCATCATTTCTTATAGAACAATAGTATTCCATCACGATCGTATACCACAACTTGTTCAGCCATTCCCCAATTGATTGGCATCCCCTCAATTTCCAATTCTCAGCCTCCACAAAGAGAGCTGCCATAAATGTTCTTGTACAAATATGTCATTTTCCCTTTTGTAAAAATCTCTTTGGGATGCAGACCTAGTAGTGGTATTGCTGAGTCAAAGGGTCAAAGTTCAAAATGAACTATTTTATAGCTCTTTGGGCATAGTTCCAAATTGTTCTTCAGAATGGTTGGATCAGTTCACAAATCCACCAACAGTACATTAGTGTGCCAGTTTCCTTACATGACCTCCAAAAATTTGTCATTTTCCCATTCTGTCATATTAGCTGAACTGATGGGTGTCAGGTGTTGTTTTAATCAGAGTTGTTTTAATTTGCATTTCTCTAATCAGTAGTGATTGAGAACATTTTTTTTCAAATGACTACACATAGCTGTGATTTCTTCATCTGAAAACTGCCTATTCACATCCTTTGACCATTTATCAATAGGGGAAGTCGAGTGTCATCCTTTGTATTCTTGAACACTCAAGGTCCTCAGCTGTGGTGCCATAGGACCTTTTGTGATTATCCATCTGTCATGAGAATCTACTCCTCCCTATTGCCTCATGACCCTGTAGGTGACTGGCTAGATAACTCAAGCTAATTCAGTCTAAGGTAGATGATGCATTAATGTTACTTAGCTTGGTGCAGTGGATGAAGTACTGGATGTTGGAAGCTCACTGCAAATACTTAATGGCTGTGTGAGTGTGGGCAGGCCACTTCACTTTTCTAAGCCTCAGTTTTTTCATCTGTAATATGGGAATAATACACATAGTGACTACTTCCCCAAGTTGTAAGGTATAAATGAGATAACGTATCAAAAGAGCTTTGAAAATTTTAAAGCCCAATGGAGATGCTTCTTAGTAGTAGTAGTAATGTATTATGCCTAAGAAATTGCATTTGTATTTACCTTAATGCAATACACTTACAAGAGATAGTAGGAAAAAACCCTACGAGATTTGGAGAATAGAGACTGGGTTCAAGTCCTGAGGTGCTATTATTATCACCTGTTTTACAGTTGAAGAAACTGAGGCAGACAGAGGGTAAGGGATTTGTCTAGTAGGTGTCTGAAGCTGGATTTGAACTAAGGTCTTTCTGATTTCAAATCCAGCACTCTATCCATTGTGCTACCTAGTTGCCTCTGTAAAATGAGGCTGCCCTGCAGCCTGCTTTTACAAGGCTTGTGAGCTAAGAATGATTTTTTATAATTTTAAATAAAATACACATTTATTTTAAAATGTGAAAACTATTTTTTTAACTCGCAAATCATACAAAAGCAGGCTCAGGTTAAATTTAGCCACTGGGAAGAGATCCTAGTTTGCCCAGCCCTTCACCAGATAAACTTTAAAATCCTATGGTCCTATGTTGCTTTAGGGAATCTTTCTCTCATTCTTTTAGTAGAGACAGTCATGGGAGAAACAAAGTACTCTCAGCCTTAGTTTTCTCATCTGTAAAATGAGAGAACTAGGGTAGGTGTTTTTGAGATCTCTCCCATTCCATGATTTTGTAATTTTACCTTATTAATAAGGAAGCTTCAGCATGGTAGCTGATCAGGGCAAAGTTTTAGACTGGGTTTAGGTTTTTTAAACTTTTAAAAAAATCAATTAATTTATTTACTTTTAGTTTTCAACATTCAGTTCCACAAGCTTTTGAGTTTTAAATTTTCTCCACCTCCCTCTCCTCCCCTCTCCCCAAGATGGCATGCAATCTGATATAGGCTCTACATATACATTCATATTAAACACATTTTTACATTAGTCATGTTGTGAAGAAGAATTAGAACTAATGAGATGAACCATGAGAAAGAACAAACAAAACAAAACAAAAAAGAGAGAGAAACAGTATGCTTTGATCGGCATTCAGACTCTGTAGTTCTTTCTCTGGATGTGGATAGCATTTTCCATCATGAGCCTTTTGGAGTTGTCTTAGAACCTTGCATTGCTGAGAAGAGCCACATCTATCAAAGTCGGTCATCGCACAATGTGACTTTAACTGTGTACAATGTTCTGGTTCTGCTCACCTCACTCAGCATCGGTTCATTTGAATCTTTCCAGGTTTTTCTGAAGTCAGCCTGCTCATCATTTCTTATAGTATAATAGTATTCAGTTACCTTCATATGCCACAACTTGTTCAGCCATTCCCCAACTAATGGGCATCCCCTCAATTTCCAATTCTTGGCCACCACAAAAAGAGCTGCTCTAAATATCTTTGTATGTGTAAGTTCTTTTCCCGTTGGGTTTACTTTTGGATTAAGTGATTCACTCTGGTATGTAATGTGACCACAGATATTATCTAGTAAGTGGCAAGATCAGGATTAACACTCAGGTCTGTTGATTCTCGTATTGTTATTGTTTGTCCTTTGTTTTCAAAGATGACCGATGATACTATGAACTGATGTTTGTGCATAAATTAAGTGAGGCAGAGTTGCACAAAATCCTCAGCCGCACTGTCTCTTCCAGAGTCATTAAATCCAGGGGCAGGACAAAATTCAGGATGACTGGCAATTGGTCAGGATTCGGTGGGTGGCCTTGGCACCTTTGATGTCTAATCAAGAGCTAAGAACTCCACAGCACCTGCTTCAGCCGCCTTCATGGCTATTGGAACAAAGTGTTCTCATCCCCCCATTCTGTCCATTCTAGTTTAGTGTCCTTTCTATTGTACCATACCACTGCGCTCTATTTAACCTTCATTCTTCTCTTTGTACTTTCCCCTATTCCATGATAGCTTGACAAAAACAGGGCATCTCAGTCCCTTGCTAGTACTCCAGCATCCTGACATAGCGTCATCTATCTTTTTGCACCCCAGGATGCCCAGTGCCTGTGGCGGGGGGGCTAACTGCGGACAAGAAAATTGAATTGGATGTTGGGCAGATGCTGTGGCTGAAATTTTTAGCAGACACATTTCTCCTCAGAAACAGAGAGCTGAAGAAGAAAAAGAGAAAGAAAACCAAGAGAGACTTGAGAAAAGAAAACAGCTTGATAAGAAATGTGAATGAGGTATGAAGTGTAGAGCAAAGCAAGATGTTATTAAAGAGAAAAGAACAGACAAAAATTTTAAGAAAATTACAACATGGGTATTGTACAATTTAAAACACTCCCTGATGTCTCTTTCCCTCCCTTCCCCATCAGTAATTATCTTCTTCCTCTCACCTCATATAACATTTTATTTTGTACCTTCCTATCATAATCACATAAGTTTATGTAATATGGCTATTTGTATTTGCGTTAATAAATACATAATGATTGATTAAGCACCTACTATGTGCCACGTACTGTGCTAGGTGTTAACAAGAATGAAACAGTCCTTGTCTCAAGCAGTTCCTTATTCTTGTGCTAGATTATAAACTCCATGAGGGCAGGGACTGAATCTTATTTAAATTTTGCATTTCCCTCAGCCTCTAGCACAGTGCTCTATGTGAGAAGTCAGTCAGTCAATAAGCATTTATTAAGCATCTACTATGTGCTGGGCATTGTGCTAAGACTGGAGGCACTTAGGAAACGTTTATTGAATGAATATTAGAATCAAAAGCAAGAACATTTATTAAGTAGCTACTCTCCTCTGGGGGCAGCTAGGTGGCACGGTGGATAGAGTGCTGGAGTTGGAGTCAGAAAGACCAGAGTTCAAATCCTGTCTCAGCACTTGTTAGCTGTAGGACCCTGGGCAAGTCATTTTACTCCGCTTGCCTCAGTTTCCTCATCTGTAAAATGAGCCAGAGAAGGAAATGGCAAACCACTCCAGTATCTTTGTCTGGAAAACCCCAAATGGGGACATGTAAAGTCAGACATGACCCAACTACTTTTCACTCTAGATCCAGCATTCTTTCAACTGTCTGCCTTTATCTTTTTCAAAATCTCTTCCCTTTGGACTGATTTCTGTTACTTGTCTTTCTTCACTCATTCAGCTAATGTGGAATGAATTTAGAGAGTGCTGAGAAATGGAACAGTACTGGTAAAACTGTGAAAAGCTTTTTATAAGTCTTTATAGTAGAGGAGAGGAGAATAGAGGTTGAAAGATGCCCAGTCAGATGAGGAAATAAGGTGCAAGAAGACTAGAAAGGTAGGAAAGGGCCAGGTTACAAGGGCTCTAATGGTCAAACGGAGAATATTACATTTGCCCCTGGACATAATGGGGAGCTACTGGATTTTACTGAATGGAAGAGGGGTCACATAGTCATGTTTTCTCTTTAGGAAGATCATTTTGGATGATGGACTGGAATGGGAAGATAACTGAGGCAGGGAGACCAACCAGCAGGCTATTGCAATAGTCAGTTAGGTGGGGTAGTGAAGAGAGGACTGGACCTGGAAGCAGGAAGATTCCTCTTCCCGGGTTCAAATCTGGCTTCAGCCACTTATTAGCTGTGTGACCCTGGGCAAGTCACTTGACCCTTTTTGCCTCAGTTTCCTCATCTGTAAAATGAGTTAGAGAAGGAAATGGTAAACCACTCCAGTATCTTTACCAAGAAAATTCCAAATGAAGTCACAAAGAGTCAGTCACAACTGAAAAGACTCAACAACAAAACAGGCAAGAGGTGATGAGGTCCTACAGCAGGGTGGTGGCAGTGTCTGAGGAAAGATGGGGAAAGATTTGAGAGATGTTACAAAGGTGAAATCAGTAGGCCTTGGCAACAGATTGGTTGTGGGGAGTGATAGTGAGAAAGAGAGACAGAGAATAAGAGGTCAAGGATGACACCTAGGTTGCAAGACTGGGTGGCTGAGGAGTGTGGTGCCCTTTCCAGTAATAGGGAAGCTACGGCGGAAAGGTGATGAGTTCAGTTTTGGACATTTTAAGTTTTAGGTGTCTGCAGCACATCCATTTTGAGACACTCAGGAGAAAGAGTTCAGGGTTAAGTAAATAGATCTGAGAATCATCTGCATAGAGATGACAATTTAATCCATGGTCACTGATCTGATGATATCACCATGCAAAATGGCAAAAAAGAGACATGGAGAATGCCCAGCACAGAGCTTTGGGGAACACCCATGATTAGTAGGCATGGCCTGGATGAAAATCCAGCAAAGAAGACTGAGAAGTCCAGATTTCAATGCCTGTCTCACACCTCTACTAATTACATCATCCTGAGTACCATATTTTCCCATATATAAGATGCACCTTAATTTTGGGGCCCAAAATTTGAAAAAAAAAAGTATTACATAAAGTTATTGAACTCAAGTTTTATTCATCTGCTCATAGCTTTCAGGCATCTTTTGGGCAAGTCTGGTGCATGTATGCATGCTTAGTCCAATCCGTTTCATGAACCTGAAGCACCAATTGTGTCCTCCTTTGAAATCAGTAACTTCTTTTTCATTGGCAATTCTTCTTGCCTCATGCTGAACCATCTTTGTGGACCCAGGAATTCCAATTGCCCTTTGCTCTTCAATCCGTATCTTCAATTCCCTCTCTAAATCAGACCATTTTTCTGACTTGCCTCTCATGGCCTTCTTCTGCCGTGGAGTTTTCAGTAGGGTTTATTCCTTCCGTAGCCAGTCTCGGATTGTTTTCTCAGTTGAAGGAGGACCAAACTTAGGTTCAGCAGCATGATTTCCATTCACTTTTGCAAACTGGATCACCGTTCACTTGAATTCAGCATTGTATGAAAATCTTTTCTGAGCCATTTCTGGGCATAACTTGGCAAAACGTAGCCTAATATACAAGTAACAAATGCGAAACAATGAGCGCAAAGACAACAAGCACGAAAAAGCGGGAAATGCAAGCAAAAAACTACAACCACTGTATGTAAGATGCATCCAGTTTTTTGACCCCAAAAGTTTTGAAAAAGGATGAAAAAGTCTTATACATGGGGAAATATGGTAAGTCAATTTATGTCTATGTTCTTCAATTTTTCCATTTGCGATAAGGGCACATTAATACTTTCCCTACCCACCTCACAGAATTATGAGGATAAGTAATAGTTCACATTACAGTGCTTTATAAAGTACAAAATGATTACCTTAAAGTGATTCTGCGATGTATTATTTGTGAGGGTTGTTGTTAGAACTCCCTCCTTAGCTGTTAGCTTGGGCCTCAAACTCAGAAGACATCTCTAAAGATTGTGGACATTAAGCACCATTATCAGGACCCCTACAGGTGGCATTGCATTGAGGTGGCCTATGCATCTGTGAGAATGGTGCTAAGCACCAGCAGTTTTTGTACAAATCTTCATGCCTAATTTCCTTGGGAAAAGGGGAGGAAAAATATTTGACCAAGCATTCCCGGGAAATTATTGCAAATTGCAGGAAAATGTAAATTGTGATAATGGATTCACAGTGGCATCCCAGCTTGAGAAATGAAAGAGACTTCAGTGGCCACTTGGCCCAAATCCTCCCTGACCAAGAATCACTTTTGCGATATAGCTAATGAGTCATCATCCAACTTTCCCTCAAAGACCTCTAGGCACAGTGGACTCACTGCCTCCCAAATTGGCTCATTCTACTCTGGAATAGCTCCAATTTCTCATTTGTCCTTACTTTGGGCCGAAATTTACCTCTCTGAACCTTCCACCCATTGTTCCTGCTCAGGACTTCTGGAGTCAAATACAACATTTAGGTGACACAGCTGATAGAGTGTTGGACCAGGAGTCAGGAAATCCTGAGTTCAACTTTGGCCTGAGATATTTCTTAGGCTTCCTGGCCAGGTAAGTCATCTTCTCTCAGACTCACTGCCTTCCTCTGTAAAATGAGGATAATGCCAGTATCTGCCTTCTAGGCTGGTGGTGAGGACAAAATGAATTATTTGTAAAGTGCTTCGCAAGCTTTAAAGTAGTACGTAAACGCTAGCTATTATTATTAGCATATTCTCTCTTCCACTTAATAGTTCTTCAAATTCTTGAAGATAACCATTATTTTCACTTCTAAGTCATCTCTTCTCTAGGCTAAACATCTCCCTTTTCAGCTATCTCTCTTCATGCTCTTTCACCCATAAAGACAACGCTACAAGGAATTCCAGTGTTTTGCGCATAGTAGGTGCTTAATCAATATTTGTTCTCTAATGATCAAGAACAGCTTCCATTTTGTTCTATACCACCTTTGCTCCAAGTTGTGGAATAGATCTGCCTTAGCTGGAATGTCTTAGCTGCCTTTGTATCCTGTGAAGTTAGCTGCTCCACCTCCTCCGGGGACAGTTTTTCAATGCAATTACTATGGCAGGGTCTAGGCTTGACCTATATACTGAGAGCCTGGGTCACCTTCGATTGATGGCCACAGACTCCTGGCTAATTGGTGTGTGTACCGTTCTAGCTTCCCTGCTATGCCATGTCTTAGCTTGGGCTTTATTGAACACCATTCTTTGTCTGTCCCTTGACCATCGGGAAATGTAATTCCCAACATCGGCAATAAGAGCTAAGGAGTTGCAGCTCTTGTCTGGCTGTGGGGATGGGAGGTAATTAGAGCTGGTTGTGCCTCTGCTGGAATCTGACTGCTGGGCTGCTCACGAGGTTAAAAGACATAGCTGTTAAATGCAACAGGCATTTCCCAGTACCCAAAGACCAGATGATGTTCAGAATCAATACGGAAAAGATTGCCCTAGTTCAGATATTGGCCTCTTTGGCCACAAATAGAAAGAGCCAGAAATACAAAAGCCTGTGACCTGAACAAGGGACTCCCCCAAAATAAACTATTGATTGTACACAGAAAAGTGGAGAGACACTCTCAGAGGGAATTGTTGCTGTTTCAGAAATGACCTGCCTGTTGTTTCTGTTGATTACACAATTATTGACTTGGGTAGTGCCCATGGTTATGGTGCTAACTGCCGTGGCTGGGCTTTGGGGTATGGCTATCTACAGGAAAGACCTTTATGGTAATTGTCCACAAATATTTCTTCCATTTTATAGTTTTCCCAGCTTATTCTTCAAGGACGAACAAAAGACATGTTTGGTATCCTTGACCCAGGCAGGCCTGAGGAGTCAAAATGACTTAATAACGTCACTTCCCTTGGCCGAGAAGCTTTGGGAGACCATCACTGACTTGAGGATAAAATAGAAACTCCTCTATTTGTTGTATAAAACCCTTCCTAATGTTGCTCCAGCCTATCTTTTTGAATCAATCCATAAGCATTCATTAAGCAACTACTACGTGCGAGGCATTTTGCTAGACCCTGGAGATACAAAAAAAAATGAAACAATTCTTCCTCTTGAGCAGCTTATACTCTAATGAGGAAGACAAAAGGTGCATATATAAGCATTAATGGAATTAATATAAAGATAACAATAATTAATAATAGCTAACATTTATATTGTGCATACTACGGGCCAGGCACTATGCTACGTGCTTTACAATTATTATCTTATTTGATCCTCATAATAACCTTGGGAGGTAGGTGCTAGTATTATTCCCATTTTTACAAATGAGGAAACTGAGATAAACAGGATTACGTGACTTAGCTGGGGTCACATGGCTGGTAAATATCCGAGGTTTGATTTGAACTCAGGTGTTCTAGACTCCAGGCCCAGTATTCCATCCATGGCACCACTTAGCAGACCCTAGGTGTCGCTAGAATAAATACAAATCAATACAAGGTTGTTTAGGGGGGGAGGGCACCAATGGTTGAATGAATTAGGAAAGGCGTCGTGTAGAAAGTGATGCCTGAACTGTGTCTTGAAGAGATGGAGAGGTGAGGAGAGAGGCTTTTCCAGACAAGTGGGATGGCCAGTACAAAGGCACAGAGATGAGAGCAAAAGAGAGATGGCCAGTTTGACTGGACCTCAGAGTGTGGGAGGGGTTAGGAAATGCTTTAAAGCTCAAGGAAAGAGTTTGTATTTGAGCCTAGAGGCCATAGGAAACTATGAGAGTTGATTGATTAGGGGAGTCACGTTCGGATTAAGGAAAATCAGTTTGGAAGATTGATTAGTGGAAAGAGATACTCAAGGTAGGGAGACCCATGAGGAGGCTGTTTGTTGCAATAATCCAGGCTAATTATACATTACTTCCCATTTCCTCCCCTCCCCCAAACCCTCCATCCTGCCCCACCAATGCTCCAGTCAAACCAGCATACTTAAAATTATCAGAAAAAAGCCTCGCCTGTCTCCATGACTGTCTCTCATGCCTGGAATGCTCTCCTTGGAACCCCTAGCTCCCTTCCAGGCCCAGGTCCAGTGCTGCTTCTGACCAGAAACCTTTCTTATGTCCTCCAGAATCTAGTGCCCACAGCCACCAAATTAACATGTAATTAGTTTGTACCTAGTCAGTATTTACCCATCTGTGAATATGTTGCATCCTCAGTAGAATATAAACTCCTCCTGTCTCACTTTCATGTTTGTATCTCCAGTATGTTAGCACAGAGTCTAGCACACAGTGGGCATATAATAAATACTCTTTAATTGGTTGATTGTTTGATTTATAATACGTTGGTAAAGAGACAATTTGAGGGGGGCATGACGGATGTCTTCAAGTGTTTGAATATCTGTCCTGTGGAAGAGAGATTGAGTTGTTCTGCTTGGCCCCAAAGGGCAAACCAAGGTTGTAATGAAAGAAAATAAAGCTTAAGAGCTGTCCTGAAACTTTCTCAGGAAGCTGTGGATTTCCCTGAAATGAAGGTCTCCTAATGAAGCTGGAGATGCAGATTCCTGTGTTCTGCATTGTGGGTTGCGCTTGACATTTTTATTGAAAATTTGATTTTTTTTCTTTCTGCCTCTCATAGAAATTCAGGTCCATGATAATTTGCATTAGGGTAACACAGAGGTTATGTGCCCACAGGATGTCAAATAACCAGACAATTGGCTGAAAAAGAAACTGTCTACATGGGTCAGTCACCCAGGCATCCCATCTGAGACAGAACCATATTCTGGGCTTTGCTTGTTGTTAAAGTGGCATGGTGGATAGAATGCTGGGCCTGGAGTCAGGAAGACTTGTCTTTGTGAGTTCAAATCTGGCTTCAGACACTTACAAGCTGTGTGACTCTGGGTAAGTCACTACCTCATTTTCCTCGTCTATATAATGAGCTGGAGAAGGAAATGGCAAACCATTTCAGCATCTTTGCTGAGGAGACCCCAAATGGGGTCATGAAGAGTCTGTCATGACTTAATAGCAACATCTTGATCCCACCTCCCCATTAAAAAAACAAACAAATCCCACAACTACTCCTGAGCCCCATTCACTGAGCACCCTCCTCCCAATGGATGATAGATTAACTAATCAGATAAATACCACTAGACAATCTTTCTAAGTGAGGGAGATTGATTTAACTACTAGAAGATGGGATATGTAGCTCTAAGACAAGTTCTCAGTTCCTTATTACTCAGTTCCTCATTGAAAGTATTCTGAATCGTACTTCTGGAACACCATAGGATCTAGTTGTAGACCATGCAAAGATACCCCAGGGGAACACAGACATACCATATAAGCTTCTGATGGAACCATAACGAGGACAGGGTGACTGGGACTTTGTCCTAGGGCATGAAATTTTGAGGATATTAATAGCACTTGAAGTACTTCTCTAGTAGAGTAAACAAGAATAATTCATTAAAACAGGAAAGCAGATGGTCTGCTGGGGTAAGTTGCTCCCACCACCCACCCTGCTCTCTCTACATAGCAATATAAGATCTCCTACCACTCTTAATTAACTGAGAATGTGCTTCACGCCACTGGGTTAAATAATTCTTACTTATCATCTGGCTTGAATTTGCCTTCTTCAGACTTCATAGCTACAAGATCACAACAAAACACACAGAGCGAAACCATGAAGACCCCCAAGGTATCCCATCTAGGCTTTCCAGAGCCTTACCTTGGTCATTCAATTTGTAGATGCTATATTATAAATTTGGCCTGGCTTGACACATGAATATACCATCATTGAATACTGCACAAACCAAGCTGAAATGCTTTGTCTTTCCCCAGGTGAGATTCAGTGGGAGTTTGTGAAGCTTGTTATTAACAAAAAGGTGTTATAGTAGATAATAGCTTAATGTACTAACCAGGTGGCTAACACTTGTTTTTTTTAGTGCTAGGGAATTAGTAAAGATAATTTGAGATGCCATTGATAGGGGAAGATTCTTTTTTTCAGCCTTCTTATTTTACTTTTCCCCCAATTTTAAAAAACCTTTTTATTTAAAGCTTTGAGTTCCAAATTGTATCCCTCCCTTCCTTCCCTCCCTCCTCCCCCCTCCCTGAGATGGTAAGCAAATATAGGTTATACATGTGCAATTATTTAAGACATTTTCCTATTAGTCTTTCTATACAAGAAGACTCCAATAATAGAAGAAAATGAAAGTGAAAAATAGCATGTTTCAGTCTGTATTCAACCAATATCAGTTCTTTTTGTGCAGGTGAATAGCGTGCTTCACCAGTGTTCTTTGGGATTGTCTTGGAATCCTGAGAATAGCTAAGTCATTCACAATTCTTTATTGAACAATATTGTTGTTTCTGTGTACAATGTTTTCCTGGTTCATGTAAGTCTTTTGAGGTTTTTCTGAAATCACCCTGCTTGTAATTTCTTATACCAAAATATTATTCTATTACAATCATATACTATAGCTTGTTTATCCATTCCCCAACTGATAGGCATCCCTTTGACTTACAAGTTTTTCCACATCCCCTCCAACATCGAACTTTTCTTTTTTTGTCATACTAACCACTCTGATAGGTGTGAGGTGGTAGCTCAGAGCTGTTTTAATTTATATTTCTCTAATCAATAGTTATTTAGAGCATTTTCATACGAATATGGATAGCTTTGATTTTTTTGTTTGAAAACTGACTGTTCATATCCTTTGACCATTTATCAATATATTTTTATAAATTTGACTTGGTTCTCTGTATATTTGAAAAATGGGGCCTTTATCAGGGATAAGTTTGTAAAAATTTTCTCCCAGTTTTCTGCTTTTCTTATAATGTTTATCAAATTGGGTTTTTTGTGTAAAAACTTTTCAATTTTATATAATCAAAATTATCTATTTTACATTTTGTAATGTTCTCTATATCTTCTTTGGGCTAAATTCTTCTCTTATCAATAAATCGAACAGATAAACTATTCCATGCTCTCTTAATTTTGCTTATGATATTGCCCTTTATGTGTAAATCATGTACCCATTTTGATCTTATCTTGGTATATGATGTGAGATGTTGGTCTATGCCTAGTTTTTACAATACTGCAGAATTTATCTTTCTTTCTCTTGCTGCTGGACTTTGTTGGTAATATATAGAAATGCTGATGATTTTAGTGGGTTTATTTTGTATCCTGAAATTTTGCTAAAGTTATTAATAATTTCAAGTAGTTTTTTTAGTTGATTCTCTAACTATAACTAACATATCATCTACAAAGAGTGATAGTTTTGTTTTCTCATTACCTATACTAATTAATTTCTTTTTCTTCTCTTATTGCTATACCTAACATTTTTAGTACAATATTAAATAAGAGAGGTGATAATGGGCATCCTTACTTCACCTCTTATTGTCTTGGGAAGGCTTCTAGCTTATCCCCATTACAGATAATGCTTACTGATGGTTATAGATAGAGATTACTTATCATTTTAAGGTAAGCTCCATTTATACATATACTCTCTAGTGTTTTTAATAGGAATGGATGCTGTATTTTGTCAAAGACTTTTTCTGCATCTATTGAGGTTATTATATGATTTCTGTTGCTTTTGTTCTTGATATGGTCAATTATGCTGATAGTTTCCCAATATTGAATCAGGCCTGCATTCCTGGTATAAATCTCACCTGGTCATACTGTATGATCCTTGTAATATATTGTAATCTCTTTGCCAGTATTTCATTTATAATTTTCGCATCACAATTCTTTAGGAAAATTGGCCTATAATTTTCTTTCTCTGTTTTGTTTCTTCCTGGTTTAGGTATCAGCACCATATCTGTATCATAAAAGGAATTTGGTAGAACTCCTCCAAATAGTTTCTATAGTGTTGGGACTAATTGTTCTTTAATGGTTTGGTAGAATTTGCTTGTGAATATGTCTGGTCCTGGGGATTTTTTCTTAGGAAGTTCATTGATGGCATGGTAAATTTCTTTTACTAAGATTGTGCTGTTTAAGTATTTTATTTCTTCTTCTGTTCATCTGGATAATTTATATGTTCATAGATAATCATCCATTTCATTTAGATTGTCAAATTTATTGGCATAGAATTGGGCAAAATAGCTCCTAATAATTGTCTTAACTTCCTCTTCATTGGTGGTGAATTCACCCCTTTCAATTTTTGATACTAGTAATTTGGTTTCCTTCTTTCCTTTTTGTAAATCTAATTAACCTATGCTTTATCAATTTTATCATCCCCCCCCTAAAATAAGCTCCTAGTTTTATTTATTAGTTCAATGGTTTTCTTACTTTCAATTTTATTACTCTCTCCTTTGATTTTCAGGATTTCCAATTTGGTGTTTAATTGGAGATTTTTATTTTGTTCTTTTTCTAGTTTTTTTTTAGTTGCATTAATCTGCTTTTTCTCTATTTTACTGATGTAAGCAATTAGAGACATAAAATTTCCCCTAAGTACTGCTTTGGCTGCATCCCATAAATTTTGGTATATTGACTTATTGTTGTCATTTTCTTTAATGAAATTATTGATTACATGATTTGTCCTTTAACCCAATTGTTTTTAGGTTTAGATTATTTAATTTCCAATTAATTTTAATCTCTCTTTATATTGTCCATTGATGAATGTAATTTTTATTGTATTATGATCTGAAAAGTGTGTATTTCATATTTCTGCTTTTCTGCATTTGGTTGTGAGGCTTTTATGTCCTGAAATAAATAATTTTTATATAGGTGTCATGTACTTCTGTGAAAAAGATATATTCCTTTCTATTTCTATTCAGTATTCTCCAGAAATCTATCATATCTAACTTTTCCAGAATTTTATTCACCTCCTTAAATTAATTTACCTTCTTTTTTTGGGTTACATTTATCTAGTTCTGAGGGAGAAAAGTTGAGTCTCTGACTAGTATAATTTTATTATCTATTTCTTTCTATAACTCATTCTAGTTCTTCAAAAATTTACATGCTATGCCATTTGGTACAGATATGTTTAATATTGATATGACTTCATTGTATATGGTACTTTTCAGCAAGATATAGTTTCCCTCTCTTTTAATTAGACCTATTTTGCTTTTGCTTTGTCTGAGATGATGATTGCTATCCCTACTTTCTTTGCTTCAGCTCAATCATAATAGATTCTGCTCCAGCCCCTTACCACTATTCTTCGTGCATCTTTAAGCTTCAAATGTGTTTCTTGTAAACAACATATTGTAGGATTCTGGTTTTCAATCCATTCTGCTCTCCATTTTATGGGTAAGTTTATCCCATTCACATTTATAGTTATGACAGCTAATTGTGTATTTCCCTCAATGCTATATTTTTGCTTGTTTATCCCCCTCTCTTTACCCCCTACCTTTTCCCTCCTCACAAGTGTTTTACTTCTGATCACAGCCTTCCACCATATACCTTCCCTTTTGTAAATTCCTCTTCCCCCTTCTATTATCCCTGTCTCTTTTTACTTCCTTAGAGGGTAAGACAGATTTCTATGTCCAACTGATGTTGTTATTGTTTATGCGTATAGTGTTATTCCCTCTTTGAGCCAACTTTAATGAGAATAAGGTCTAAGCTTTGCTCACTACCCCTACCCTACCCCATTTCCCCCTCCATTATAATATTTCTTTCATGTCTCTTTTATATGGGATAATTTGCCTCATTCAATCTCCCCTCTCCTTCTTCCACTGCAATTTTCTTTCTCACCTTTTTATTTTGTTTTTTTTGTGTGTGTATCATCCCATCAAAGTCATCTTATTTCCATACCTTCTTTCTTTCTTTATAATTTATTTTTTAAATTATTTAATATATTTAGTTTTCAGCATTGATTTTCACAAGAGTTTGAATTACAAATTTTCTCCCCATTTCTACCTTTTCCCCCACTTCAAGATGGCATATATTCTGGTTGCCCTGTTCCTCAGTCTGCCCTCCCATCTGTCAACCCACTCCCCTCCAATCCCCTTTTCCCTTCCTTTCATGTAGGGCAAGATAAATTTCTATGCCCCATTGCCTGTGTATCTTATTTTCTAGTTCCATGCAAAAAACTTTTTTTTTGTTTTCGAACATCTGTTTTTTAAACTTTGAGTTCCAAATTCTCTCCCCTCTTCCCTTCTCACCCATCATCCCTCCCTAAGAAGTCAAGCAATTCAACATGGGCCACATGCATATCATTA
>CM053622.1:108293657-108311868 GCA_028646595.1 Phalanger gymnotis
CTCAAAGTTTTAAAAAATAGATGTTCAAAAACAAAAACAAAAAAGTTTTTGCAGGCAACAAGCAAATAAGATACACAGGCAATCCGGCATAGAAATTTATCTTCCTTACGTGAAAGGAAGGGAAAAGGGGATTGGAAGGGAGTGGGGTGACAGATGGGAGGGCAGACTGGGGAACAGGGCAACCAGAATATACGCCATCTTAGAATGGGAGGGAGGGTAAAAATCGGGAGAAAATTTGTAATTCAAACTCCTGTGGAAATCAATGCTGAAAACTAAACATATTAAATAAAATTTATAAAAAAAAGAAAGTCCATATTTTGCCTTGGAGCATGATACTCAGTTTTGCTGGGTAGGTGATTCTTGGTTTTAATCCTAGCTCCATTGACCTCCAGAATATCGTATTCCAAGCCCTTTGATCTCTTAATGTAGAAGTTGCTAGATCTTTCGTTATTCTGATTGTGTTTCCACAATACTCAAATTGTTTCTTTCTGGCTGCTTGCAGTATTTTCTCCTTGACCTGGGAGCTCTGGAACTTGGAGACAATATTCCTAGGAGATTTCTTTTGGGGATCTATCCGGGGAGGTGATCTGTGGATTCTTTCAATTTCTATTTTGCCCTGTGTCTCTAGAACATCAAAGCAGTTCCCCTTGATAATTTCTTGAAAGATGATATCTAGGCTCTTTTTTTGATCATAGCTTTCAGGTAGTCCAATAATTTTTAAATGATCTCTCCTGGATCTATTTTCTGGGTCAGTGGTTTTTCCAATGAGATATTTCACATTGTCTTCCATTTTTTCATTCCTTTGGTTCTGTTTCATAATATCTTGATTTCTCATCAAGCTTGCACTTGCTCCAATCTCCACTCCACTTGCTCCATCTCACTAGCTTCCACTTGCTCTAATCTAATTTTTAAGGTGGTATTTTCTTCAGTAGTCTTTTGGACCTCCTTTTCCATATGGCTAATTCTGCCTTTCAAGGCATTCTTCTCCTCATTGGTTTTTTGGAGCTCTTTTGCCATTTGAGTTAGTCTATTTTTAAGGTGTTATTTTCTTCAGTATATTTTTCAGTATTTTTTGGGTCTTCTTTAGCAAGTCATTGACTTGTTTTTCATGGTTTTCTTGCATCCTTCTCATTTCTCTTCCCAATTTTTCCTCTACTTATCTAACTTGCTTTTCCAAATCCTTTTTGAGCTCTTCCATGGCCTGAGACCAGTTCATGTTTTTCTTGGAGGCTTTTGATGTAGGTTCTTTGACTTTGTTGATTTCTTCTGGCTGTATGTTTTGATCTTCTTTGTCACCAAAGAAAGATTCCAGAGTCTGAGACTGAATCTGGGTGTATTTTCACTGCCTGGCCATGTTCCCAGCCAACTTACTTGACCCTTGATTTTTTTCAGCGGGGTATGACTGCTTGTAGAGTACAGTGTTCTATGTTCCAAGCTTGAGGGGATGTGCCAGCTCTGCCACACCAGCACTCCTCCTTTCCCAGGAACCCCCAACCCAGACTGGACTTAGATCTCCAGCAGGCTCTGCACTCCTCCTCTGATATGCCACTTAATTCCTCCTACAAGGTGGGCCTGGGGCCAGATGCAAGTGCAGCTGTAGTTCTGTAGCTGCCCCACCTCTGCTGCCCCTGGGGTGGTGGCCAAACCACAAACTCCCTGTACCTAGCAGCTTTTCCTACTAACCTTCTCTGTTGTCTTTGGTGTTTGTGGGTTGAGAACTCTGGTAACTGCCACAGCTCACTGATTCAGAGTGCTAGGGTAACGCTCCACCCGGCTCCTGGTCTTGTTGGTCCATGCCACCCACACTGAGCTCTGCTCTGCTCCGCCCCGTTCCCAGCTCCATGCGGGGTAGACCTTACCCAGAGACTATCCAGGCTGTCCTGGGCTAGTGTCCTGCTTCTCTCTGCTGTTTTGTGGGTTCCGCAGTTCTAGAATTGGTTCAGAGCCGTGTTTTATAGGTTTTTGGAGGGACTTGGCTGGGAGCTTATGCTCGTCCCTGCTTTCCAGTCACCATCTTGGCTCCACTCCCCCATTTCCGTACCTTCTGCCTACATATACTCTTTCTGATTTCTCTTATATTTCTCTTATAAAGTTGTTGTGAGTTACAAATATTGTTTTGCTATGTAGAAATATAAACAGTTCAATTTTATTGAATTTCTTGTTTTTTTTCTCTTGTTTCTTTTTTAACTTTTTATTTTTCCCTTGAGACTTGTATTTGGCGGTCAAATTTTTTATTCAGCTCTGTTCTTTTAATTAGAGATGCTTGAAAGTCCTCTATTTCATTAATTTTCCATTTTTCCCCTTTAAAGATTATGTTCAATTTTGCTGGGTAGGTGTTTTTGTGGTTCTAATACTAACTCTTTTGCCTTCCAGTGTATCCTATTCCGAGCCCTCCAGTTCTTTAACGTGGAAGCTGCCAAATCCTGTGTAATACTGACTGTAACTCCATGATATTTGAGTTGTTTCTTTTCAGCTCCTTGCATATCCTTGATATGTAAACTCTAGAATTTGGCTATGATGTTCCTGGGAGTTTTCATTTTGGAATCTTTTTCAGGCAGTAATCAGTGGATTCTTTCGACTTCTATTTTGTTCTCTGGTTCTAACGTATCAGGGTAGTTTTCTTTGAAAATTTCTTGAAAGATGTTGTCCAGCCCTTTTTTATTAAAATTTTAGTTACAAGTAGTACAATAATTCTTACATTATCTCTTCTTGATCTATTTTTTAGGTGAATTGTTTTTTCAATAAGAAATGTCACATTTTCTTCTACTTTATTTTTACTTTTTTTGATTTTATCATATCTTGATGTCTTATAGAGTTCTATGTAGTTTCTATTTGTTCAGTTCTAATTTTTAATGAATCATTTTCTTCAGTGAGCTTTTATACTCCATTTTCCATTTCACCAATTCTATTTATTAGGGAGTTAATTTCCTCACTAAATTTTTGTATATCTTTTCCCATGCTGTTGACTCGTTTTTCACGATTCTCTTGCATTTTCTTCTACTTCTCTAATTATCTTTTAAAAATCCTCTTAAAGAGCTCTTCTAGGAATTCTTTTTGGGCCTAAGACCAAACTGTATTTTCCTTTGAGGATTCACATGTGGCCATTTTGACATTATTGTCCTTTTCCAAGTTGATGCCTTGATCCTCCCTATCACCATAATATCTTTCTATAGTAAAGCTCTTTTTTTGCTCTTTTTTTCTGCATTTTTTGTGGCATGGTGTTTTTATGTGAGAGTTGGGCTCTGGTCCTGGGTCTCTGGAGGGTAGGCTTTCCTTCTGGCTTGTAGTCAGGGGTGGAGGGGAGGTGGGGCCTTCCTGTTTGCCTTCCTTGGTTGGGGGGTTTAGATGCTGGCTTCCTCCATGGGTGGGGCCTTTTTGCTGGGTTTCTCTGGTAATAGCATCTTTCTGGTGGCTGGCCCTGGAGGAGGAATCTTGTTGCTCATCTGCCCTAGGGATGGGGCCCTGTACTGGGTTGCTTTGGAAATAGGATCTCTTTGCTGGTAGGCCCTGTTGCTAGCTCTGGGGTAAGGTCTTACCATTGGTCAGCATTGGTGTCAACACTTCACTAGTGGATTGTTCAGGGGGTGGGTTGCTGGGGTGGGGCCTTGCTGAGCTGCACAGACTGCTTACTTGCCTAAAGGGCTGCTGGTTTGCAGGAGAGAGAGACCTTGCTGGTGGACTGCTCCAGGCTTGGCACCTTGCTGCAGCCCCCCTGCTGTGAGACTGGCTGCTGTTGCTGCTGCTTTTTGACCCTGCTCCCCTCCTACCCCAGTGAGACAGACCTTTCCTGCTGGCCTGGTAAGCTGCTTCCCTGCTCCTAGATCAATTCTGAGGTGATTCTCTAGTTGTTTGGAGGAGAATTTGGGAAGGCTTCAGAGGCTTCCTTCCTCTGACATCTTGGCACTAGAAGTCCTGAAAGATTCTCCTTGATGGAAGAGTTTTTGCTTCCCCCCACCCATCATTCTTCAAATCTCACCAAATGAGTAGCTATCTACTCCACCTTGCTGGCCATGTAAAAGGTGGTGGTGGTGGGGAGGACAATGTGTACATTTCATTTCCCTTTAAAACAGAGGTTCTTAATTTGGGGTATGAGAGCTTTAAAAAATATGTCGATGACTCTCACTTAATTGGTTTCTATTGTAATCCTCTATATTTTATTTATACATTTTTAAATATAATTCTGAGAAAGAGGTCATAAGCTTTACCAGACCACAAAAATTGCCCATGACACACAAAATGTTAAAAACCCCTGCCTTGAAAGAACTGGTCCCAGTGGCAAAAATATTCAGGGAATTTTGCTGTCCCAACCCTAGGTTCTGCCTACCACTATCTTATTTTGCTTCTGCTGCCTTTGCCTCACATATGTAGGATTTATTAGGGTGGAGGAAAGCTAATGACGTTAGAAGTAAGAAAGGAAAAGGAAAAATAAACAAGCTAAAAGAATAAAAAGGCCAGTGGTCCTACATCATGCACAGTCTGGCACTTGGCTTTTCCAGGATGCCATATATTACAGTCTAAAAGCAACATGGGATGAAAGTGAGACTATAACACTATTTCAGAATAACCTTTTAGAATCCACTTACAGTTTACCACTTACCATTTACAATGTTCTTCACAGAAGTTCTGACATACTTTCTCCAATGGGAAAAAACAGTGAGGAAAGTTTCAAGTTGCTGTTAGAAATATCTGACTCATAGAAAGAATGGTGAATCTAGAGAGGGCCTGGAGTCAAATTATAAACCTGTATATGCCTCTTTTGGTATCTCAGTTTCCTCATTTGTACAATGATGAGTTTGAGGGCTTATAGGCACACCTTGGAGATATTGCAGGTTCTGTTCCAGGCCACTGTAATAAAGTAAATGTCATAATAGAGAGAGTCACATGAATTTTTTTGTTTTCCCAGGGAATATAAAAGTTATGTTTATACTATACTGTAGCCTATTAAATGGACAACAGTATTGTATCTAAATAAACAATGTATGTACCTTAATTAAAATACTTTATTGCTAAAAATGCTAACCATAACCTGAGTCTTCACCGAGTCGTAGTCTTGCTTCAATGCTGTTGGCCGTTTACTGATCAGGGTAGCGGTTGATGAAGGTTGGGGCGGCTGTGACAATTTCTTAAAATAAGACAACAATGAAGTTGCGGCATTGATTGACTCTTCCTTTCACAAAAAGATTTCTCTGTAGCTTGCGAAGCAGTTTGATACCATTTGATCCACAATAGAACTTCTTTCAAAATTGGAGTCAATCCATTCAGACCCTGACACTGCTTTATCAACTAAGTTTATATTATATTTTTCAATACTGCTGTGTCTCAGGGAATAGGGAGGCCCAAAGAGAAGGAGAGAGATAGGGGAACAGCCAGTCAGTGAAACAGAATACACACAACATTTATTAAGTTGCCATCTCATATGGACATGGTTTGTGGCGTCCCAAAACAATTACAATTGTAATATTAAAACTCACTGATCACAGATTGCCAAAACAGATATAGTAATAATGGAAAAGTTTGAAATGTTGTGAGAATTACCAAAATGTGACACAGAGAAATGAAGGGATGACATGCTGTTGGAAAGATGGTTCAATGCGAGGTTGCCATAAAATTTCAATTTGTGGAACAAAACACAATAAAAACACAATAAAACAAATATAGCAAAATGAGCTATGCCTGAATAAGGAGTTGGAGCATTGAGTCAATCAATTGCTCCCATTCTGTTTTAAGGAGTGTGATACTATACCCTGATATGTTAACCAGATGATATGATATAATCCAACAATCAAAGACTTTAGACTTAGTATAAAAAGTCTTTGAAGCCATTGAACAAACTGAAGTGATGCTGTCCAGGAAGTGTATTCAGATTGACTGTGGAAACTTGGTCACATTCTGTGGGTCATCTGTAAAATAGTGAGCCAATTCAGAACTGGGAGATTCCAGTGCTGAGACAGCAGTCTTTTAGGGAAGCTCCTGAGAAAGAGGGGGTAGAGAGAGGAAAAGTACCATGAGTTCATAACTCTTGGTTAGATGAGGACCTTGTAAGTTTGGAAGGGTCCAGAAGATTGGACTTCATTGCCCTCAGGAGATTGCCTGGGATAGCAATGACTGGCAGCATTGTCTGAACTGGGAGCTAATAACCAACTGGGCTAGACTAAGAAAGTCAGATTCAACACTCTTGGAGCTCAACAGAAAAGTTATACCTTATCTAAGAAGAAAGTTTTGAGTATTCTAGAAAAAAGACTCCCAGAGCTATGAGTTACTCCTCCACCCTGCCATTCTACATATGTTCATTAAGCCACATGACTTCATTTTCATTGGGACACTGTGAGATTGCATCACAGATTTTTGAGAAAATATTTTGTAGTAACTATGAAACCCTTATAAATACCTGTTTCTGAGAGCCTATTAATAAATTTGTCTGACTAATATATATCAATGGTAATAAGAGAAAACATACCAGTGGGGACCTAAGACCAATAGAATTAGAAAGACATTCCTAGCATTTTAGGACTAATCCTTGAAGCTTAAGGGGAGATATAGCAGCTACCATCTGGGAATCCGAGCTTCCATAGTAAATACGGGTTTGAAGATTAAGTACAAATCATGCACCATGGACCATAGCTCTCATGTGTAATCATATAATCTGATGACAGTTCAAACTCTTCTTTTTACAGATGAGGCACATGACTTGCTCAGTCACACAACTGAATTAGGTGGCCTCTGAGATCCCTTTTGGGTCTCGATTTGCGATTTTATGACTAGTTGACATCTAAGTTCCTTTCCAACTCTGAAATGCTGTGATTCCAAGATCTATCTCAATGCCATTTAACTCTTGCCACTTAAGGAAAATATTTTGTTTGCCCTTGGTGCCTTTGGTGACTGAGTGGCCTATTGTTTCCATGACTGATATAAAAAGATATGCAGACACAACTACAACTCTATAGGCATCTAACAAATACATAAATCTAATGAATTATTAACAGTGTGTAAGCATTAGTGTAAGTGGTTTCTGTGAAGTGGAAACTGCTCATCAAAGTAGGTGGTAGATGAGAAGAGGAAAATCCAGCCTCACTTCCCGTTAGGCCAGTAAGGCTTGGGGTTGGGGGAGGGAGGAACTGAAATTTCAAGATTTTTCTAAAGCAAGAGGGGAAGGTATCTTGAAAAAAAGTGAGTTTAGTAGAACTATCTGGTCTTAGGGCTTAGAATCAGCAATTAAGGACTGTGCAATCCAAAAGTTTTGTCCAAATGTTTTCCTAGCAGGACTCCATCTGACTCAATAGATTCTTAGTTGTTAATTTGGTCTTGTGCTATTCTTAATTTGTAAGCTTATAAATCTGAGAGGATCTTAGAGACCATCTAGTCTAACTACCTAATTTTACAGATGAGGAGACTGAAGTCCTTAAAGACTGGGTCATGTAAAGAGCAACTGATAGGGCTGGAATTCATTTATTAAGTGCTCGCTCTATGCCAGATAACATACGAAGCACTGGGAATTCCTTCCTCTACCTACCTATCCCTTTCATGTTGAATCTTTTAAGTTCTAACCTCTAAAACCTTACAAATATGTCTTGAAACCTGGCTTTTTCCTTTCCTCACCTCATGGCAAATCATAATTTGGGGCAGTTTCACAGGTGATAACTATGGTCATGCGAATTATAGGAGGGCAAAGAAAGGTTTTCAAAGGTCAAAGAAGTAGTTTTCAGAAGGAGAAACATTTAGTTTTTCTTTTTTTATACCTATATAAGCAAAACAAGCCCCCCAAGCCCCTAAGCCTTCTGGGGGGGGGTGTTTGCCTTCCATAGCTTCAAAAGGCTCACCTTTTATCTGAGAGTATGAGTACAAGTTTTTTAGTTTGAAAGGACTTTGGGAGAAAAGTTCCAAGCAAGTGAGAATGAATAGAAAGTTATAGTTTAAACTGCATTTATCCATAGAATATTCTACCTGTCCACATTTATAGCCATAGGAAAGATGGATGATATGGAACTGAAATCCTCAGGGAAATCCCTGGATGTCAGTCATTTAAAGCAACAAGTCTTTAACTACAATGTGCATACCATTTATTGGAGATGAAGTAGACAATTTTAGAATTTTAACTTCTATCAGTCTTCCAGAAGCAATGGTGTAGAAATATAGCCTTGAAGTCAGGAAAACATAAGTTCAAATCCCTTCTCTGACACATGACCCTGGCCAAGTTACCAACCACTCAGGCAACTCAAAGACAGCAAATTGTAGGGCTATTGCTGATCTGTATCGGTTGCAGGAGGTCTCAGTCACAGGTCAATCACAGGTCCAGTCCCATGCATCAGTTTTCCAGCATACATTTTGGGAGAGTAGCTAACAAGGAACAGCATCTTGTTTGAGGCGAGCTAAAGTAAATGAGCCAAGTTAGTCAATCAATCAATCGATCAACATTTATTGAGCCCCTTCTATGTGCCAGGTATTGTGCTACGTGGGGGCAAAAGACAGTACCTGCCCTCAAGGAGCTTATGGTTTAATGGGGGAGACAGTATGCAAACAAATACAGTCAAAGCAACCTCTATAAGAATAGGGCGTTGTTTGTCCTTCAGTTCTGAAGAGGACCAGTGATATTGCAGGATGACGTCTTGACTTGTGTGTGAACTGGATTAGGTAAGGCAGAGTCGCACAAAGGCATCACCCTCACTCTCGCTTCCAGAGCTGTCAAAGTCCAGGGGCAAGACAAAAGTCTAGACGACTGGCAATGGCCCAGGATGCAGTGGGTGTGACCTTGGACAGATAGGAGATTGTTAATAGAAGGAAGACATTAGTTTAAAGAGGGGTTGGGGAAAACTTCCTGTAGAAGGCGAGATTTTAGTTGGGACTTGAAGGAAGCCAGAGAAATCGGTAGTGAGAGCAGAAGGGTGAGGACATTCTAGGCACGGGAGATAGCTAGGGACAGAATATAATATTTGTGGAACAGGCTGGAGGCTGAAAGAATGTAAATATATATAGATTATGGATTCTTAACCTGGGGTCCATGGCCCTAGGTCTGGGGTTAGGTTTCTTCCTTTTGGTTAGATCTGTGAACTCAGACGGGAAAAAAATTATATCTTTATTTCAATGTGGTTGGTTTCCTCTACAGTCAGCTAGATGGCACAGTGGGCCTGGGCCTGGAGTTGGAAAAACATGAATTCATATCCAGTCTCAAATTTCCTTCCTAGCTATGTGACCTTGGGAAAATTATTAGTCCTCTGTCTGCCTCAGTTTCCTTCACTGTAAAATGGGGATTAAAAAATAGCACCTGATTACCAGAGTTGTTATGTTTAACTTCTATCAGTCAAATTCTATCAGAATTGAATGAAATATTTGTAAACTATTTAGCATGGTGCCTGGTATACAGGAGGTGCTTAATAAAACTTGTTCCTTATCCCCCTATTCCTGTGTATTTTATTTTATGCATTTAAAAACATTATTCCAAGAAGGGGTCCATAGGTTTTATAAGACTGCCAAAGGGTTCTATAATACAAAAATGTTTAAGAACCCTTGATTTATATGAATGTAGAGCCAGTTGCTTAGGGCATTATGGGCCTCCTAGGAAAAGAGCTGACAAAAACATTGCTACCACTCAAGCTATCTGCAGCCTCCACCTTGACTCAATGGAGAGCAGAGCAATGAATTTCTACAAGACATACAGAGAGGGTAACTTCTTGGATTGGATTGTTCTGCTTTTCTTCTACCTGGCTCTACTTCTTTCTACTCTGTCCTTTGAATTCCTCTCCTAAAAAGATCTCAGGGATGGTAGGAAGCCCTTACCTTCTGTCCTAATCAGAGCACAACTCCAGAACTATGTTTCGCTCTGGCCATGACATCTTAGGAAGGCTATTGATAAGTTGGGTGGCATAAGGAGGACGCCAACCAGAACGAAAGATGAATGTTAACAATGTCACATGACGGTTATCTAAAAAATCTGGGAATATGTATCTTGGAGAAGAATTGATTTACATGGGACTTGATAGGTGTCTTCAAATAGTTGTTTGTTGAGGAAGGATTGAACTCATTCTGCTAGGTTCTATAGCCATAGTCACTAGCATTTATTAAGGATCTGCTATGTTCCAGGCACTAGGCTAAATGCTGGTGGGAAGAAATCTGTGGAATTCCGTTTAGTTCTAAATTCTATGAACTAGGGCATATGTGTAGATGTTAGACATACCTTATACTCTCCCACTGTGAATTTTCTGGAAAGGAATGTCTCATAGATGTGAAGCTATTGAAGTTGAATCAGCATTGCAGAGGACAGTAGGAAAGGATTTAGGCACAGGCATTCTTAACCTGGGATGTGTGAACATCTCTCTCTCTCTCTCTCTTTCTCTCTCTGCACTCCCCTACTTCTATCTCTATACCTATATCTGTTTATATCTACATCTATGTCTGTATCATCTGTATCTATGGATATCTATAGATATATACATAGACATATCTACAGATGGAAATATCTATAGACATGGATAGCTATAGATCTGGATATGTACAGAAATCTCTATCAATGGATATATATATGTATATATAATATATATATACATATATACAGAGAGAGATATCTATATCAACGTAGTTATATCTATTTCTCTATTAATAGATATATAGAGATAGATATGCATATATATAATTGTATCTTTATTTCAACATAATTGGTTTCCTTTGTAGTCCTATGTATTAATGAACAATATTATAGTAAGAACGATCTTTAGGCTTCACCACACTACCAGAGGGGTCCATGACACCAAAAAAAAACAAGGTTAAAGAACACCTGATATCAAGAAAGAGAGTCCTGGACTGGAAGCAAAATGGCCACCATTCTCCAGTATGTGAATATAACCACCTAACATTTGGGAAGATGTAGTGTGAGAAAGTTTGCCAATTGAATTTTATTTTATTTTTTAAATTTATTTTTTATTGTGTAATATTTTTAGTTTTCACATTGATTTCCACAAGATTTTGAGTTACAAATTTTCTCCCCATCTCCACCCTCCCTGCAAACCAAGATGGCATATATTCTGATTGCCCCTTTCCTCAGTCTGCCCTCCCTTCTGTCATCCCCTGCCCCTCCCCCCAGGCTTTATCCCCTTTCTCCTTACTTTCTTGTAGGGCAAGATAGATTTTTATACCCCCTTGCCTGTATATCTTATTTCTCAGTTGCATGTAAAACAACTTTTTTTGAGTATTTGTTTTTAGAACTTTGAGTTCCAAATTTTCTCCCTTCTTCCCTCCCCACCTACCCTTGAGAAGGCAAGCTATTCAACACAGGCCACACATGTATCATTATGCAAAACACTTCCATAATAGTCACATTGTAAAAGACTAACTATATTTCCCTCCATCCTATCCTGTCCCCCTTTATGCAATTTTCTCCCTTGAACCTGTCCCTTTTCAAAAGTGTTTGCTTTTGACTACCTCCTCCCCCAATCTGCCCTCCATTCTATCATCCCCCCTTCTTGTCCCTCTCTCCCCTACTTTCCTGTAGGGTAAGATACCCAATCAAGTGCATATGTTATTCCCTCCTTAAGTCAAATGTGATGAGAGCAAGATTCACTCATTCCCTTTCACCTGCCCCCTCTTCCCTTCCACTATAACTACTTTTTCTTGCTACTTTTATGTGAGATAATTTACTCCATTCTATCTTTCCCTTTCTCCTTCTCCCAATATATTCCTTTCTCACCCCTTAATTTAATTTTTTTAGATCTCATCCCTTCATATTCAACTCACCCTGTGCCCTCTGTCTCTTTGTCTCTATCTCTGTCCTTTCTCTCTCTCTCTCTCTCTCTCTCTCTCTCTCTCTCTCTCTCTCTCTCTCTCTCTCTCTCCACACACACACACACACACACACACACACACATATTCCCTTCAATGACCTGAATACTGAGAAAGGTCTCATGAATTACAAACATCATCTTTCCATGTAGGAATGTAAACAAAACCGTTCAACTTTAGTAAGTCCCTTATGATTTCTCTTTTCTGTTTACCTTTTCATGCTTCTCTTGATTCTTGTACTTGAAAGTCAAATTTTCTATTCAACTCTGGTCTTTTCATTGAGAAAACTTGAAAGTCCTCTATTTTATTGATAATGCATATTTTGCCCTGCACTATTATACTCAGTTTTTCTGGGTAGGTGATTCTTGGTTTTAGTCCTAGCTCCTTTGACCTCTGCAATACTATATTCCAAGTCCTTCGATCCCTAATGTAGAAGCTGCTAGATCTTGTGTTATCCTGATTGTGTTTCCACAATACTTGAATTGTTTCTCTCTGGCTGCTTGCGACATTTTCTTCTTGATCTGGGAACTCTGGAATTTGGCTACAATGTTCCTAGGAGTTTTCTTTTGGGTTTTTTTTTCAAGAGGCAATTGGTGGATGAGTCATTGCAAAAGACAAATCAAGGGTGTATGGTGGTGCATGCAGAAACTAACCTCCATTGGTCAGTGAGAGAGCATGGTGGTAAGCAGAGCATGTAGACAACAGATGGTGTTCATTCTTGGCTCCATTCTCCTTGCCTCATGGAGGTGTATGGTACTGTTCACTGGTTTCTGGGTCAGTCCTAGGTAATGATTCAGGTTGTTCTACTACCCATGCCTAGAATGTTCTAAAACTAGGAAAGCAAATGAGCTTGGCAGTTGTGACCAGAGACAGTGTAGCACTGCTAATCTGAGCTTTTTATGACAAGGTCGCTGCCCTTGCTTACCATGTTCATCCAATTGTACCTCATTCTTTAAAGCCCTATTAAAAATCCTACTTCTTCCATATGTCCTTTTTTCTGCCTTGGTTTCTACTGACTCCTTTCTTAACATGTGTTGTTGATCTGGCCGTGAAAGACATAATTGAACCAAGAAACCAATGGCCAATTAAGCTTCCCTGCTGCACACGATCCATCTTGTGGGTTTTCATTGGCATGGATTGGTCAGCCCAGTCAGATGATAAATTCATTGGGTTAGAAGTGGGCCTTCAGGGCTGCTCGCACAGTAGGAACAGAGTAAATGACATGGTTTATAATAATCCACACACATATTTCAAGAAGGTGCTCTGATTAGAGCTACCTTAATCATCAGCAGAGTCCCATTCAGCCTACGGGAATAGTTTTCTCAATACCTGCAGTGATAAATAAGTAACTTCTATTTTTATAAGCCTTAAAAATAAAACCAGTGAAAGAAGCTCTGTGGAAAGCAGAGTTAGAAAATTCTTTTTGCCACTCAAATATATAGGAACCACTGGTTGCTTGACATGGATTGCATTAGCAATCAATCAACATGGTTTTAGTAATTAAATGCATTCCATGTGCCTGGCGCTCTGCTAGGCTCTGGGAAAACAAGACAAAATAAACAGTCCCTGTCCTCAAGGAGTTTACGTTCTATGGGAGATGGAGGGAGCCAAAATACACATATGCAAGTGTAAATAGATGCAAAATCCAAACAAAAGAAATACAATTTAAGCATAGAAAATCCTTAGGAGCTATGGGAAAGGGGAGAGGGAGATTGGCAAAAGCCTCCTATAGGAGGTGGTACTGAGAAGAGGAGTTGAGCAGACATAGGGGCCATATTGTTCAAAGGGGAGGAGAGAAAAGATGAAAAGAAGAGAAGAAAAGAGATGAGAGGAAAGGAGGGAAGAGGAGAGGAAAGGAGAAAGACTGTTTTGAGGGTACAAAACTGGGATAAGAAAAGTTGCGTACAATAGCAAGACCATTTTGCTTGGGCTATAAAGTGAGTTTAAGCTTGGAAAAAAGTACATTCTAGCCAGATTTTAAGGGCTTTAAATGCCGAAGATCAGGAAGCTACAGAAGGGCGATGAGCAGAGGAGTCATGTGGTTAGAATTATGCTTTAGGTATATCACTTTGATAGCTTTGGAGAGGATGGACTGGGTGTGTGTTGGCATCAGCTCTAATGCCAGCATTCCCTTAGTTCAGGTTTGATATTGGCACAAAATTAAACACAAGTAGTTGGATAGTTACCAAAATGAGGCTTAGCTTGCCCTGACACAGTAAGAACATGCAGTAAGGATACAGAGGCATTTAGCCTCTCTGGACTCAGCCTCCCTTATCAAAATGAAATGTGTCTGGTCATCAAGGCAGGATGTGGTGAAGGGCATGAGGACTTACATGGTCTTCAGCACTCTGCCGAGTTGGAAGGGCCCTGACCCCACATGACTGGGACTTTTTATGCCTTTAGGTGATCAGAAAGCTGCTGTCAGAAAAGCTGAGGCTAATCAGATCCTGGGGACAGCTTTATCTCCTTTTAATGAAAGCTGCTCCATGTCTGAGCTTTTTATGGCTGAGTCACAGGAGGGAAGGAAGAACAGAAACTTGTATAGACATTAGTCTTACCACAGAAGGGAAGTACCTTCAGGCAGGGAGTCCAGTTAGAAAGATACTGCAGTAGTCCCAGTGAAAGTTGCTAAACACCTAAACTAAGCTAGTAGTAATGAAAGTGGAGAGTAAAGGATGAATGGAAGAGATATTGTGGAGGTCTGGGAGCACGTCAACAGGGCTTGGTGACTGATTAGAGTGAAGGAGAATGTGGGCTCAAGGAGGAAGGATGATGTTGCTTTCAACAGAAACAGGGAAGGTAGGAAGAGGTGTGTGGGTTTTGAACAGAAAAATAATGAGTTCTGTTTTAGACATGTTGAGATTGGGGAGTCTATGGAACATTCGGATTAAAATGCCTAATAGGTAGTTAGTGATGTGTGATGCAGGAGAGAGATACGGGCTAGAAATGTGGTTGGGAAATCATTGACTTAGTGATGACAATGGAATCCATTGAAGAAGATATCACTGATAGGGAGAAGGTAGAATGATAAGAGAAGAGAGGAGAGAAAAATGAAAGAGAGAAGAAGGGAAGAGAGAAGAGGAAGGAAGAGAAGGGAAGGAAAGGGAAGGAAGGGAAGGCAGGGAAAAAAGTGAAGGGAAGAGAAAAGAAAGGAAGAGAGAAAAAAGAGAGGAGGGGAGGAGGGGAGAGGAAGAAAGAAGAGAGGAAAGGAGAAAGGTATCAAGTGTTGAGGAAAGAGGTATTGAGGCAGGGGGACAAAATAATGAAAGCAGCTTGCCATTAACTCTTTGCCCACTTGCCCATGGGTGAGAGACACCAGCATTAAGTTTAAAATTTGGATTCTTTTGCAAAACTTTGACTTATGTTATGACAGCCTAAGATCACACTTCCTTTTCAGGCAGCCAGGTCATTCTATCGACTCTTGCTGTACATGTAGTAACTAGACCCTTTTCATTTCCTCTTTACATGAATGGCTGATAACTTAGGTCTTTCTTAACCTGCACTAGTACAATTAAGTTTTTGTACCTAAATTTAAAACTTTACTTTTATCTCTTTTAAATTTTATTTTGTGGTTCTGGTTCAGTGTTCTACTGAGATGATTTTGAATCTTAATTATGTCATGTATCATATTAGCAATCCATTTCAACTCTATAGCATTTATAAATTCCATAGGTATAACTTCTATAGAGTCACTTGTTCAACAAGCATTCATTAAGCACTTACTATGTATAAGAGATACAAAACCAAAAATTAAATAGTCCCTGACCTCAAGGAGCTTATATTTTATTGGAGAAAACCAAGTCCTATAAATAAATACAAAATATATTTAAATGCATCTGTGATTTCATCAATTTGAAAATTCTCTCTCAGATGAAGACTGAAGCCATCCATGACTTCTCATTCTGTACAATTCTTGTCTGTGTATTCCCATAAGTTCATTATAGGAAGTTCACCTAATGTGTTGGTGACCTTCCTCCCTTTCTCTTGATCTCATAAGGGGAACAGCAAAGCATTCTGACATTTCTTGCCGTGTTTGACATCTTTTCCACCTGTCCTCCTTCAAAATCCCTCTTTGGTTATATATTACAGCCTGGAATAATACCTTGAATATTCTTCATTTCCCACTGTCTGTTGCTTGCTTTAAAATTTTAATTCAACACAAAGAAAATGCAAAGTAATTTTAGGTTGCAGTGGAAGGCATTCACAACTGGGAGCATCAGGATAGGCCATGGGTCAGGGTAACATTGATAAAAATTGAACAAACTAAGTCCAAGGTTAGTGACTTATGGTGCGCCACAAGAAACCTCCCTCCAGGGTGACAGAGAACTATTAATAAACATTGTTTTAGGCCTCGTTACTTAACCAACTACAAATTCAGGTTGTAGGAGGTTTCAGCATTTAACCCAATACTCTTCATGGTCAAAAGCCTTGCTCCCTAAGTCATGACCCCTGTATTTGTGAGGGCTGCCTTCTGTTCTTATAGCTTCATGCTGTCTTTTGCAGACATTCTTCCGCTCTCTAACTTCCACCTAAATTGACTTTTAAGGTCACCTGGGAGCATGGCCTGCCATTATTCGTCCTATCAGCGATGCTCTTTTCTCTAATCGGTTCAAGGGACTTGTATGTCTGTGTTGCTAAGCAAAATGGGCTCTTAGCACTTAGTTCAACCAAGTGCCCTTGAAGAGTTTGGCTTTTGTTTTTGTTGAGTAATTCAGTGTATTTCATTGAGTCTTATTAGGTGCTAAGCCCTAGGCCCAAACCCCTATTAGGTATAAAACCTATGTGGGTGTAGATTGATAACTAAGGTGGGGCCCAAGGTGGGGCTAACTAAGGGGAGGGCCTAGTTTACACATGAATTTGAGTGATAGGTTTGGGATATCAGAGGCTTTTAGACCATGTGGGTTTAAGTCACCTCTCTGTGAGGATTCTAGGTCACATGGGTGAGTCGCATGTGTGACTCACCCCTGACTCGAAAAAGATATAAAACCAGCGGTTGGCTTTCTTTTCTTTGGAGCTCTTTCCCACAGCAGTGGTGGCTCTAGTGACTCTGGGCCAGCCCTCGTTATGAGCTCCTGGGCTGAACCTAGATGTTGGTAACTATGAATCCATATTTGGTCTGTCTGTTGATGTTTGTAACTTGTTTGTAATTCGCTTTGAAGTTTAGTGTGCTGGTCTTTTCCTCTGAACTAAGTGAGTGATATTCATATGCTGAATTAAAGTAAGCTTGTCAACCCCTTAACGTAGCTTTACTTAGTTAAGCAGATCAAAAGAACCTGTGCTTTTGCAGTGTGCTGGTAGCGTTCTTGTTGTTGGGGTTGTGTTGGTCTTACAACCCCACAACAGCTGCCAGCCGGATTGTTGAAACAATGTCATAAAAGGATTAGCTGGCGTTAGTTTAATGTTGCATTAATGGCCCTTTTTTGTGATTAGATGCTAGGCTTTCAAGGATCACCTCTCATACATGCATAAAGTACATATGTGCTTTTGTACATATGATATAGGTATATGGCTTATGTATGTTATGTTATTTACTATTTCTGCCCTGTTTCTCTAATCTTTTAACATGGTACAGTGAATAAAAACTTTGCCTCTGGAGTCAAAGGAACTTGGTTCAAATCCTGCCTCTGAAATTTAACTACCTATGTGAATTTGGGCAACTCACTTAACCCTCTGTGAGCCTCTTCTTCTGCAAAGTAAACATTAGGATTGCATGGCCTTTCAAGTCCCTTTCATTGCTAAATCTCTGATCCTATGAAGTCAATCAAAAAAAAAAGGAAATGAGATTATTTTGGCATGATTTGGTCACAGAGCAAAGTTTCTAGTGAACAAAACATTCAATTCTAAATGTTCACAAACTTTGAAAAATTTTTCTATGATTTTGCCATTTATTTTTGTAGCACTTATTAGTCTTTGGTTTCACACTCTTCTCTTTTTCTGAAAATGTGTAATCTACTATCTATTCTTTCAGCATATCTGTTGTCAATGCGATTTATGAAATATTATTGAGAGAAGCCTTGAGATCACATCTGCCAGCTTCTTCAGTACTCAGAGATATAATTTGTTACGTCTCTATAGCATGGAGTTGACCCTACATTCTAGAGCATTATACCAGTAAAGTTCAAGTTATTTTTGTTATTCAGTTATTTTACTTGTGTCTGACTCTTGATGACCTTATTTGAAACTTTCTTGGGAAAGATACTGCAGTGGTTTGCCATGTCCTTCTCCAACTTATTTTATAGATGAAGAAACTGAGGCTAGCAAGCTTAAATGAATTATCCAGGGTCACATAGCTAGTGTCTGAGGATAGATGAATGTGTTGTTAAGCAAAATTGTCTCATTAGCATGGCTTTTGTTTCTTTTGAGTGGAAGTACTTTCAGCTGTTAAGTGCTAAGCCCCAGGCCCAGGGCCCTGTCAGGTGTGAAACCTGTGTGGGTGTGGATTGGT
>CM053622.1:108312368-108341031 GCA_028646595.1 Phalanger gymnotis
ATATAGTTAGTCTTCCACAACATGAGTATTGTGGAAGGGTTATACATAATGATATGCATGTGGCCCATGTTGAATTGCTTGACTTCTTAGGGAGGGATGATGGGTGGGAAGGGAAGAGGGGAGAGAATTTGGAACTCAAAGTTTTAAAAAATAGATGTTCAAAAACAAAAACAAAAAAGTTTTTGCAGGCAACAAGCAAATAAGACACACAGGCAATCGGGCATAGAAGTTTATCTTGCCTTACAAGAAAGGAAGGGAAAAGGGGATGGGAGGGGAGTGGGGTGACAGATGGGAGGGCAGACTGGGGAACAGGGCAACCAGAATATATGACATCTTGGAGTGGGGGGAGGGTAGAAATGGGGAGAAAATTTGTAATTCAAACTCCTGTGAAAATCAACGCTGAAAACTAAATATATTAAATAATAAAAAAAAATTAAAAAAATCAGGTCAAGCTGCACTTTTGAAACTGTGAAATGACCTTTCTGGCCTGTCAAAATTAGTGAAGAAAATTGGAAATGACTTTCACAGCTATTGACGTTTTATGTAGTGAACTTTCTTGGAGAAATCAGAGAAATTATAAAAGTACCATTATAAAGTGAAAGTTCTATTTTCCCCCCACCTCCTGTCGTCATAATTCTTGGTGTGACACTTTTCCTTCTACCTTTTTTCTTGGCAAAGAGATAATGTTTTCCAAAATGGAGTCTCCAAGGCCTCTGATAGATGTTTTCCGTCCTTGTCATGTTTGGTTAGTCATCAGAAAACTGGCATTTCTGCCAATATATGGCAAAGATAGACTATGACTCTCCCCTGTGTGATAACAGTGAGTATTCACATTGAAATGTGTTGGTCTTTATTGCACTAGCCGTTCCAAGAGAGAGATTTTCATTTTTACTGTTTTCATTTGTTACTTTGAGAAGAGACTTGTGAATGAATGGTTCTATGACCCTTGACATCCTCGGGAGAGAGAAACCACAAACCACTTGGACTTGTGCCTGGTTGGTTAATCACAGAATTACACTTTTAGCTGTGAGCACATATCAGAGGTTAGTCTGACAGTGTTAGTGTAATCATCACACTGGGCTTTACAGTGTGGCAGCACCGAGGTATAACTTGGTAATATAATCAGCTCCAAATTGCTTATGGTTAATTTGATCTGAATAAGGAAATTCCAAAGAGAGTTCATTATGATTCCCAACAATGCAGTTGTAAACTATAATTGAATTTCTCTTAAAGATGAACAACAAATCTTTGCAAAGTGGTTAATTTATAATTTTATTTTTGTCAATTCCTTTCTTAAATGAGAACAACCAGGTCAATGTTATTCAGTCTCATCCTCACGTGGACAGATCCCATCCTATCGTCATAGAACGCAACAGGAAAAAATGATTTTAGGTCTTTGAATGCCACACTGACAACAATGACTTCAGGACAGTCAGAGGTAGCTGTAGGCAAAGGCTATCCACAGAGGTCCTGCCAATCTCTGTGTTCAGGTCCATGTGGTTGCTACCTAGAGCAATCTAGTGCAGCGTGGGCCATTGGAAGTAACACTGAAGTTGAAGTTAGAAGACCTAGGCTCTCGTCCTATTGCTATGTGACTGTAAGTCAACTCACGTCTCTACGATTCACATCCTCGTCTTTAAAATGAGGAGGTTGGATTAGACCTTAAAGATCACTCATAGCTGTTGGACTCTCTCATCCCCTCTTCCCTAATTAATATTTAATATTTTAAGACTTAAAACTCTAAGAGTACTCTCAGAGGCAGCTAAATAGTACTAGAGCTGTGGGCCTGGAGTGAGGAAGATCTGAGTTCAAATCCAGACTCAGATACTTACTAATCATGTGACATTGAGCAACTGCTCTCAGTCTCAGTTTCCTCATCTGTAAGATGGGGATGATAATAGTACCTACCCCCTAGGGTTGTTATGAGGATCAAAGGAAATAATATTTGTAAAGCGCTTAGTCTAATTTCTGGCACATGGTAGATGCTTCATAAATTGCTTACTCCTGCTCACTATATAGATCGAATTTTAAAGTAGTGACCACAGGCAAGGAACTTTACTTTTATGAGCCTTGATTTCCTCATCTGTAAAACAGGAATGAGAAGCTTGAGGTCATTAGAAAGAGCCAGCCAGTTTGGAGACAATAGTACTCGGGTTCTTGACATTGACACTTTCTGCTTGTGTAACCTTGAACAAGTCATTGGTCCTCTTAGTGAGTGCTCCAGGAAATTCTCTAAAACTGTAATTTGCAGACAGCTGCTGAGAGAGCTGCTTATGAGGATGAATCCAGCCTTCTACACCCTGACCAACAGCACTGCCCGCCCATCTCCCACAATGGGTATGATCATACTGATACTGCTACTAGCTCAAAGGGACAGTTTTTTAAGAAAGCGTTTTGTAAATTTCCAAATGCTGTGTAGCTGTGAGTTATTATTTTATTATTCTGCTCCTCGCGACGGGCTAGGTAATCTAATAAGCTAATGCATGTTAAAATGTTACTGTCTGATAATGGCTTCATGGGTCACCTCCCCCAGATACCACATTTGTGCATAAATGGGGTCTTTAAGCAAAAAAGTGACTAAGGTTGGGGGGGGGGAATTTTTTGTCCTATGGTGGGATAGGATATTTGGAAGCTGTGGTGGGCTCTCTTGGGAATCCTTAAAATCCACACCATGTAGGTTGCCTCTCACTAGTTCATTCAGGATTGTTTTGACTCTCCTCCACCTAACAAGTCACAATAATAACAATCACAATCATAATTTTCCCTTGCCATCCCAAAGAATGTTGCGAGAGTTAATGCCATTAATTAATCTTCATGACACATGAGCAGACAAAGCAGGCTTTGAAGAGGCTGTCCCACTTGGCCGGTGGGGAAGCTGAGGTAGAGAGCAAGGTTACGGAACTGTCTCAAGGTCAAAGAAAGCCCTTGGAGTCGATGCAGCCAAGAATAGCATTTCCACAGCAGAATCAGTCTATCGGGAAGGCACTTCTACTGCTTTCCTCTGAAGATGATTGCTGGGGCACCAGAAAAATGATTGCTGGTATTAAATCAAAGCTTTCCTCTGCCTGGTTATTGTTGCCTGTTCCTAGGTTGCTGTTGCTCTCTCCAGCAGGGCTCTCATCTTTTCCAGCTGGGGTAATTCAGTTCATCCCTCATCTGGGATAAACATGCTCATATCATGTCATTGGAAGCCCTGTCTTACCTTGCTATGTCGCTGCTCTCCCAGCTAGTCCAGGGTTTGAGTTTTTTGTCTCTTCTCAACCATTTGGTCACTTATCCCTTTGGCTCTCCTTCATGAGGAGGCGTAGAATCTGTATTTCTGTCATGTATTTCTCGAAAAGAAAATTTTGAACATCTCGAGTCGCTCCCTCTCTTGTCTTTGCTAGCAGCAGTGGTCTGGATTGGGTGACTTCATCCCTGTGAGGTGAAATTGGATAGCTTCATTCCCAGCGCCATGCTCACCCAAACTCATTGTGGTTTACAGGTCATTTGAGGGTTGAGGGCAATGACTTGTTTGCCCATAGTTATTCCAAGGAGGGGGCTTTGTTATCCTGTGGTAAAACATCTGGCTCGACTGAGGAAAGGGAGAAGGGTTACTATAGGTCAACAGGAAGGCTGGAGTTCATCTGTGGGAAAGGGAGTGGTCATAATGCATTGATGTTGGGAAATGCAGTTGCCTTTAGCCTTGAGTCTGAACAAAGATTTTCTGTTATGATTTATTTCTGACACTATATTAAAAACCTCCCACAGGAAATAAATGTCTTTTAAGGATCACTATGAAGTGATATGACTCCCTATGGTTGTAGATTCTTATAACCTCAGCAACTTAGCTTAGTAGAGATATGTTAAAGCTTAAACAAGCAAATAAATCCCTAACCAAATCAAACACCAAGATATTAGCTAGGCTGTTTTCAAAATAACCCTGCCAAAGTTTCCTTAAAGGTCCTTGTGACCTCAATAAGGCTGTAGTAAGGGATTGAAGGATCTGTGCTCCAAAGAAATCCTGGGAGAATTTTAATTCATTAATGAAAATTAATTCATTAATAATTAGTGATTGGGGGCTATCTAGAACACAGTGGTGATGACAAAAGTTCTAAGATACTTGAAAGTCATATGGAACTTGACAATGCAATTTAACAAGCATTTATGAAATGCCTACTGTCTTCCAGGGACTCTGCTAGCACTAAAGATATAAAGACAAAAATGAAATAGTTGATTTTTATTTGAGCAGTTTATTTTCTATTATATAAGGAGTTCTTAACCTTTTTTGTGTCATAGACCCATTTGGTAGGGGGATGGAAGCTATGTCCTGAGAATAATGTTTTAAAATCTGTAAAATGCACAGGATTACCAAGGAAAAGGATTACTAAAAAACAATTAGTTCACTGACCCCAGGTTAAGCATTTCTGTACCAGAGGTAAATGCTTTTGATTTCATTGTTATCTCCCAGGTGAGATAACTCCCTTTACCAGCACAGGTTTGGTACCTTTTCTGCAATGTAAAGTCTTGGAAGGTTGCCCAGAGGTCTGAAAAGTTAAGGATTTGCCCAGGGTCACACAGCCTGGATGTGTCTGGGGCTTGACTTGGCCAGGGTCTTTATGGCTAGCTCTCTAAGCTCCACTCCACACTCTCTCTCTGATTACTGGATAAATGTAGAGCAAACACACTGTGATTTGTGATGGAGGGAGCGCGAATTAGCTGAAGGAATCAGGAAAGGTTTCCTGAAGCTGGGAATTGAAAGGAGCTTAAGAATCCAAGAGGTGGAACTGAGAAGTGAGACCATTCTGGGAATGGGAGAGAGTCTATGGATGGAGACAGGAGATAGAATGTCCTGTGTGAAGAACATTAACTCTTCCAGGTTGGTTGAAACAGGGAATACATAAGGTAGGGAATAGCCCAAGAATAACTGGTTCCAGGTCCTCTGATTTGGATTGACTTGCTTTGGTAAGTGTGTACCATTTCTGATTATATATGTAGAGTGTTCATGGATGTATGTGTATTTGTGTGTGTGTGTGTGTGTGTGTATCTCTAGCATCTCCCTGGTCTACCTTTCTTGAGTCTTTGGTTCATTCCAGGAGAGCAGGAGATTACAGCCATGAGACTGGACATTCTGCTTTTCTCAAAGGGAGTAATGGACTAAAATATTATATGTGTGTGTGCATGTATACATATATATACATATATATACATATATATTACATATATATTACATATATACATATATTACATATATTATATATCTATATCTATATCTATCTATATCTATCTACATCTATCTATCTATCTATCTATCTATCTATCTATCTATCTATCTATCTAGGCCTCTGTCCCACGACTATGGTTAATCTAGAGGAAATAATTTTTAGATACAAGCTGTGCTCCTGACAAGTATCCCTTAATGGAGAAAGAGTCCCCCAACATTATCTATCTATCTATCTATCTATCTATCTATCTATCTATCTATCTATCTATCTATCCATCTATCCATCTATCATGTCTCTCTGCATATTTCTATGTATCTCCAAGGATTTATTCCCTTCCCACTAAATACTACACATAGCAAATAGTAAATAAATCCGTTTACTCATTCTGACAACAAGGAAATCAGAGAAGTTATACAGAGGAGAATATACCAATAAATGCATAAAGTAAATGGGCTCTGCCCCTGGGAAAAAGTGTTGTTTGTCCTTCATTCTGGAAAAGGACCAATGACGACAGGTGGGTGATGTCTTGATTTGCAAGTGAATTGGATTTAAGTGAGGCAGAGCTGTGCAAAGTCATCAGCCTCACTCTCTCCTCCAGAGTCATGAGAGTCCAGTGGCAAGACATAGATCAGGAGGACTAGCAATGGCCCAGGATGCAGTGGGAGACCTTGGCCTTTTTAAGCTAAGGTCTTTCCCAGGTCTCAGTTTTTCTGAGGCAACATTCATTCAGTAGTTAAAGACTACGTAAGAATTGAAGCAAACAATGGCCTGGTTTGCCTTTATAAAAGAATCAATCCGAGAGGGGAAGATCCTCTGAGTTTCTTCCCAGAACAAAAACAATTGCTATTTACACTCACTGAGCCATCAAAACCCAAACAATGACAAGTAAGGACATATTATTGGTCAATCAGTGAAAGCCAGAATGATTTGGGTTTAAAGGCATATCCAAGTAGCTCTATTTGAATCATAATGGATTTTAACAAGCCTGGTTTTCTAGAGCTACATTTCAAGAAATCATAAATGAAAAACTACATGAGACAAAAGAGTTAATTGACCCAGTTTTTTGGGGGGAAATGATAGAATAAATAGATAGAGAAGGAAAAAAAATCTAGTCCCCAAACCCCAAGGAACCTTGCAAAGTATAAGCAATTACAATTTATATTTCTTTGGACAGAGCAGAGTATGACTCCCCACGTGTTCAGGGAGAGAAGAGGAGGGGGAGTAAAAGGAAGAGAAGGAGGAGGAAGAGGAGGAGGAGGAGGAAGGGAACAAGATATATTTAGCTCAACCAAGAGAGAATCTCAGGTCTTACTTTAGGGGAAATTTCCCAAAGTCTCTAGTATGATACGGTGGGGATGGGGATATGATCAACAAATCTGTTTCTTCCTAAAGTCTTTCTCTCCTTTTAGGGACCTCTCCCTGAAGAGAATCTAGAAACACCTGTATTTTCTCTGGAAGCTGGAAATCAGAAGGCCAAGTTCTCTCTTCTGCCAAACTATCACCAGTTCCAACTTTTATGCAGGTATGGAGCATCGAGAAATCAGTCTCTACCATTGAAAAGAGTCTTATGCAAAATGAGCTTAAGTCTTATATGGAAAACCCCAAAGGGTGATGAGTTGGTTCAGAATGCTTTCCCCACCCCTTCTAATGTACCCCATGCACCAAGATATCCAAAGGGTCTGCACTGACTGAAGTCAGAGTTATATTCTGGATAATAGATTATCTTAAAGATTCTTGATGGATCCATGGATAGATTTCAGGGGTTCTGTAAATTTGTACAGGAAAAGAATCTCTCTGTCTCTGTGTTTCTCTCTCTGTCTCTCTTTGTACAATACACATGCATATTTATATATGTATATTTGTATATATATATATATATATATAAAACTTGTCTCTTTTTTAATCCTACGTATTTGATTTTATGCATTTAAAAACATTATCCTAAAAGGAGTCCATAGGTTTCACCAGACCTTCAAGGGATCAATGACACAGAAAATGTAAAGAACCTCTGTCAAAGTCAAAGTCTAAGGCCTGGTCTCATGAGCTACTTGGGAAGCACTGGAACATGGAGAGAAAATTTGCTTTATCAGAACAAAGACAACTGCTGGTAAACTTCACAGGGAAATAAAAACTGATGTTTCTCTCCTTCCTTATTAAGGATGACTCTCCCCTTTTTCTTTTAGGACACTTGTGATATAACTGTAATGGACTATTGCACAATCTTCTGATTTGCATCCCTACAGCTATACTAGGTAAGTCAGCAGCTATACTAGGTAAGATTGTGAAGTTTGTCACTGATGCCTTCGACTCAACAATTCAACTGAACAAACATATACTGAATTGCAGAACTGAAGGTGCATCTACCCTTTTGGGCATATCCATCTCACTTTGCCTAGCACCCTTCATGGCCCAGGCCTCTGCATAGCTGTATAGGAATGGTTCAATCAGCCTGTCTTGATCAATGCCCCATCTTTGGGCAAATGCTTCATCTGAATACACAGACTCGCAAGAGTATCTGTATGGTTGTGTTTAACAGACAAACTGCAGATCTCCATAAGGTAGAGAAGTTAAAAGGGACCACCCCAGAAGGTTAAAGGGCTGCCTCAGATCAGCAGGAGGGACATCTGTGAAACTGGACTTTTTCCAATCCCCTTGCATGCATTTGAGCCTCTGTGCCCTGTGTCCTTCTCTCTCAGGGCCCTGATTGCTGAGCCTCCAAGGTTTGATAAATTAGGCCTGTTTAGGGGGTAATGAATTGTTCCTCTTGGGGGCAGAGCGGAGGTCCAATGTGTGTCCTAGGGAAAGTTTAAAAATTATATCCCTTGTGAGTTGCTTTGAGTGTTGACTAGAACATTTGACACTTGATTTAAATCAATGTGGTATAAGGAAAAGAATGCTTATCTTAGGAATCAGGAGACCAAGGTTAAAATCCTGCCTACAGTACTTGTGTGATTAGTAACATGACTTAATATCTCTCTGGGCCTCAGTTCTCTTGTTTGTAAAGTGGGGATAAAAATGCTTGTACTCAACACACTTAGAGATGGAGAGTGTCTTGGAAGCCAGATGAAGAAACTGAGGCCCAGAAGGGTTAAATGATGCGCCCAAGGTCACACAAATGGCCCTTGGAATTTGAAACCAGGTCTTCTGAATTCAAATGCACTTTCGTCTCTACCAGGCTGCTTCTGTTACATACTGTGCGGGGTGGTGGTGAGGAAGGTATATTGTACAGTAAGCCTTACAACACTGTGTAAGTGTGGGTCATTACTATTGGCCTTCTCTGATGTTCTATTGTGGGGTGGGTGGAGGTGGTCTGTGAGTTTTCAAGTCCATAGAATAGGTCCTGCGACAGGTCTTACACATTCCCTATTTCTTAAAGTGTTTGAAAACAAGTCCAATGGGAGGCAGGATTATTTGCCCATTTCCTCAGGACTAGTCTAACTAATTGCTAATTTCAAGGAACCCTCATCACCAGTGTTGCCATAAGGGGACTATTTCCTTGGTCATCTTCCTTGAATATCATCTCTTAAGCTATGAAGGATTGCAATCTATATCAATGGAGGGCATCCCCCCCAATGAAACCATATATATTTAGAAATATTTAAGTTATGAAGTACAAACATTATCACAAAATTAATATCTATGTACAATGGAAGTAATGATTTTCTGTAATGAAAAATCTGTACATTTATAAAAATGAATTTTTAAAAAAGTTTCATTTTTGCATCCAAGGCAGCTGGCATTGGATGAGAATTATAAATAGCAATAGGGTAAGGGGAAAAGAGATTTTTTTTGTCAACGGGCCTTTTGCTCATCAAATGATACCAGTAAACAGTCACATTTTGATTATATTAAAGCTTTTGCTAAGTGGCACAGAGGGTAGAGGGCTGGGCCTGGAGTCAGAAAACCTGAGTTCAAATCCAGCCTCAGACCCTTACTAGCCATGTGACCCTTGGTCAAGTCACTTAACCCTATTTGCCTCAGTTCCCTCATCTGTAAAATGAGCTGGAGAAGGAAATGGCAAACCACTCCAGGATCTCTGCCAAGAAAACCTCAAAAGGGGTCACAAACAGCTGGACGTGATTGAAATGGCCAAACAACACAAAGGCTTTTGCTAATACCAAGAGCTCGATTTGACCTCCATCCTCCAATTAGAACTCGGAAATAAGCTCTGACATATTGGCAGGTAACAATTGTATTTCTCTTTGTTTTTATTTCTGGAGCAGGGAAGGCAGGGCAGTTGGGGCTAAGTGACTTGTCCAAGGTCACACAGCTAGTAAGCACATCAAGTATCTGAGGCTGGATTTGAACTCAGGTCCTCTGGACTCCAGGGCCGGTCCTCTACTCACCGTGCCACCTAGCTGCCCCAGTCATATTTCTTACGTTATGAAATACCATACATAAAACTAGGGGGTATAGTGGAGAGACAACTGCACTTAGATCCAGGAAGACCTGAGTTTAAATCTTGCTTCAGATGCTTATGAGCTGAGTGACTCTATGCAAGTTATGTTTGTTTTATATACATATTTTTTTGAAACACGGGACGCTTCGAGTATTCGGATGCTGTGCTTGTGCAGGAGTACAAGTCACTTTCAACCTGTCAGACTCAGTCTCCTCATCTGTAAAATGGGGATTTATAAAAGGCAACTGTTTTGTGGATGTAGCATACCCCAGCTAGTGGTCATGAAACTCTCTGTGGGGTATAGACCAGATTCTTCATCAAGATTACTCTGAGGTCTCTTCAATCTTATGATTTTGTGACTTCAAGGCTCTTTCTGCTGTACAAGGAAGGCCTCTGCACTCTTACTGAAGCAAATGAGAATCATAATGATAGCTAGCATCTATTTATATACTGCTTTTAAGTTTCAAAGTACTTTAAAAATATTACCACTTTTGATCATCACAGCAGCCCTTTAAGGTATATCCTCATATCCACAGCTGAGGTTAAAGGACCTGCCCAAGGCCACGTTGCTAGTAAATGTTTGAGCCTAAATTTGAATTCAGGTCTCCCTAACTCCAGGGCCAGCATTCTATGCATGCCTCACCTAACTGCCTTTTACTAGTCATGGTTTGTTGTTTGTTGCTGTTACATCTGACTCTTTGTGACCCCATTTGGGAGTTTTCTTGGCAGAGGTACTGGAGCAGTCTGCCATTTCCATCTCCAGCTCATTTTACAGATGAGGAAACTGAGGCAAACAGGGTTAAGTGACTTGCCCAGGGTGGCACAGCTGGTGAGTGTCTGAGGCTGAATTTAGGCTCAGGAGGATGAGTCCTCACAAACAGGCCTCAGGTTCAGTTCTGCTACTCTCTATAACCTGTGTGACCTGAAGTGAATTATTGCACCTCCCTGTGTCTTGCTTAGTTTCCTCAGCTGTAAAATGAGAGAGTTGGGGTAGGTGATCTGTAAGGTCTCTCTCAACTTTAAATCCTGTAATCCCTTTGTCTTTTTCTCTCCCTGTGATTTCTTAAATATTGGGCTGGAATTTTATAGAGCTGAAAACAAGCCAAGGGATCACCTGGCCCAACCCCTTCCTTCATTAGGGAAGGGAACAGAGGCCCAGACATGTTCAGTGAATTACAATGGCTACTATTTAGTGGCAAAGTCAGCATTCAGATTCTAGTCTCTTGACTTTTTCCTGAGTTCATTGATCTTTCCCCTGCAACGCATTTCCTGTCCTTCCTATCTGTCAGTTGAGGTTGCCAGTCAATCTACAGGAAGGCAATGAGGCGTAGTGTTTGTAGGGTTAAAGATGGAGTGCTAGGAGGGATCTCAGGGTCATGGCTTCCAATCCTCTCTCCTCACAGGTCATAGAAGCATAGATTTAGAGATGGACCTTGCAAACTGTGGCTGATGCTGCCTCGTATACTTCCTAACTGTGTGGCCATGGAAAAAATAAATCACTTAATTACTTTGCCTCTCAGTTTCTTCATCTGTAAAATGGGGACAATAATAATTGGGCTACCAACCTCATGGGGTTACTGAAGGGGAAGGACTAGGTTAATCTCAGTTACTATCGAGCACACAGTAGACAGAGAATGAAGCATGGGACTAAGGAAGATCTGAGTTCTAATTCTGCCTCAGATAGAAACTTACTAGCTTTTTGACCATGGGCAAGTCGCTTAACTTCTGTTTGTCTCAGTTTCCTCATCTGTAACATAAGGATAATTATAGCACCTACCTCCCAGGGATCAAATGAGATTGTATTTCTAAAGCACAGTGCTTGGCACGTAGTAAGCACTGTGTAAATGTTAGCTGCTATTATTAGTACCTTAGAGAGTAATATAAGTTCCTATAGAGTGGGGGACATCTATGTGTAACTTTACTTTTTTGTAGTTTTTTTTAATTTATTTTTTATTTTTAAAGTGCAGAGGATTTTTTTCCCAGTTTCCAAATCTCTCCCTCCATTTCTCTCCTCCCACACACAATGAGAAAGCAAGGAAAACAAAATCTATTGCAAATACACATAGTAATGCAAACAAAATTTTTGCATGAGCTGTGTTTTAAAAGGAAAAATAAATGTTTCACTATGCAATCTGAGTCCATCAGTTCTCTGTCTGGAGGTGGATGGCACATTTCATTGTGAGTCCTTTGTAATTGTGGTTCATCAGGTTGATCAATTACCAAGTCTTTCAAAGTTGATTATCTTTACAGTATCACCATTACTGTGTTCTCCTGGTTCTGCTCATTTCATTTTGCATCAGTTTATACAAATTTTCCTGCATTTTTCTGAAACTATCGCATTTATATACCACAACTTGTTCATCTGTTTCTCAGTGATGGACATCCCCTTGATTTCACATTCCTAATAGAGCTGCTATAAATATTTTTTGTGCTTATGAGTCCCTTTTCTCTTTCTTTGATCTCCTTAGGGGTAAAGTAGCAGTATTGCTAGGTCAAAGGGCACGTGCTGTTTAATAGTCTTTTGGGAAAAGTTTTAAATTGCTTTCCAGAATGGTTGGGCTAGTTCACAGCTCCCCCAAGAGTACATTAATGTACCTGTTTTCCCACATTGCCTCCAGCATTTATTATACTCCTTTTTTTTGCTATCTTAGCCAATCTGAAGGATGTGAAGTGTTACTTCAGAGTTATCGAATATAAATTTCTCTAATTATTAATGATTCAGTGATTTTTTATATGATTATTGATAGTTTTGATTTCTTCCTCTGAAAACTGGCTATTCATTTTCTTTAACCATTTATTAATTGGAGAATGGCTCTTGTAAATTTTGTCATCTTACTTCGTATGGTGACAGAAGTAATATTAGGTATGTGTAGTTATTTCTGAGAGTTTTTTGGTACTGCTACTAGTCAGTTTTATAACAAGGAATTCCAGGTTCTCATAAGTTAAATTTTTTACTTTTCTTGACTGGAACCAGGCCTCCATGTCTCTTCTCAGCCATTTCCAGGATTTTTTCTGTACTTTATCCATTATGCTCACCATTCTCATCCCTTCCCACCAGAATCTTGGTTTCTGCCCTGGGAACCACCCTGAGCTGTGGTGAATGAGCCTTGTACCTTGCCTCGTATGGGCCTCCATGTCACTTTCTGGTCTTTTCTAACTTGCTACTCACCTCTCCTCACCTTTAAAGCTCCCACTTGCTTATTATTTTCCCAGATAGAATATAAGCTCCTCGAGGGAAGGGGCTATCTTTCTTGTATTTGCATCCTCCACACTTCATAGTGCTTGATGCATAGACACTGCCCTTAATGCTTTATCATTCACTCATTAGCACTTGGGGAGAATTTAGCCAATCAGTGATGGAGATGGGGTAGCTAAGGCATGATCACCCCTAAGCATGGTAGAGTGGAGATCAGGGTTTCAAGAGTTGAAAAGGTTGAGCATGGAGTCCAGGGCATTTCAAGGGATCACGGATTCAGATGAAAAAGACTTTGAGCCAGGTACTGAACCTGGAAAGGAGAGTGACTTGGAGGTCAAGAGATGATAGCAACAAAGATCTGGACAGAATGGAGTTAATTCTGTAGGAGGGGTAGTTGTTGAAGGGGGATACTAAGGGAAATGGACAACAGAGACCAAGTAGCATGCCAACTCCTCATGATGTCAGTGTCAGTGAGATGGGAAGGAAGCAGCAGGTAGCCTTAGAAAGGACATGGTACCTTCAGGAGAAAGCTATGTTTTAATGAGTGCTAGAAAGTAGAAGGAATGTAAAAAGAAGAAATCTAGGAAAAGTAGAAGGTTTTTTGTGTTGTTTTGTTTTAAATAGAAAAGATAGTTCCAGAGGGCACAGTGAAAGGGAGGGTAAAGGAGATTAGAAACTGGGATAGACTAAGGCTGAGGAGTTTTGGGGGGAGAGGAGAAGGGAAGACGGCCAGTTCTTGTCCCTTTGCCCATAATCCTGGTCTCAGTCTAGCCTGGGTGAGGACCGTAACAGCCTGGGTGGGGGTGGGGGGAAAGAATGGCAGCTTAGTGGTTATACAAGACATGAAAAGATGAAGCACACACTGTCCCCCCATTCCACCCCCAAACAATGTCAATGTTTGGTGCCAAATACTGGCTGCCCCCTGCTAGATCTGGTTCTGTTGGCAGTAGCAGGAAAGAGAATATTTTCAAGGCTAGTAAGCCAGCAGCTGAGCTACCAGTAGATATTTAATCAGGCTTAAAGACTTCAGCCAAAGGACCCCAGAGAAAGCTCTTAGTCAAACAGAGGGAATCAGAGTGGGGTAAGGGTAGGGTAGTGTTTATTGGTCCATGCCAAGGAGACAGACTTTTGTCTCCACGAGGTCTTTAGGCTTAAATATGGTGAAGTTAAATTGACTACCTCAGAAGAGTGACGGGCTGAGCCAGTCCAGCTGGGAATCACATCTGTGAAGTCCAGGGATTTCCAGACTCGGGCTTTTGTCGGGAAATCATGCCCTCTGGTCACTAGCTATGTTCCAGCTGTGATGGAGTGCACAGCCTGGCGCTGCTCCAGCTGTGACGGAGTGTGCAGCCTGGCGCTGCTCCAGCTGTGATGGAGTGTGCTGACTAAATGCACCAGGCAGGGTGCAAGTCCATCTGGCTTCCTCTCACCTGGCCAGACCAAGAGCAGTAAATAACAGCGATAGTAACTCACAAGTAGATAGCACTTTATGGATTATAGGATGCTTTCCTCACAACGAAGCCATGTGGTAGTGCAATTCTAACCATCGCCATTTTGTGGAAGCATCAGAGTTCAAACTTGAACTTAGGGCCATAGACACTGAGACCAAAAAGCAGACCACTCTTCTCCCCTCATACACCAGCACCTTCTGTGCTCCTTGGTCGCTCTTATACTGGTGCCTTAACTCTGGGTCAGTGGTTTCAGCAACAAGAAGGTGCTAAAAGAACAAAACAATGAAAAATGAAAATTACCTGTTTGATTACATACTTTGTATTATTAGAAGCAAATACCGTAGAAATTATTATAACACCTAGCATTTACACAGTATTCCAATACTTGCAAAGCACTTTATATGTGTTGTTTCATTTGAGCCTTACAAGAACTCGTAGAGGTAGGTACTATTATTATACCCATTTTACAGATGAGAAAATAGAGGCTGACAACTGGTAAATGTCTAAAGTAGGATTTGAACCAGATCTTCCTGATCCTAGGTCCAGTGCTATCTCGCCTATACCATGTAACTATTTTCTACCTACTAGTTATGAAATTTAGACAAATGACTTCATCCCATTTGATTCTCAGTTTTTTTAATCTATCTGTTAGAAGGTGGAGAGAGAGGCCAGCATCTGGCCAGCAAGGTCCCAGTCCTGGGAGCATTCCCAGGGGGCTCTTTCTTGTGCCAGGCCACATGGATGTTTGGGGATCCTACTTCTGGAAATGCATGTCCAAGTGCTACTTCCACTGTATGTGATAAAAGGAATAGGTAGGGACTATCAATGTCATCCTGGAATACTAGAACAAAGGGAGTGATCACTTGAAGTCTGAAACAGGTAAATTTGGAGTGAATAAAGGGAGAAACAACTTTACCTAGTGACTAGTAAACTTTTGGAACTCATTACCTCCTATGGTGATACAAGCTGAAAGTATAGGGAGACAATACAAAGTCTAATTTTCAAAATCTGTTCAAGGAAATCATTACAAATAGGTCGAGACGGATCAATGTAGGGTAGATCTCCAAATCTTCTCATTGCCCTCAGTACAGTGACGAGGATACAAGAAGTGTTTGATAAAAACCTGTGGGATCTTTTTCTCTTCTTTTTCCTTCTTTTCCTTCTCCTTCTCCTTCTCCCTCTCTTTTTCCTCCTCCTCCTTCTCCTTCTCCTCCTCCTTCTCTTTCTTCTCCTACTCTTCCTTCCTCTTCTTCTTCTTCTTTTCCTCCTTCTCCTCTTCCTCCTCCTCTTCCTCCTCCTTCTTCTTCTGCTCCTTCTGCTTCTGCTTCTATACTGTTTCACTTGATGATCTCACCAATTCCCATGGATTTAATTAGCCTCTCTATGCTGATAATTCTTTACTTATCCAGCTCTAATCTCTCCCCTGACCTCCATTCTCAAATCTCCAGTTGTCTCTTTGACATCTTGAACTGGCTGTACCATAGACATCTTAAACTCGACACGTCCAAAACTGAGCTCATTGTCTTTTCCCCCAGAAACCCTGCTCTCTTCTTAACTTCCTTACTCCTGTTGAGGTACCACCATCCTCCAGCCTTACAATCTAGTCATCATCTTGGATTTCTCACTCTCTTTCACTCCTTATTCTATCAGTTGCCAAGTTTTACTGATCCTACCTTTATAACATCTCTTCTATAGAAGCCCCATTCTCTCTGACGCTGCCACAATCCCGATACAGGCACTCATTGCCCAACACCGGGATAATTGCAGTCGCCTGCTGGTTGGTTTCCTGTTTCAAGTCTCTCCTTGTTGTACTTCATCTTCCTTACTGTCAAATTGAATTTCCTGAAGTATGGGTCCGACTATGTCTCACGCAGACACATACATAGACACACCATCCAATAAACTCCATGGGCCCCCCATCACATCCAGGATCAACTGTAAAATCCCGTTTGACATTCGCCTTACTGTACTTACTGTGTTGTTGCTGCTGGGCGGTTTTCAGTCGCATCTCACTCTTTCTGAGAACCCATTTGCAAAGCTGCTGGAGTTGTTTGCCATTTCTTCCTCCAGCTCATTTTTTATAGATAAAGAACTGATGCAAACAGGGTTAAGTACAAAGAGCTAATGAGTGTCTGAGGTTAGATCTGAACTCATGAAGATGAGTCTTCCTGATTCCAAGTACTGTGCCACTTAGCTGCTCCTTCCACACTTACTTCCACCCCACCATACTCTGTGCCGTTCTGCAAACAAAACTCTCTATTTGCCATTCCAGCAATTTTCACTGACTGGAGACCTCTCCCTTCTCAGCTCCATCTCCTGACTTCCTTTAAGTCTCAGCTAAATTTCCATCTTCTACAGGGAGTCTTTCCCAATCCCCTATAACTCTAGCAAGGGTGGGGAACCTTTGTCTTTGAGGCCACATGTGGCCCTCTAGTCCTCAAATGTGGCCCTTTGACTGGATTCGGTCAAAAGGAGGCACTTGAGGCCCCAGAGGGCTACATTCGGCCTCCAGGCTGCAGGTTCCCCGTCTCTGCTAGTGCTTTTCCTTTGTGGATTATTTCCAGCTGATTTTATATATACCCTGTTTATGCTTAGTTTTATTTTTAGTGTCTTTCCTATTATACCCTAAAACCCTTGAGAGTAAGGACTACCATTTGCCTTTCCCTAGTGCTTAACACAGAGCCTGGCACACAGTAGGCACTTAATAAATGTTTATTGACTTACTGTTGAATGAACGATTCTTACTAGCCCACAGATCTTTGCACAATTGTACCCACCTCTAGCTATGCTTTATCCGGCTTGATCTTAGATGAGGGAAAAGACTTTTAGAAACCAAGTCATAAAATGAAATCAGTAAACCAAAAAATGCAGGTCACAGGTGTTGGAAAAAAATCCTAGAACCAGGAAGCACAGTCCTTCCAACAACCTAAACCACCAATTCTTCTTTAGAAATGCCCTTCTATTAGAATGGCAATTAATTAATTGGTAATCACAGGTCAAGCAGGATGTGTTAGATTTTTTTGTTTGTTTCGTCAACACAGCACAGCTTCTGAAAAAAAATTAGAAAACTAAAAATATACATTAAAAAAATTGAATGTAACCTCTTGGAAGACAGGAGCTTGAATGATCCCTTCCCCTCCCCACCTCCCGCATATTGTCCTATGTGCTCTTACATAGTTTAATTTTTTTTGATTGTATCTAAGAGTTCATTAATATAGGGAACTACTGGTGTGAAGAATCCCTCCACCATTTGCACATCAGTTGTTTGTAGTCTTAAAGAGTTCTGTTGGGTACTGGAAGGTTATACAATTTACCTACGGCCACATAGCTAGTTTGTATCAGAAGCAAGTATTGAACCCGGGCCTCAAAGATTCCAAGGCTAGCCCTCTGTCCACACTGGTTTGTTCTCACCTAGTTGGCATTCAGTATTTCTTGAATGGAAAGTTTCTTTATCACAAACATCACCATGAATGCTTGGGATGCTTAATGCTATGATGATCTTTCTTTCTCCTTGTCACGGGGCAGCAGCTTTTTAATCAGCTTCACTTCTCCTGTTCGACAGCTCTGTGATTTCTGTTCTGTTCTTGCCTTTAATACATCAGAAGCTGCTCTCATTTCAAAGATCAGGAAACAATTCAGCAGGTACTGCCCTTCTCTGGAGTGAACTTGCGGCCCGTCTTACAGCTGTAGCTCTTCCTCCCCCAGACCCTCCCCTTAGCCGCAGGAGGCATTCAGCTAAATGCTTATTACTGGAAACTTTTTCCCTCTGCTGCCCCGTGGAAAACGGGCAAGGCACGTTATGATGACATCGGGTCATCCTTAATTTGTCTCTTAAGAAAATCATGCTAATTGAAGCCTGATTACATGGGTAGTTAGTGTGAAATATTCTCTTGCCTGATTGAGTTGGGAAGAGTCTCAAGGAAAAGCCCCATAATTGGAGAGGCTCTGAGGACCCCACAGCTTAAACTTCCCAGCTGAAGGCTCTGGAACCAATCAATGTTGACATTTAGTCCATGACCTTTTTTTCCTGCCTAAGGATTTTGATCCTGACTTCACTCCCACGACCTATTAATGCACCTCCTTCCCTTCCCCTTCCTTATGAAGTAATTGATTGGGAATTTTTTTCTCTAGGCCGAAAATCATTCACAACCCTTAGCTCTTTTTGGTTTGTTTCTCTCCTTCCCACTTCCCCTTCCTGCTCTCTATGCCACCCCCCCCAACCCTCTCCAAACTCAAGTAGAATTAGAGCAGGGTTGGGCTGGTTTTGGCTTGACAAAGCTCTTTCATTTATCTGAGCCAGTGGTGGCAACTTCACATTGGCTAGCAGTGTAGAAAGAGTTTGAAATTTAGAGTAGGAGGACCTGAGTTTGATTTCTGGCTGTATCACTTGCTACCCTGTAACTTCAGGCAAGTCACTTAACCTGCCTGGGCCTCGGTTCCTTTATGAGTGAAATAAGGAAGATGGATGAGTTGACTTCTAAGAGCCCTTCTGACTCTAAATCTATTAGCCTGTGGTGAATTACATAATATCCGTGTTGAGGCATTTTTCAATCGTGCCTAACTCTTTGTGACCCCTTTTGGGCTTTTCTTGGCAAAGACACTGGAGTGGTTTGCCATTTCCTCCTCCAGTTCATTTTACAGATGAGGAAACTGAGGCAAACAGGGTGGAGTGACTTGCCTATAAATGTCTGAGGCCAGATTTGAATTCAGGAAGATGAATCTTCTTGACTCCAGGTGTGGTGCTCTACCCACTGAGTCCCCTAGCTGCCTCTCCCAACATCCGTACAGTGTCCCTGATCTCAAATATGCTTTGGTGATGTTTTCATTTTCCACTAGACAAGCTATGGATACAGGCTAGTGGTTCCACTACAAAGTGTGTAATGAAATAAACAAAGTACAAAATGTCTGTAATGAAGACTGCCTCTAATTTCCTTTAATTGCCTGCTGAGTTACTGCCTGTGTGACCCCAACAGCCGTATTACTTCCTGAATGTATGGCCTTGATGAACACCCAATTTTTCTATCCATGACAGGTTTATTTCTTTGGTAAAGGATTGCTGAAGAGGTATTTCATTGTGTGTTGCTGTGGTGTAATTGGGCCGTGGTGGGTTTATTCATTGACGGGGTGAGGCAATCGTTATGTGTCACTTTTAAGTAGGGAGGTCTCTCATTCCTTTGCTGGTTGATGACTTTATCTAAGAGTCATCAAAGGGCATTGCTTAGAAATACCAATGGTGGAAAAGATGAGCTGGCAGATTTATCTGAACTTAGGACTTTGGTGTCTCCCAAAGAAAATGGCCACTTGAGTGAAAGTAAGCTTTGAGAAAAAGAGAAGCACTGGAGTGGGGATGTGACATTATTTTTATTTAATTTTAAAGGCCAATTTTCCCTCAGATTTTAGAGAAAGCTATGGATTGACCAAAATGATCTTGGACTGACTAGATATCAAATTCATATTCACAAGGCCTGGTGTGTACTGGAATTGTCACATTGAAAAAAAACCCCACGGGTCTAGCCTGAACTGTTGCTATTAATGAATTAATTCCACAAGCATTTGTTATGTACTTCCCATGTTCCTGGAACTATGCTAAATGCCAGAGGGCACAAAGATAAAAATATAATAGTCCCTGCCCTCAAGGAGGGACAATGTAAAAATAGATAAGTCAATAGCAAAAGTAAATATGAGTAATTTTGGTTGGGGTGGAGGGTGCTAAGAACTAAAGGAATCAGGAAAAGCTGAGCCTTGAAGGAACTTAGGAATCCAAACAAAGAGAAGAATGAAAAGAATGAAGGACAGTTCTTGTCTTCAAGAAGCTTATGTTCTATTGTGGGAGAAAGCACGTAAACATTTAACTGTTGTTCAGTCATTCAGTTGTGTCTGTCTCTTTGTAACCCTGTGCACCATACTGTCCACTCAGGTTTTCTTGGCAAAGATACTGGGGTAGTTTGCCATCTCTTTCTCCAGTGGATAAGTATATGTATGCTTATACTTGAGTATAGGCAAAATATATGTAATGTAAGTATAAGACAATTTTAAGGGTAGGCCTTAGCAGCAGGAAGGGTGAAGAAATGGGAAGGAAATACATTCTAACCATAGAGGACAGCATGTGCCAAGGCATAGAGATGGAATGTTGTGTCTGAAGAACAATGAGAAAGCCAGTTAGGCTGGGCCATAGGGAGGCTTCTTTAGCGGGGAAGTGAGTTAGTCAGACCTGTGCTTTAATAAAAATCTAGATTTGGTGCTATCTGTGTGGAAGATGTATTAGAGAGGAAAAAAGAATGGAGTTGGGAAGACCAATTAGGAGGTTATGGCAATAGTCTTAGCCAAGAGAGGATGAAGGACTGAGCTAGAGTACTGGTAGAGTGAGCGGAGAAAAGATGATGGAGTGAATGGGGTCTTGACAGCTGGTTGGGTATGGAGGGTGAGAGAACTGTCAACTCTACTTCTTTTCCCCAACTTACTACTTCCTCTTCCCTTGGAGAAACAATATGATAGACTGAGAAGCTCACCTAATTGACAATCAGAAGACTTGGTTTCAGGACTGTGTTGTAATGGAAACATCTATCTCTGCTCCTTACTAGTTATGTGGCCTGACCAAGTCACTTCTCCTATGCAGACCTCAGTTTCCTCACCAGTAAAATCAGAAGGTAGAATTTGATGATGTGTAGGGTACTTTCCAGCTCCAAATCTATGATCCTAAGTGATATTTTTGAGAGGCAGTATGGTCTAGTGGGGAAAAAAGGAATTGATATGTAATCAGAGGAACTGAGTTCAAATCCTGACTCTGTTACTTACTGCATGTGTGGTCTTGGGCAAGTCACTTAACCTGTCTGAGCTTCAGTTTTCACATATGCAAAGTGGTGGAGGTTGAATTAAATGACTTCTTAGGTTCCTTCTATCTCTTTTCTGCTCATTTATTTGTTTTCCAGCCTAAATCATTTTTTCTAGATACTGCTTCATTTTCTTCTTCTTTTATTTCTGCCTGTTTACCTCTTCTATCTCGGTAATCCCCTTGACTTTCCCCATTTCTCCAAACCCACGCCACTAGTTTCCTTTAGTTCTTTGTTGCCCTCTTTCCCTTGCTACCACATTTACAGCAGCAATAAAACCAGCGACAGACAACTAGCACTTATCTAGCGATTTAAGGTCTGCTTTATAAGAGTTCTCATTGTATCCTCGCAGCAACCATTGGGGAATTGGTACTGTAATTATTCCAATTTTACAGATGAGGAAACTGAGGCAGACAGAAGTTAGGTGACTTGTTTGGGGTCACACAGCTGGGAAGTTTGAGGCTGGATTTGAACTTACTCTCTCAACACTTGTAGTTTCCTATTTTCTTCAAAAGGAAAATAAGTAGATTTTTTTCTGACTGCAGGCCCAGGACTTTATCCACCATGCCACCAGCTCAGGCAGCTGGTTCCTCCCAGGGCACTCTGGGACAACCCCGAGTAGTGTGGCTCACAGGCTGTGCCCTCCACTTAAGGACCGAATTACTTTGTCATTCGGGCATGCAGAAAGTAGACATTTGCTGCCATTAGACATTTAATGATTGTGTCATAGTTATAGCGATGGAAGGGACCTCAGAGACAATCTAGGCCAACCCCCTCATTTTACAGATGCTCAGATAGTCCTAGGGAGGTCAAAAGCTACTCAGGTAGTGAGGAACAGATACATTAATAAGAGTTAGCATTTATATAAAACCTTCAGGTTGGCAAAATGCTTTCTATGTGTTATTTTACTTGGCCCTCACAATAATCCTGTAATGAGATAAATGCTATTATTATCCCTACTTTAGAAATGAGGAAACTGAAATTAAGAAATTAAATGACTTGTCCAGGGTCATAAGTATTTGAGATAGGATTTGAACACAGGTCTTTCTGACTCTAAGGCCACCTTTGTATTCACTGTGCCTGGTCTTCTGATTCCAAATCCCGTGTAGGATAGCTATGATCACCTATATTGTCCCTTTGGCCAATAACGAAGACAGCATAGTCAGAATCTCAGATGGTCTTTGCTAAGGTCAAAGGCAACTCCTGCATTGAAGTTCTGCTGTAGTTTTGCCAAAAGTAGAATTAGTAAGCATTTAGTAATTTGGCATTAAAAGTTCTTCTTATCCTGGCCCTCTTCTGTCTTACATATTACTCAGCTCCATACATTCTGTGGTCCAGCCATACTGGTTTATTTGCTTGTACTCCCACATGTCTTTGCACTGGTCCCCCATCCTTAGAATGCTCTCCATCCTTGCCTCCATTTCCACCAGAATTCCTGGTTTCCTTTAAGTCAAGTCAAGCAGCATTTATAAATCACCTATTATATTCCAGGTGTAGTGATAAGCTCCGGGGATACACAAAAAAGGAAAAAGACCATCCCTGTTCTAAAGGAGCTCATTGTCTAATGGGAAACTAATCTCAAATATCACCTTTTACAGGAAACCTTTAGGGGCACCCCTATCCCCTAGATTAGTGCCTTCTCCTTTAAGGTTGCCTTTTCTCTATTTCTTTATTTTGTAACTATGTTGTCTCTCCCATTAAAATGTAAGCTCCTTGGGAATAGAGACAATGTTTGCTTCTTTAGTATTCCAAACACTTATTACAATGCCTAGCCCATAGTAATGCTTAATAAATTATTATTAATTAATTATTAATGATACTAGATGCTAATTATAATTAGAAGAAGAGATAGTCTGGCAATTTCATTCCTACTAATTCCAGGATGAGTACATTGGATTAGTCACAGGACCTCATTAAGTATTCAGATTCAGTCACTTCATGAGATGGTGACTTGGTATGACTTGAGGAGCATGACTCTAGATCTTAAATTGTGCCCCTGGGATCATGCTAGCTAAGGATGTCCAAATGCCCACTCCACATTACAGTGAAGCCCATGCCAAGCTTGGTCATCTTGAGCAAGAGTCTCATGAGTATATACCAAAATAATATGTACCAAGAGGCTCAGACCTATCCATGGGGTATGAATCGAAGAGGCAGCCTGGTGTAGATAGAAGGCCAGACTCGATGTCAGAAAGACTTAGGTTAAAGTCAGAAGTAGGACTTCTACTTCTGTCCCTATTGACTCATATTAGCTATGAAATGATAGGTGAGGGCCTTAACCTCTAAATGCCCTAGTCAACCGTCTAAACTCATATATTGCTCATGAGTTGCTAGGCTATATCAGTGGAGAGAATTTATATGCTGGAAGTATTACTCAAAAATAAAATCATAGGTCCGGATAGAAAAAAAGCACAATTGCCAAAATGTAAAGGACCCATCTAAATTATTGGTGGGACTAAAATTGTATATTGGCATTGAGAATCATAGAATGTTAGAACTCAAAGGAACCATAACCCAGCTCTAAGAAATAGAAAGATAAGGCTAAAGGTTAAACATGACTGGGAAAGTAGGGACAAATAATAGGGAAGAGCATGAGAAAGCCTCAAAAAAAGGCAAGAAAGACTTCAACATGGTACAGAAGGAAGGATATTGGCACTAGAGTTAGAAGCTGTCATTATTATTCAGTCATGTCCAACTCTTTGTGGCCCCATTTGGGATTTTCTTGGCAAAGATACTGGAGCAGTTTGCCATTTGCTTCTCCAGATCCTTTTACAGATGAGGAAACTGAGGCAAACAGGGTTAAGTGATCTACCCAGGGTCATACAGCTAAGTAAGTGTCCGAAGCTGGATTTGAACTCAGGAAGATGAGTTTTCCTGATTCCAAGCCCGGTGCTTTATTCACTGTACCACTTAGGTCAGAAAAGCTGGGTTCAAATCCCATCTCTAATACAATCTATGGGACCTAGGCAAATCACTTAACCTTTCTGGGTCTTGGTTTCCTTTTCTGTAAAAGTGAAGAAGCTGAACTAGATGGCCTCTAAGGTCCTGATGAGTTCTGGATCTATGATCCTAAAAAAAAGCCTTGTCTGGGAGCCCTAATTAAGAGCCACCTGATAGAGCAAACAGCTCTTAGTTGCTCCTGCTGGCTAAGCATTAGCAGCAGAAGCCCCAGAAAAGGGAGGACCTATTGAGGGAGAAGGGAATGCTCCAGCGACCTGCAGACATTACATCATGCTTGTACTTTTCCCAATGCCAAGCAGCAACTGCATGAATACAAAATCCATCGAGAGGAAAAAGGGCAAGAGCAAGAGGACAATTTCTCTCTTTTTTGGCTTATCAGAAAACAAATATTCCTTGAAGGAATGGAAGAAGTGAAAACAGAGGAATGAAGGGAGGGAGGAGAATCTGCAAAAGAAAAGACGAATCCAAATCTGCGTTAGGAATTGGGAGGGTGGAAAAAGAATGTGGCATGAGTTACAGGGAAGAGGGACTGCTGGAGTTATGTGATAGTTTCCTGGCTCCACAGCCCTTCACAAAGGGGACTGAGCAGGCCCTTCTGAAAAGGAAGTTGCTTTAATAATAACAAGGTTCCACAGGTGCTGCCAGAAGAGGAGACTTCTAGTCCTGGTTACAGGAAGGAGAGACAAATCAGCATGGTTAAGCACTCCCTGATGAGCTGAGGGCTGTGCAGGCAGCTGTATGTCATCTTGACATAAAGGAACAGGAGCTATGCAATCTCCTGGGCTGTGTATCGGGGGCATGATGGAGAGTCTCCTGATGCTTGTCAGACCTGATAATGAATACCCACTTCTGCTGATTCATGTAGAGACAAGTGATATTGCCAGAAGGACCCTGTGCTGCCTCTCCAGGGATTATAAAGTCCTGCGCCATAAAATGAAGACCTTAAGAGCCCTGGGTGATGGTTTTCATCATTGCTGCTGATTGGAAGGTGGGGACAAAGGCTGATGGGGAAAGCGAATAGCTAGTTCTAACGATCGTGTATGAGGATGGGGTTTGAATGTCCAGACCAGAGTGTTTGTTTCCATGTCCAGATCTTTTTTTGTATTCCTGGAACTTGGCACACTGCCTGCCAAGGCTTAATACATGCCTATCAACTGCTTGTCAAGTGGCTTTTCAATGGCTGTCTCCTATGACTGGAGTACACTCCTGTCTCACCTCTGCTTCTTACAATCCCTGTTTGGCTTGAAAGCTCAGCGTAGGCATTGCCTTCTCTGTGAAGCCTTTCCTGATGTCCCCAGCTACAAGTGCCTTCCTTGCCTCTCCCCCAACACACTACCTTGGATTTTGTATGAACTTATGTACCTCTTGTCTCTCCCAAAAGAAAGTAAGTTCTCTGAGGGGAGGAATTGTTTGGTATCTGAATGCTGAGAACCTAGAACAGCCCCTGGAATATAGTAAGCTCTTAGTAAATGCTTATCGATTGATTTATACATGAATGATGGCCTATTTCTCAGAAATGGAGTGCTTCTAATAAGGGTTTGGAAGAGTGAATTTGCCTGGAGATTTGTGGATTACCCAAGAGGACTTCAAATGGAAAAATGGAAGGGGAAGGGAGAAAATGCAGTCCGCATACATTCGCTAAGCTAATTAACACAGAGAGTAGCAGCTGTGACACAGGGAGAGGATACCATTGGAGAGATCCAGGAATTCATAAAAAGGAATAATAGTGGCAGGTCCATCATTGCCCCAGATGTATTTGCACAGATAATAACGATGCATAGTATTTATATACTGCTTCAAGATTTAAAAAGCACTTTGTAGATATCGGCTCATTTGATCCTCACAACTTCCCTGGGATGTCAGTGCTATTGTTATCAACATCTTAAGAGATAAGGAAACTGAGGCAGATGAAGGTTAAGTGGTTTAACCAGACACACAAATATTTGAGTCTAGATTTTAAGCAAGGCCATCCTGACTCCAGGTCCAGCATTTCTATCTATTGTGCCAACTAACTACCTAACCATGTATAGGAAACTAAGTGAACTAGATCTCCTAATACTAGGAAGAGAGACGTAACGTCCAGCGGAAAGAGCACTGTATCTGGAATCAGAGGCCCTGAGTTCGTATCAAACTCCTGATGCTTATTAACTGCATTACCTTGGAAAAGTCCCTTAACCTCCAAGGGCTTCAGTTTCCTAATCTATAAAATGAGAGACCTGAATGGCTTAGACTTAGAACTATGCTTCTGTAATCTTAAGATAAATTTAACTTTCTAGAGAATCAATGGCAGATGTCATAGCTAGAACACGGCAATGGAAGGGTATATTTCTCTCACTAGATAAATGGGGTAGTGGGGGCACTATTGCACATCATATAACTATATACACAAATATGCATGTATACATATACGTATAATATACATACACACATATGTATATATGTGTGTATATATATATATGTATGTATGTATGTGTATTTGTTGTTGTTGATTCATTATTCATGTCCAACTTTTGTGACTCCATGGACCATAGCACACCAGGCCTTTCTATCCTCCACTATCTCTCAAAGTCTGAACAAGCTCATATTTGTTGCTTCCATAACTATCTGTCCATTTCATCCTTGGCTGTCCCTTTTTCCTTTTGCTTCCAATCTTTCCCAGAATCAGAATCTTTTCCAGTGAGTCTTGTATTCTCAACATGTGGCCAAAGTTTTTAAGGTTCAGCTTCACTAGTTGACTTTCCAATGAATACTCTGAATTAATATAATATATAAATAACATTTTATACATGTATATGTCTCTGTGTGTACATACAATGCTTCTGTGAGGAAATCCACAAGATATAAGCAGAAAGCATGGTGGAGAGTATTTAAATGCGGATCAATAGAAGACAACACAGAAACATTTTGGTAGTAAGAGTATGCCCAAGGACAAGACCAGAGGGACCATGTTCTCGACTCTATGTACTTAGTGATCTCATCAATATACCAGAGGACCAGAAGTAGATGCTGAGTTTCAGAGGCAGATCGCAAAGCTGTCATGTACAGTGGTGATGGGGGCCTTCAACTGTCTGGACATCTTCTAGAGGTCTCTTTGCTAAAAGAAAAACAGTCACTAAATTTGTGACTTGCATTTAATGATAAATGCATTCTTGAAAAGGTGGAGGAAGGAAAAAGAAGAATCACCCATTACTATGAATCTGAGTAATGAAGAAACAGTTGCCAAAGTAGGAATGGTGTGACATTACCCAGAGGGTTTATAGGCCAGCTTAGAGATAGGGAAGTGTGTTGGTAAGCAAAATGGGCTCCTTAGCACTTAGTTCAACAAGTGCCCTTGAAGAGTTTGGCTTTTGTTTGTGTTGAGTAATTCAGTGTATTTCACTAAGTGCTAAGCCCCAGGCCCAAACCCCTAAGTGGTTGTGGATTGGCAACTAAGGTGGGACCCAAGGTGGGGCTAACTCCAGGGAGGGCCTAGCTTACATGTCTGGGACAGCAGAGGCTTTTAGACCACATGGGTTTAAGTCCACCTCTTTGTGACGATTCTAGGTCACGTGGGTGAGTCGCATGCGTGACTCACCCCTGACTCTGAAAAAGATATAAAAACCAGGGGTTGGCCTCCTCTTCCTTGGAGCTCTTTGCCGCAGCCGTGGTGGCACACATGACTCTGGGCCAGCCCTTGTTCTGAGCTCCCGGGCTGAACCTAGATGTTGGTAACTATGAATTGTATTGGGTCTGTCTGTTGATGTTTGTAATTTGTTTGTAATTTGCTCTGAAGTTCAGGGTGCTGGCTTTTTCCCCTGAACTAAGTGAATGATATTTGTATGCTGAATTAAAGTAAGCTTGTCAACTCCATCATCCTGCTTTGCTTAGTTAAGCAGATCAAAAGAACCTATGTTTTTGCGGCATGCTGGCAGCTTTCTGGGTGCTGGCTATGGGTGGATCTTACACCCCCACAGAAGCTGCTAGCTGGATTGTGGAAACAGGAAGGAAGGAAGATAATGACAGGTAAAGAAGGAAGGAGGAAGCCAACCTGGGATTTCAAAGATCAAATATCAAAGAGTTCAGAGAAAAGACAGGTAAGATCCACTGGTCTAAGTTTTGCCAAGGTAGTTGGCTGAAGAGAACTAAAAACCAAAATCCCCATGACACAGGCATGCAGAATTTGATGAGGAAGAAAAAAAAGGAGCTGTCCAAAGAGAAGAACAAAGCTTCACTGAGTCCTCCTATTTTTTTTAATTTATTTTTAATATGTTTAGTTTTCAGCATTGATTTTCACATGCATTTGAATTACAAATTTTCTCCCCATTTCCACCCCCCCCCACTCCAAGATGGCATACACTCTGGTTGCCCTGTTCCCCAGTCTGCCCTCCCCTCCATCACCCCATTCCCCTCCCATCCCCCTTTCCCTTACTTTCTTGTAGGGCAAGATAAATCTCTATGCCCCATTGCCTGTGCATCTTATTTTCTAGTTGCATGAAAAAAAAAAAAACTTTTTTACTTTTGAACATCTATTTTTTTTTCATTTATTTATTTATTTATTTTTTAAATTTATTTTTGACATGTTTGGTTTTCAGCATTGATTTTCACAGGCTTTTGAATTACCAATTTTCTCCCCATTTCCTCCC
>CM053622.1:108341531-108376586 GCA_028646595.1 Phalanger gymnotis
TAACTTGCTTTTCTAAATCCTTTTTGAGTTCTTCCATGGCCTGAGACCAGTTCATGTCCCTCCTGGAGGTTTTTGTTGTAGGCTCTATGACTTTAACTTCTTCTGACTGTATGTTTTGGTCTTCTTTGTCACCAAAGAAGGACTTCAGAGTCTGAGACTGAATCTGGGTGTGTTTTTGCCGTCTGGCCATGTTCCCAGACAACTTACTTAACCCTGGAGATTTTCAGTGGGGTGTGACTAAAGAGTTCTATGTTCCATGCTTGGGCGGATGCGCTGCCTCACCAGCTCTCCTCCTTTCCCCAAAAACCCCCTACCCGGGCTGGGCTTAAATCTCCAGCAGGCTCTTCACTCCTGCTCTGATCAGCCACTTAATTCCTCCCACCAGGTGGCCCTGGGGCCAGAAGCAACTGCAGCTGAATTTCTAAAGCTGCCTCGCCTCCGTTGCCTCAGGGGTGGTAGTCGAACCACAAACTCCGTCCTGTCCCGCAGCTTTTCCCACTAACCTTCTGTGTTGTCTTTGCTGTTTGTGGGTTGTGAGGTCTGGTACATGCCACAGCTCAGTAATTCAGCATGCTAGGGCACTCTCGGCTCCACTCCTGGTCTCGTTGATCCGCGGTCTGCCGCACTGGGCTCTGCTTGGCTCAGCTCGGCTCCCCTCCGCTGGGGGCTGGGAGTTCCGTTCGGGACAGACCTTACCCCGAGACCATCCGGGCTGCCCTGGGCTGGAGCCCTGTTTCCCTCTGTCACTTTGTGGGTTCTGCAGTTCTAGAATTGGTTTAGAGCCATTTTTTATAGGTTTTTGGAGGGACTTGGTGGGGAGCTCATGCCAGTTACTGCTTTCCAGTCGCCATCTTGGCTCCGCCCCCCCCAGTCCTCCTATTTTTGAAGGACGCATACAAAAGATAGAAGCAAAGTAAGGCAGCTGAACTAGATTCTCCAAGAGTGGTCCACTCTTCTGAGACTACTGCTAGCAATGAAAAAGCTTAAAATGAACAGAAGCTTGCAATGAGTGTCGAAGACAGCTAAAAAGCCCTTTTTAAAAGCTTTGTTTGGGGCAAGAGAGAAATCAAGAAGGTGCTGTATTACTGCTTGGGGGTCAATGGGTTGATAATAATGAGTGAAGCAGAGATAGCAGAACTACTTTACTCTTATTTTTTTTTCTACTTTATCAGCCAAGGAGAATAGTTTTCAAATTGGAAGGACAGAACACAGGTCACAGAGCATTGAAACACAAGGTATGGAAGAGGTGGCAAGGGATTATCTAGCTGATTAGTTAAAGTCACTTAGATAAATGACATCCCCGGAGTTAAGAGACCTAATGGATGTGATTGCTGAGCCACTGTTGGTGATACTTTGAAATCTGTTTACAAGCAGAAATGCCAAAGGACTGGAGGTAGACAAATATCCTCATTTTTTTAAAGGAGAAGAAAGCAAATTCTTCAAATGAAAACCTGCTAAGCTTAACTTTAGTTTCTGGCATTTGGGCAGTGAGGTGGTACAATAGATAGAGCATCTTCATGAATTCAGATCCAGCCTCAGACATTTACTAGCTGTGTGACCCTGGGCAAGTCACTTCACCCATGTTTGCCTCAGTTTCCTCATCTTTAAAATGAGCTAGAGAAGACAATGGCAAACCTCTCCAGTATCTTTGCCAAGAAAACCCCAAATGGGGTCATAAAGAGTTGGACCAGACTGAAATGACTGACCAATACAATACCATTCCCGGCAAAATTCTAGAATGTGGTATTAAGCTTGTGACCCCTTTAAAACAAGAAGTAATGGTCACTGAGAGCCACCATAGGTTTATCAAAAACAGGTCATATCAGATTAATCTCATATTCTTCTTTATAGGTTTACTAGACTAATAGACCAGGAGCCTGCACAACCATAGGCATAAACTAACTAGATTTCTGTATACTTGGATTTTGGCCCAGTGACTTAGCCTATCAAAACCTTCTTGGAGTCTGTCTCCAACATCCAATACATTAGTTATATCTCCTAGACACTTGTCTCTCAGATATGGTTCTCTCCATTTTTCTCTTGTCTCTTTTAAAGGGAAAGTTCACATGTATAGAGTAGACATATGCCACCTGGGTATGCCTATGTAACTCTAAATAAATGATTTCATGGCTTGAGTTGTTTTTTTTTGACTAACCAGGATTAACACAGAGATAGACAGGATCTAAAGTAACAGTCACAAAGAGTACTACCAGTAAACTTTGGTTCAATGCCTACTGTGCCCAAAGTACTGCAATGGGAAGAGGTGGCACTTGATTCCATCAGGGTGTCCAAAGAAATGAAAGATTATTTGTGGCTTCATTCCCACCGAAGGAGTGAAGTATTAGATGGTGTGTTCTCAGTATTCTAGAATCAGTGGGCGTAGGACATTTCATTAGCTTTAATTAGATTAGTGAGTCCTCAAAATGAACAGATCACTGCCATTGAGATGTTCTGAGGGGCTGGGCTTAAATGAAATAACCATCTTCTAGAAAAATAAAAGTTCCTTGGCGGGTTTCCACAAAAATGGAATTTTTTAAAAATGTCAGATGGAACTAAAACATTTTCGACATATGGTGCATTAACTAAATGCTTAAACATTTGCCTTTAGCTGCATGAACATATCACTGATGGGATGTGCTCACCGAGCTCTGCTGTGAATCTTTGATTGTATCAGGTTGGAAGGCACACTGTCCAGTAGAGAGCTCTGTTTCTACAATGTTCTTAATACAAGCCACCCCCAGATGCTTACAGCTGATCTCAAATAAGTGCTATAATTTCTACTACTGGATGTGAAACGCACACGAAGATGAAAGCTCCCAAAGAGATAAATCTCTATAATCTCAGTGCTTCCTTTTTATTAAAAACCACATACTGTGGGCAAAGGGTGCTAAGAAAAGTACAATGAGTGCTAAAAGGACTAATGAGGTTCCATAAGTCACTCAGATTATATGGTGACATTCTGGTGTCTACCAAAGGGACATAGAGGAACTTTGGGATACTGCCAAATGGGAATAGTGGGGAAACTGAGCCATTTTGAGACCTGATAGATCTGGTATTTGTACCAATTGTAATTGAAAAGGCTATATTTTTATATAATCTACACAAATTTATATAATTATATATAAATATGTTTATATGTTATATATAAATATGTTATGTATTTATATAATTATTTAAAATATGAATTTATATAAAAATATATTTATATATATTGCTAGGGTAACTGTGGCCCTTATTCTTGGGACAGGCTTTGGGGAACTCTAGGATACTTTCAGAGGTTCTTTTTCCACAAATGAAATAATGAATCAATCTGCTTTGTAAACCTTAAAGTGCTACAGAAATATGAGCTGTTCATGGAACAGTGGTAGTATGGAAAATGGAAAAACTAAGCTGAGGTGGACAGGTTGGTTCTGGTCATTTCTCCACCTATGCCTCTTTAAGTCTAGGTTCTGGTCAGCTAAGATTGTGTGTGGAGCTCTTGTACCAAATTGGGATAGCTTGACCAATTGGTGCTTTTGCTGGCTCATCATAACAACTCACACCATGTTTTTCTGCTGATTTTTATAGTAGAGAAAGATAAAAGGTCATATTAATAACAGTTGAGAGGCATATGAAAAGCCTGTTTCATTACTGGTTGGTTGGACCAGGTGAGTTCTGAGGTTTTTTTGAGTTCCGAAGCTTGATGACATATGAACTAAACCGTGTGTAGACAGTCTATAGTAAGATGTTAACTTCATTCTATCCCTTTTTACCATATGCCCCTCCTTCTTCTATTTCAGCTTTCATATCACAACCTTAAAAACATCCAGGGAAATAACTCCTATGGAGAAGGGGCCGGCTATCCTCTACTAGTTGCCAATTATCTTCCACCCACAGGGCAGGCAAGCCAGCCTGACTGAGGCATCAAGGCACCCTGATGGAGAGCCAGGAGGTAGCATGTGCCAGATGAGTCAAAACGCCACCACCGCCACCATCACCACCACGATCACCATTTCAGTCCCCAATGGATACAGCTCAAGGCTTTGATCCAAAGAGCTACTGCCCAAATGACCAGATCTGCTTCCATTCTAGCCGTCACTAAAGGGAGAATCATTGTTGAGAAGGTGCCCACTCTCCTCACCGCCAACATCATCAACTGTTCACCAACTGCCGTCAATGGGCAGATAGGCACAAGAGCCTGGGGAGTGATGGGAAATCCTTCCCCTTCCCCCCCACCGGTCCTTTCTCTGATCTAGCCCTCACAGTTGTTATCCAGGAAAACAACTTCTATGGAGAAAGAACCAGTCATCCCCACAACCTGCCAACCAACTGCCTCCCACAGGCTGGGTAAGCCAACCTAGCTGAGGAAGCAAGTCATTTGAGGGGAGAATAAGAAGGGGAAACAGGAGGCAGCATGTGTCAGGCAAGTCCCTTCCCTCTGGACCACCATCTCCCTTCAGACATTAATGTAGGTAGCCCAGATCCTTGAACCCATAGCCATCATATTGGGAAGCAGCTCTTGCTGAAATGCACCCTTATAACAGCTCCTGAAGTTGCTACAACCACAGCCACTTGAAGATCCAGATGAGAAAATTCTTGCCATCAAAGTTCTCGCCACTGTCATGTGGTTCAGCACCGGAAACTGACAGGATTTTTATCAGTGAAAATGAAATGAAAGAAGAGGAATGCTTTGCTACTGCATGCCAAGGAGCACAGGACTTTTCCATCTTACTCGCAGCTGAAACCTTTCATAAGCATTGTCTCTCTCCAATTAGAATATAAGCTCCTAAAGAGCAGGGAGTGTCTTCATTTTCTATTTGTGTCCTCATCTCTTAGCACAGGGCTTTTCGGAGAGGAGGTGCCTAATAAACATTCTGTTCCCTGCCCCCATTCAATCATTTATTTTTCTGTTTCTCCTGCTATTTCTCCCTTTTCCTATCTCCTTCCAATCCTCTTTTCACTGTAAGTCGATAGAATATAAACACCTTGAAGTTAGGGACTACTTTACTTTAGTCTTTATATGGAATGTCTCACACGTTATCGATAAATGATTTTCGGAGATTCATAGAATCTTAACGTTGGGCATTACCTGAAAAGTCTTGCGCTTACTCCCATGCAGGAATCACCTTGTTCCACTCTTAACTTCTTTTCTCCTTATCTCACATTTTTTGACCTGTGCTAAAGAGGCTGCCAACCTGTATAATGACATATTGGCTTGTAGGAGAAGTAACTTACAGGACTGGATGTCCTGGAATCCCAAAGAACTCGGAGTTCTCTGTGAAGGACAAAGGTAGCATCTAATGTACTTTTGTGAGGGAATCTTGAAAAGTTTTTATGTTCCTAGGAGTTTTGAAGATTCTGTGATGTGAAGAATGGAGTGGGACAGGAAACTTCTGGAAATCAATCCTCACCTTGGTTTCAGGTGACTGATATTATCATCCATCTCCAAGAGAAAGGAAACATTTTTGGACGGATGTCCCCCCCAGAGGGAAGCTTCACTGACCCAGGAAGTTGATAGAACAGTCGTGTAATTGTTGCAGTATTTAATGGGCCATTCCTGAAACAGCTCAAAGAGGGAGAGAGGCGTTGAGCAAACTTATGGATAAATAACCCTGGCAGCAGAACATGGTACCATCTGCAGACATTGCAGAAATGTACAAGAGAAGCCAACAAGCTGTGAGTGGCAGAGATTAATGTTCAAAGTCACAAAAGCATGTAGTTCCATTTGGAATTCAGGCAAGACTGGAGAGCTTTGCAGTCCAGTCACATTTCTTTGAGGCAATAAAGACATTTATCAGCCTAACCCACAGGTGACTTAACCTCCTGAAGTGCTCCATGGTACTGAGTCATAAGAAAGCCTCAGAAAAAGAAGATTCCCTTTAGAAATCAAGGAAGGGATACAACTCTTAAAGCTTTCTTCAAATCCAGTTCTTCCAATACTCCAGGGAATCTCTAATCTCCTCTAGGTGGGTATTCTGTACAATGGTGCAGATTGCAATCCACCCATGCCTGCCCATCCTGGATGACTTTCAACCATGTCTTTATACAGTTGCCCAGGGTGATGTTGGGAGTTTCATAAACTCATAGACCTAGAGCTGGAAGGTACCTCGTAAGTCATCTGGTTCATTCCTTTTATATCGTAGATGAGGAAACTGAGGACAATAGTTTAAGTAACTTGATGAGGTTTTCTTTCACATTTGGAGCATGTGGGGTATCCACTACTTGTTCTTTGTTTTTGTTATATGATTGCCCTATTTTTTTCTGATCATATATTTTTCTAACTTCCGCACCACTTCTTCAAGGGGAATTCTTTTTTTTTTTTTTGTGATGCTTTATAGCCTACTTAAACCCACAATGCATTTCTTGGTTGCCTTTTGGGGGATTCCCCAACTTCAGTTCTCTAACTCAGCCTTCTGAATAACAGAAGATGTTCATATAGCCATGTTTGGCTTATGGAACCAGACACTTGGGAGCATGCCCAAAGGCATTGCTGACAAACTTCATAGTAGTGGCAAAAAGCCATGGTCTACCTGACTTTGTTTGCCCATGAGGCAAATGGATATCATACTTCTGCTCTCCTAAGAGACTCATTGGGCACACACATTATTTGATGAACTTTTTCTGGCTTTTCCTTGTTCACCACTCATAAAGAAGGACCAGAAGGGTGTAGGGTAAAAGTATAGGGAAATAGTATAGGTAGCAGTAAATGGGAATATAAACTGCCCAGGGACTGTGGGCAAATAGACTGGACTAGTGCCCTCTTTCCACTATAAGAAATAAAATTTGCATTAAGTAAATAAACCTAATGGTCCATTCCAACCCTTTTCACATAATATCCCTCAGAGGTCAACAGTTGGCTTCTCTGATATTTTCAACTTGGAGTAGGGAATTACATGATATTAAGAATAATAATAGTGATAATATCAATACTTCGATACTCCAGTTGCTATGTGCTCTCATCAATGTGGTTTTCCATCCTATGATACAGATCATGGCCCATCCAGGCCCTGATCAATCTTGTGCACCTCTTGTCTTTATCCTTGGAGTCAGAGAGACCTGGGCCTCCATCCTACCCCTGATGCTTATTAGCTATGTGACTTTGTTCAAGTCATGGGACCCCTAGGAACTTCAGTTTCCTCTTTACAAAGAGAGGATAATCAGAGGATCATAAAACCCGGAAGGCACTTCAGAGGCCAGCTAGTTCACATTTTTATTTTACAAATGAGGGAACTGAGGCCTAGGGAGGTTAAGTGACTTACTCAAGGCCACACAATCATAAGCCTAAGAGGAGGGATTTGAACCCAGACCCTCTGACTCCAAAGCCGGTGCTTTTTCCTTAGGGCCTACCTTACAAGGGTGCTGTGAGGCTCTAATAAGATTTTATATGTGTACATGAATATGTTATATGCACGTGTATACACACATGATCTCTGTGCACACATGTATGAATATGTATACCTGCATGTGTATATGTACAGGTATATGCTAAGTGCTTTGCTAATTTTAAAGCACTATAAATGCTGCCTATTTTTTCCTGGCATTACATGGATATATACAATATTTATAGGGAATATATGTGCAAGTACATATTTATGTGAATGCAAGAAACATGTGATTGTACATGTGCGTGCATGCTTGTGTACGCAGTACATACACGTATACTGTGATATTGTATGTATATGCACTTGTATGCATATACCTTTATACATACTTGATCATAAAGCAGATGTTATATATGTGTGTGCTGTTGTAAATGTCCATGTGTATACATATTTGTGCATGTATGTGTATGTGTACATATACATATGTGTATGTGTGTGAAGCACTATATGAATATCCACTATTTGTTGGCATTGCATGGATACATGTAATAAGTATATATGTATGTGCATGTATTTACAATATGATATTCACATGTGCCTATATTTATATATTCACGCATGTGATTACATTGCACTGCGTGATTGTGTGCACCATATGGAACATGTGCATGTGTGACATGATTCGTAGTATTACATGTATACACATGGGATAGTATAGTCATACGTACACACACATAATATGTATATGTACATTTGTATGCGTATCTGTATACATGCATATAAAGCACTTTGCACATTTTAAAGCACTATAATAAACACCTGCTATTCTTTCTCGGCATTGCATGGACGCCAATGGAGCTATCCAGCGGTTATCCCTTTACACTCACTTTCACTGGTATATCCTTTTACACTCTTTTATTGTGATATGTTGTAGCGATAAAAATGTACATTTGAACAGAAGTTTACATAGCACTTTCCTTATAACAACACTCTACAGTGGGTAACGAAAGTATTATTAGGAAATAATTTTGGAGATGAGGCTGCTAAAGCTGTGGGGGGTTAAACTCATGACAAACTCATATAAGCAGGGGCAGGAATAGAGCCTAGAAGTCCACCTTTATTTCTACTGAACCACACTACCTTGATGCATTTATGTCAACAAGACCATGTGAAATCTGGCACAGAAAGACCTGTCCGATCTGGCGACTGAACCACAGTAAATGATCTTCAAATTATCACGTAGAGTAGAATTGGCAAACAGTGATCCATAACACTCCCCAGTGCAACCCAAACCATGTTACGATGTAACTGGGAAATATTTAACAAAATACATAACAACACACTAGAACATAGATGATGTCAATATGTGGTTTTCTAAGTCATTGTGTGAACACAGGCATCCATATGTAGGGTTTTGTTCAGTCATTTTTCAGTCACATCTGAGTCTTTTGTCCCCATTTGGGGTTTTCTTGGTAAAGACATTGGAGTGGTTTGCCATTCTCTTCTCTAGCTCATTTTACAAGTGAAAAATATTGAGCCAAAAAGGGTTAAGCGACTTGCCCAGGATCACACGGCTAGTTAAGTGTCTGAGGCCAGATTTGAACTCAGGAAGATGAGTCTTCCTCATTCCAGGTCTCTCATGCTATCCAGTGGGCCACTTAGGTGCTTCAACATAGGGTTTAGTGGCCCCCATTTCTATTTGAATTTGACAGCACTTGTGAAAGTAGGTAATGTAGAAGGAAAAGAGGGCAAATGTTGTTTTTAGTTTCAAAAAAGAAAAAAGAATGTAGCCTGCAAATTATATGTCAGATTTCAATTCTTGGCAAAATTTTATAACCATCCGATTTAAATGATGGTTGGTGAACATCTAGGAAAGGAAGCGATTATGAAAAAGAACCAGCATGGATTCATCAGGAACAAGTCAGGCCAAACCTATTTCCATTACTGATAAACTTAATAGATTTAAAGTTGATCTAGATTTTAGCAAAGTATTCGACAAAGTCAAATAATTTTTGGCAGCCAGGTGGCACAGGGGATAGTATCGGACTTGAATCTAGGAAGATCTGAGTTCAAATCTTTCTTCAAACACTTACTGACTGTATGATACTGAGTAAGTCATTTAACTTCTCTCAGCCTTAGTTTCCTCATCTGTGAAATGGGAATAGTAAAGCAGCATGTACGTCACAAGGTTGTTGTGAGGATCAAATGAGATGACAAAGAGCTTTGCAAACCTTAAAGCACCATATAATTGCCAGCTATCCTTATTCAAGTTGATGATACAATGTCATATTGTCTTTTGATGACACATTAGGTGTATTTAGGTGAGTTTGGGATAGAATATTTAGGCACGTTTGGAACTGGTTAAATGGTTGCATTTGGGGAGTAGTCATTAAAAGTTTTGAGTCCATCTGGAAGATGCTCTCTAGTGCAATGCCCTATGGATTTGTTCTTGACCCTCTGCTGTGTGACAGCTTTATTAATGATTTGTATAAAGGCAAAGATGTCAGGCTTATCAAAGTTGGTAGGAATAGCCACCACATTAGATGACAGAGTCAATAAACATTTATTAAGTGCCCACTATGTGCTGTTCACTGGGCTAAGTGCTGGGGATACAAAGAAAGGCATAAGGTAGTCGCTGCCCTCAAGGGGCTCCCAGTCTAATGAGGGAGATGATGCATAAAAAGAACCCGAAAAGAAGGAGAGGGGAAGTTCTCTGGTGAGGGAGCATGATAAAGTCCTGGGGTGAGGGTGGGAGGAGTAAGTTTTTGAGTTGATTTCATCTTTCGGAAAGATGAGTTTCTAGAGATAGTGAAGTCTAGGAAAGCAGCCTGGAAATAAAGAGAATTTGTTAGATGCCAGCCTAAAATAGTGGAGGATCTGGGAGGAAGTCTCCAGTGTCCAGTCCATCCTCTGCCCTCTCCAATCGAGAGGGATGGGGTTCAAGGGACAGGAGGTTGATGGTTGTCCTTCGTTCTTGAAGAGGAACAAAATGACATCACTATGGTTCAGTCAAGATTCAATGTCTCCAACTGTGGCTGATCAGACCAAGATGATCTCAGAATGCTCTACCATAGGTTGGGCACAAATAGTACATGTGGACATTTGGGGTGGATACTCCAAATTTGAACATCCTCCATTTCCTTTGAGCTGTTTCAATTCTGCTTTGCTTATAGAGCACAGCCTTCTCTGATGTGGGCACACCATGCTGAGCAGTCTTGTGCCAATGTCTCCCATGTCGCACAATCAATTCCAAAGTTCTTGAGAGTGTCCTTGTATTGCTTCTTCTGACCACCATGTGAGTGTTTGCCCTGTGTGAGTTCTCCATAAAATAGTCTTTTTGGCAAACAGATGTTTTGCATTCGAACCACTTTTGCATTTGAACCACTTTAATATTTACAAAGTAAATTGCATATGTTATCTCCCTTGTACTCCCTATTGTGAAGTAGGTCACATAGGCATTTTACAGATGAGGAAACTGATCCTCAGACAAGCTAAGTGACTTGTCCTGATGGTGTCTGAAGACGGATTGAAATTCAGTTCTTTTTGACTCCTCGCTTCCAGGATCTTAAGGACTGCTCTCTTTCTTTTCCAAAGAGCAAAGCAAGGACATACACACTGAACTGGGAGAGTTTGTATACTTTATTAAAGATTTCTGCATCTTTCCCTTTATTTCTGGCAAACAATGACTCTGAAACAGAGAAATGAAAGGGCTACAAGAGCACAGAGGAATAGGCTCAGCTGATATTTGAAGAGGCCAAATGGGAAAACTCTATAGGAAAATATGAACATTTCAGCCTTCCCTGAAAATAGATCAGCAGGCAGGAGACCATTTCTAGCTGGCAATCTTGCAACAGAAACAGATCTTTTCTCTGAGGGGGGGGCACCTGAGTCACTGAGCCCAATATGGCCACTGACACTTGATTGACTGCCTAATTTCAGAAACAGAGAAAGACAGATGAGAATTCAATGAAAGAAAAAATACTTGGAAGTCCTAATCAAAGGAAAATATAAGGTCTGGCAATATTCTTAGGTAGGACTATTGGGGAATGCCATCAGAATTAGCTTTCTCCACCTCCCTCCCCCTATTAACATTAGTTCCAGCTATTTTCTAGATATGGATTTGCCTTTTCAGAGAATTAGCATTCCTTGGTAAAAATGGAATATGACAAATCTGGCTTGTTTTCTTTATAAGACTAGGCTAGGGAGATTGCAGAATAAATGTTTGAGCTAGAAGGGGCATCAGAGATAGGGATCTTCATTTTACAGATGAAGACCCAGAGAGACCCTGGCACTTTTTAAAATTAACTTAGCTTAGTAGAGATTGGCCTAAGACTCAGCAACCTTGATCACTAGTGTGGAGGGTTCTTTTCATTACGGGGCAGCACATTTTTACACAAGGATTAGGTTCTAAAGTCAACTTGCAAAGCAAAAATTGATTTGTAAATAATTTAACCTAGAAAATCCCTCAATTTCTCCTGAAATACAGTACAGTATCTGTAAATAGATGTAGCTGCAAAACATTGAGGGTCTTTCAAAAGATGGCAGTCTATATCAAGGAGCAGATGGATCTGAGGTGTTTGTCATGCAAATAATTGAAAATAAATTTTATTTTTTCACAACACCCAGCTAAGCTGGTAATCAGAATAGTGCCTGGCACATAGTAAGTACTTATGAAACAGTGCTGGCCGACTGACTTAGCCAGCAGGAAAATGTATCATTGGGAGGAAGTACCTTTGAAAGGTTATGAATATACACACATATATACATACATGTTTGCATGCACATAGAAATGTATATACACATATGTTATGAATGCATATATGTGATTATATTAGAGGATGATCACACCATGTAACTGTTTCTTTCTCCTGCTTTATTATAAGGTAAGATAGAACAAAAGAAAATCAAAGCGAACACCGTAGGGGACTTTGAGTTGACCAAGAATGCTAACGTGCCAATATTCTGAAGCTACTCTCCCAAATCCTGCTTGCTCTGATGAGGTGGTCTATGAAGTGTAGCTGCTAGATCCCCTCAGGGGGATTGAGGAACTCAAATCTCCACTAGAATGTTTTCTGCTATGATTATGGATTGATTATCAATTAGTCCCAGATTCAATTAGCTTTTAGAAAGGGTATTTACTAAGTATAGTATAGTTATATATATTTACTAAGTATAGTATAGTTATATACTAAGTATAAGTATAGTAAGAGTTGCTGAGAAAAGGGAAAACGAAAAAGGACCTATTTGTATAAAATATTTATATATGTACAAAGTTATTTACCTTTTTGTGGTGGCAAAGAATTGGAAATTGAGTGGATGCTCATCCATTGGGAAATGGCTAAACAAGTTGTGATATATAGATGTAAAGGAATACTATCGTGCTATAAGAAATAATGAGTAAGTGAATTTCAGAAAAACCTAGACAGACTTACATGAACTGAGGCTGAGTGAAGTGATTAGAACCAGGAGAACATTATACACAGTAATTGCAACATTGTACAAAGATCAACTATGACTGACTTAGCTCTTCTCAGAAATGCAATGATCCAAGACAATTCCGAAGGACTAATGATGGAAAATGCTATCCACATCCAGAGAAAGAACTGATGAACTCCGAATGCAGAGAAAGCATACTATTTTAATTTTATTTTTTGTGTTTTTTTCCTTTTGGTCTGTTTCATCTTTCATAACACAACTAATGTGGAAATATGTTTTACATGACTGCACATATATAACATCAAATTGCTTACCATCTTAGCAAGGGGGGAGGGAAGGGATGGAGGGAGAAAATTTGGAATTCAAAATTTTTTTAAATGTTGAAATTTGTCTTTACATGTAATTGGAAAAAATACTACCTTAAAAAGAGTGGTTGGTGTAGAGTATCCACCCCCCCCCACAAAAGTCCTTGAAACATTTTCCCATGATTTCATACAGAGTCTAGGGGAAAGCGGGCTCAGGCTAAGAAAGCACGTGTGGAAAAGGTTTAATTTGAGCTTGCAGACTCCCTTTGCTAGAGTCTTCAAGTTGATTTGATTGAACTCTCATAAAGTAAATGTGTCTATGCTGTTCTTAATAGCAATGACAACAAAAATAAATACCTGATGTATATAGTGTTTTAAGGTTTCTGAAGAGCTCTACATATGCTAGTTCGTTTAACCTTGGAAGGCAGGTATTATTTTTCTTCTTGTTTTACAGATAAAGAAACTGAGTCTGAGGGAGGTCAAATGCTTTGCCTAGAATCACGCAGGAAAAGAGTAAGCATCTGAAATGGGATTCAAACTTGGGTCTTCCTGACTCCAAGTCCAATGTGCTATCTACCATTTTGAGCTGCCTTTCTTGTATTCCTCTCAACTTTCTGTTTTCTGGGTATTTATACCACTTGCATAGAAAAGAGTTGCAGAAAATCCATTCATTTGGAATGCACCAAGCAGAGAAATACGGATATCTGTCTAGAGGGAGGAGCATGAAGAAACTGGACCTCCTCCTCCTTACTTAGTGCTGTGCAATTAAGATATTTCAAAATGACATTGATAAACTGCTTCTGCAATCAGAAAAATAGAATAAATATGGAGGGGGTGGGGCTGAAAGGGAAAAAGAAGATGTAGAATGAGAGATTGATAGAACTGAAGTTATTTATAGAAAGGGCTTACTTATGGAAAAGTGAATATGAGCCAGCGGCAACTGTTAGCAATGAAACTGTGTATTGTCGAGTGATTCTTAAATTCCTCCTCACTGGCAGAAAGGAAGATGCCCTTGCCCAGGAACATCACAAATCTGTAGAGGGCAGAGTCAATTTCAAATGGAGCAGATAAGGAAGTGATTATTTAACTCTAATTCCTAAAACAGTCCCATTATCGACAATATTGGCTAATTAATTAAGAAACCTATTAGTGATAATGTTAATAACACTGGCATATTCTCAATTTCAATCGACACAACTCATGAGAAGGGCATAATGAACTTTTGTTCAGTCATACTTAACTCTATCACACAATTTCCAAGAGATGTCTAATATCCAGAGGAAGATGAGACTGAATTAGAGGGAAAAATAGGTTCCTTAGAATTGCAGGTATTCTCTCCAACTAAATATTTAAGCATTAAAGGAGATAGACCAAGGAATAGGTTTATAGCAGTAGTGGAGAGATTTTTAGAGTACTGGCCTTAGAGTCAAGGATGTGTATGTTTGAATCTAGCCACAGACATTTAAGATTATAAGTCCATAGATTTAGGATGAAAAGGGACCTTAAGAATCATTTAAATCTTTCCTCTTCATTTTACAGATGAGGAAGGTCAGGTAGTTGAATGGTAGAGTCAGGATTTGAACCCAGATCATCTGAGTCTAGGGCAGCTAGGTGGTAGAGAAGGATAGGGAGCTGGGTCTGGAGTCAAGAAGACCTGAACTGAAATCCAGCCTCAGACACTTACTAGCTGTGCCAATCTGGGTAAGTCACTTAACCCTGTTTGCCTGAGTTTCCTTATCTATAGAATGAGCTGGAGAAATGGCAAACCGCTCCAGTATCTTTGCCAAGAAAACCCCAAATGGAGTCATGAAAAGTCAGACATGACTCAACAACGACCACCCCTGAGTCTAAACCCATTGCCTTCTGCCACTTCTCCAAGAGACAGTGTGACTCTGAACAAGTCACTTAACCTCCCGGCCTCCATTTCCTCATCTACGAAATGGGAAGAATAAAAGCGCCTCTCTCAAATGAGCCGTAAAGTGCTTTGAAAGCCCTGACGCTATATAAATGTGAGCTTTTACTTACCAACAAAAGCCAGCAAAACCTATCTCGTCAAGGTCTGATGTGTTGTTTGCCTATTTTGAATCTGTTTGTAGTTGTTGTAACTTGAGTGTCATAGACGACACTCTCTGGGCTTTGAAGAGAGTCACTGAATAGAATGACTGTTTGAAGACGACACTCTAGTGACTACAGCATCTGCTCTTATGGTTGAAATAAGATGATATTTCAGAAAAGTAGCGCTGAGAAGAGATGGCATTTTAATGGGAACCATCTCATGCATGACCAGTGACAATAATTGAAACCGAGTAATAATAGGAAAAACTGACATTTATACAGCACATGAAAGTTGGTAAAATGTCTTACAGTCAATCAATCAACCCAACAAACATTTATTAAATGCCTACTATGTGTCAGGCGTTCTGCTAGGTGATGGACATAATGTTTCTCCAGAGAGGATTTGATTTTTAGATAATGAATATAAAGCTTGGTTATGCACATGATAACCTAACACTTTGATGTTGGGCAAGTAATTTATTTACATCCCTAAGCATCAGTTTCCTCATCTGTAAAATAAGGCTAAGAATTCTTGCGCCATGTCTAACATGAGGTGGTTGCAGTTGAGGGTCAAAAGTAAAGGGTCTGTACCTACAAAGTTTACAAATGAGAATTCTATATAATTACTTTTAGCAATAAGTTGGACGTGACTATACTGGCAGTAAATCAACAATATCAATTTTCAAATGCCCCCCGATAAGTGATACTGTATTGTATTACAATACTGTATTACTGATGTCGATGGAAGGGGCCTTAAACTCCACCTTGTACAACCTTTGCAACTTAGAAATGAGGAAACTGAGGCTTGGAGAAGGTAAGCAATTTGCCCAAATTCACGACAGCAGAGAACTTTCTGAAACAATCCCAACATACCAAGGAGCTTCAAGACATTTTGGCAGTGCTTGTTAACCGAGCACAAGCCTTCACAGGCCAGTCAAAGAGCCAGAGTCAAGAAAATCAATGTTCTGTTAGGAAGTTCTTTACCTGAAGGACCTAAGTGGCGGAAGGGGGTAAATGGATTAAGGAAATATAAATGACAAGTCTGTAATATCAAATGAAAAATTCAGAATAAGAGTCCAAATGTTATTCACCTCCTTGAAGAGGTGCCTTCCCATCTTGCTCTATATTGCCCAAGTGAGTTTAAAACACAGATTGTTTTTAGGGGGTTTCAGTTCCCTCAAAAATACTCGAACCACTTTCTTTTTATCTACGATCCCAGCTTTAAATTTTTTTTTGTTATTGTTTAGTTGTGTCTGACTCAGTGACCCTATTTGGGATTTTATTGGCAAAGATACTGGAGTGGTTTGCCATTTCCTTCTCCAGCTCATTTTACAGATGAGGAAACTCAGGTAAATGGTTAAAGTGACTTGCCCAGGGTCACACAGCTAGTAAGTGTCGGAGGCTAGATTTGTTCTTGACTTCAGGCCTGGCATTCTATCCATTACACTGGCTAGTTTCTCTCCCTCCATCACTCCCACCCCCCAAATCTTAGTGACTTACTAAAAGAACAAGGTGGGGGAGCCACAGTGGCCATCTTCGATTCGAAAGGTGAGCCAAGAGATTTTGCTCATGAATGGTACACACAGTAAGCAGTCCCTACCAAAAAGAATGAATATGGAGAAAGAGACAAGGGGCCAGTGTCACACAGAAGTGTCACCAATTCAAAACAAAATCCATCAAGTATTCATTAGCTGCTTAACTTGTGCTTGGCACTGTACTTGGGGCTGTTGAGGAGGATAATAATAGCTCACATTTATACAGTGCTTCATGGTTGCAAATGGTGTTCCATAGCTCTAAGCTGGGAGGGGAGAGAGCAGCCCAGACTGCTACCATAAACCCCAGGAACCTCAGGTCAAGGTCAGAGGAGTCATCCTTAGACCTTTGAGCTTTTTGTGATTCTTGTTTAATGCAGGTAGCCAGTTAGGTGTTGGGATGTGCATGGGGTGGGGAGGGGAAAGTTGACCTGACGCTGCGTGCAGGCTGTTACCTGAACAAACATACCAACTTCCATCTCATTTCTACTGACTTGTTTCCTCCAATCTCTTTCCAATTTTAAGAGCAATCTGGGATATGAATAAATCGGAGATGATATAATACTGAAGGAATCCTCTCTCTAATTGGCTTGCCCCCATTTCAGCCTGAGCTGAAGGAAATATACTCTTTCTTTTGGGTTTCCTGAATCCCAAACCTTACATTTATCGGTTTGAGTGAAAATCAATGCAAGTGGCCATATGCTTTACTGACAGTTTTAAGTAATATAGGGGCAGCTGGATGGTACAATGCTTAGAGAACTAAGCCTGTCTTGGAGATAAGGAGCTTAACCCTATCTGCCTCAATTTCCTCATCTGTAAAATGAGCTAGAGAAGGAAATGGCAAACTGCTCTAGTATCTTTGTCAAGAAAACCCAAAAAGAGGTCACAAAGAGTCAGACACAATGGAAAATAACTGAACAACAACTTAGGTAATATAGCAACACATATAAACATTTAAAGGAATAGGGTTCTACCTGTAAACTATAGTGGCTGCTGTAGAGTGAGTGGGTGGGTTGAACCTCTTTCTGCCCTACTCCGACATTCTTCTCACTGGTTGGAGGAGAAATGGAGAGTGGATTGACAACTAAAAGGAGAATGGCTTCTTTGGGCAGAGCTGCTGGAAGCCAGGGAAGAAAGGTGCTGTGTACTGAATTCTCATAATCTTACTAACCACTGCAAATACTGGCTTCCCAGTCAGCTCTTCACAACAGTGTGCTCTAGTCTAGATGACCAGAATATAGGATTATTTATTTATCATAAAATCAGGGGCTTGGAGTCAGAAGGCTCTATGGAGATCATCTAATCTAATATTCTCATGATACTGATCAAGAAATGATGACTTGTTAAAGTTCAATGATTTGCCCATGATCACATTAGTACCAGCGACAGATTTTGAATCCAGGCTCCTGTGATTGCAAAGGCTCAGCACTCTTCCAAGCTGAGAGGAGATACGCTAAATAAAAAGGGATGGGTGACCTCTAGAGGCAGGTGTTCTAATTACAGCAAGAAAAAAACCACTGAATTCCAAGGAGACAGAAAAATTAAAAAGTAGGCACAGACGCTAGGTGAATTTTGGTACTTTCTGCACTGACTTATTTAGAAACAGCTTGTTAAAATAAATTTAATTAAAATAAAAATTTTGTTGATGTTGGAGTGATCCATTAATTTAAAAAAAGTAAACAACAGAATTTAAACAGGCCAGAAACCTGAGACCACTCAGCGTAGGGAAGAACAGAGATGCCTTCTGACCTCGATAACCCTTCATATCTTTGTTATTTCACAACACAATATGTGACTGATGCTTATAATGATGGCACTGAGCCATTGAGAAAAGATTAAATTATGTTCTTTGTATACTTTAGTTAAGGCTTAGGCAAAGTATTGTTTAGTACATTTTAAGAATATTTTCCCACAAATAATTTAAACAGCCCCCTTCAAAAGTGTCTTAAATTTACTAGGAATACACTTTAAGTTATTTGAGTTATGTATGGAGAAGCACAGTGAAAGGAAAGAAAAGGGGGGAGAGGGAGAAAGAGAGAGAGAGAGAGACAGAGACAGAGAGACAGAGGCAGAGACAGAGAGAGAGAGAGACAGAGACAGAGAGAGAGACAGAGAGAGAGACAAAGAGAGATAGAGAGACAGAGAGAGAGACAGAGACAGAGAGACAGAGAGAGAGAATGAGAGAGAGACAGAGCACTAAGTGGTCATCCAGCTTGTACCTGAAGCTCTATGGTGAGGGGGAGCCCGCTCCTTTCCTGAAGAACTTGTTCTGTTTCAGGACAGCGCTAATTGTTAGGAAGTTTTTTCTTTACAGCGAATCTAAGTTTGTTTCCTCTGAAACTTGTACCCACTGATCCAAGTCCTTCCCATTGGGGCCAATCAGAACATCTCTCATCTCTTTCTTACCTAACAGCTCTTCAGACTCTTCTCATGTTCTCCTTGAGTCTTCTCTTCTCCAGGCTAAATGTAGAGCTCCTCCCAATGATTCTCATGTGATACGAACTGGAGGCTCTCAGTTGTCCTGCTTGTTAGACTTTGGACATTCTCCAGCTTGCCAATTTCATTTTACAAAGAGACGCAGAATTGAACACGATACTCCAGATGTAATCTGACCAGGACAGAATATAGTAGGACCATCACTTCCTTACTACCCTCTTGTATGCTATGCTTCTTTTAATGCAACATAAGACTGTATTAGTTTTCTTGGCTTAATTAGCTTTATCATCCTGTTGTTGACATATTAAGTTTATGGTCCACCTGTAACACCCAAATCTTTTCAGACTAAATATTCTGCAGCTACTTTGTACATCATCATCGCCATCATCAGTAGTATTTACATAGCCCTTATTATGTGCCAGGCACTGCACTAAGTGCTTTATAATTATCTCAGTTTGATCCTCACTGGGAGGTAGGTGCTATTACTATCCCCATTTTACAGATGAGGAACCTGGGGCAAACAGATGCTAAATGACTTGCCTAAGGTCATACATAGTAAACATCTAAGGCTGGATTTTAACTCAGGTCTTCCTGACTCCAGGTCCAGCACTCTGTGCAATGGCTTACCTCGCTGCCTCATGGATGCCTGAGTACAGGATAAAGGGAGGTCAAGCGCCTTCAGGACTTTTGGGTATATCTAAAAAGTCTCTAAATGCCACATGTTTGTGATTTGGGCCTGGATGAACCTGGAGACCCTGGCCACTTACCCCTTTCTTATGCTCTTTAGTTCCTTTGTCCATGGGAATAATGGCAGCACAACCAACCTCCTGCCCTCTTCCAGATCAGCAACCTTACATCCAGCCCATCCCCAAAGCCAATTTAAAGGGTTGGAAGCCATTGCATATAGGACTGATCTTAGTGGAGAAGCATCCTCATGCCATCTCTATCACGACCAGTATCATCTGCCAGCGAATTGACACCACCAGGGCTTAATAGGCAACAAAGCACCCAGAGCAGAAAAGCATCATGAGGCAGCAAGTTCCAAGTGGGTCAAACCACCACTACTGTCCTGACCACAGTGAAGACAGTCCATGACCCTGAACACAAGAGCCCTGGCAGAGTGGTGCCTCGCAGGCTACGGACCCTCCCTCTGTCCAGACTTTGTAGCCGTCATCCTGAGGAGCAACCCTGGTGGAGAAAGAGCTGATATCTCCACCATTACTGCCACCAATTGCCAATCAACATCCAAAGATGGGCCCAAGAGTCCTGCTTTCACCGTTGTTTGTTCAGTCATTTTCAGTTGTCTCCAACTCTTTGTGACCCCACCTGGGGTTTTCTTGGCAAAGATACTGGAACGGTTTGGCAATTCCTTTTCCAACTCATTTACAGATAAGGGAACTGAGGCAAACAGGCTTACATGACTTGTCTTGGGTTACACAACTAGTTAGTATCTGAGGCCAGATTTGAGCTCAGGAAGATGAGTCTTCCTGACTCCAGGCCTAGCACTGTGCTAGCTGCCTGTTTCCATCCCAACCCTCAAAGCCATAGTCCAGGGAAATAAACCTCGAATAGATGAGAACTGGAAACTGTGTTTTGGCCACTTGTTTCCAGACCTAGAAAAGAAAGTTCTCACCACCAAAGTCCTTGGCACAGAAAACAGTTCAATATAATAATAATAGCTAGGGCAGATAGGTGGCAGAATGGATAGAGTGCCAGGTCTGAAGTCAAGAAAACTCATCTTCCTGAGTTCAAATCTGGCCTCAGATACCTGTTAGCAGTGTGACCCTGGTCACGTCACCCCATTTGCCTCAGTTTCCTCATCTGCAGAATGAGTTGGAGAAGGAAATGGCAAACCGCTCCAGTATCTTTGCCAAGAAAACCCCAAATGGGGCCTGAAGGTTGGGGCATGACTGAAAACGACTAAATGACAAACAACAAAAAAGGTACCCATTGTACACTATTAATAAGGTATTGGGGGCAGTAATTTATTCTTTCACACAAGCAAGAGTAATACAAACAAAAAAATCTCCAATGTGTGCGTTAGCGGAATAGGATACAGTAACATAATTTATGTTACTATTATTAAAATCTTTGGGGAAGACGATACTTAAGATTCATTAGAAGCAACTAGTTGGTGCAGCCGATAGGATTCAGGGCCTGGAGTCAGGAAGATCTGAGCTGACTTTGGGCCTAAGACACTTAATAGCTGTATAACCCCAAGTAAGTCGCTTATCCTCTGTTTGTCTCAGTTTCCTCAACTACGGGGACGATAACCACACCTACCGCCCAGCGTTGTTGTGAGGATAAAAGTAGGTTAACACTTGTAAAGTCCTTATCACAGTGCCTCCTACACAGTAGGCTCTATATAGATGCTAATCCCTCCCCCTAGAACATACAACCATTTATGGGATTACTGATTAGACGTTTTAAATTTCATCTTACCTCTGCACTATCCAAACCAGATCTCTGAACTTCATGCTCACCATGTTCATCTACTCCAACCAGCCACTCTTCTCAGTGAGGTACAACCTCAGGATCTTTTGAACTCACACATTTGCAATCCTGGACATATTCACCTTGAGGTTGATGCTTGGTTACTAATCAAGAAAAGAAACACAAAGCAGGAAATTCCGTTGAGTCCATTCTCCATGTGGGGCTCATGGAGTGAGGAGGAAAGAAAACTGCCTAATCCTTGAACTGGAGAGTCAAAGCAAAGAGGCCTCCACCTGCCACACTGGGGAGTTATAGCCAAGAGGGCAGAATGAAGGAATGAAACATTTATTAAGCACTTACTACACGCAAAGCACTATGCCAAGCTCTAGGGACATGAATAAGAAGGAACTCCCATTCTTAGAGGAGACAACATATGTGGAAGGTTTCAGTTGTAAGTCAGATGGAAAAGTTCCATGGTCCTTAGAATGCAGCTGTAAAGCAAGTATTGATGCTTTTTCTTTAATGTCATTTCCTCTTTCTAAAATTAGTGGTGGCAAAGACCGTGGGGGCAATCACAACCCCCCCCATCTTGAGTAAGTAACTGTGTCTATAGAACCTATGGGAGCTGTTTGCTTGGTTGCATCTCCACAGGGGCTGCTTCTCAGTACAACGGCTGAAGGGGGTCTTGCTACTTCTGCCAGCCTGCCTTTTACGCCCCATGTGTGGCGTTTGGTTGGCAGTATGTGCCAACATAGGAAGGAATGTTTGGCCTCTTCTTCAAAGGAGTTACTTTCACAGATGATGGCCATGAGGGCAGAGTTGGAAGCAAAACAGGGAGTGGAGGTGGGGTGTGGGGGTGGGGGTGGGGGTGCTGTCATTTCCAGGGCTCTTGATCCTATCTTGTGTTTCCTATTGGAAGCATTTGGTCAGCAGCTGTTGCTGGAGGTGATGAGGCAGATGGGCCTCTTCTCCACGATAATTTCTTCCCTCAGGGATGACTATAGGGGCTCGGCTAGAAACAGGTCTAGTAGTTTAGTGGGCACTGATATTCCCAAGGCTCTTAGGCTTAGGGTCTGAGGAAGGATTGTGGTCAAGCTGATGAGGATTGTTTGACTTTAAATTGTGGTATATGGTCATGATGGAAAACCACTGTTTTACTGGAAGAAATGACGAGCTCTATGATCTTAGAAAAACATAGATAGACTTGAACAAAATAATGAAGAGTGAAATGAGCAGAACCAAGAGAATACTGTATACAGTAACAGTGATATTGTTTTAAGAACAACTTTGAGGGATTAAGTAATTTTGACTATTATAAATACCCAAATTAACTATAAAGGAGATATGAAGGAAGCTGCTAGCTGCATCCAGAAAAAGACTGATAAACAGAACTATGTATAAAATGGTCCTACATATATATATGTATATATATATATACATATACACACACATATGCATATATATTTAAATGCATACATACATATATACATATTTGTGTCTAATGGTAGCCATCTTGGGGTGGGAGGAGGAAAAAAAAAGAAATTTACATGATAAATTTATTATATATTTAAAAGGAATAGCAAGTTGTACACAATGGATTTGCAGTTTCATGTGCAATCTTTTTAAAAATTATACTGTTATAAAAATGCTTGTTTTATTCCATAAATTAAAAATAAAATAAAATTTTAAAAAGCTTGCCTAGCTCATATTGCTTCCCCCCTCTCCCTCAGAATGCCTTGCTGTTTAAGCCAGGTTGGCTTGCCTGCCCCAAGGCAGAGATAGAAGCTATTTCTTTTTTTTTAACCTGTGTAGCCCCCTGAACTCCCACTGCTGTCAAAGGGAGGGATAGGGCTAAGAGACCACTCAACATTTATCACATCATTCTAAAATGCCAAGTCTTTTTAGTGCTGGTCGACCACATAACTAGAAAGAGCCAGGAAGTTCTTCATTTCTAAAAGACTGAAACCAGTTTCTACAACCTTGAAGTCCCTGGAAATTTTCCATGGGAACTCTGGGTACATGTTCCTTGAAATGGGCCCTATCAATCAATCAATCAATAAACATATACAAGCCTGTAAAACAAGAGGCTACTATGAAGCCATGCTACTAACTACAACAGTATTTGGGGGCTGTTTGTAGCAATGACAACACCTGCTCACAGAAATGAAGTGGGATAATGGAGTAGGGGCGTGCTGCTGTTGATTTTCTCATTTTTCATTCTTTCCACCTATTTTCTTCAACTGTAAGTAAGAATGGAAGGAAACTAATCTCCCAATGAGCAGTTTAATAAAGAAATCATCTTTCCTCATGTTTAATGATATTTAGTTTGATAATTTCTCTAGTAATTCTTTTAGGGACCTAAATTATTACATTTTTGCTTCAATTCAATAAACATTTGATAAGTGCCTACTATGTGTAAGCAACTGTGTTAAGAGCTAGAGACATGAGAACAAAATTGAGATTGTCCATCCGTGCCCTCACAAGGATATTACGTTCTACCAGGCGGCTATAACATGTGCACAGCTGAGTAAATATAAGGTCATTTGAAGAGAGAGGGAGCACAAAGTCTGTTGCATTAATATCAAGAGCATAGGGCATTATTTGATGGGTGTTAGTCACAGAGTCCATTTCATTTTATTCACTCCTTTCAGATAACAAACTTTCAATAAATATCTAGTTTGTGCTATGTACTAGGAAGCAGCTAGGTTGTGCTGCAGATAGAACACTTGGCTTGGGATCAGGAAGACATCTTGCTGAGTTCAAATCTGGCCTCAGACACTTACTAGCTGTGTGACCCTGGGCAAATCATTTAACCTTGTTTGCCTCAGTTTCCTCATTTGTAAAATGAGCTGTATGTAAAATGGAGAAAGAAATGGCAAACAACTTTAGTATTTTGCCAAGAAAACCCCAAATAGGTTCCTGAAGAGTCAGACCTGACTAAAATGATTCAACAAGCTATGAACTAGAGGAAATAAAAAGACAAAGGAGACATGATTTATTGAATTATACAAAGAATCAGATTTTTAGTGGAAAGAGGCTTTCAAAAGACACTCTGGTCCAGGCCCTTGCCTTTAGCAAAGTCAGGTATGATTGTCTTTATTTTGCAGATGAAGTAATTGTGTTTCATGGGGGCAAATGAACGATTTGCTCAAGGCTGTCCATCTATTAAATTATGTACCTGAGTACTGGGCATCCAGTCTCCCACCTTCGAATGCTGCTACCATGCCGAGTTTTATGGAAATGTTTTTTGAATGCGAGATTATATTTTATTCTGATACTTCATCAGTGGCATGAGATGCTTAGGTCTCAGAGGTCCCACATTCAGGGCGTATATTTCTGACTGGTCCTACCAAATGGGGACAGTTTTATTTGGCAGCTATGTAGCATGGCAATTAGATTGTTGGACTTTGAGTAAGGAAGTCCTGAGTTCAAATGTGACCTCAGGGGCTTCTAGCTATGTCACCTTGAGAAAGTTACTTAAACTCTCCGTCTCAGTTTCCTCATCTGTAAAATTAGAATGATAATAACACCTGCCCCCTCAGTTGTTGAAGATCAAAGAAGTGAACATATGTAAAGTGCTTTACAAATCTTACAATGCCATACAAATGCTAGCTACTGTCATTGTTATTATCCCTGTAATCATTATTATTATCATCATCAGTACTATTACTTGTGAATCTGGTGATGAACTGCAAGTCCATTATCAGCCTAGTTATAGTCAGAGAGGCTAATCACCATTGTTCAATTAAATCTGGTGTTCATTAAGTCCCTACTATGTGCTCGGCACCATGCTAGGCACTGGGAATACAAAGACAAAAAGACCTTTTCTGAACTTGAGGAATTTACATTCTACTGAGGGAGGGCGGAGGAGACATGTCTTTGGATAATAACAGCTAATAGCTAACGTAAAGGTTTAAGGTTCACAGAAAGCTTTGCACATGTTGTCTTACAACAACCCTATGGAATAGGGGCTATTATTACCCCTATTTCACAGATGGAGAAACTGAGGCTGACCGTAATTAAATGACTCATCCAGGGTCACACAGCTACTGTTTGAGGCAGTATTTGATCTCAGCTCTTCTAACTCCAAGGCTAGCATTCTCTCTACTACAGCATAAACTATGTATATGGTACTTACTATATATACTCTATCCGCTATGGAATAAACCATATAAGCAGCATGTATATGTATACATAGATACATATATGTATGACTTCAAAGTCATTTATCCAGTTAGCTAGGATATACTGCTTTACATCATTAAAAAACAAAATTGGTTGGGGGGGGCAGAGGTGGGGGGATGGTGGACTGCATCTATGTTCTCATTCTTATAAGGTACTGTTAATGAGGAAACTCTCTCTGCCAATGAAGGATCAATATTCCCTTTACGACTTATGGCTAGAAAGTTGCCTGGAGCGTGGAAAGTTAAGTGCCTAGGAGAGCATCACAAAGACAGTATGCGTCAATTTTAGGACTTAAACCCAGGTCAGCTCCCCATCCACTATGCTAGGACCATCTCCAGTCGTCCTGATCTATATCTTGCCACTGGACCCATATGACTGTGGAGGAGTGAGGCTGATGACTTGTGCAGCCCTGCCTCACTTAAATCCAAATCACTTGCAAGTCAAGATATCGTCTTTCTGATACCCTTGGTCTTCTTCAACAACAAAGGACAAAAAGCGACAATCACCTCTATACAAAATATAAACAGAATAGATACAACCTAGCTTTGGAAGTGGGTAGGTGGAAAGAGAGGTTGACCATACTAGAGATTAATGTTTTTTAACCATAGTTAATTATGGAAGAATATCTATTAAAATGTATTAAAATGTTGATATCCAGGAAATCATCAATTCTTGAGTTAGGAAAGTATTTTATTTTGAGAAATGAATGTTTCATGAGTAGCACATCTGATTCAGTTTCATGTTGGGGGTGTTAAATAAGCCACAGACAGACTGTAAGGGTCCCTGAGTGTAAGTATTTTAGTGGCTAAGCTTATATGATGAAGAGTTAGTCCTTTAAGCGCTGCCCACATGCTCCAAGAATCCCTGGTTTTGCTTGTGAGGTGAATCTGTCACCTCGATGCACATTATAAACCTTCCATGACTTAATCAGGGCTGTCCAACCTTAGGTTTTTATTGAAACAATAGACAATATATTTTGATTTGCCATTTTAGTGAGAGCTCTGTGGTAGCTGGGCATTATTTACTAAAGCATTTATGTAAATTTCTATGCTTGTAGGCGGGCCGCATAAATTGCACCGGGTGCCGCATGCCACCTGTAGGCCTCATTTTGGACAGCCCTGACTTAAATCATCTTTCAGCCCCATAGCCAACCTGGTGGTGAATCTGCATCATTAAATGACAGGACTGGCCAGAGCTTATGCTTATGCCTTTGAGAATCCAGGGGCACTGATTCACACCTGTATTGCCATACTTTAAGATCTGCTCTGGACATGTAGCAGGCCAGAGGAGGTGTTGTAAATAAAAAGGGCCTTTCAGACATGGACAAGTAGCTTCTTTGCTTCCCCATAGAGTATATACATAATTCTATATGACTCATTCCCCTATCATCTCTGGCTACTCTCTGCAGAACGGTCTTTTTTCCCCAGCAACACTTCCCCCACAGTCCTTTTTGCTTCTCTATCATGATATTTTTTTCTTTTTTTAAAAAAAATAATTAATTTATTTTTAGTTTATAACATTCAGTTGCACAAGCTTTTGAGTTCCAAATTTTCTCTGCCTCTCTCCCTCCTTCCCTCCCCAAGACAATGCGCAATCTGGTATAGGCTCTACATATACATTCACATTAAACATATTTTCACATTAGTCATATTACGAAGAAGAATTGTAACCAATGGAATGAACCATAAGAAAGAAGAAACAAAACAAAACAAAATAAAACAAAAAAGAGAGAGATAGTATGCTTCGATCTGCATTCAGACTCCGTAATTCTTTCTCTGGATGTGGATGGCATTTTCCATCATATCATGATATTTTTTCAACAAAATTGTCTTCTTTTCTATGGTAGGCCCTTGATTAGAGCATACCTGACATGAGGCCTGGCATTTTAGTTATTTTCCTTCGAATTTATTTTAAAAAAGAAAGAAGAAAAAAAAACTAAGCTAGGCCCTGAAAAGAACGCTGGATTTGGAATTGACTTTATATTGTTTGCTGAATATCAGCTTTGTTCTTTTCTTCCTGTGTGGTCCTGATGGGGCTGGAGAACAGGGAGGGGAAGTGGGGGATAGGCACAATGATTTCCTGTGCCTGGGCATCATGGTCCCTTTTTTGTATCTCTTCCAATGAGAAAGTTAAACTGGATCATACCTGTAATCCTGTGGTGAGAGTGACATCCACCCCACCTAAATTAGGCTAGTTTCCCCCTAAAAAGGCAAGGAAACAACCCTCTACACTTAATTCCATGGGAGTAAGGGTCCAACAGAGCTTCCCAGTGGGCCAGCACACAAGGAGTTGGGGCTTCTCAGGCTGGACAGATCCTTTGGTGCCCTGTAAGTGGGTCAACACACCCTCTTGACTAGACAGGTAGAGGGGTAGAGGCAAAGGGAGCTGTGTCCAATTGAATCAGCTCTGCCTTTGCTGAATAGCTTTTCCATGGCAAGGTTAAATAAACTTCTTCTGTTGAGCGTTAAATGGTCCATAAGTATCTCATTTTGTTCTAATCTCAAGCTTGAACTGCCATCTGACTTGAGTCAGTCCTGGCCCAGAAGACGCCTTAAAAACCATTGTTGGGTTTTCGAATTCTAATGTCTTTTACAAAGGATCAATAAATCAGGGCAGCTAGGTGGCACAGTGAGTAGAGCACCAGCCCTGGAGTCAGGAGGTCTTGAGTTCAAATCTAACCTCAGACACTTGACACATGTACTAGCTGTGTGACCTTGGGCAAGTCACTTAACCTCAATTCCCCTGCCAAAACAAACAAAAAAAGAATCAATAAACCAACAAGCACTTACTAAGTAACTACCATACAAAGAATAAAATTAAACATTTCCTGCCCTCAAAGATCTTATATTATTTTTGAAAATAGATTTTATGGATACTTTTATGTTTTTAAAAATATGTATTCATTTTATTTTTAACTTATGGAATAAAACGAGCATTTCCATAATAAAGTATAATAAAAAGATGATTTCACATGAAACCGCAAATTTATTGTATACAACTACAACTTGGTATTCCTTTTAAATATACAATAAGGTTATCATGTAAATTTCTTGTTTTTTCTTTCTCTCCCCCACCTCGCCCTAAAGATGGCTCCCATTAGACAAAAGTATGTGTGTGTACGTGTGGGTGCATGCATAAAATCATTCTGTACATACTTTTATTTATCAGTTCTTTCTCTGGATGCAGATAGTCTTTCTTCATATGTCCTTTGTAGTTAATATGGGTATTAATAATGGTCAAAATGATTTATTCATTTGAAGTTGATACCTTTGGTTTTTTATGTTATTTAGATTTCTCTCTATATCCCTTCCCTACTCCCTTACCCCAAAAGACATCCCTTATAACAAAGCTTCATTAAGAAGGAAAAAGTGGGAAGAAGAAGCAGAAATTCTATATAATATAAATGTTCCATACCTGTGGACCTTGACTTCTGCAACATTTATGGGGAGAGATGAAGGGTAATGTATACATATAAATTTATACTAACTCAATACCAAGTAGTTTTAGGAGGAGGCCTCAACAGCTGGCAGGAGGGGGAAAATCAGAGACAACTTCCTGTAGGGGATGGCATTTGAACTGAACTTTGAAGGCCTGTTTTGGAGTGGATCTGTTGATGGCAAAGAGTTGAGAGATCTGTGGAGGAGACTTCAGTGGGAAACAGCATTCGAGATGCCAGCATCAGAGGATTCCAGATGGGAAAGTCTGTCTGACTACCGAATAACAGGAAGATGAACTCTTGTGGAGTGACGTAAAAGGGCTGTTTGGAGAATCAACCATGTGTGGCTAGTTCCAGTTCCAGCAACAGAGGGGAAACCTCCTGTGGGGAGACCATCTGTTCAGGTTTCTAGGACTGTGATTGTGCTCCATCAGGCAAGGGCCGAAAGGCCACGCGTTGTGGATGTTGTAGAAGGGTTTCTGGTTTTAATATGGGTTAAACCAGCTAGTCCTTAAGGAACCTTTCAGTTCTGAGATTCAGTGATCCTGACTTGGTTGTCTTTGTAAGGCTCACAGGTCCTAAAACTCTGGTGTTAGTTCCACGTTTGTTCATCGAGAACCCATAGATAAGCATCATCCCTCCCTCCCCCCACCCTTAACCCCCTTTCTAATCTACTATGATATTCTCCCAGACTTTGGGCTTAGAAAGTTTTCATAAATTTAGGCAAAACTCTCCCTAGCTCTCCTGCTTCCTCCCCCCTTACCTCATTTTTATTCCTTTCATTTTTCTTTAATAAATACAATTATATAGAAGGAGAAAAGAAAGTGAGAGCAAAGAGTCGGCTTTATGCTGAGGGTCGATTGATGCCTTTTAAAAATCTCGTCATTATTTTTGATCCACATCTTCTGAAGACAGACACGATGGTTCTTCAGCATAAGGGAGAGAGAAGAGCAAAGAGAGTGGAAAAATCTTTGTTGTTCTATTGATCTGTTTTAATTGCACTCTTTCATCTTAGCGATAGCAGTAAGCACAGCATTGAAGGAGTGTCTAAATGGGCAAACTCATAGAATGTTAGAGCTAGAATGGACCTTAAAGAAGCCCAAGTCCCAACCTTTCATTTTACAGATGAGGAGACCAAAGTCTAAGGCAGAGTGAGGTGCCCACCTGCCCATGGACACACAGCTTGTAAATTCCACAACTGGGACTCGAACCCACATCTTCTGATGCCACAGGCAGTTTTCTTTCCAGAAGCCGCATTACTGCTACCCCTCTTACCTCTCCCATTATTTATTCCAGGGAAGAAAAAAAAATCTCAAACTATCAGTCCTTGTATAGATTCGAATCTAGTCCTCCAATTGAAGCTCAAATGCTTTCAGCTACATGCAAGGTCAGTATTGCTTTTAAGTAATAGTAATTCTGTTTTTCAAAGGTACACTAACAGATTGAGGAAAAACCATTGTATAAAATATCTCTGATAAAGGTCTGATATCTAAGATATGTAAAGGATGAACATAAATACACAGGGCCAACGGTCATTCCCCAAAGGATAGAAACAAATAGTGCTCAAAAGAGAAATTGGAAGCTATTATTGGCCACATGAAACATTGGTCTAAATTACTATTACTAAGATATTCTATTATGCAAATTAAAACAACTCCGAGGTTTCAGCAAATTAATAAAGAAGATAAAAAAATGGAAAGAGCCAAGACTGGAGGGACTGCAGGAGGACAAATGAGCTGATATTTTGCTGATGGGTCTATAATTTGGTCCATGCAGACTTTCTAAAAATAATAATAATAAAAAGAAAAAAGAAAGAAAAATTATAATTACGTGGAAAAAATAGACTAAAATACCGAGACTCTTTGACTGTGAGATACTAGGTATATAATCCAAGGAGGTTAATGACAGAAAGAAATGTACCATGTATATTGAAATGTTCAGTGCAGCACTTTGTGAGATCAAGAGAGCTGGAAAATCCTGGATCTTACAACAGCCCTCAAAAAGAGGTAGGTAGTTTTATTAGCAGTGGGACTGGAGGGGAGGCACTTATCCACTCAGAGATTGTTCTCCTATCTATAAAATGAGAGCAGTATTGCCTCCCCTGTCACTGTCCCAGTGGATGATTAAATGAGACAAGGATATGCAAGTACTTTGTAAAGCACAAAGAAATACAAAAATGATTTTATTATTCATGATTATCAATATAATTTTGTCTAAAGATCAGTTTAGCTAAGTTTTCAAAAGTTCATTACTAAGAAGTAAACCACCATGTGTTGATTTCTTTTAGCCCAAGCAATGCCTGAATGACATTTACTAAAATGACAATAGATTGTAATTTATATTGGTCATTTTACAAGTGAAATTCCAAATCTTTTGAAACATTAGAGTATTAACAATATCAACATTGTTATGGATAGCATTTTATTCAAATTGTCAGTCAACAAGAATTTTTAAAATGCATCTTATGTGCCAGGCCCTGTGCTAAGTGCTGGGCATATAAAGAAAGGCAAAAGACAGTCACTGCCCTTAATCTAATAGGGGAGACAACATTCAAACAACTATGTACAGAAAAGATACAAACAGGATAAGTAGGAAGCAATCAAGACAGGGAAGGCACTAGAATTAAGAGGGATTGGGTAAGGCTTCCTAGAGAAGATGGGATTTTAGCAGGTACTTGAGGGGAGTCAGGGAGACCAGGAGCTGGAGATGAGGAGGCAAAGTGTTCCAGGCAGGAGGACAGGAAGGGAAAACACCATGAACAGAGAGGTAAAGTAACTTATTCATGGAACAGCAAGGAGACCAGTACCAAGAAGACTGGAAAGGTGGCAGGGGGCAGGGCTAGGCTATGAAGGGCTTTGAACATCAGAAGATTTTGTATTTAATCCTGAAGGTGATAGGGAGATACTAGAGTTTATGGAGTATGAAGGCAGTGTGCACTTTAGACTTAGACTTTAGGAAAATCACTTTTGTGGCTGAATGGGAGATGGACTGGAATGGGGAGAGACTTGTGGTGGTCAGACCAACCAAGAGGCTATTTAAATAGTCTAGGAGCGAGGATATGGGAGCCTGCACCAGGATGGTGGCAGTATCAGAGGAAAGAGAGAGAGAGAGAGACAGAGAGAATGGCAGTTAGGTGGCGCAGTGGATGGAGCACTTCTTCCATAAAATGAGGCTACCTCCCAAAGTTTTTGTAAGGATCAAATTAGATAACTGTAAAGCACTTAGCTCAATGCCTGGCACATAGTAAGCACTATATAAGTGTTAGTTATTATTATTATTATTAAATTTATTGGTGTATTATTGCAGTATAAGAAACATAAGTATTCTCTGAGGAAGCTGGAGAAACATAGGAAGACATATGAACTGACAGAGCAAGGTAAGCAGAAACAGAAAATACAGACAATGACTACAACAATGCAGATTAAAAAATTGCTTTAAAAAGAGACAATTCTATGTAATTATAATGACTGAACTTGATCCTTAAGAAGAAATATACAAACATGTCTCCATCACTTCTTTGTAGAATTGGGAGGATGTGGGTATAGAACTTTGCATATACTTCGTTGTTAATTTCATGAAATCACTTTCTTCCTCTTACTTTTTCTCTCCTTTATCTTAAGATCTATATCTCAGGTTAGGAAAGGGGATGCGATGTATTAGGAAATGGGGTGACATAAAAACAAAAGGTACCAACAAAATTATTTTTTAAAAAAGAAAATGTACCTCTTTCCTTTCATTGAAGAAGTAGGGGTTTACAGCAAATGGAGAAGTTTTGAATGCTGTGGATAAGTTCATTTACCATGGTAGTGTACTTTCCAGGGATGTATGCATTGATAATGAGGTTGATGCATGCATTACAAGAGTTAGCTCAGTGTTTGGAAAGCTCTAAAGAAAAAGTGTGGGGGGAAGCTAGGTGGCGCAGTGAGTAGAACACTGGCCCTGGAGTCAGGAGGACTTGAGTTCAAATCCAACCTCAGTCACTGGACATATGTACTAGCTGTGTGACCTTGGGCAAGTCACTTAACCCCAACTGCCCTGCCAAAAAAAAAAGAAAAAAAAAGAAAAAGCATGGGAGAAAAGAGGTATTAGACTGACTACCAAACTGAAGGTCTACAGAGCCATAGTGCTGACCTCATTGTTGTATTCCTGTTTAAGTTGGACAGTCTAACAGTGCCATGCCAGGAAACTGAATTGCTTCCATTTGAATTGTCTTAGGAAGATTCTGAAGATCACCGGCAGGATAAGGTACCAGACACTAAGGTCCTTTCTCGAACTAAACCACCAAGCATTCAAACTCTGCTGCAGAGAGCGCAACTGTGATGGGCTGGCCACACTGTTTGAATGCCCAACGAAGGACAACCAACGGGTATGGAATGTTATGTTCAATGTCAGATGTGTTGATTTTGCTGAATTGTTTTAGAATCTTTGGTACTTGGGAAGTCTCAGTGGGTAGGGAAGAATACATCTGAAATAGAATAAGGTATAAAAGGTAAAGGGATCAATACCAAATTTTAAAAGAAGCACAATAATAATCCACTTCCAAAAAGAGAGGCCATTTTATTTATCTGTTTCAACCAGAGGACATAGAAAACCCAGATAACTAATTACATGGGCAAGAACAAATTCTCTTTAATTTCCCGCGTTTTTAACCTTTCTCCCCATGACCAACAACACTGAACACCCTTTCTGTAGAACTATTTTCTGAGCACTGTTTTTCAGTAGCTTCCTGAAAGGTGCTCTGGGCAGTCTTTACAGAAAATTAACAGTCACTATTCTGCTCTCCAATAGCTTACAGTATTTTACTGGGGCTGTTAACAAGGATGGAAGTAAACTGAATTCTGCTTTATCACCCCTATCACCCTTGCCCTATCTAAGTTCTATGCTTAAAGTAGGATAAAAAAGGAGCGAAAGTTGGAACAGTTAACGAGGGGCCTAATTAAGCAAGAATAGATAACTTACTACTCAAACAGTGGTTATTAGCTCAATGTCAACTTGTCAGGTAATCTCTAGGGTCTATGCTTGGAACTTTGCTTTTTAATATTTTTATTAATGATTTGAATAAAGTTACAGCTGGACACGTTCATCAAATTTGCAGATGACACAAGACTGGGAGGGAGAGCTGGGTGACAGCATCAGAATCTCTCCCCTGCTGACCAAGGAAATAATTGGGCTGAATTTAATAAGATAAAATTCAATAGGAATAAATTTAAAGTTTTATAATTGGGTTTTATAACCAATTTCAAAAGTAGAGAATGGGAAAAGGAATTGTAACATATTGCTTGGTCTGAAAAAGATCTGAGGGTGTTAGTGGATCGCAAACTCAGTATGAGTCAATATTGTGATGTGGCAGCTAAAAATTCTAATGCATTTTAGACTGCATTATGAGGAGAATGGCATACAAGAATAAGGAGATAATGCTACTATATTTATCCTTTATTAGACTACATTTGGAGCACTGCATTACATCCTGAGGGCAGCTAGGTGGCAAAATGGATAGAATTCCAGGCCTGAAGTCAGGCAGACTCATTTTCCTGAGTTCAAATCTGGCTTCAGACACTAGCTGTGCCACCTCGGGCAAGTCACTTAACCCCTTTTGCCTCAGTTTCCTCATCTGTAAAATGAGCTGGAGAAGGAAATGGCAAATCACTCCAGTATCTTTGCCAAGAAAACCCCAAATGGGGTCACCAAGAATCAGACATGACTGAAAAAGAAATTTTATTCTGTGTGTCACAGGATATTGATAAGCTAGAAAGCTATCCAGAGGAAGGCAAGGAGGATAGTGTAGAGAACCTCCAGTCTCTATCATATGAGAATTGATTGAAGCAACTGGAGTTATTTAACTTGGCTAAGAAAAGCCTGGGTGTGGGGGACATTAATAGTGATGCTCAAGTACTTGGAAAATGTACTGTGTGGACTTCTTCCATTTGGCTCCGGGG
>CM053622.1:108376686-108400858 GCA_028646595.1 Phalanger gymnotis
TGTATATGGAGAAGCCAGGGACCTTGCTTCCAAGAGAATTATGATGACATGTAAAGGGAGCAAATGCCTTAGAAAGACTACACCTTGCATAGACATTCTGTAATTGGTTCCAGCTGGGCAATCACGTGGTTGGGAGGAGTCTTTTTAATTGGCTGTGTAGCCAGAGCTGAAGGCATCTTCAAAAAGGCCTGAATCAGCTTTGGCCAGGTGAGTGAGAGATCCCTCTGTAAGGATAGGGGGCATGTGGTGCTGAAAACCAGACCTTGGTCCTTGGCTCTTTTGTTTGTTATTTTCCACTCTAGGTGGAAGGAGTAATTCCTGGTCTGGAGTGCCAAACTTGGTATTTTTGACGGATCAGGAGATTAAGTCACATAATTTGGGAATTCAGGCTAGGTTTTATGGCCAGTGCAGCATCCATACCCTGAGGTTGGGTTTTACACGCCCGTTGAGGTCATCTTGCAAGCAGCCACTTTTGGGAATGATCAATAGAGACTAAAACTAGGATTCATCTGGCTGAGACGCTGCTGCCTTTGGATGTGAAGTTGGTGGGATCGATGCTACGGAGAAACTAAGCTAAGTTTTGAGCCTTCTCACCCAGAGACTGAGGAGCTGTAAGGAAAAGTATCCCTACCCCCAAAGGATTTGGTAGGGATATTTCTCGTTGATTTTTAAAGTACAGTTATCCATTCAACGTTGTGGGAGTTAGGGGAGTGGTATCTCCTCAACATGAAAAATCCACGTAAAATATTTCGACCCTCTCTTTGTACCAGAGAAGAAGTCTGAATTATTATGGTATAAAAAGGTAAAATATGTTGATATTATAACATACTATAGCTATATTTTATGCATTTCTGAGTTTCTAAACTTTTTCTGTGCTGTCTGCAGCTTCCACAAAACTCTCCCAAAATTCCTATTTAATTTCTTATGCTGACCCATGATATATCAAAACTGTTATGATATGGAAAGCATAACTGTAAATATCCCTTTGTAAAATCTAATTGATATCAAATGATTCATGGAATTAGCTTGCTAATCACAGGCACCTAAAATGGAGGTGATCACAAATGGTGGGAGATTTAGCTGACGGCAGTAGGAAAGAAACACCCCAATCTCCAAGGGTACCCAGCACCCAGAGGAGAAATATAGCCAGTCTGACTCTGGGAGAGGAACCAGAGTATCTGATACTATGTGTGGGACTTCATCTGAGACAAAATTGGGCATTTTCAATCTGTGGAGCCTCCTGAAGAGACTTTTTATCCAGGACATTTTTGGGGTACCCTAGTTTGTAGCACCCTGGAGAAATTCACCAAAACATAATTTGTAATTATATAGTCAGTTTTTCTGGTGTGTGTTCCTTTACAAGTCAGATGCATTGAGGTAATCTTGCAAACATTTGCATTTGATGATTCATAGAATGCTTAAATACTGATATTCGTTATATTAGTAAATCCTAAGTAGCAATATTGAGATGAATATGAAATACATGGATTTAGCATCACTACTATGCTGGTGCCTAGTTCATAATTTTCTTCTTCTGTTTAAATAGGATTATTCTTCAGCACACATTAATGTCCCAAAGAGCAAGGAACACTTCTTGGGAAACTCCAAAGGTCACAGACTCTATTCCTTTAACCTGGAAAAGATCAAATAAAAGGACCAAGAATCCACCCCAGTTTCTCTAGATCACATTACTTCAGAGGGGAAGAAGTATTAGGCCTCTCCCATGGTTCCTGTGGGCAAAGGAATCACCCCTAAAACACAAAAGAGCTGGCCAAAGCTGGCTAAGGAATTTCTGAAGATGTTTATAGTTTTGGACTCACATCCAACAGAAAAAGGCTCTTCCCAGCCACATGGTAAGCCAAGAGGAACCAGTTATAGAAAATCTCCAGTCTGTCTAAGGCATTCCCTTATACGTCATCATGATTCACCTGGGAACAAGTTCCTTAGCATCTCTATGTGGGGATATTCTGTGAATGCAACAGACCCCATCATACTATAGTAAAGAGTCATTTAGGGTGTGATTTCAACTAAGAAGCCAAGATTGTACTATTTTTTTTCAATTTATGGATATTTTGCTAATTAGTTATACCTCTAATAACAAAGAAAGTAAATTCTAATGATTAAGTTCATGGTCATGAATGTTGCTACCTGAGGTAGAAATAAAACATGAAAATATTAAATAATAAAAGAACTCGAGGAATACCTCCAGGACGTTGCGTAGATTGCTCATGGGAAATTAATAGAACATTGACAACAATCAATGAGGAGATGGATTATGATGGACACATGAGGAAATAGCAGAATAGTAACATATCCACCTCTTCTCCACTCACACAGCCATTGGCCCAATTGGGGTCCTCCTTTCCTCTCACCTGGACAACCGTAATGACCTCCAATAGATCTCCTCTCCTGTCTCTCTTCTGTCTCCTCCCTGTCTAATGTATCCTCCATGCATCTGCCAAATTGGTCTTTCTAATGGCGGGTCTAACCATATCACTTCCTTGCTCAAGAATTTTCAGTGGTTTTCAGTGCCTCTAGGACAGCATACAAATCCTCTGAGAATGTAAAGTCCTTTACAATCTGAATCCAACATATTTTCACATATTATTGCCCTTGCAGGTTTTCCCTCACAAACTCTATGTTCCAAACTGTTTTATATGCTGTTTCTCATATATAATATTCTATGTTTCATTTGCTCCATTTCTTGAACATTCTTTCCTTTCCTCCACCTCTTAACATCCCTTTGTCCACTCAGGGCTTAGTTGGAATCCCGTCTCATATATGAGACCTATCCTGAGCCTCTCAACCAGCCAATACTTTGCACCCCCTGAAATTACTTTGCATTTGCTTATGTATTTTGTACTTCCTTACTTGTGTACATATTGCTGTCTCCTAGTTAAAATATGAGTTCCTTGTGGGTAGAGATTTTTCACTGTAATCTTTGCATCCCCATCACAGAATTTGGTACACAGTAGGTGTTTGATAAATGCTCATTGTTGAATAGAATTATTCAACGAGCATTTTTTACGTAAGTGCTATCTACTAGAAAATGTGCTAGACATTGAAGACACAGAAATAAAAGTGAAATAGTCCCTGTCTTCAGTGAATCTGCATTGCATGTGGGAGAGTGCATGTATATAGCAAAGTATGTTCAAAATAGGAACCTTTTGTATACAAAATACTACATATAAAACCAATAAAAGATGATTAATAGGGGAAGGCCCTAGTGGATATGAAAACCAGAAAAGGCCTCATATAGAAGGTGGTCATTCCTACATTGTGGTTTCTATTTAGAACCAGGGATTCTAAAAGGTGAAAGGGAGAAAGAAGAATATCCCAGGTATAGAGAACAGCCAGAGCAAAAGCATGGCGGCGGGAAATGGGGTGCATGAGAAGCAATAGGGAGGTAAGTTTGCTTGGACCATAGAGTATCTGGAGAGGAATAATATGTGATAAGGCTGAAAATGTAGATTTGAGCCAGGGTACAAGGAACTTTAAATGCCTAACAGCAGTTTGATGTTAGAGATAATAAGGAATCTTCAAGTTTATTGAGTTGGGGATGGCATGTTAATACCTGTTCTTTAGGAAAACCATGTTGGCAGCTGTGCAGAAAAAGGAGGAAGGGGGCATTTGATGCAAAGGGATTAGTTAGAATGGCCACTGAAATAATTCATACGTAAAGCGATTTTTACCTGCACATGAGCACAGTTTAGCAGGAAAAAAAAATGCTGTTGAGCTATGTATGTGATAAGCCAAAACTGATTTGCATGATTTATGAAGATCCTATTTGCTTTATTATATATTGACATCATTATAAAAGAGTTTCATTCCCAGAGGATTTGTTAATTGAGGCATCACTCTAGCTTGTAGACATTATAAATAGCATCATAGCTCTAGAGCTGGAAGGGATGTCCTCAGAGGTCATCTGGTCTAACTCCTTCATTTTGCAGATGAGGAAGCCGAGGCCCAGAATATTGAAGACTGGTTTCCCCCAGCTAAAACCTCACCTTCTACAAGAAGCCTTTTCCAGTCTTCTTTAATGCTAGTGCCTTCCCTTTTAGGACCATCTCCAACTTATCCGGTAGATAGCCTGTTTATACAGCAGGCAGTTGGTGGCTCAGTGGAGTCAGAAAGACCTGATTTCAAATCTAGGCTCAGACACTCACTAGTTGTGTGACTTGGGCAAGCCCTCTAATTTCTCCCTGCCTCAGTGTCCTCATCTGTAAAACTGCACCTACCTCTCAGGATTGTTAGGAGATTCAAAAGACACAATATTTGCAAAGCGCTTAGCACAGTGCCTGGCACATAGTAGATACTTAATAAATGTTTGTTCCCTTTCCTTCCAACACACACAGCTATTTTCATGTTGCCTTCTCCATTAGCCTTTGAGTTCCTTGAGATTAAGAGTTGTTTGTTTGTGTTTTGCCTTTCTTTGTAGCCCTAGCACTAAGAACAGTTCCAGGCAGATGGCAGACAGTGCTTATTGACTTGTTCAAACTACCCAGGTAGCAAGCTCTAGAAGCGAATTTGAACCCAAGTTGTCTGACTCTAGTTCCCATGCCCTTTCCTGTTGCACTATAGGCCTCATTTATAATATATTTCAATATTTCAAGGACACGTGATCCAATTTGGGGAAGGGGGAGGTGGCCCTTCCCCAATGGAGAGTACTACTCTGTTGCATCTTATCAAATGTAGCTGCTGAAGCTGGGAAAAAATCTGGGCTTGAGTTTCTTCAGACTTCATTATCCTGGACCTTAGATGGCAGACATGCAGTTAATTACTGGGTTTCTACTAATAGCCTTTCCTGCTTGGTAGAAACTGCCAGAAATTAAGCTGTACATGAATTTTTTTTGAGAACTTAGAGCTTACATCCACACCAGAGAAGGAGATGAGGATGTCAGGGGAGAACTTAATACGTACCAGGAAAATTCAGGACCAGGTTCACATTTCATTGTTTTTGCTGTTGAGTTATTTCAGTCGTGTCTGGCTCTTCATAACCCCATTTGAGGTTTTCTTGGCAAAGATACTGGAGTGGTTTGTCATTTCCTTCTCCAGATCATTTTGCAGATGAGGAAATTGTTGCACGGCTAGTAACTGTCTGAGCTTGGATTTGAACTCAGGTCTTTATGATTCCAGGCCCAGCATTCTATCTACTGTGCCATCTCGTTCAGGTTTCAATTTAAAGGGGCTGTCAGGGAGACCATTTTGAATGAAACAATCTGCCTCATGCTTCTCACTGAACTAATCAGTAGTTTGTTTGGGTTATTGTAGCTGTTTTCCTATAATAGAGACATATAGCTATGACAGTCTGCCCCTGCAGTGTAGACACAGAGACATCTTACAAACGGTTTCAGGATCTTCAGATCTGATAGGAGCTTAGCTGACTCGAAGGTACGAGGCTAGAAACAAGTAAAAATGACTTGGTTTATTTTCTCAAATCCCAAACTGCGGTCGTAGTGTAGTTAAAAAACCTGGTTCAGGAGTTGAGACCTGGTTTTTAGCTCTGACTTTCTAAAATCATGAAATGTTCAGAGATCAATTAGTCTGCCTTTTTCATTTTAGAGATCATGAAATTGAAGCTGAGAAATTGGAAATGACTTGGCCAAAGGAGCATAGCTAGGCAAGTTAATTCCAATTCCAGGGCATTGAAAAACAAAACAAAACAAAACAAAACAAAACTATACTTTCCTGGAGGCAGTCTGGTGCAATAGAATGACTGCTGCATTTGGAATCTGAGGATATTGATTTGGTTCCTGGATCTATCATTTATGTCTATGCAATTTTGATTTTTACTGCCAAATGATTTACCACAATTTGATTTAAGTCGTTCGACCTCTCTCGGCCTTTGTTTCTTCATCTATGACAGGAGGGAGTCAGACAAAGTGATCTACAAGGTTCCTTCTATCTCTATATCCATGACCCCATGACCCTCTCTGCCACTGGCTCCTTATGTGACCTGGGCAAACCTGGATGATCCCTAAAGGCCTTTCTAGTATTGAGAGTATATGAACCTTTACTCCCTCCAATTTGAATTATTTGCTGGTGAGCGGCTGACTGTTTTCTGCTGTTTTCTATTTGATGGCCCACAAATTCTTAAGTCTTTCTGACTGAAATGGTGCATTATTATATGTAATGGCTGCTGTTGGTGTTTTCTGAAGAGGAATAGGGTACCAATCATAAATGATTTTAACAATTCAATAGTATAGAAGGCAGTCCTATTAAGGAGTGCATTCTCTATGAACATAGCAGTAATAAATGGTGGTACAATCTTGCTGATGTGGCAAAAGAATAAACTTTGAAATAATACATATTTGATGAACCTGGCTAGCACATAGACTCGAGCACACAAAGGGACCATTTACATGAATATCAATCTATTCAGGGAATACGCAGGGGTACGAATGTGACTATGAACCCCGCTTGCTCATTGGAAAGAATTCAACTATTCATGGTAGGGGAATGGGTTTTTTTGTGTATTTGTGCTCATATGCATGCGTGCATGCAGGGTGGACCCTAGGAAAAATGAACATGGATGCTACAAAAATAAGCTGAGTAAGCAATATTTATCTTCCGATATCTTCTATCTATCATTCATTCATTATATTCTAGCTCAGGCAAGGCTTCATGAATGAAGCGTCATTAAAGGTTGGAGAATTTTAGCCCGGTTCCCTCTTCTTCTTGCTTTGCTTTCCCCTTCTCCTCCCCTGCCTCCATTTCCTAATATTACTCATTGACTTTATGCTGCCCTATATTTTTTTTTCCCAGAGCCCCTTGCTTTGCTGCCTGGAAGATGGTAGGCACTTACAGTGTTGGTTGATTGATTGCTTGGTGGACATGCACTTTCTGGGCAGTGCCTAGAGCTCTATTCTTTCCTCAGGCCCTTTTCCTCCCAATCAAAACTTCCCTGACCCTGTATCCCATTCCTTCAAACCTTATTAGGTGACTGGCTAGTTAAGCTCTGAGAAATCAATTTGTATGAATCTAAGGCATTAGAGGCAAATGATAGCTTAATGTGATAACTTTCCCAAGTGACATTTACATTTTAATGAGTGTCTTCAGTGCCAATCCAAAGAACTCACTAATCTAAGAATTTTCGGTATGATGTAACAATAGAAAAAGCCCTTGGGAGAGATATTTTGGGACAGGGATCTTTCAGAATCCTAAATATGGTAGGGCAGTGACAGATCTTTAAACTGGGAATCAAAGGACTGAATTCAGCTTTCTGCTTTGCCAATTACTATGTGAGACTTTGGGCTAGTCACTTGACCACTGTGGGTCTCAGTTTCCTCCACCCATAAAATGAGAAAATTAGAAATCTCTGAGTTGGAGCTTGTGACAGGGCTAGCCTTCGCGCCCTGCTGAACTTCTGTACTGACGTTAACCTCTTGGGATGTGATTATAGACAACACATGATGGGACTCTTTTGACCTTACATCTAAAGGAGAATAAGTTTTTAATTCCTCTGTGTCTTGGTTTCTTTAATAGTAAAACAAAACTAATGTCCCCTCTGACTCTCAAATGCCTTAATCTCTGATCCTCTAGAGTAGAAGTTCTCAATCTGAGACTTACTAACTTGTTTTTTTAAAAAAAATATTGGTAACTGCATTTCAGTAGAATTGATTTGCTTTGTGATCCTACGTATTATATTTTTTGCATTGAAAAACCTTATTCTGAGAGGTAGGTTTCATTAGTGCAGCAAAGGGGTCCATGACACGAACAAGCTTAAGAATCTCTTCTTTCTGGGGTAATTTCTGTGGCTCCTAATCAGCTTTTGGTAACTGCATTCTACTGACTCGTTATTAAAAAAATACTTTTGCTGATTACTGTGTTTTTGTATGTCATTGTCACTTCTGCATACCCTATTCTGTGTTGTAACCAAGTGCAGTTTAACAAAATGAATTGTTTAGAGGTAACTAGGTTGGGCGATAGATATAGTGTAGGGCCTGGATCAGCAGGACCTGAGTTCAAATCCAGCCTCGGTCACTTACTAGTGACCCCGGGCAAGTCACTTAAACCTGCTTGCCTCAGTTTGTTCATCTGTAAAATGAGCCGGAGAAGGAAACAGCAAACCACTCCAGTATCTTTGCCAAGAAAACTCCAAATGAGGTCACAAAGAGTCAGATGTGACTGAAATGACTGAACAACAACGATTTGGCACAACGGACAGAGTGATAGGCTTGGAGTCAGTAAGACTTGAGTTCAAATCTGTCCACAAATAGCTGTGTAACACTGGGCAAGTCACTAAACCTGTTTGTCTCAGTTTCCTCATCTGTAAAATGGGGATTATAATTGCACCTACCTCCCAGAGTTGTTGCAAGGGATCAAGTGAGATAATATTTGTAAAGCATTTAGCACAGCGCCTGGCACAGAGTAAGCAGTTAATAAGGCTTGTTTCCTTTTTTCTTAACACATTGGTCACATCTGGCAACATGTGCCTCATTCTGCAGCTATAGTCCAGCACCTTTCTACCTCAGTCCTTTGGGGCCAAGATTGGTCATTGCATTAATACACACCTGTGTTTTATAGGCCTTGGCCTTCCAGCATGGATTCTCAGAGCTGCCCCTTCTGTAAGGGAGATAGTGCCCAGAAATTGAGAATAGTTCCTCACCTAGAATTCTAGAAATGGATCGCATTCAGGCTTCTGCTTTAAAAAAAAACAGGGCTGAGAGTGAGTGAGAGAAAGGAATTAAGTACATTTTCACACGTTAGTTCCAAATATACTTCTGTCTTTTACCCTCTGTTAGCAAAACTGTAGCTGTTAAAGGAAGCCAAATCATGTCTTTTTCTTTCTCTGCCAAACTGTTGATGGTGATGATTTCACAGGATAGAAGTTGCAAGAGTTCCTGTATATGAGGATGGAGTTTGAGGCCTAGCCTTTGCACCTTGATCGTATGTGTCAAAAAGTAGTCAGATTACTAATGTGGAAATACGTTTAATATGATTGCACATGTATAACCTATATCAAATTGATGGCTGTCTTGGGGCAGGGGAACAGGAGGGAGAAAAATGTTTAGAACTTAAAATCTTATAAAAGTGAATGTTGAAAACTTTCTTTACATGTAATTGAAAAAAATAAAATACTATTAAAAACACACACATGCAGAAAATAGTAATCAAATGAATTCTTTCTTTTCTCCTAACAATCAGCTAGAGGGGAATGAATCAGTTCCTGATTAAGATGACTGAAATGATCAGATCTACTCATTACTAAATAATTAATTTGCAAAGATGCCATTAAATTGGGTACATAGTACCAATCCATTTTTTTTTTACTTTTGAACTAGTATGGGATCTCACCATCTTCTACCTTGGGCAAACCAAATCTACAGGTCGCTGCTTACCACCATAATTTAGGAGAGAAATTGACAAGTGCCCGGTGGATAGTGAGAGAATTCAAAACTGTGTCCAATATATAATAGATTCCAATGGGACAGAAGGCCAAGTAGCTGGCTTGAGCCCATTTAAATGCTTCTGTGGAAAAATGGAAACCTTGCCAGACAACCTTGAGTCTCTTGATTCATGAGAAAGGACTTGCCAAAAGAAAGATAATACCTAGGGAAAGCTGCCAGGACCTTATAAAAGAAAGGGAACATCATTGCTCAACTGTACCTTTAACCCTTACCAGCTGGGCTCAGCAAAGCACAAGGGGGAATAGGATTTAGAAATGTAAAGGAGCTTAGAGCGTATTATAAACCTTTTTTGCTCCACCAATCACCCGTATTTTAGCTAGCAGCACACATCCTAATTAAAAAAGGTCATTTGTCAAGATCAAATAATCATGATGATAGTTTGCATTTCTAAAGAACTTTTAAGGTTTTTATGATAAAGTGTTATACTCAGGTACAAAAAAAATCCTTCAAAATGCAATATGGGGGAGACATGATTAGGTAGGAATTCTGAAACATTTCTAGTGGTTTCAATGGATTGGAAGCTCAAGGTGAGTCAGTAGTATGATGTAGCAACAAAAAAAAGCTAATTCCATCTTGGGCTGATTTAAAAAATGCATAGATTCTGAGAATAAGTAAATGATAGTACTTCTGTACTCTGCCCTGGTCAGACCACCATTTGGACAATTATGTTCAGTTTGGGGCAATCATAGTTTAGAAAGCTGGAAAAGCTTGAAAGCTGGAGAGTGTGTAAGCAATTAAAATGGTGATGAGCTTCCAGTCCACGTCGTATGAAGACTTGTTAAACAGTTCAAGGAACTGGGGATGTTTAAACAAGAGAAGAGAAGACTTCAATGGGTGCAGTGGGGGTAGGATTGATGTGAAAAAGGGCTTAGACTTGTCCTTTTTGGACTCAGAGAGAATAGTGATTGGAAACTAGAAACTGGTAAAATTTCTTGATATAGACTTGATACCAGGAAAAATAAGTGCTATTCAAAAGTGGAATGGACTGGAAGTCCATGGATGGATTCTCCCTTCTTGAAAGTCTTCAATCAAAGACTGGATGACTATGGGTCAGGTATGTCATGGCAATGAGTTCTTTTAGATAAGTGTTGGTCTAGAAGGCTGCTGAGGTCCTTTTTCGACTCTCAAATTTTAGGATCCTATGAAATTTTATATTATACTATCTTTATAAAACCTTGAGAAGTAATAACAAATAATAATAATAACAGTAACTAGCATTTATATACAACTTCAAGGTTTGCAAAGCACTTCACAAATATCATCTCATTGGAGCTTCACAATTACCCTGGAAGCTAGGTGCTAGTATTATTCCCGTGGTACTGATTAAGAAACTGAAGGAGACCTAGGTTAAATGACTTGCCCAGGGTCACACAGTGAATCACTGTCTGAGGCTGGATTTGAACTTGAGTCTTCCTGACTCTAGACTCAAAAGTCTATCCACTACCCAACTTTATCTAAGTCAACTAGACATAACAAAGAAAACTAAGAAAAAAGAAGCCAATACTTGTCATTAGGCAAGGATTATTGCTGATTTATGTTAAACTTGTAGGCCACTGAAACCCCCAGAAATTTATCAGAATTCCTATCGAATGCCCCCTATATTGTTTATAGCCTAAGTAAAGAAGCTTACATTCTATAATTTATTCATAAATATGTATAATAAAAGGTAATTTGGGGAAAGGGAGAGTACTGACAACTGGGTGGCAGTGGTGGGAGGTTGGGAAATCAGGGAAAGCTTTCTAGGGGACATTAAACCTGAGCTGAACCTTGAAGGAACACCAGGATCTGAAAAGTGGAGATAAGGAGGGTATACCTTCCAGTCCTGGGGGAGAAGTGTGGATTCTCAGTGGTGGTAGATAGATCGTAGGGTTGTAAATGTAGAGCTTAATGGTGAGTTCAAAGAATAGCTAGCAGTCCAGTTTGACCAGAAGGAAGCATTTATAAATGGGGATCCATATGAAACAAATTGGAAAAATAGACAAGAGTCAGATTGGGTAGGGTTTTAAATCCCAGGTTAAGGTGTTTGTTTGCATTTTATGTTTGAGACAGTAGGGAACCATTGAAAGTTTTTGAGCAGGGAAATACCATAGTCACACCTGTAACTTAGGAAGATGCAATTTTTCAGCTTATGTGGATAATGTATTTAAGAAGACAGTGACTGGAAGCACAGAGACTAAGTAGTAGGCTATTGCAGTAGTCCAGACCCAAGAGGCAATGATGGCTATGTGACAGAACAGCAAAGGAATGGCTTTAAGTAGAATCAATGTGAAGGAGAAATAGAATCAGGACTGGTCAACTCATTGCATATGGTAGATAAGGGGGTCAGAAGAAAGAGGATGACTCAAAAGTTGCAAATCTGGGAGATTGGAATGATGGTGGTACCCTCAGCAGAGAGAGTAGAAATATTGATATCCCTATTTGACGGATGAGGAAACAAGTTCAGAGGTTAAACAACTTGCTTGCGGTCACAAACCTGGGAATCAGATATAAGACTTGAGCTCAGTTCTCCAAATTCCAGGTCAAAGTTTCTACCATATTGTTGTCTCCATAGGAGGAGAGGAGGATGGTTTACCACACTAGGTGATATTGAAAAATGAGCACACCGTTGTGAACTTAGGAGCAATTGTACAAAACTTTTACTCACAGAAAGATAGGCAAGGCTGCTTCTGAATTGCCCTTGAATGCTTACTTTGCCTCTATATTCTCTGCTAAAAAGAAACATCATTGGAAGAGACAGAACAAAAACAGCTAGTAGTGAGTTGTTACGCATCATAAGTACCAAGAAGGCAGTTAGTTGCCCTCAATAAGTTCAAATCACTTGGCCCATATGAAATGGTACTTTATAGCTTACAAAGAGCTTCATAAACATTATCTTAATTCCTCTAGATAACCCTGGGAGATGTGCTATTTTTCTCTCTACATCACAAACAAGGAAACTGAGATGGACAAAGGTTAGGTGCCCAGGGTCAGCCGGCTAGTGAGTATCTGAGACTGGATTTCAGCCCAGGCTTTCTTGACTGTAAGCCCTGTACTTGATCGTCTGTGCCACCTAGCCACCATTAATATCTTAGCTACCTTTCTAGTTCCCAGGCCAGTTGTCTTTCAGTAAAACCTTCCTGTACTCCTTATGTGACATAAAAAAAGAAATAAATTATTGTTTGCCATGCAGATATACAGAAAAGTAAATTGATTAATTTTTCATAAAGAAAATTTTTAGTATGTACCATTTAGTATTATGAAGTTTTTCAATATAATTTTTCATAAGTAATACTACTTTTAGAATATTTGAATAGGATAATATGAATATGTACCAAATAGTCCCAATTGCCACTTGACAAGCTCTTAGTACCTCCAGGGTTATATTGCTCCAGCTTGTGAACCACTGTCTTGAAGTGATGAAATAACTGACAGATGTGGTTTTGCCCTTTTTTTGTGTCCCCAGTGCTTAGTACAGTGTTTGGCACATAGCAGGTGCTTTATAAATGTTTATTGACTGACTGACTAGTTACTGAAAATAGGAGAGGTGATGCAACACTGAAAAAGAGTAAACATCTTGATTTGTTTTTTAAAAAAGAGGAGAATGGAGTCTGTAAACTATTGGCCATTAATTTGGACATCAACTACTGACAGAATTCTTGAATTTATTATTAAAGGGATGGTTGGCGAATATTGAGAAAAGGAAGCGGTGATTACAGGGAGGCAGGATGCATGGCTTTACTGGTTTAAGAGTGGATTGGCTTGATGCAAAGATGACTGATGAGAATCAGCATGTCATAGTAGATAAAACGTGGATTTGGAATCAGGAAAACATAGATTCAGATATTGCCTCTTAAATTTACTAGTTGTATGAATATGGGCAAGGCATTTAACTGGTCTGTACCTCAGCTTTCTCATCTGTAAAATAAAAAAATATTAATACCTGTACAACCTATTTCACTGGGCAGCTAGGTGGTGCCGTGGATAGAATGTCAGGCCTGGAGTCAGAAAGACTCATCTTCCCGAGTTAAAATCTGGCTACAAGACACTTGCTAGCTACGGGACCCTGGGCAAGTCACTTAACCCTGTTTGCCTCAGTTCTTCATCTATAAAATGAGCTGGAGGAGGAAATGGCAAACTATTCTTCTGTCTTTGCCAAGAAAATCCCAAATGGGGTCACAAAGTGTCAGACACCACTGAAACAACTAAACGTATTTCCCACACTAGTGGTATGCTTTAGTGAGATGTTTGCAAAGTACTTAGCAAATTTGAAGTCATTCTATAAACGGCAGCTGTTGCTATTAACTTGGAAGCTCTTCAGTGAAACATAGGAGTCTGTGCTATTTAATGCGTTCATCAATGGCAGATAAGGGCATAAATAGTAGACATCTAAAAATTTCAGGTGGCTTAAAGCTGGGAGGGAGAGTTAACACAATGGATGAAAGAGTTGAGATTCAAAAAGCTCTCAACAGGTTAGAATGTTGTGTCAAACCTAAGAAGATAAAATGTGGTGGGGGAAATGTAAAGTATTACATGGAGGCATAAAATATCAACTTCACAAATAGAAGAAATGTGGAGGAGAGGCAAGACAGCAGTTGATTTGAAAAAGGGCTGGGGGTTTTAATGAACAATATGCTCAGCATGAGTGAGCAGTATGAAACAGCAGCCAAAAATGGAGCGTAAATCAAGAGTACATAAAGCGAAACATAGTGTCCTGGGCCAAGGATCGAGAACAGTACATTCTTGTACACTGGTCATCACACATCTGGAGTACTGCATTCTGTTTTGAGTGCCATGTTTTAATAAGGACATTGAGAAGCTGGAGAGCATCCAGAGGTGGGTGACTAAGAAAGTGAAGAGCCTCAGAATCCTATGATGTGAGGATTAGTTCCCAGAGTGGAGGACGTTTTACATTCACAAGACATGACTTGGATGGGACATGATAGCTGTCTGCAAGTATTTATAAGGCTGCCCTTTGGAAGAATGATTAAACATGTTCTGCTTAGCTTGAGGGCAGAATTAGGAGCAATAGAGAGAAATTTCAGAGACAGATTTTTTCTTTTGACCTGATGTAATGAAAAATTTCCTAACAATTCAACAACATAAAAATGGAATGGACTGCCTTGGGAGGTAATGTATTCCCCTTCACTGGAAGGCTTCAAATGAAGGAAGGATAACTACTTGCTTAGTATATTGTAGAGGAATTTTCCCCCAAGCATTGGTTGGATGGGATGGCCTTTGTGGACCTTTCTTACTCTTGAGATTCCATGATTCTGTAATAATAAAAAAAAGAACTTCAAAAATTGCCCTTGAACTACTTTAGTTGGTTTTAGAGGTAGCTGTAACCTTGAATAGTGATGATAATAATAGAAGGATCTATTGAAGGTACTAAGGAAGGTTAAGCTGGAGCAGAGAATTGGGGGGAAATGAGAGCTTTCTTCAAATACCCTAAGTGCTCTCATGTACTTAGAGTATGAAAGAAATAAAACTTATTGTCTGGCCTCTAAAGGGCTGGAAGTTATAGGGAAGACAGATTTCAGCTCAATGAAAGGATAAATTTGCTGACAATTAGAGCTGTTCCAAGTTAGAATGGACTTCCTAATGTGATAGAGTTCACCATCACTGGATGAACAGTATTTCATTGAGACATTCATATACCTCATCAAGAAACTGTTGGAAAAATTGGTAGATTCATTCACTGGGGAGGGAGTTAGTCATGGTGTTTCTTAAACTGTGGGTTCTGACTCCATATGGGCCTGAAGGGGTCACTAGTGGAAAAAGTATAAGAGGTCCTGGTGTCAAATTCAACAAAAGTGAGGGTTACTAAACTATAACTAAGGATCTCTGTGCCAAGTTTCCAGAAGTGAGTGACCAAAAAGGTAAAGAGCCTCAGAATCTTACTATGTGAGGATTAGTTCCCAGAATGGAAGATGTTTTGCGTGCACAAGATATAACTTGGTTGGGACATGATAGCTGTCTGCAAGTATTGACCTATAAAACCACATATTTCCATTATCTGTTTTATTGTATTTTTATTTTGTTAAATATTTCTTGATTATATTTTTACATTTATATTAACTTTCCAGGTTCAGTTTGCTCTACTGTTAAATGCAGCTCAGAAGACATGGAAAAGTTATAAACCGTACCGGTGGAGGGAGTACCTACAATGATGAAGGCACTGTTCCATTAAAGTAATGAAATCATTGAAGAAATCATTTTTTGCCTGATAGATAAGCACGACAGTTTCCCAGGTCTATTGGGATGAAAATACTTTGAAATCTGTAAAGTATTTTCGAATGTGAGCTATTATTAGTGTTGTCACATAGGAGATGTGACAACATCTCCATTTAGATTGGTGGAGAGCAGGAAGAAAAGCATTCTCCATTTGGGGAGCAGTATGAACAAAAGCCAGGATGTCAGCGTACGGGAAATAAGAGAGCATGTTGTGGGTGGGGGAGGCAGGGCATGGAACAAAGGAAATGGCTTGGCTAGAGCACAGTCTGTGGTAAATCAGGTCTGTGTGGGAGGTGAGACAAACACCATGGTACCTGGCCTGGCTACAGCAGGGGCGGGGGGGCCATGATAGAGAGAGAAAAGAAATTGAATAAGTGAAATGTGACCAATTAATATAAGAGCCTTGAATGCCAGGCTAAGGTATTTATAATGACTTCTATGGGTCATAGAGTGCCATTGCAGTTATCAAGAAGGGAAGTGGGGTAATAAACATGAGGCTTTACTGAGATTTACATATCCCCTTCAATCCATTCCACTCCCTTACTCTGGAGAAAACAAAACACTATACTATATCATATTCCTCAAGGACATAACAAGGAGTCTGGAAGGAAATAAAATGTTCTTGGTGAAATAAATAAAGACTTCAGTAAGGCTACCATGTTACTCTTCATCCATCTAGGATGCACTCAGCTTCCTTATGATGGATCAGAAATTTCCTAGTTTTGAGGAAAGAATCTAAATTGGGATATTTGAAGAGAAAAAAAATACCGCAATCCCATCACACAACTTTAACAACTTCAAGGTTCTGTAGACATTTGTTTTCAGAAGTAGTCAATATCTATTCCAGTGGGGTTTGGGTGTCGCTTTTTTTTTATGGTTTTGATATACTGCTCAAATTATTGCCTATGTAGGATGAAATGCATCCTTAAACACCAAGTTGTCAAAGTAATATCTACAAATCATTCAGAACACCATCACTGGCAGGTAGTAAATATTTTATATCTTATTGAAAAATAATATTTTTTTCTTGTGAAGAATTGCTGTCTTAATCCCTTTGAGATTCCCTTGAAATTTTCCCTTGGGAAACATGAAAAAATGTAGATCCTTTATTAAGCCTAAAGCTTCATTAGAGAAACTGTGCAGGGCAATTTTTGCATAGATGGTGATGGAGAATTTTTATTTGTATGAATTCTTTGAGCCAAATTTTCTGCTTCATTCACCACTCTGAATCTTCATGGTATATGAACGTAGAACATCTCTTGGAATTGTATTATGTAGAATTCCAAATTATTATGTGCAAAGAAGTCACAGAATCTCCAAATTTCATATTTAGATGGGGCCCTAAAGGCCATCTAGTCTTCCTGGTATGGCAGACAAAACACTAAGATTACGGTTTTGTGGCGTCTATAATAAACATAGTGCAATGGAAAGGACAATAAATTTAGAGTGAGAAGACATGGTTTTGAATTCAAGGAGGACTTTGAGAGTTGTTGTAGTCTAAAAATTCACCAATGTGTGGCCACCTTGCCAACCACCTTGTACCTGTCTCTCTAGGACATTGGCATCTTGGACTCAGAATTCTTGATGCTGGTACCCCTCTATGCACAATTTTAAAAACCGAGAGAAAATAAGAAGTAACTACCCTCTAGGCAAGCCATCAATTTCCCTTGCAGATCTCTGGTCTAAATCAACACTGAAGTGCTTAGGAACTCTGATCAACACGGTGACTAACCACTATTCCAAAGCACTCATGATATTATCTACCACCATATAGAGAGGGGATAGACTCAAAGTACAGATGAGAGCATGCATTCTTTTCCTTTTTTTGGACAAGGTTAATGAAGTGATTTATTTTGAATGACTATATGTATTTGTAATAGGCTTTTTTTGGCCTTCTTGATGGGTGGGGGAAGGGAATGGAAAGGGGAGAATTTGGAACTAAAAATTAAAAAAAAACTTGGGAAAAACCCCCAAACAAATTAAAAACAGATCTCTAATATCTTCTAGTTCCTTCTTTTTTCTTTCCTTCCTTCCTTTTTTCCTTCCTTCTTTTTTATTTCCTCTCTTCTTTCCTTCCTTTTTTCATTGAAGGATAAAACACAACTCATTAAAATAGGATATAAGCAAAACTAAAAGATTATCATTATGAAGTATGTTTTATATAGTTCCCCTAAATAATACATCCTAGCAAATATATTTTCTTTTTACCCTAAAATTCAATTGTCACAACCAAAATGACTTCATCATTAACCCTTGCCCTCTTTTAGTAATTTCTTCCATTAAAACTTCTTTCCCAATTTTTCTCCTTTATATCACAGATCCTTTTTTAAAAAAAAATTGATGCTTTAATTTCTTTATAGCACTATCCAGTATCCTTTTTCTGAAATTCAGAACCATATATTTCCTAAGTCTCAGGAAGTTACACCCTAAACCCTTCAGATTTACCTTCAACATTATTCAGAGGTAGGCAAAGAGGAAAAGGCTGCTTGCCTCCTGCTCAGAAGAGTAAAGCCTAGTTAGGAGGCAGTGGTAAGAACATTGAATTTCAAGTCAGGAAAGACCTAGATTCAAATCCTGCCTCTGGCATTTATCAGCTGCCACTCAATTTCCTCATCTGCAAAAAAGAGATAATTCCTACTGTACCTCCCTTGCAGAGTTACTGTGAGGAACAAATGAGATATTGTATATGAAGAGCTCCGAAAAATCTGAGTGCTGTGCAAATGTCACATATTTATTACTGCTACATAACTTTGATATTTGCTGAGTCGGATAGAACATTGCACGAAAAAAGCCAAAGCTTAGCTCCCACATTAACCGGTTTGCTTCCCAAGAAGGAAAAATGTTTTTGAAGCAAAACTACACCCCTAACTACCAATTTTAAAAATCTGTGTCACTAGTCCAGGGATGCTATGACTACAACATTGACTCTTGAATATATAGAATACCTCCCCTAAGCAGCCCTCTAGTATCTCTATATACTCGTAATAATTTTATTGCTCTCTGATTATGGTATTGTTGAAGGCTCTTCAGGGTTCATTTGCCTATACCCTTAGGAGTTTAGGAGTTATATTAAATAAGTGAAGAAACCTTCCACAACTTCTCTAGTAGATTTAGTCTCTCTCTCTCTCTCTCTCTCTCTCTCTCTCTCTCTCTCTCTCTCTCTCTCTCTCTCTCTCGGGTTTAAAGGAAACAAAGCATTAGTCATTTCAAATTCTTGAGCTATAGATATTCCCTTCAGATTCTTAGAGATTACCTGAACAAATTTGCATTTATTTTATATTTTTAAAGTATATTCAAATGGACCTCCTTAATTTGGCCCCTGTCGGAACACGCCTAAGTTTATGGTGCTGGAAAGATGATTTTCTCTTTAAATGCACAGCTCTGAGACCCCACCAGTGTATCTTTTTACATCACACATAGATGATGTATGAATTCAAATCAAAGAGATCTGATTAAAACAGAACTTCCGTGTAATAACAAGTGTAACAACAGTGTAATAACAATAACGCCATCTATTAAATGTTCTCAGTACATATTACCATATAGCTTTCACTCCCAGTATGTCTCTTAGGAATTCTAACTGGCTCCCAGGTCGCTTCTTTGTCTCAAAGAGGAGCTATCAATCCGTTAACAGAGATGGGCTAGAGACGTGGTGCTAGAGACAATTGTCAGAGGGTCAGTCTTGGGAGTCCTGGTGTCCCAGCATGACAACTACAGAGCATTCTAGAGAAGACTGTTGTCTTCTTTTGGTAAAGCAGATGCAGTCTAGGGTATGCTGAGTTCTGGTGCTGCTGTCACTTATGGCCTGGCAGGGTATAGATGCAGCTGACATTTTTCCTCATCTTTTTCATTCTCCTTGTCCTAGCCTTCCTCAAGACATTAATCATCTTTGTAACAAATACTGGCAATACACTTACCTACTTATGCCATGTGAAATTGCTAAGAAAGCAATGAACAAGTTTCTGGGTGATATAGCTAAAAAATAATGTCTTTCCGTGAGTGAGGCTAACTTGGGAACACTGGAAGCAGCTAGTGGGTGCAGTGGATAAAACGTTGGACCTGCAGTCAGAAAGATCTGAGTTCAAATTTATCTTTAGATACCCACTAGCTGTGTGACTCTGGGAAATCTGTGTCTGCCTCAGTTTACTCAACTTTAAAATTGGGATAATAACACTACTAATCTCTCAGAGTTATTATCTATTTGTAAAGTGCTTAACACAGAGCATAGCACATAGTAGACTCTTAATAAATACTTGTTTCTTTCCTTCCTTATAGGAACACAAAGCTCAGGCATATACACATACGTCTCCATAAATATCACCTAATTTCATCCTAATAACTTTCCCATGGTGCAGGTAGTACAATTGTTTTATTCCTATTTTACCAATCAGGTAATTGATGCTTAGAGAGGCTAAATCATTTGTCCAAGGTCAAATAGCTAGTAAGTGGGAGAACTGGGACCCAGTTCAAATTGTTTATTAAGCACCTATCACACGCATTGCTCTATGCTAGGTAATTGAAAAAATACAAAGATACATAAAACATGTTTCTGGTTCTCAAAGAGTTTACAATGTAGCAGCAGGAGAGAAAAGCTACAAATCTTTTCAAATCCACTGTATTATCAATGTGAGTACTCCTTCCACCAGTGAAGATTGCTATTCATCCATGCATTCTTCTTCTGGGCACCTTTTCTCTATGTCTTAACATAAATCTTCCACGGAGGAACTTTCCAAAGCAGCACAAACGTCCCTCTGGTTCTTTTGATATTTTATAGATGTCAAGTCTACATTTTGTCTATATCCCTTGCTCACGTCCAGCCCACTTTTCACATTATTCTCAAAATGTGATCGAGCCTAATATCCTCCTGTGTGGGGATCCTTTCCATTGTCCATTACCCATTCAGGATATGACTGCTGATAGACTTAAGTCGCAAGTTGCCCGTCCCATCGTACCTCCTCCTACTGGCAATAGGCACTTTTCATTTGCTTTTCCCTTATTTTTACTCCTATGTAGACAGCAAGAGAAACCTCTTCTAAATGACCATGGATCTCACTGAAGAGATTATATAATGTTGTGAGGTTTAGTGCATCCAGCCAAGTGTCATCTGCCAAAATGAATACCTGGGGAGTCTCACCTTCTCTAGTGCCCTCTCCTCTATTGTGGTTTGTACAGGTGAGGCAACTAAGTGGCATAGTGGGTAGAATTATGAGCCTGGAGTCAGGAAGACCTAAGTGTAAATCCAGGCTCAGATGCTTACTAGCTGTGTGACTCTGGGCTAGTCACTTAACCTTCTTATGCATTATTTTACTCACTTGCAGAATGGAAATCATAACAGCGCCTTCCTGCCAGGATAGTTTAAGAACCAAATGGAATATTATTTGTAAAACACTTGGCAGAGTGCCTGCAATGTACTAGGCATTGAATAAATATGTATCCCCTTCTCATCCTTCTCCTTTGTAAAGGACATCTTTCAAGATATTGACAGACTCCTTATTGGGTATCAAATCCAGCGGTGGAGATTGTTGTATCAAAGCATATAAACAGTTTAGTAAATTTTCTTGAAAAAAATCCAAGTTGTTTTCCAGGATGACTTGAGCAATTCATATTCCACCAATACTGCATTAGTATCTGTAATCCCTGCATCACTGGCTCTTTTTATTATGGCTGCCAATTTGATGAGTGTGAGGTAATACTTTAGCTGTCTTAATTTGCTTTTCCCCTTTACTTAAGAATTAGGTAATTTTTTCATAAGGTTGTCAGTTTGCATTTCTTCTTTTGAAAACTTTGTATATGTATCCCTTGATCAATTTTCAATCAGGAAATTGCTCTTATATGTGTCTTTAAGTGTATATACATATATATGTATATACGTGTATACATACATATACACACATATATACGTGTATACACACATGTATATGTGTGTATGTATATAATGTTTCAGTTTTCTTGTATTTCTGTCAGTTCTGACAGTGGCACATTATGGATAGACTTGGGAAGTGACTTGGTCTCCTGCACCCCAGCAAGATTAGTCAAAAACTCATTTAACAAAGCTGAGAGACCAAGAAAGAGAGTCCAGGGTGCCAGTAGGGAGGAGGTGGAGATGATAAGGGGCTGGCATACAGCAGCACATCATCACTTTTTTCCATATCTTTTCTATCTCATGGTTGGTCATGAATTTGTTATTTAACCATAGTCGTGAAAGATACAGCTTTCTATTCTCCACTAATTTTTAATGACATGACTTTTATATTCAGACATCCATTTGGAATTTATTGTGGAATGTAATGTAATGCTTTGGCCTAAACCCACTTTCTAACTAATTGCTTTCCATTTTTGCTAGTAGTTGTTTTCAAATAAATGACCTTTCCCTCTGTAGTCTGTGTTCTTAGCAAGTGTTGGGCAGCTGTATCTCTTTGGCTCTAGATCTTGATTATCAAGTTTATCCCACCTACAAGACCACAAATTATTTCAGTGGCATCTGACTCTTCATGACCCTATTTGGGGTTTTCTTGGCAAAGATGCTAGATTGGTTTGCCAATTCCTTCTCCAGCTCCAGCTCCAGCTCCAAAGAGAGGAGAGGCCCTTAGGAGCCCTTCCTGATAAGGGCCAAAGTGTAGACTCAGTGATCACAACTCTTCCCAGATCATACCACCTGGGAAGCACCAAAAACTTCTAAACCCCAAGAACTAGTTCTGAAAACAGCAGTATGGAAAAGCCCGATGCTTGAGATGGAGCCTCTCCTCCCAGCCACCATGCCAGAAACAGAGTCTAACTTTAACATAAAGTTCCGAATCAAGAAATAGGGTGGAAAATTAGCAAACAACAACAAAAAGAGCCTGACCACAAAAACCTACTCTGGTGGCAAGGAAGATCAAGACACAAACTCAGAAAAAGACAATGCAGTTAAAACAGCTACAAGCAAAGCCTCGAAGAAAAAAAAATGTGAATTGGACACAAGCCCCAAAAGAATTCTTTTGGAGAACTAAAAATGATTTTCTTTTTTTTTTCTTCATTATTTTGGGAACCAGTCACCCACATGGTCTGCATTCTGTTCTTTCACTTTTTTTAATTATTATTTAATATATTTAGTTTTCAGCATTGATTTTCACAGGAGTTTGAAGTACAAATTTTCTCCCCTTTTCTACGCTCCCCTCCACTCCAAGATGGCATATATGATGGTTGTCCCTTCCCCCAGTCAGCCCTCCCTTCTGTCACCCCACTCCCGTCCGATCCCCTTTTCCCTTTCTTTCTTGTAGGACAAGTTAAATTTCTATGCCCCATTGCCTGTATATCTTATTTTCTAGTTGCATGCAAAAACTTTTTTTGTTTTTGAACATCTATTTTTTAAAACTTTGAGTTCCAAATTCTCTCCCCTCTTCCCTTCCCACCCACCCTCCCTAAGAAGTCAAGCAATTCAACATGGGCCACATGCGTATCATTATGTATAACCCTTCCACAACACTCATGTTGTGAAAGACTAACTATATTTTGCTACTTCCTAACCTATCCCCCTTTATTGAATTTTCTCCCTTGATCCTGTCCCTTTTTGAAAGTGTTTGTTTTTGATTACCTTCATCCCCATCTGCCCTCCCTTCTATCATCCCCCCCTTTTTATCTTCTTCCTCCTTCTTTCCTGTGGGGATTGAGTATGTATGGTATTCCCTCTTCAGGTCAAATCTGATGAGGGCAAGATTCACTCATTCCCCTTCACCTGCCTTCTCCTCTCTTCCTACTAGAAATGATTTTCAAAATCAAATAAGAGTGGTAGAGAAAAAAATTAAGTAAAAAGGAATGAGAGCAAAGGAAGAAAATCATGAAAAGACAATTAACACCTTGGTAAAAAAAAAAGGCACAAAATACTGAAGAAAATAACTTTAAAAAGCAGAATTAATCAAATGGAAAAAAGAGGTACAAAAGTTTGCTGAAGAAAATAATTCCTGAAAAATTAGTATTGGGCAACTGCAAGTTAATGACTCTATGAAACACCAAGAAACGATAAAACAAAATTATACAAATGAAAAGGTAGAAAAAATGAAATATCTCATTGGATAAACAACTAACCTGAAAAAATAAATCAAGGAGTGATAATTTAAGGATTATTGGATCAACTGAAAGCCATGGTCAAAGAAAGAGACCAACCCTAGACATTGTATTCTTTTTTTTAAATATTTTTTGTAAATTTATTTTTAATATGTTTAGTTTTCAGCATTCATTTTCACACGCGTTTGAATTACAAATTTTCTCCCCATTTCCACCCACGCCCCACTCCGAGATGGCATACACTCTGATTGCCCTGTTCCCCAGTCTGCCTTCCCCTCCGTCACCCCATTCCCCTCCCATCCCCTTTTCCCTTCCTTTCTTGAAGGGCAAGATAAATCTCTATGCCCCATTGCCTGTGCATCTTATTTTCTAGTTGCATGGAAAAAAAACCCTTTTTAACTTTTGAACATCTATTTTTTTAAAACCTTGAGTTCCAAATTCTCTCCCCTCTTCCCTTCCCATCCACCCTCCCTAAGAAGTCAAGCAATTCAACATGGGCCACGTGCGTA
>CM053622.1:108401358-108418351 GCA_028646595.1 Phalanger gymnotis
CCTGAGACCAGTTTATGTTTGTCTTGGAGGTTTTTGTTGTAGGCTCTGTGACTTTGTTGACTTCTTCTGACTGTATGTTTTGGTCTTCTTTGTTACCAAAGAAGGATTCTGGAGTCTGAGACTGAATCTGGGTGTGTTTTCACTGCCTGGCCATGTTCCCAGACAACTTACTTGACCCTTGAGTTTTTCAGGGAGGTATGACTGCTTGTAGACTAAAGAGTTCTATGTTCCAAGCTTGGGTGGATGTGCTGCCACACCAGCACTCCTCCTTTCCCAAGAACCCCCAACCAGGACTGGGCTTAGATCTTCAGTAGGCGCTTCACTCCTGCTCTGATCTCATCTGCCATTTAATTCCTCCCACCAGGTGGGCCTGGGGCCAGAAGCAACTGCAGCTGTAGTTCTGTAGTTGCCCCACCTCTGCTGCCCCTGGGGTGGTGGCCAAACCACAAACTCCCTGTGCCCAGCAGCTTTTCCCACTAACCTTCTCTGTTGTTTTTGGTGTTTGTAGGTTGAGAAGTCTGGCAACTGCCACAGCTCACTGATTCAGGGCACTAGGGCACGCTCCACCTGGCTCTTGGTCTGGCTGGTCCACGCTGCCCATGTTGGGTTCTGCTCTACTCTGCTCTGCTCTGCTCCCAGCTCCATGCAGGGCAGACCTTACCCAGACACCATCCGGGCTGTCCTGGGCTAGTGTCCTGCTTCCTTCTGCTGTTTTGTGGGTTCTGCAGTTCTTCTCTGTTGTCCTTGGTGTTTGTGAGTTGAGAAGTCTTGCAACTGCCACAGCTCACTGATTCACGGTGCTAGGGCACGCTCTGCCTGGCTCCTGGTCTGGTTTGTCCGCACCACCCACGCTGGCCCCACTCTGCTCCGCTCCTAGCTCCATGCGGGATGGACCTCACCCAGAGACCATCCAGGCTGTCCTGGGCTGGAGCCCTATTTCCCTCTGTTATTTTGTGGGTTCTGCAGTTCTAGAACTGGTTCAGAGCCATTTTTATAGGTTTTTGGAGGGACTTGGCAGGGAGCTCACTCTAGTGCTTGCTTTCCAGCCACCATCTTGGCTCTGCCCCCCCACAAGTATGAACTTTTAAAGTGAAGAGGAAATGGGGTGGGGAACAGACCCTCCTTGAAACTCATTCCCATCTAAATTGGTTCAGAAATGAAAAATACATACATACATATATAAATTCATACATACATATATAATACATATTCAGTTGCAATAGAAATCTATCTTACCCAACAAAGAAATGGGAGGGGAAGAAGATAAGAAAAAGGAGGAGAATGTTAAAAGGGTAGACAGATAAAAGAAAACAGTGATCAAAAGCAAAACAAACTTTGGAGGAAGGACGGGATAAAAAGAGAGAGAGAAGAATAAACAGAAGAAAATAGGATGGAATGAAAAGCACAATTTGCAATCATAACCGTGAATGAGAATGGGATGAACTCACCCTAAAAAGGAAGCAGCTAGCAGAAGGGATTAGAAACCAGAATTCAACAATATGTTGTTTACAAGAAACACACTTGAAAAAGAGAGACACACACAGTTAAAATAATGGGCTGGAGCAGAATCTTGTGTGCTTCGGTTGAAGTAAAAAAGGCAAGGGTAGCAATCACAATCTCAGACAAAATAAAAGCAAAAAAGACATACTTAAAAGGGATAAGAAGGGAAAGTACAACTTTCAAAAAGGAACCACAAACAGTAAAGTAATATCAACACTAAACATATATGCACCAAATGGCATAGCAGCCAAATTCTTAAAGGGAAAATTGAATAAATTATAGGATGAAATAGACAGTAAAACTATGCTAGTGAGAGACCTCAACTTTTTCCTCTGAGTTAGATAAATCTAACCACACAATAAATAAGAAAGAAATTAAGGAGGTTAATAGAGTTGAAAAGTTAGATCTGATAGACCTCTGGAGAAAACTGAATGGGAACAGAATGGAGTATACCTTTTTCTCAGTTGTACATAACACCTTCACAAAAATTGATCATGCGTTAAGGCATAAAATCCTCACAACTAAAGGCAGAAAAGCAGAACTATTAAATGTATTTATTTCAGACCATAATGCAATAAAAATTACATTTACTAAAGGGCTGTGGAAGCATAGAATAAAAGCCAATTGGAAACTAAATCATCTAATCCTAAAGAACGAGTGAGCCAAAGGAAAAAAAAATTGGAATAAGCAATAATTTCATTAAAGAGAATAATAACAATAAGACAATATTCTAAAATTTGTGGAATGCAGCCAAAGCCATACTTAGGGGAAACTTTATATCTCTAAATCTTTATCTCAATGAAAGAGAGAAAGAGGAGATCAATGCATTGAACATGCAACTAAAAAAAAAAACTAGAAAAAGAACACATTAAAATCCCCCAATTAAAGACCAATATGGAAATCCTGAAAATTGAAGGAGAAATTAATAAATTTGAAAGTAAGAAAAGCATTAAACTAATAAATAAAACTAAGAGCTGATTTTATGAGGAAAAACAATAAAACATAAACTCATTGGTTAATTTGATTTAAAAAAAGGAAAGAAGAAAACCAAGTAACCAGCATCAAAAATGAAAAGGGTGGATACACCATCAGTGAAGATGAAATTAAAGCCATTATTAGGAGTCATTTTGCTGAATTATATGCTAGTAAAACTGATAATCTAAGTGAAATGAATGCATATTTAAAAAAAATAAAACCTGCCCAGATTAACAGAAGAGGAATTAGAGTACTTAAACAAACCTATCTTAGAAAAAAGAAATTGAACAAGCTATGAATGAGCTCTGAAAGAAAAAATCCCCAGGATCAAATGGATTCACAACTAAATTCTACCAAATATTCAAGGAACAATCAATTCCAATACTATATAAACTATTTTTTAAAAAATAGGTGTAGAAGGAGTCCTACAAAATTCCTTTTGTGATACAAATATGGTTTTGATACTTAAACCAGGAAGAGGGAAAACAGAGAAAGAAAACTATAGAACAATTTCCTTGATGAATATTGATGCAAAAAATGTTAAATAAAATATTAACAAGGAGATTAGAACAATATATCACAAAGATTATGACTAGTTGAAATTTATATCAGGAATGCAATGGTGGTTAGGACAACTATAAGCATAATTGACAATAACAATAGCAAAAAATCATATGATTATTTCAATAAAAGCAGAGGAAGCTTTTTGACAAAATACAACTCCCATTCCTATTTAAGAAAAACCTAGATAGCATAAAAATCAATGAACTCTGTCTTAAAATGATAAGTAATATCTATCTAAAACCAAGAGCAAGAATTATCTGTAGTGGGTATGAATTTGAATTCTTCCCAATAAAATCAGAAGTGAAGCAAGGATGTCTATTATCTTTTTTTAAAAAATAATACTTTATTTTTCCCAATTACATATAAAAACAATTTTCATTTCATATTTTAAAATTTTAAGTTCCAAATTCTCCTCCTCTCTCAGATGGCAAGCAATTTGATATAGGTTACTGTAATGGGGCGAGTTAGAGCTGACCCCTGCCCTCACTGGATGTCCACGCCCAGGGCCTGCTGAGGTAAACTCAAGGCTCTGAGGTAAGGGTGGGACAAGATGGAGTCAGGAGGAAGGGTCTCGCCCTTGTTCCTCCTATTCTCCTCCTACTCTCCTTCCCGCGCTCTCCCCAGAATTCACCTGTGCACAGGTAAATCCGGAAAAGAACCTGGCACCACGTTGCACAATAGTATTCCATTACAATCTTGTTCAGCCATTCCCCAATTGATGGACAAAGGACATTCATTATAACACCACTACTATTTAGTATTGTACTAGAAATGCCAGCTATAGCAATAAGACAAAAAAAAGACATTGAAGGAATAAAAATAATCAATGAGGAAACAAAACTATTGCTCTTTGAAGATGATATTATGGTATACTTAGGGAACATTAGAGAATCAACAAAAAGAAATTGAAACAATTAACAACTTCCCCGAAGTTGAAGGATATAAAATAAATATAAAAAATCATCAGCACTTTTCTTTATTACTAACAAAACCCAGTAGGAAAATAAAGAAAGAGAAATTCTATTCAAAATAACAGACAACATAAAATACTTGGGAGTCTATCTGCCAAGATAAGCCCAGGCATTATATGAATACAATTACAAAACACTTTTTACCCAAAGACAAATCTAAACAATTGGATAAATATTAATCACTCATGGATAGGCTAAGCCAATGTAAAAAAAATGACAATTCTACCTAAGTTAATTTACTTATTCAGTGCTATGCCAATCAATCTACCAAATAATTATTTTGTAGAGTTAGGAAAAATAGTAACGAAATTCATCTGGAAGAACAAAAGGTCAAGAATATTAAGGAAATCAATGTAAAAACGTGAAGGAAAATGGCCAAGTAGTTACAGATTTCAAACTATATTACAAAGCAGTAATCATCAAAACAACATAGTACTGGCTAAGAAATAAAGTGGTGGATCAGTGGAATAGATTAGGTGCACAACGCACAGTAATAAATGACCACAATAATCTATTGTTTGTTAACTCAAAGACCCAAGCTTTTGGCATAAGAACTTATCATTTGACAAAAACTGCTGGGAAACTGGAAAGTACTTTGGCAGAAACTAGGCATTGACCCACATTTCACACAGTATGCCAAGATAAGGTCAAAATGGATAAATTATTTGGACATAGTGTGATATCATAAACAAATAAGTAAATTAGAAGAGAATGGAAAAATGTACCCGTCAGATCTATGGATAAGGGAAAAGTTTATGACCAAAAAGAGAGAGAAGGGGATTATGGGAGCTAAAATTGATAATTTTGATTACAAGAAATTACAAAGCTTTCACACAAACAAAACTAATACAGACAAAATAGAAGGAAAACAGGAAACTAGGGGAAATTTTACAGCAAGTTTCTCTGGAAAAGGTCTCATTTGTTAAATATATGGGGAACTGAGCCAAATTTATAAAAACAAGAGCTGCTCCTCGATTGATAAGTGGTCAAAGGATATAAACGGTCAGTTTTCAGAAGACGAAATCAAAGCTATCAGTAGTCATGAAAAAATGCTCTTAATCACTATTTATTAGAGAAATTCAAATTAAAGCCACTCTGTGATGCCAGGACCTTTGTAAACCTATCAGATAGGCCAATATGACAGAAAAGGAAAATAATCATTTTTGGAGGCTATGTAGAAAACTGAGTATAGCCAGATAGTTGTGAACTGGTCCAATCATTCTGAAGAACAATTTGGAATTATGCCCAAGGAGCCACAAAAACACATACCCTTTGACTCAGCAACACAACTAATAGGTCTGTATCTAAAAGATATTTTTAAAAAGAGAAAAGCACCTATTGGTACAAAAATATTTATAGCAGCTCTTTTTCATGGGAGCAGAAAATTGGAAATTGTGAGTATTCCTATCAGTTGGGGAATGGCTGAACAAGTTGTGGTATATGATTGTGATGGGAAACTATTTTGCTTTGGGAAATGATGAACATGATGTTTTTAGTAAAACCTGGGAAAATTTATATGAACTGATGCAAAGCAAAGTAAGCAGAACCAAGAGAACATTGTACACAGTAACAGCAATAGCATAAGGATAATCAAGTCTGAAAGGCCTAGCTACTCTAATCAAGACAATGATTCAAAACAATGCCAAAGAACACATGATGAAAAATTATAGCCATACCCAGAGAGAAAATTGATGAATTCTGAATGCAGAATTAAGCATGCTTTTTAAAAAATTTCTTTATTTTTGTTTTATTTTGTTTGTTTTCTTTTGCATCATGGCTAATATGGAAATACATCTTGCAAGACTTCACATGCTTAATCAAAACCAAATTGATTGCCTTGTCAAGGAGGGGGAGGTCCAGGAGGAAGAGAATTTGGAACTCAAGATTTTAAAATATGATTGTTAAATAATCTTTACATGCACTTGGAAAATATTTAATGAATAAATAAGAATAATTAATAAAAATTATTATTGTGATAATCTAGGAGTGAGGTGATGGACTGCATCAAAGTGGTGTTGGTATCAAAGGAGAGAAAAAGATTTATATGGCAGAGACATTAAGAGGGTAAAATTGATAGGACTTGAAAGTTTATTAGCTATAGAGGATGTGGGAGAAGGAAGATCCCAAGAAGAAAATTAGGTTGCTAGCTTGGTTGACTGGGAGGATAGTGGTACACTTGATGTAAATAGGGAAGTTAGGAAGAGAGGAGGTTTGGGCGTCAAGGAGAAGGCAATATGTTCATTTTAGGACACATTGCATTTAAGATGTCTATAGGACATCCAGCTTGAAATGTTTAATGGGCAGTTGGGGGTGAGAAACTGGAAGTTAGGGCTAGACAAATACATAGAGAGGATAATTGAAATCATTCAAGCAGATGAGACCATCATGTGAAATAATAGAGGGAGAAGAGAAGAAGGCCAAAGTCAGAGCTTTGGGGATTTCCCATGGAAGTAGGCTTAACCTTGATGAAGATCCAACAAAGGAGAGAGGGGAGCAGTCAGACAGAGAACCAGAAGAGAGGAATGTCACAAAAATCTAAAGAGAAGAGAATATCAAGGAGAAGAGGGTAAGCAGCAGTATCAAAGGCTTGTGAAGATATCAAGAAGGATGAGGATTGAGAAAAGACCATTGGGGCAGCTAGGTGGCACAGTGAGTAGAGCACTGGCCATGGATTCAAGAGGACTTGAGTTCAAATCTGCTCTCAGTCACTTGACACACTTAATAGCTGTGTGACATTGGGCAAGTCACTTAACTCCAATTGCCCTGCCTTCCACCTTCAAAAAAAATGTAAAAAAAGAGAGAAAAGGCCGTTAGATTTGGCAATTGAGAGATGGTTAGTAACTTTGTGGAAATTTGTTTCAGTTAAAAGTTGAAGTTGGAAGCCAGATTGAAAAGAGTTAAGAAGAGATGGAGAGGAAAGGTATTGGTGGCACCTAATATAGTATTCTCAAGGATTTTAGGCACAAAAGGGAGGAAATGCATATGGTAAGAATTAGTGGGGCTGGACAAATCAAGTGTCAGTTTATTGAGACTGAGATTACATGAACATGTTTTAAAAGGGTAGGGAAGCAGCCAGGAGACAAAGAGAAGTTAAATGATAGATTATGGATGATAAATCTGGTGAAGAAGGAGGTGGTATGGAATGGGAAAACTTGTGCATGGAAAAAGTTTTCTTTGGCAAGAAAAGGAGCCATCTCTTCATGTGTGACAAGAGTAAAGGGGGAGATAGTGGTAGAAGACAGCTAAGTGATACAAGATGAGAAACAGGGAAATGGTCTCAATTTTTTCAGTGAAACATGAGGCAAAATTCTCAGCCGAGAGAATGAGAGGAGGGCAGCTATGGAAGATTTCAGAAGGGATGCAAAGGTTTGAAAAAACTTCTGTGGTTAGTGAAATAATGAATTGATTAGGGAAACACAAAATTATTGTCTTGCCACGTTGAAGGACCGGTTGAGATTCTGTAGCATAAATCTGTAGTTTATCTAGTCAGCATAGTTTCATTATTCTCTCCAGTGTTGTTCAGCAGCATGAGAATCAGAGGGAAGGTAGTGGATGGTGGGAATTAATCAAAGAATGAATTTTATTAATAATGTACTTATTATGTATTTTTTGTATCCTGCTTTTTGATGAAGTTATTAATCATCTTAATAAATTATTTTATCGATTCTCTAGATGGGACTTTTTTTTTGTCATGGACCCTTTTGGCAGTCTGGTGAAATATATGGAAACCTTTTCAGAGTAATGTTTTTAGTACATAAAATTAAATACATAGGATTACAAAAGAAGATGGTTATATTGAAATACAGTTATCAATATATATTTAAAAAAAACAAATTCATCAACCCAAGGTAAAGAACTTTTGCTCTAAAGTTTCTGTATGGAACATCACAACATCTCAAATATGGTAATTTTGTTTTTTTGTTGTTGATATTTATTCCATTAATTCCTTTGCTGTGTTTTACTGAAATAAATAGAATTTCTAGCTTTAGTTCTAGCTTTAGTGGTCAGAGGGAGCACATTATTTAACCTTTGAATTTATTAGGAAGGCTTTGAATGTTTCTCCATTACAAATTTTTATTTCAAAAATACTTTTGCTAATATAAAAGGACCTTGTAATAACTATGATTTTTAATGTTTTAACATAAATGGATTATGTTTTGTCATAATCCTTTTTTGCATCAAATAACACTATCGTATTTTTATTTTTCTTAATTTTATAATTAGCTATGTTAGTTTTTTAAAATGTGGAACCATTATTGGATATCTGATACAAATTAATTTGGAAATGAATAGTCTTTTGGATATATTGCAGGAATCCCTTTAACAATTAATTTTTTACATAAATACTTGTCCAGTAGCAATATTAGACTACAGTTTTCTTCTTTATTCCTTTCTAATTTTGGTATCAAGACTATATTTATTTAAAAAAGAATTTTGATAGAGTACCATATTTACCAGTCATTTAGGATAACATCAAGCACAAGCACTATTTTAATAATTTTTGATAGACTTTACTTGTAAAATGAGCTAGACGAGCTTTTTTAAAAACTTCTTTCAAAATTCATTCATGGCTTTTAATATTTCTCTTCTGACATATGTTTTTGAAGTGATCCTTAATTACTTGCTTTGTTGGTAACCTAACCCTAACACTAACCTTAACCTTAACCCTAACCCTAACCCTAACCCTATGGTTATGTAATTTTTTTTTGCAGACTTTCAGCCTTTTCCTTTAAATGTTTAATTTACTGTCATATGATAGGGTATAGCAGTTTTCAGTAATTTTCTTTATTTTCTGTTGTGAATTTATCATTTTTTTTTATTTTGGTGGTTTGGGTTTCCTCTCTGTGTGGTATATTACAATTTAGCTAATGATTCACACATTTTGTTAATATTTATTAAAAACTACTTTCAAATATCACTTTGATAATTTGATTTCAATTTCATTTTTCTCTTTTAATTTTAAAAATATCTTTTCAATTTTTTGGTTAATTTGTTAGGTTTTCCTCATGTTTAATTTGTCAATCTCTTTTTGTATTTTGTTAATGTATGTTTTTATAGATATACATTTTCCTTAGATCATTGGTTTAGTGGCATCTCATATTCTTTACTACATTGGTTCATTGTTTTAGTCATCTTTAGAATAATTATTGTTTCTATTTTGCCTCACAGAATGTTCTTAGTCTCCATTTAAATCTATTTCTTTTGCTCCTATTTCTACATTTATTATTGTGTTATAATCAGTAAAGGACGTACTTGATATTTTGACCTTTCTATTTTTTCTTGTGATTTATTTATACATGATAAGTTTTAAACACTACAATATGATGCTGAAAATAGATATATTCTTTAGCATTCCCTTTCAGAAATCATCAAAGGGCTACCAAATCTTACTTTCACAAACACTGTTCAGATCTATGATTTCTATCTTGCTTATCTTTTTGTGAGATTTACTAAACTAAAATAGGAGTGTTAATGTCATCTATAATTATTATTGTCTTTAGTATCAAAGTATATTTACATTTTTCTTAACTTTTCCTTTAGTGACTTAAATGCTATGGTACTTGGTGCACTTATATTTAACAATTATATCGTTTCACTACCTATAGTGCCTTGAAACATAATGTATTTTTCTTTTTTGTATTTCTTATAGTAGCTATTTTACTGATGCCTTATATAAAATCATTATTGCAATTCTAGATTTTTATAGTTACATGAAATATAGTAATTTTTTCAGATGTCTCATTTAAATTTGTTTCTTTATGTTTTATCGTCTTTCTCATACACAGAAAAATTAGGGGTTCTGTTTTCAAGGTTCTTCTCTTCCATTTTAATGTTAAGTTTAATCCATTCACATTCAAGGTAAAATTAAACTTGTGTTTTCCTTTATTAAGCCTTTTTAAAAATCTGTTTTCTCTTTACAAATAATTACTAAATCTCTGCAGTTTAACTTACATAAATTGTACCTGTCTCCTTTGTTGCCCCTTTCCACATCACCCAGCTCAATCCTATATTCTTTTATTCCAATTCATTCTTAAAATATTCCCAAGACAATGTTAGTCTTCTACTCAAGAAGTTCCAGTGGTTCCTTATTGTTTCCAAAGTAAAATACAACCTCTTATGCTTGGCATCAAGAACTATTTGCAATCTACTCCAATTTTCTTTGCCACACATTTTTCTCCCATTCATACTCTACTTTCTAACCAACTCATTGAGACTACTTGCTATTCCCCATGACACTTCATCTCACTCCCATGTGCCTTTTCACTGGCTATCCCACAGTCTTATAATACTCTCCCTCATCACTACACCAATTAGGATCTTGAGCTTCCTTAAAGGTTACCTTCAAGTATCATCTCATCCTAAAGACCTTTCCCATTTCCCAATTATTAGTCATCCTCAAAATAATTTTGTTTACGTGAAGGTGTTATATGTGCCAATAGAATATGAACTCTCTGAGAGCAGGGACTTTCTAAATTTTGTATTTGTAGCTCTAATGACTGGCATTGTGCCTAGCACATAACAGACTTTTAATAAAGTTTTCTTCTCTTTATGACCTTCATACAAGGTGATTCTTCTGTAAGACAAAAGATTTGCAAATATCTTTGTGCTGATCTGTTTGCTTATGTTCATCATGAATACTTTAAGGGGCGATCACCATGAGTCCCATAGTCCCAGAAAATGGTATGCATTGTTGACTTTGGATGCAGGATTAAGCCAACTCCATTAACATATTTATTTGCATCTCTAAGGAGAATATTTAGCCAGCCTTCCTCTTATCTTCACTCTCTTTATGTCTTTTGGTTTCAACTATACAAATATCAGTATGAAAGTCACTAGATTTCTTCAGTTGGTTGTTGTCCTTTGTTCTTGAAGAGGACCTGAATGAGATCATTATGTTGGTGTCAAGATACAGTGTGTCTAACTGTGACCAATATGAACTCAGAAGGTTGTACCACAGGTCAAACAGAAATAGTCCATATGAACATTTGTAGTGGAGATGTTTCTAAATTTGTGCATCTCACATTTCTTTCGAGCTACTGCAGTTCTGTGTTGCTCATAGAGCACAGCGCTTCTTTGATGTGGGCATGCCATTCTGGGCATTTTTTGCCAGTGTTTTCCATGTCTCACAATTGATTACAAAGTTCTTCAGAGAGACTTTGAGAGTGTCCTTGTTGATACTTCTGACCTCCACATAAGCACCTGCCTTGTGAGAGCTCTTCATAAAATAGTCTTTTAGGCAAATGTATGTTTAGCATTCCAACAATATAGCCAGCCCATTGAAGTTATGCTCTCTGCAATAGAGTTTGAATTCTTGGTAGTTTAGCTTGAGAAGGAACATCAGTGTCTGCTACCTTATCTTGCCAGATGATCTGGAGAATCTTTTCAGGATAATTCAAATGGAGGAGATGTGGTTTCCTGGCATGCTATTAGTATTCTGTCCTTTTCCTTTAAGAAGATGGACAACAGAGACATCGTTGAATTCTTCGAAGTATAACCTCCTCTTGTCATATAACCTAGAACATTTTAGTAAATTTGTGGACCCCCTGCCTCGTAAATCTCAAATGGGATAGAATCAGCATCAGGTGCTTTGCCACACAAAGAGGTATATAGAAATAAAATATAATATAAATAAAGATATAAGTGCATAGTAAGATTTTGTAGCATTCCCTCTAAAACTTCTTTGCTGACTCGCACTTGCTTGAGTGGTTCAGGTTCCCCTAAGAGTGGCTAACTTACTACTGTCAGGGTTCTAGAGGTAACTACAAGGGGCTAGGTTTCTCATACTATCTCTCACGAGCCCCCACCAGTGTGCTTCCCATTATAAAATTAGCACTTTCATTAACAATTAGCAGGACTTAAGTACTTTTTTTTAAAAAAAAAAAAAAGCAAACATATTTGCCAAAATAGCAAAAACGCTACTTTAAAAAATTATCTCAAAAAGCCTGGGGTACATTTTCCCATGAAGGCACACAGATTCTATGGGAAAAGAAGGTACGAACTTGAAATTAAAAGACAATGAGGCACACATCTAGAGAACATATGTGGCAAAGGGGTATGACTCCTTCTTACTCTCAGTTAAGTTCTTTTCTCCCTTCAAAGTACAAGAAGTTCCTTTTAAATGTAGCTACTTGGTAGGTTCCAAGTGTTAGGGCCTTTGTAGTCTGTAGTTGGCATTTCCACCACATGGGGTCACACAGCCTGAAACAGCCTTTCCTTAGGTCACTATCAATCCTATTTAGATGTTTCATCCCTTATTGTCTTTTTGATTCCAGCTAGATGCACTCTTTGTTGTGGCCCAGTCTGTACAACAACAGCGTTAACAGTGGGGCAGTGGGTAGGAGGAGAAAGAAACTCTCTTCTATTGCCCCAATTCTATACCTCAACCAATGACTTCCTCTCAGCGTTTTGGTTTTGACTCTCAAGCTGAATTTTTTTTAACTTAAATCTCGTATCACTAGACTAGGTCATTATTTGACCAACAGATTCTAACCTGGTTTGATTTCGTCGTAAGGTGTTTCCTGTGTGGCGTCATCTGATTTTCATCCAATGGACAAAAACCTTTACTATTTCAAACTTATTAAGAGCTTGTTAATGTCTAGTTTATACTTTTCATTGATTAATTGATTTAATCCATGTTTTCAGCCTTTTGTTTTTGGATTAAGATGGTGGTAGAACCCCACCCTTATAATTATAATTTGCTGTGTAGACAGATGAGAAAGAAATAATTTCCAGCAAGAGGAATCAGTGAAGTCCAAATGATTATAGAGATATTTGAGCTGGGGCTTTAGGAATGGTTAGGATGCTTTCAGGTCACATTATCAATTAAATAGAGGACTATTCATTTTCTCTGATCCACATGGACTCTTAAATCTCTCAAAAACAGAAATTATGTACTAAAGATAAAGAAACTTCAGCTGTCTGCATGGTCTAAGAAACATGTAACCCAAACGAAGATTTAAAAAAAAAGATGGGAACTGATTCCTACCCTAAGTTCACACAACATCTCATCTCCCACCACCCACCATACTACTGGCAGTGAGACCAGCTGCATTAGCTGAACTAAGAACATGAGCCTGCAATAAACCCCAGTCCCCAAACTCCAATCACCCTCCCTCTTGGCAGTGCTATGGAGATCCTGGTGTCGGTCTGCAGAAATTTGCGGGGACTGCAACAGATAGTTATTGCCAAAATAGCAGAGTTCTCTTCTGCAAAAGATCTGCACAAGAGAGTAAAGGAACAGATAGACATGGATAGAATGTGTATTTGGGCTTGAAATAGAGTTCAACGCCATACCCTAAACTCCCCTCCCCAGAGCTTAGTAGAACCAAATTACATAGCACGGTACCTCTCTGAACTGTCAGTACCAGACCAGAGAACTGAGGAACAGAGGGAGTGATACAAGTCACCAGGACATGTGTGTGCATATATATGTGTGGGAGGGGAGGTGTTGTACAACCACTCAAGCCTGAGGCAAACAGTCCAGTTCTGTTTCCCCCACAAGTCACTTGGGGCAGAGACCTAATTGGTGAACCACGAATTGCCCAGTGTGGGAGGAGGTTAGAGTCTTTGAGATCCAGGTCCTAGGGAAACCACAACTTAAAAGGAGGGAGTCAGAGAGTGAGCAATAGGGGGAAACAGGTGTGTGTGTGGGGGGGAAGGGCAAGACTAATATTATCAGAAATCTCAGAAAGATGAAAATTCAAAGACCTTGAACGTAAGCAGAGAAATTGACTGGCAAAACATTAACAGCAAAAGGAAATGTGGCCTCAAGATCTAGTTAACAAATTTAGGCCTCTATGAATAAATACAAACAAAGGAAAATAATCCAAACCTTGATTAGACAGAAGACTCTGTGGAATATGACAAGAACATGGAACTTGCAATTCCTGAGTATTTCAAAAAAGAAATGAGGATTATAACAGCACAATTTATGGCCTATACAGCAAAAATAATTTGCAGAAAAGAAAAAAAACTTGAATCTTCAATGACAAGTCTCATCAAAGAAATAAGAGAGAACAACAGATTGGGAATGCAAATACAAAAAAAAATGAAGGACAATCTAGAGGAAGAGGGAAAAAATAATAACTTTAAAAGAAAATATTCTCACTATCCAAGCAAAATATACTGATCTTGAAGACAGTATGCATAGACGCAACCTGAGGATCACAGGTTTCCCAGAAAAACACAGTAAATCCAAAACCTTGAACACTAGATTGTTAGAAATAATACACGGTAACTACCTGGTACTTCCAAACACAAAGGAATGAAATTCCAATGGAAAGAATTCATAAATTTCTTTCAGGCAAAAATACCCAAGGAAGTGATGAAGTGCTCGTGCTTGAACCCTAATTCTAACAGCCTCTGCTTAGGCGCCTGTGCCAGAATCCCAATTCCAAAACACATCCAGTTCTCAAAACATATTCTGTCTCAGGCTGTCTCTCTCTAGCTAAAGGGCAGCCTGCCCCAACTTATCTCTGCTTTTTCCTTAGTACACTGAGTCATAACCATATTTAATATTTACTGACCTTTCTAACATGTATCTTAGACATAGTATTTTGTCTAACAAAACACTAGATGAGAAACTATTCCCTTTAGCCCTGACCATTAGTGAACTCAGTGATGTTTCAAAGTAAAAACCACACCCCCAGTAACCCCTGTGTGGACTATTTCCTAGAGAACTCTGGATAATGCACCTGAGCAGTAGAAACTAAACATGCTTGTTCCTTTAAGAGCCAACCATGCCTTAACCACTCCCTAATCCCACCCCCAAACACCTAACTGACGTGTCCCCCACTTTATTCCCCTATTAGTTTCTATAAAGATTCCCCCTGCACCTCTTTGTAGTTGCATGTTCCCTAAGAACTCTTGTCTGCTCAAAAGCGTAATAAATCTTTTCCCGACTTAAAGAATGCTTGGGTCCATGAATTCATTCCAGGCAACCTGGGAACTTTGATTTGGGATTCCTCCATCCCTGAGTTTCATCTCTCCCTTAACATGAGGGACAAGCTCTACAAGGCAGTAGCAGAAACCACCTAGAAGGTGAGAGCCCAGAATAGATACCTTGGAAGTTTTGATTCCATGAGGAATTGCAGAGATTAGAGGAAGACTAGATATTTAAAGGTGTTATGGACCAGAGAATAAAGATCAGAGAACACAGAAAGAAAGGATGGATAATGAAGAGAGTGAGATAAATCCTCTCTAGAAAAGGTCACGAAAGTGAAATTAAAAAAAAAAAACCATACTCTACTAAACACGAGTAGTTGAAGAGAGGACTAGGAAGGAGGAATCTACTTGACTGAGAGGGGAAAAATAAAAAAGAATTAAATAAATCAGGAAAGAAAAAGAACTAATTAGCAAAACCTCAAAGGGAATGGTGTGACAAGTGAGAGGTGGATAGAGTGAGTGAGGAGAAGAGAGCCAGTAGGAAAAAAGCCACCTCAAAAAAAAAAACCATTAAGCTAAAGTAACTTAAGAAAAAGTACTGTGTTTACAATAGAAGGAAAAAATCATAACTTGGAAGAAATCACTATTAGAGACAAATGGAGAAAATATGAACTTAATTCTCATAGCTTTAAATGTGAACGGATTAAATAATGCAATAAAATGAAAAAGAATGACAGATTCAATAAGAAAACAAAACCTTAAAATCTGTTGGGAGAGAGACTTAAAAATGAAATAATAATGAATGGGTCAAAGAACAAATCATAGAGATAATCAAGAATTATGTGAAAAGAAAATTATAATGATGAAACAACATACCCAAATTTCTGGGATGCAGCTTCAGCAATGCTCAGGGGAAAAATCATATCCCTACAAACACATAGCAACAAAATAACCTAACTCTCATTTGTGGCTCCAAGAAGCTGTATTGTGTGCAGCAAAAACACCCCTATAAATCAACTTGGCAGATGGGCTAAATCAGGTTGAGGGTGGTTAACAGATTTTAAACCTCTTGGTGAGTTAGGGGGGATGCCTATCCCAAGCAGATGAAGACTTCTCTTGGTAGAACAGACAGATAAAAACAATTTGTTCCAACAACCACTAAGGCAGCTGAAGCAAACGTCGTGGAGCACTTGGTAGTTATGGAGCTTGGTAAGATATCAAAGATACCAAGGTTGCATCCCAGACCATCACTAATCATCCTGACTTTTGTCTTGCCCCTGGACTATGATGACTGCAGAAGAGGCAATGAGGCTGACAATTTGCACAACTCTGTCTCACTTAAATCCAATTTACATGCAAGTCAAGACATCACTTACTTGTGATGTCATTAGTCTTGAAAAATGAAGGATGAACAACAACAAAATAGAGAAAGAGAAGATTAATAAAGTGAATGTGCATTGAAAAGATTAGAAGGCCAACAAAACCAACTGAAAGTAAGCATAAGAGAAGAGATATTAAAAATTAGAGAAGGAATAGATAAATCAGAAGTGAAAAAATACAAATGATAAGTAAAACTAAAAGCTGATTCTTTGAAAAGACTAATAAAATTGATAAATCATTAGTTAATCTGGTTATGAAGAGAGTAGAAAATCAGACCAATAAAATAGCAAATGTGCAAAATGAAGTCACAACAAACCCAGAAGAAATAAAAAGAATAATTAGAACATGTTATGCAGTTGTTCTCTAACAAAACCAAGAACACAAAAGAAATAGAAGAATACCTTCCAAAATTTAAAGTGCCCAAAATATCAGAAGGTCAAAAGAGCTCTTAAGTAATTGATCTCAGGAGAGGAAATAGAATTAGGAATAAAGGAAATAACAAAGAAAAAAGAACCTCCTGGGGTTTTGTTTTTGTTTTTTACAGAATAATCCTTTTATTTATTTATTTATTTTTTACTTTTGAACATCTATTTTTTTCAAACCTTGAGTTCCAAATTCTCTCCCCTCTTCCCTTCCCATCCACCCTCCCTAAGAAGTCAAGCAATTCAACATGGGCCACATGCGTAACATTATGTCTAACCCTTCCACAATACTCATGT
>CM053622.1:108418851-108436385 GCA_028646595.1 Phalanger gymnotis
GTGGGTGGATTCCCCCCCCCCCCCAGAAGCTGCTAGCCGAATTGTTAAAACAACTAATTACTGATTGAGGATTATATCTAATCATTGGAATCAGTACCTAGGAATTAGTTTGATTTAAAAAGACAGTTTGACTTCTTAACATCGACTTCTTTATGAGAGTTTAACTTCCACATTTCTCTGGGCTACAGCCTGGATTCAATCTACCTTACCCCAGAGGGGAGGAGGGAGAAAAATCAACATGATCGTAATGTTCTGTCTGGTAATAAGCCTAGCACTGGACCACTGGGGTGTAGGCAGTTGTCTGATGTAGGATTTTTCAGAGAATGTTGACCAATTCTGTCCATTGCTGTGGAACCCGGATATCCTTTCATATGAGTTAATTGAAACGTTAACCCACCTTACCTCTGATATAGGCCAAACTAAGAGAGTAATTTTTTTTTTCTCCTAGCCATACTGCTTATTGGTGACAATAGCAACAGGAGGCATTTTGAAGATTTGATCAGAGGAATTAATGAAAGATGAGTTACCCCCATTTGTAGAAATAAAAAAAGGAAGAATGCCTCAAGAGGTATTGTCAATTAATATGTTCTTCCATTCTATCACTTTCTGAGGGGAAGAAAACACGTTAGCAGACACTTCTATGTTTGTACCAGCCAGGAAACCTGGATTTGATTTTCTTTGTAGACAACTTCGCATTGTGAAGTATCTGACCCAAATACTCACATGTCCACAGAATCTCGCAGACAAATGAAGTCTCCCTAGAGATATTCATTCTCCCAGAAAACAGGACACAACCCCCAGCTGTTGGTTTCCATGGGGGAACAAGAAAACCACATTAAATTCACACATAAGAGGAAATGAGGAAAATTGGCTACTGTGGGAGAGCTGGAAGTCATGTTATTCCACTGGCCCTCATATCAAATATGATTAACCATCAGTCCATGAAATGACTCCCAATATGTTGCAGTTGCTAAAAAGAGATAGCATCATAAAGTACTTAACATAGTGCCTGGCACATGGTGGGTACTTTACAAATGCCAGCTATTCCTGTTATTATTACTCTGTCGTATCCAAATTCAGTACGGTCAGTTTGAAATCACCAGCACCAACAGATTTCTCACATCGCTTTTTTTCTATACTCCTACAATTATTTCGCAGAGTACAATTATCAATATCTGTCCCCAGACGTCTAGCTGGCATTTATCTCTTCGCTGCTGTTAAAGAATTAGATTCTATTGTTGATATAAGGGAACACCTCCAACCCCAGGCAACCCTATTTACTTGCGCTTCCTGACAGGTATTAACAGTGGTTAACTCTTCTTTTTTTTTAAACTCTTCTGAGTCTTAAGCAACTCCTCGTAGGGGGGAATTTATGAAAGAGCTGGGGCGGGGGGCAGGGTGGACAGGATCTATATATGGTTGGGTGCATAGCTTCGGCTCTAGGTTTCACTTTGTCAGGAATGACCAAACAGAAAAAAAAAATTACTCTTTCACATACACCTTACAAGGGGATGTAAGTAAACATGGAAATTATTTGTATTTTATTGTCTTATAATAGCAGCAGAGGTCTAATCTAAGTATCATGCAAGATATTAGGAAAATACAACTTTTGGGCTCCAAATTTTCTATTATAAGTTGATTTTCCTGGTCTCAGTTTAGCTAACCATGGAAATGGCTCATTTCCAAATCCCGGTGTGGAAAAAAAGAGTTGGTTAATCTTTGAGGACTGCTCTGAAGCAATAATGACTAAATATTGCTTTATAAAATTATTTTTCTCGTCTCTTATTTCTTATATACACTATATAACCAACCGTAAGCCAAATAAACAAAATGATAATTGACAGCTAGGTAGCACAATAGAGTGCTGAAATTGGAGTCAGGAGGACCTGATTTAAATCCTGCTTCAGACCTTAGCTGTTTGGCCCAGGGCAAAGTCACCTAACCTCACCCAGCCTCAGTTTCCTCATCTCTAAAATGGGGACAATAGTAGCACCTGTTTCATAGGGTTGTTATAAAGATGAAATGATATAATGTGCATAAAGTGCTTTTCAAATTTTAGCTGTTATTGGTGCTGTGGCAGCTTAAAATCTAGCAGAACAATAAAGCAGACATGCCTCTGTACCCTTGCAAGTACAGATATACTTAAACTCATCACAGCATCGAGGCACAGAGCTGATGGGGAGGGAATGGATAAAGGTGAAGAGAAGAGACCATTGAAGACTTGAGCACAGGTTGCAAACTCTGATCAGAACAAACAGTCATTGCCACTTTGGGGCAGCCTCGAGAGACTGTCTCACCTTTTGAAGTACAAGGGAAGAGGGTTGAAAATCTAATTGGTATTTCATTTTCCAGGAAATGAGGCAGTTAGCCCCTGCTGCACGCAAAGAGTTTTGAGCAAATGTTACAATTCCTATGAAAATGGTGCAGCTACCCTCATGCTCCTCCGGGTATCACTCTGATCTGAGTAGGCATCTGGATGGCAGCAGTGGCTGGAGATGGGGAAAAAGTGAGAACTGATAGAGAGAAGCTTCCCCATCTCCTCCAGCCTCTCTTCTGGAGGTCAGTGTAATGAATTTTGAAATGTTTTCCCCCTGACATCTGCTTTGCAGTTTGAGTCAGTCAGTGAAATCAAGCTTCCCCTGAGGAAACGTGGAAAAGGCGACCTGGCTTTAGCTATCTACATCATGTGAGAGTATTCTGAAAAGAGCCAGGAGCTCTGAGCCTTCTTTCAAAAAGAAAGGGCTGGTGTTCTACATATTGGTGGGAGTTTAGCTGTTTTAGTTGGCCCCCTTTGGATGCTTCTACAAAAGGCTTTGTTTGAGTTTTGTTTTTTTCTTTGTCAGGAGATGCCTTGAAGCCGGTGATTAGACAGTAGGGAAGAATACTGTGGCTTCCAGAGTTTTGTTTATGAGAACAACCTACCATGATAGCCTTGAGACAAGGATCAAACAATATTGCCAGCGTATCTGCTTCCCTTTCAAATGTCTGCTGCCCACACTGGAATCACTAGGCAGATGTGAAGCTGGGTTTTTCTAACTCAATAATTGCAACCTCACGCTCTTTGCTGCCAAAATGGACTCTGCAGGCTTTCCTTGGCCAAATCTAGAATTGGGGGTGGGTGTGTGGGCAGCGGACTTCTCGCTCAAGTTGAACAAAGGGGAAAAAAATCTTGCAGATGTTAGGTCTTGCTTTTAATGCATTATCCAGAGTGGGGCTGATTGATACTGAAGAAATCTTCCTCAAGCAAGTTTAAATGTATACCAGGAAATTCTGAGGCACTATTTCCTGTTGGAATTATTTGATCTTAACTTTGCACACAGATCCATTCTTGTGTTGACCTCTTTTTCCCCTCCCCTTCTCTCTCCCTCCTCCTTCTCTCTCTCTCTCTCTCTCTCTCTCTCTCTCTCTCTCTCTCTCTCTCTCTCTCTCTCCCTGTCTTTCTCTCCCTCTCTCCCTTTTTCCTTCTCTCTCTCCCCTCCTCTTTCTCTTTCTCTCTTCCCTTCCCCCTCGGTCTCTCTCTAAATCATGGGACCATAGATTTAAAGCTAAAAGTCTAATCCTCTTTTTCCACAGATGAGGAAACTGAAGCAGAGAGAAGTTAAGTGACTTAATCAGGGTCACACAGCTAAGTAATAGAGGTAGGATTTGAACTCAGGTCTTCCTAGTTCCAAGTACTGCACTCTATTTACTGTGCCCCATAGCTGCTTACCAGCATATTTTGCACAAAAATAGGATTTCTGCTTCTTACGAAGATTTATTTCTTGTCACTTTACTCCAGAAAAGTTTCTTTCTTTGAGACATCAAAGTCCTCAGGGTCACATACAAATTTAGAGCTGAAATGGGTGTTAGAGGTCATTTAGTCTAACTCCCTCATTTTATCGAGAAAGAAACAGACTCAGAGAGATAAAGCAATTTGTCAAAAATTGCACAGGGAACAAATGACAGAGGAATAATATGAAGCCCAATTGTTGGAACATTGAACTACCACCAATATGTAGAGTTGTAATGGACAGTGAGGTCACTGAATCTAATCCTCTCATTTTATGAGGGGAGGAAACTGAGGCACAGAAAAAATAAATAACTTGCCCAGGGTTATATGATTATGAATTTGAGGCAGAAGTCACATCCATGTCTTCTTGGCCCCAGGACCCTATTCATTACCCCAGAAGTGTCAAACAAATGGTCCACGGGCCAATGTAGCATACCATACTCCTGAGTATGGTTTGACTCCAGATTAAAATATAATTGAGAAATATTTATCAAAACAAGCAAAAATACAATGGAACATAGATAATGTCAATATGTGTTTTTTTTAAGGCTGCAGAGATCTTTGTGTAAGTTTCTATGTGAGTTAGACACCTCTGCACAACTCCATGCCTCCAACTTCAACCTCCAACTTCAGAATTTTGTCCACTGAATCACAATCAGCTGGGAAAATGATGATGGAAAAAGCAGATTTGTTCTTTCATTAAAGATTAAATATCTGCATCACATGAATTTTAAGAGATTAACATTTCATTTCCCTACAAATATTCTTTATTAAACTATTGGGGGTGGGTGGAGAGAGAGATGAAAATAGGAGAGAATTTCTACTCTCAAAGTATTGCCCATAATTAGTCTCCTTGCTGTGTCTCTCCTTTCTCAATTCACCCTCCACACAGCTGCCATAGTGATATTCCCAAATCAGAGGTTAGAGTATGTCATTCCCCTGCTCAAAAAGCTCCAGGGGCTCCCTCTTGCCTCTAGGATACAACATAGATTCCTTTGATTGGCATTTAAAGCCTTTTGCAATCTGACTCCAATCTCTTTCCAAACATAATACATTATTCCTCTACAGGCACTCTATGTTCCAGCCAAATTGGCCTATTTGTCCTTCCTTACACATGGCATCCCATCTCCCGACTTCATGAATTTGCACAGGCTGGACTGCGCATGACTGGAATATGATCTTTCCTTACCTCTACCTCTTAGAATTCCTAGCTCCCTTCAAGATTAAATTTAAAAACAGGCTTTCCTGATTCTCTCGTCTTTTAGTACCTCCCCCATATATTCTATATGTTTATATGTTTAACCTGATAGAATATAAGCTCCTTGAGGGAAATTATTATTTCGCTTTTGTCTTTGTACCCCTGGCACACTTTCGTTTTTGTTCAGTTGTCTCTGACTTTTTGTGAACTCATGGACCATGAGGTTTTTTGGCAAAGATTCTTAAGTGGTTTTCCATTTCTTTCTCTAGTGGATCAAGGCAAAGAGAGATTAAGTGACTTGCCCAGGGTCACACAGCTAGTAAGTGTCTAAGGCTGCATTTGAACTCAGGACTGAGCCATCTAGCTGCCCTGGAACATAATAGGTGCTTATTAATTGCTTGTTAATATGTTAATTGATGATTTGGGCAGAATTGCAATTGCTTGGCATGATTTTCAGAAAATCTTGGTGGATGGATATAAGCTTTAATTTTTATTTCACAATCAGATTCAACCAGCTTTCAGCAACGCCGTAAGGTTCTGGAGAGAGCTGTGCTTGAAAGGGAGGGCACTGGGAAGAGGAAGGCACCTTTATGTACTTATATTACCCCTTGAGGGATGATTCAGATGGGCAGCCTGAATTATGGGACATGTTGGCAGCAGGTAAGTATTGCCTGAGTGGATTACTAGAAAATGTTTTGCTGCAAGCTAGCTCTGAAAAAAACACTCATGGATTACAGATGGGAATGGAGTGCCCCAGCATCAGAATACTTCAGAGCTTCTGTTCAGGGAGGAACCTCTTGTCTCCTACCCGGCCTAGCTTAGCCTTTCATAAATCTACCTTCTCTTGCCTAGAGATTATGAAGAGCCTGTACCAAACACGCCATCATCACCATTTAATAAAAGGAGACCAGAGTATTTCACCAAATGACAAAGAAGGGCAGCAATGGCACTTGGTCCTGCTGAGTCTCTCCACGATTTTGAGTAAGCAGCAGATGTAACAGTGAATCCTCTACAATTTCAGGTGCCTCGATCACATCAGGAATTAACTCCAAGTCCAGGAGGCTCAACAACTGTTATGATAAATAGAGTGGGACTTTTTTTTTTACTGTTTTCTCTTTTGGAATGCTGAGATAATCAAGTACCTTTGATGTATTTTGCTTTTCAAATATAATGGCAAGAAAAGTGGATTTTTGGCTGTCTTTGTTTTGGAGTGCTTCTCAGCACTAAGAAATCTTTGATTGAATTGGGAGTCTTTGATGACCTGCTTACATCAAGGGAAGGCTGAGATCATATGGGTTTGAATCTAATGGTTGTGACTCCCTTGACCCTGAAGAAGTTTACATAAACTCGGAGGTTAGCATTTTGCCTTTTGGGGGCACACTCATCGAAAGAGTGTTGGTGACAAGATTCTGGGTAGCCATTGAAGCAGCACCCCCCATTCCTCCTGCCTGAGCTTTGAAAACCCAGATGTTGGTGCTTCTCTCTGGTAACTATGTATGTATCGTGATTTGGTCAGACAGATAAAAGCCTGTCTGTTGATCTGTTTGTAATTTCTGTTTGTATTTGCTCTGAAGTTCAGAGTGCTGGCTTTTCCCCCTGAATTAAGTGTATGATATATGTATGTTTAATTAAAGTGAGATCCCTTAAAGTTGCTTTCCTTAAAAAAGCAGATCCAAGGACCTGTGCTAGCAGCTCTTCTGTAAGCTGGTGTTGTTGGTCTTTCACCCCTACAATAGCTGCTAGCAACATTGTTGTTACAACAACACCTGGATTTGTTCTCTTTTTCTTCTTCTTTAGCAAAGGACTTAGGCATCTTCAAAATTGGTAATATAAGGTGGAGCTGATAATAACTAACACTTACATAGTCCATTAAGGTTCATGAAATACCTTACATATATTATCTCAGTTGATAAATAATAACTCTATAATGTAAACATAATTATTATCTTTCCCATTTTACAGATCAGGCTGAGAAAGAAAAACTGGGGCTGATAAAAGGTCACACAGCTAGCTAATATCTGAAGTAGGATTTGAACTCAGGTCTTCCTGACTTAGAGTCCAGTGTTCTATCCACTAAGCCACCTAGCTGGATAGAGATAAACCCACTTATAGCCAAATAGAGGCCACTCAACCAACCAAATTAAAATGGTAGGCCCTGGCCCAAGGGACTGAGGAAAGTGTGGCTGGTGGTAGATGGTTAGGAACTAGGAATATGCCGGGACAACCAAGGGCATTGGAAGAAATAAGGTTATTACCTTATATATAATATATATTATTCTGTGTGTGTGTGTGTGTATGCACACACACCATATAAGACACCTACAAAGAATGGGTTCAGGAATTCTCTCTCCATTTTACAGATAAAAAAACTGGAGGTTAGAGGAATTTATGTGACTTTCCCATAGTCACACAGGAAATAATATCCAGCTTTCAAAGATACCTCCAAAGGTCTCAGTTTCCAGAGAACACAGAGACCTGAAGGACTCCCTGTAAGCTCTTCATAGGCTGAGGATAGATCACATCGCTCTTAGACTTTACAAAGGCATCTGAGACTCCAATTACTAAATGGTGACCCCCTATACATACACATAGACATACAGATACACAGACACACACCACATACACACACACATCAGAAAGCATTGGATCCTTCAATTCTAGAAATTTAAAATCATTGAGACCTATGTCTCAGTCCTTCCTTAAATTGTGGATGTGACAGAACCCCAGGATTTCCAAGTCAGAAGAGACCTTGATAACCTCTAGTCCAACCTAAAAAAGAATCCCGACTGCAACATGATCGATAATTGGTCATCTCATGTCTGCCTGAAAACCTCCAAGGAGGGAGAACCCATCATCTCCAGAGGCAGCGTGTTCCACTTCAGGATAGCTCTAGTCTCTAGAAAGATTTCCTGACATAAAGTCTAAAGTTTCTTCTTTGTAACTTCCACCCATTGCTTTTCATTCTTCCTTCTGGGGCCAAATAGCACAAGCCTAATCCCTCTTCCACATGACAGTGCTTCAAATGCTTGATGACAGCTGTCATGTTCCTACTGGGTCTTACCTGGTAAACATCCCCAATTCCATTAAGCAATTTTTATACAGCAGAAACTTGAGGTCTTTCACTATTCTTCTCATCTTCATCTGGACACTCTAGCTTACTAAGGTCCTTCTGAGACTGTGGGGCTCAGAACCTAGTACAACCCTCCAGATGTGGTCAGTCCAGGCCAAGGGCAGAGGATGGGGGTGGGGTGGAGCATCATCTTTTCATCCCTGGAAATTAATACAGATGAAAACCACTTTAGTTGTTGTCTTGTTGTTGCTGCTGCCATTTTACACTGTAACTCATCTTGAGCTTGTAGTTCATTAAATCCCCCAGACCTTTGTCAGAAAAACTGGTACCTAAGCATGTTTCCTCCACTTATATTTGTGCATTAAATTTTCTTTTGAAATCAAGTTATTTTACTTATTTATCATCTTAGACTCGAGGGATATATTTATCCCATTGAATTCCACTTCAATTAACTTTAGCTGAATGCACCAGTTTGTCAAGATTTTGGATACTGACTCATAGCATCTTTTGTATACTGGTTCTATCAACTTCGGGTCATTCTGCAAATTAGATAGGCAAGCCATTTATGCCTTTAACCAAGTCATGGATAAGAACAGCACAGGGTCAAGCACAGATCCGTGGGACAATCCACTGGACCACCTTTCAAAGTGATGCTGAATCATTAACAACTCCTTTTAAAATCTAGCTATTCAAGCATTTCTGATCCCTATGATTTATTGTTGTCTAGCACCTGTCTCTTCATTTTTTTCCCACAAGAATAGCCTAAGATATTTCATCAAATGTCTTGTATTTTTTTTATCCATGTAAATTACATCTAAGGTTTTTTTCTGATTTAATATGTTAGTAATGCTATCAAAAAGGGAAATGAGGTTATTCTAATGTGACTTGTTTATGACAAAGCCTTATATATAATATATATTACTCTCTGTGTGTGTACACACATATACCATATAAGGTACCTACAAAGAATGGGTTCAGGCATTTTCTCTCCATTTTACAGATAAGTTAGAGGAATTTATGTGACTTTTCTGTGGTCACACAGGAAATAATATCCAGCTTTCCAGATACCTCCAAAGATCTCAGTTCCTAGAGCACACAGACCCGAAGAATGGCCTGTAAGCTCTTCACAGTCTGAGGATAGATCACATCACTCCTAGACTTTATGAAAGCATCTCAGCCTTCAATTACTAAGTGGTGACCCCCTACACATGCACACACATAGATGTACAGACAAAGCCATCCTCATTCTTTGTGACCATTGCTTCCTTTTCTAGATATCAATACCATCTTTTTCTGAGTGTACTCTAAAATTTTTCAGAATCACAGTCATGATCACTGTGTCCGAGCCTCAAGACCTGCTTAAATAAGTTATATTTATATATTATGTTATATATTTCATCTCATTTAATTCTCACAGAGACCTGGAATGTTGATACTTTAGATGTTATTTCCTCACCATTTTACAGATGAGGAAGCTGATCTTCAGAGAAGCTTAAGTGGATTGCCTTTGGTCAGACAGTTATTAAGAATTGGAGACGGGATTCAAATACATATGTTTCAACCTCAGGTCTCTTAGACTTCAGTTTGCCTTGAAGGCAAACTTTCTGACTGCCCTTATGGGATGGCCCTCAGACCTCTTCTTCGGCCATTCTGACTCCTAATAAGCACTCTACTTCAGAACAAAACACTAATGTCATGTGCGTGGGTACAATTGGAAATAAATGAATAGATGGCTGATATGGTGGTAAGTAAATAACACAGCTTTAGGGTGCTAGGGAATATTCTCTATGCCACAATGGAAGGCTGGGCACTAGCACTGAAACTTGAACAGTTGAAAAGATCATTTTGTGAATACAGAATAGGGAACAATTCTAGGGCAAGGAGAGGGAAAATGAGGCTGAATGTTGCAGGAGTACGCCATTTGAGTTGTTTCAAAGTGTTTTTTCTTTTTTTCTTCTGAAGATATTTCTCTTGGTTTCTCCATGGGACATTCTGACCTTAATACTATTAACTTATGTTCAAGGTCATATTAGGCCTTTCACTAATAACAATACCTACAAGGCAGGAGTTCTTAACCTTTTTTGTGTGCCATAAACCCCTTTGTCAGACAGGTGAAGCCTGTTGACCTTTTCACAGAAGGATGTTCTTAAAATCGTAAAATAAAATATATAAGATCACAAAGGAAATTAAATATATTGTAATACAGTTATCAAACTATTTTAAAAATGCATAGATCCTAGATGAAGAAGAATGTCTACTACAAGATATTTGGTAAAACTGTCATCATCTGGACCCTAGGTAAAGTGGGTCTTATGAGAAGTAGGAGAATTATTGAATTAGAGAATCTTAGAGATTAAAGGGATCTCCAATACCATACTTAAACAAGTATCCCTCACAACCTATTGGACAAGATATCATTAGGCCTCCTTTTGTAAATCTCCAATGAGGTTATTTACCACATCTGGAGGTATTCCATTGTATTTTTTGATACCTCTAATTAGTAGCAACATCAATCCTAAATTTGAATTCTTGAAGCTTCCACCAAATATCCTTAGTTCTGCTCTCTAGGGCCAATCTTATGTCCACAAGAAAGCCATTTAAATGCTTGAAGAGAGTGAAGAGAGCTTTCGTATCTTTTTGGTATTTTTCCTTTCTTGGCTAAATATTCTCAGTTCCTTTTATATAGTTTCATATGGCATGGCCTCGAGGCCTAATTGTCCATTGTCCAAGTTGACTGCTGTCCAGTTTACCACTGTTATTCCCAAAGTGCAATGCCTACAACAGGACAAGATATTCCAAATATTCCAAAGCAGAATGCGGAGGGAATATCATTTCCTTATTCCTGAAAGCTATGCCTCTCAATGCAGCAAAAGATAGAATTAGTTTTTTGTTTCTTTTGTTTTAGATTTTTTCTAAAATGATACATCATGCTATTGACTCATAATGAACTTGCAATCCCCTAACACCTCCAGATCTTTCTTTTTCCAGAAAAAGTGCCATCTAATTATATTTCTCCCATCTTATACTTGTGAAGTTACATTTTTTGAACCCCAGTTATCCTCATCTGGGCCTGAGTCAGTCCAGCCTTCTGGTTTCATATTGAAAAAAATATGAGAGATAATCTTAAGTCGCTGAACAGCTAACTAAAAGAAATTTACTTAGCTGTAGCAGGAGAAGGATATTCCAGAAGGATAGAACACCTCAAGATGATTTAGTAGAGAAAAGTTTGCCTGAATCATCCATCATATCTGAGTGTCCCTGGAACTCCTCATGGCTACATTGTACTCAAGCAATAAGCACCTGAGGGGCATCCCCAACCTGAGCTTTTAGTTTCCTGAGTCAGCCAATATATTTTAAGAAAAAAAAACTAATCTGACTTGCATGGGAGGAAGGGTTAAAATATTGCTCCTATCACAGAAATATAAGATTTTATTTTTATCCCTATTAAATTTCAGGGGACTTGAGTTCAAATCCCACTTCTTTCACTTAACTATCTAAATAATCTTAGGCAAATAGCTTAACTACTCGAGCCTCACTTTTCTCACATGTGAAATGAGGTGACTGGACTACCAGACATTCAAAATATGTTTTAGCTCAAAATCTATGTTTCTGTAATCTCACCTGCAGCCTTCTAGTAGCGCCAGACAGCTGTTGCTAAAATATAAAGAGTCTTACTACAGTTTTAGGCTTCACTAAGCTTCAATGTTATCTAAGAATAAGAAGCATATTAAGTCACTATCAAACACTTAAATGGGACTATCAGTACGGAAAACACAGGACTGGTCATTTTTGATTGGGAAAGAAGAAAAGGACAAGTCTGGAAGAAAGAGTTGCCTGGTGAAATGGAAAGATGCCTAGACTTTGAATCTAGAGAGACCTGTGCTCAAATCCTAGCTCAGACACTAGCTCTATGGCCTCGGGAAAGTCTTTTATCACAGTGGTGTTGAACTCAAACAGAAATGGGGTCCACTAAACCACACAGAAGGATCCCTGCATGCCACACGTTAACTTAGAAAATCACATAGAAGCATTATGTTTACAATATTATAATTTTTCACGTTAAATATTTCCCAGTTACATTTTAGTCTGGTTCCCCATAGCACTCTGGAGTGTTGTGGGCTTCATGCTGCTCATGGGTCCAACACTTCTGCTTTAACCTCTCTGAGTCACCATGTACTTATATTTGAAATGGGGAGAATGATTGCATTGTCTACCTTGCAGAGCTCTTGTGAAGAAGGCACTTCACAATTCTTAAAGAACGATATAAATGAATATCTGGTCACTGGACCCAGGTGGCTCTGGAGGAGAAAGTGAGGCTGGTGACCTTGCACAGCCCTCCTTCACTCAAATTAAAGTCAACTGAAAGTCATTTCATCATTTCCCCGATGTCATGGTCTTCTTAGAAAATGAAGGAAAAACATATGTAAGAGCAAGTTATCATTATGGGGTCCTGGGGGTGGGGTAGGAGTAGGTAATTAAGAGCTGCATAAAAACATATGGCTTTTTACCCAAGAAGTTGTTCTGTCTTTTTTAGTTCATACCATAAAGGCATGGGTCAGGTAAGACTCTTGAAGGCGTACGGTTCTAAATATAGATATATCCTTACAGTTTTGCTTGAAGTCCACCCCTCCTCCTAAACTTGCCCCTCCTTTTTTTGTACAGAGGGAGAGCAGTAGCCTCTAATCTGCTTTTTCATCTTTTCAAACCCTAACCACAAGTATGATAGGAAATATGCAGTCCTCATTTCCTGTCTATTACAAATGGGGAGTGGTTTTCTTTCACTGGTTGTAACTGTTGTGGGTGGGTGGATCTGGGGTTACATGCATCTGTGGCACTCACATTCATCGGATGGCTTGTTGGAATGGGTCTCATTTAGAATTACTTACTGTTCTCAGATATACAGTAGCAATAGAAGACAGGAAAATGGACTCTCCATTCATTCATTCATTCATTCATTCATTCATTCATTCAACAAGTATTTATGCCCATGGAATATAAAGAGTATGAAATGGTCATACTTATGTTGTTCCCTTCACCTGGGGCTTTAACTGGACTCACTGGTCTCAGTAGTGTTAAAGGTGTTGATTGTTCCATGGTTTTTTTGGTTTTATTTTATCTTGCTTTTTTTTTCTTGGTGGAGGTGGGCAGAAGTTAAGAGGCAGTGTATCACAAAGAAGTTCCTCCATGGGGAGAGATTAGAACCATAGTCTTGAAAGGTCAAAATCAAGAACTGAGGAACTTTGAAAGGCTAAATAACTCTGATCAATGTAATAATCATTCATGATTCTAGAAGACTGATGCTTAAGGATACTAGTCACCTCCTGACAGAGAGATAATGGACTAAACATGCAGAAGGAGACAACTATTTTGGGGCATGGCCAATGTGTCAATTTGTTTTGCTTCACTGTGCATATTTCTTACAAGTATTTTCTTTTTCTTCCCCCCCGGTCCTCCCAGGGCTGCGGAATAGATGGGAGAGAGAGGAAATGAATTCTTGTTACTTTTTAAAAATCTAATTTAAAAAACTGAGTTTAGAAAAACCAGAGGAGAGAGAAAGGAGTGAGTGTCTGAAGTAAAAATAGGCTCAACCTAGGAGTCACAAGGTTCTGGATGGGGGTACAAGAATTGAAGCCTCAGGCTCAGGATACAACAGTTTAACATTAGGCAAGCAACAGTGTCAAACTAGACAGTTATTTTAATTTATTGAACACCATCAGTCTGTGGTCATGTGTATGTTTTATTGAACGCTTAGCCACGTGCAGCTGGTCCTACTTCCTAGCTTCTGAAATCCCTTCCGATGAAGAGCTCCTGCTGCCACTAAGGACTTCATTGCTCTCCATGGCAATGCTAGAGGCCACAGGGTTTTGGACAAACCTTGTCCTTTAGCAGCTGATAGGTTAGTTGGGGAAATAAAACCAACACACTTTAAAGCTTTAAATAACAATATAAAACAATAAAAAAGGTTGCTACAAGGAAGTATGGGATTAAATGCCAAATGACTAATATGGACAAGTGAGCTGAATTTAGACGACTACTAGTGAAATTGACATAGTACTCAGGACCATCCATTACGCTGGGCAGAATAACCCACTATTTCAATTCATTGAATCATTGAATGCCAGATCTGGAAGGGACCTTAGAGATCATATATTTTTTTTGAATAATGGAACCAAGGTCCAAAAAGCTTAAATGACTTGTTAAAGTTTTACAGAAAGAAGCATGTGGTGGAAGGAGTCCTGCATTTGGAGTAAGAGGACCTGAGACAATCTATGGTATTATGGAAAGATCACTGAACCTGCAGTCAGAGGACATAGGATTTCTGCTATTTACTACCTTTGTGATTTTGGATAAGTTATCTCTGGATCTAACTTTCCTCATCTATAAAGTAAAGGAATCCCCTTCTAGCTCTACACCTGTGATACTACGAGCCTATGATTTTACTACTTAGGTTCAAATCTTGGCCCTGGTGCTTACTTCCTATATGACCTTGGGCAAATGTGTACATCTTTATGGGCTTCAATTTCCCCATTTGTAAAATGAGGGAATTGGACTAGATTACCTCCTTTCCAGTTCCAAAATTCTAGGGCTGGGGTGGGGAACCTGTGGTCTAGAGGCCACATGTGACCCTCTAGGTCCTCAAGTGCAGCCCTTTGGCTGAATCTAAGCTTCACAGAACAAATCCCCCTAATGAAAGAATTTGTTCTGTAAAACTCAGACTGAGTCAAAAGGATATACCCAAAGACCTAGAAGGCCACATGTGGCCTCAAGGCCACAGGTTCCCTACCCCTGTCCTAGGGAGTGGTAAAGTCAAGACTACAACCTAGGTCACCGCAGTATTCTCTCCAGTAATTTCTATTTACAAAGCTGTTGGCAATAAATGCACTGCTGACTGAACTAATACTGAACAGGGTAGTGGATAGAATACTATTCTTAGTCAAGAAGACCTCTCTAGACATGTAGTAGCTTATATCCCTACATAAATGCTAGTGATGCTGCTACTGCTGCCACTGTCCCAGGGCCAGGCACTTTGCTGAGAAATAGGTAAACAAAATGAGAGAGAGTAGACCAATTCTAGAATTGACTCATCACCTAGAAAAGATCCCATAATTTACATTTGCAAAAGATTGCTGTAAGGAGGGGTGAAACAGAGAGAGAGAGAGAGAGAGAGAGAGAGAGAGAGAGAGAGAGAGAGAGAGAGAGAAAAGAGCTATAAAGATGGAGATGATATGGATATATTGGGTTGGCGAAACTCTTAAGAAGTTCCTCTCCCAGCCTTCAGGCAGAATCTTGTTTATAAAATAAAAACAGCCTAGATAAGTGAGAATCTGCTTTTAAAATCCATATGTATCTTGAGATTCCACATCTTGGGGTGAGAATGGGGGAGGGAGATTGCTTTCAATGTTAGTGCTTCACCAACATCTAATCATCCATCTGGAGGAGATGGTAGTCCAGCAAGTTCACTCTAGGCTCCTTCTTCTGTGAATAAAGGGAGAAGGGGGAGAAGCACTGTGCTGAGTGCTGGGGATACAAATTAAACCAAAACCAATATCCTCACCCTGATGGAGCTCACATTCCAGAGGGAGAGAAAGCATGCAGATAACAATGCATACAAAAGATAGACAGACAGACATAGATAAGATAGATAGATAGATAGATAGATAGATAGATAGATAGATAGATAGATAGATAGATAGATAATGTGCATGTGTTATAAATGGAAGGACAAAGAAAGATGAAAGGAAAGGCAGAAACATAATGGCAATGACTCCTGGAGAAGTTTCACTCCATTCCTGGCTTGCCCTGAACACTACTCTATAACTCCACCAGAGATTAACGAGTTTCAAGGAGTCACCCATGCAGGCTAGGAGGTTACTGCCTATGATAGAATTCTGAGCAGAAGCAGAGTGTAAGGCAGTTCTTGAGCTCCCAAAACTACTTGAAAGTGACCCTCTTGGAGGTGATCAGTGGGAAAGAGTTACCATTTTCTAAAAAGCAGCATTGGAGAGGTTGGCAGCCCTCAATGGGAGAGGATGAATTTAACCATCTTAATGGTTTGGGATATGCCTATACATTAGTTATGAACCATGTGAGTTTGAGAGAAATTTACAGGCAGTAGTTGTTTAATGTATCTTGATTGTTTTCTTTTTACTTCTTTGGTTATGAATAAGGACTGTACACAAGTATGGATACATGTTTGTGGTTGACCCCATGGTTGATGATTCATGGGATTAGCATTCTTGCAAGTGTGAAAAGCATGGGAGACTTGAACCAATGTCCTGAATGGATAAATCTACAGTGATAACCTTCTTTATCCCCTCTTCGTTAGTCACACCAAACTAATAAAGTAAGTAACTCTCACTCACAAAAGCTTGGAGTGCTAGAGGTATAAGCTTTCTGCGAACCCTAGAAAGACTAATATCTTTCCCAAGAGTCCTCTGATGTTGGGTACATCACAGACCAGAAGACTGAGTGTGGGCACCCACAACAGAAAGGGGTCAAGCATCTGGTTAAAATAGTTTAGGTATCAAACTTCATGTAAAAAATTATTGAGAATGGGTAACCAAGTGCAAACCGAGATGGACCAAGAACAACTCCTTGAAGAAGCCACCAAATCACAGAAACTCAGAATTGGAAGAGGCCATCTAGTCTGTTGTTGTTCAGGCATGTCCAACTCTTATTGACCCTATTTTGGGGGTTTTCTTGGCAAAGGTACTAGAGCAGTTTGCCATTTCCTTCTCTAGCTCATTTTACAGATGAGGAAACCGAGGCAAATAGGGTTAAGTGACTTGCCTAGGATCCCACAGCTAGTAAGTGTCTGAAGCTGGATTCAAACTCATGAAGATCAATGTTCCTGGTTCCAGACCCAGTATTCTATCCACTATAGCACCTAGCTGCCCCTATCTAGTCTAACCCATACCTGAATAGGGATCGCCTCTACCAGATACCCAGTACATGGACATTCAACCTTAAGTTGTAATTCTTAGGGCACTGGACTGGAAAGCATAAAGAAGTGGGTTCAAAACCTGTCTCAAAGACTAACTATAGGGGGTGGAGCCAAGATGGCAGCTGGAAAGCAGGGACTGGAGTGAGCTCCTGCCAAGTCCCTCCAAAAACCTATAAAAAATGGCTCTGAACCAGTTCTAGAACTGCAGAACCCACAGGGTAGCAGAGTGAAGCAAGGCTCCAGCCCAAGACAGCCTGGATGGTCTCTGGGTAAGGTCTATCCCGATGGAACTGGGAGCAGAGGGGAGCAAAGCAGAGCCCAGCATGGGCGGTGTGGACCAGCCAGACCAGGAGCTGGGTGGAATGTGCCCTAACGCCCTGATTCAGTGAGCTGCAGTAGTTACCAGACTTCTCAACCCACAAACACCAAAGACAACAGAGAAGGTTAGTGGGAAAAGCTGCTGAGGACAGGGAGTTTGTGGTTTGGCCACCACCCCAGGGGCAGCGGAGGTGGGGCAGCCACAGAACTACAGCTGCAGTTGCTTCTGGCCCCA